>CM055126.1:2400000-3000000 GCA_029206835.1 Rana muscosa | reverse complement strand
CAGTAGAGGCAGCAGGCAGACAGGTCAACACAGCCAAAGTATTGGTCCAAGCAGCAGGAAGAAACATGGTCCATAATGTCATGGGTCATTACAGGCAGTAATATGGTCAGCACAGCCAAAGTATTGGTCCAGGCAGCAGGAAGGACCATCAAGCTTTGGGCCAGGGGGACAGGGGTAGAGGCTTCTCCCACCCAAATCGCTTTGAAGCCTCCGGGCAACCAGACCCTGTTCTTGGATAGTGATGAGCCGAACACCCCCGGGTTCGGTTCGCACCAGAACCCGCGAACGGACCGAAAGTTCGTACGAACATTAGAACCCTATTAAATACAATGGATGCGAACGTTCGAATTCTAAAGTGCTAATTATAACAACTATTATGCATGTTATTGTCCTAAAAAGGGTTTGGGAACCCGGGTTCTGCACCAGGGGACATGTATCAATGCAAAAAGAAGTTTTAAAAACGGTAGTTTTTCGGGAGCAGTCATTTTAATGATGCATAAAGTGAAAAAAAAAAGTCAAATATTCCTTTAAATATCGTACCTGGGGGGTGTCTAAAGTATGCCTGTGAAGTGCCACGTGTTTCCCGTGTTTAGAACTGTCCCTGCACAAAATGACACTTCTAAAGGAAAAAAAAGCCATTTAAAACTGCTTGCGGCTTTAATGTAATGTCTGGTCCCGGTAATATGGATGAAAATCTTTAAGAAAAATGGCATTGCTACCCCATGACCCCCCCCCCCCTACCCCAGCCCATTACCAGCCCCTTTGGGTCTTGTATGGATATTAAGGGGAACCCCGCACATAAAATAAAAAAGGCCCTATATACTCTGAACAGCCGTATACAGGCGGTGCATACAAGACAGGGACTGTAGGTTTGTTCTTATGTAGAATGTGTTTGTAATTTTGAACAGGTACATTGTTGAAGTGTAGCTCCAGCCCAAAAATCTATTTTTAAACTTTTTGGAAAACATAGGTAAGGGTTATCACCCCTGTAACATTTGTTTTGCTGTCTGTGCCCCTGTTCAGAACATTTCACCTCACTTTCCGTCCCAATGACAACTGTTTTTGAAATGTGGTGTTTTTCTTGAAACAAGGATTGCTGATAAAGCATCAGTACAGAGGAGACACCTTTCTCCCATATTAATTCTTACAGGAGAGAATTTTCCTTCCTAGTGGTAGATTTCCTCTCACTTCCTGTTGTCTTCTTGCGTTTGCAAGTAGGAGTCGTTTGTAAGTTGGATGTTTGAAAGTAGGGACCTGCCGTATATACTCTGCAGAAATAGGCCCCTTAGTTGTTGGTGTTGGCACAACACTGTAAGCACTCACAGTTACTCTTGGTTGGTGCTGGAACGCCCTGCTGTCAACTATTATATCAGGAATTTTAATTACATATAATTGTTGAACAGTGGTAGTAAAAATTGGGGCTTTGATGGTGGTGCTGGTGCCACAACACTGTAAGCCCTGACAGTTACTCTTGGTGGGTGCAGCAATGGGCCCTGCTGTGAATTATTAGATCAAGAATTGTAATTGCATGCCCCTTTTGAACAGGGGCTGAAAAATTGGGCCTTTCGTGGTGGTGGTGGTGGTGGCGTTGCCACAACACTGTAAGCCCTCAGACTTACTCTTGGTGGGGGCAGGAATGGGCCCTGCTGTGAATTATTAGATCAAGAATTGTAATTACATGCCCCTTTTGAACAGGGGCTGAAAAATTGGGCCTTTCGTGGTGGTGGTGGTGGTGGCGTTGCCACAACACTGTAAGCCCTCAGAGTTACTCTTGGTGGGTGCAGCAATGGGCCCTGCTGTGAATTATTAGATCAAGAATTGTAATTACATGCCCCTTTTGAACAGGGGCTGAAAAATTGGGCCTTTCGTGGTGGTGGTGGTGGTGGCGTTGCCACAACACTGTAAGCCCTCAGAGTTACTCTTGGTGGGTGCAGCAATGGGCCCTGCTGTGAATTATTACATCAAGAATTGTAATTACATGCCCCTTTTGAACAGGGGCTGAAAAATTGGGCCTTTCGTGGTGGTGGTGGTGGTGGCGTTGCCACAACACTGTAAGCCCTCAGACTTACTCTTGGTGGGTGCAGGAATGGGCCCTGCTGTGAATTATTAGATCAAGAATTGTAATTACATGCCCCTTTTGAACAGGGGCTGGAAAATTGGGCCTTTCGTGGTGGTGGTGGTGGTGGCGTTGCCACAACACTGTAAGCCCTCAGACTTACTCTTGGTGGGTGCAGGAATGGGCCCTGCTGTGAATTATTACATCAAGAATTGTAATTGCATGCCCCTGTTGAACAGGGGCTGAAAAATTGGGCCTTAGGCACTGGTGGCACAACACTACAACCCCTCACAGATACTGTACTTGGAGCACAGCAATGAGCCCTGTTGCAAAGTATTGCTTCAAAAATTGTAATGACACGCCCCTGTTAAACAGGGGCTGAAAAATTGGGCCTTAGGCACTGGTGCCACAACACTCCAACCCCTCACAGATACTGTACTTGGAGCACAGCAATGAGCCCTATGGCAAATTATTGCTAAAAAAATTGTAAGTACACGCCCCTGTAAAACAGGGGCTGAAAAATTGGGCCTTAGCCACTGGTGGCGGCACCCATAAACAAAAATGATCTTCCAAGCTATCATCATCAATCGTATCATTGAGGACTCGGAGGAGGAGGATAGCCAGTCAACATAACAGCACAGGCACTCAGCATCAGCATCAGTCTTGAAGGGATGTGACATGTTAAAATCAATTAGTCTATTATATCAGCATCAGGTGTGTGGTAGCTGGTGGTGATCCAAGACTGGTTCAGTCAGTCGATCAACCGAGTCGGTGGACAGGCGCACCCTGTGATCCGTGACAAATCCTCCAGCAGCACTGAATGTGCGTTCCGAAAGAACGCTGGATGCAGGACAGGCCAGTAGCTCAATTGCATACTGTGCAAGCTCTGGCCAGTGATCCATCCTCAAGACCCAGTAAGCCAGAGGATTTTCGGTGGGGAAGGTGTCCAAGTCTGACCTTGCCCCTAGATATTCCTGCACCATGTTTATCAGACGCTGGCGATGGTTGCTGGAACCGATCATACTTTGGGGCTGCGGACTAAAGAATTGTCTGAACGCATCGGTCAGATGGCCACCTTCCCCACCGCTCCTTCTTTGACTGGCCGAAGCCTCAGCAACTCGTTGTCCAGGACCAGGAGTTTGTAACCTCCCAGTCTCTGGGAACGCGTTGCACAGACCTTTCTGCAAGGCCTCCCGGAGTTGTCTCATCCTCTGCTCCCTCTGTGACGGTAACATAAGGTCCGCAACCTTACCCTTGTACCGTGGATCAAGGGGAGTGGCCAGCCAGTAATGGTCCCTCTCCTTGATCCGAAGAATACGAGGATCCTTCCGCAGACTTTGCAGGATCAGGGAGGCCATGCAGCGTAGGTTTGCTGAGGCATTCGCTCCGGAGTCCTCTGGGTCACTAAGGACGACATGATCCGCAGTCACCTCCTCCCAGCCACGTACAAGTCCACTGGTTTCTTGGGACTGTAAATCATCCCTAAAAGACTGCTGCTGATGATGCTGAGTGCCAGCCTCCACCTCCATGCTGACACAATCCTCCTCCTCCTCCTCCTCCTCCTCCTCCTCTTCCTCTTCCTGTGTGATGGGTGGGACAGAAGGAACACTGTCTGGGTAAAGGGGGCCTTGAGAGGCAAGGAAGTCCTCCTCTTCCTGCCTCTGTTCTGCCTCAAGTGCCCTGTCCATTATTCCACGCAGCGTGTGCTCCAACAGGTGGACAAGAGGTACAGTGTCACTGATGCATGCACTGTCACTGCTCACCATCCTCGTGGCCTCCTCAAATGGTGCCAGGACAGTGCATGCATCCCTGATCATGCCCCACTGGCGTGGAGAAAAAAAACCAAGCTCCCCTGACCCTGTCCTGGTGCCGTAGTCACACAGGTACTCATTGATGGCCCTCTGCTGCGTGTGCAGCCGCTGCAGCATGGCCAACGTTGAGTTCCACCTGGTGGGCATGTCACATATAAGGCGGTTCTTGGGCAGGTTCAACTCCTTTTGCAGCTCAGCCAGGCGAGCACTGGCATTATAAGATCTGCGGAAATGCACACAGACTTTCCTGGCCTGCCTCAGGACATCCTGTAAGCCCGGGTACCTGCCCAAGAACCGCTGCACCACCAGGTTAAGGACGTGAGCCACACAGGGCACATGGGTCAGTTGTCCCTGTTGAAGGGCGGAGAGGAGGTTGGTGCCATTGTCGCAAACCACCATTCCTGGCTTAAGCTGGCGTGGCGTCAACCACCTCTCGGCCTGGCCCTGCAGAGCAGACAGGACCTCTGCCCCAGTGTGGCTTCTGTCCCCCAAACACACCAGCGCAAGCACGGCATGGCATCTTTTTGCCTGCGTACTTGCGTAGCCCCGTGAACGGCTACGGAGCACCGCTGGTTCATAGGACAAACCACAGGAAGAGGCCATGGAGGAAGAAGAAGAGGAGGGGGTGGAGGAGAGAGGTGTGTCACAACCAGTAGTAGCATTTTGGAGGCGTGGCGGTGGGACAACCTCCAACACTACTGCACCTTGTCCTGCATCCTTCCCAGCTGCCAAAAGAGTGACCCAATGGGCCGTGAAAGAAAGGTAACGTCCCTGTCCATGCCTGCTGGACCATGAGTCAGCGGTAATATGCACCTTACCGCTGACCGCCCTGTCCAGCGAGGCCAAGACATTGCCTTCCACATGCCGGTAGAGAGCCGGAATAGCCTTCCGTGAGAAAAAGTGGCGTTTGGGAACCTGCCACTGAGGAACCGCACATTGCACAAACTCACGGAAGGGGGCCGAGTCTACCAACTGAAAAGGCAGCAGTTGAAGCGCTAGCAATTTAGCCAAGCTAGCATTCAACCGCTGGGCATGTGGATGGCTGGGAGTGAACTTCTTTCGACGGTCCAGCAGCTGGGGCAGGGAAATTTGCCTGCTAGAATCGGACGTCGGTGTACTGCTAGCAGAGTGGCCGCAAGTACTTGGCTGTGACACACCTAATTCTACACCTTCATTCCTCTCAGTGCATGTTTCAGAGAGGACTGAAGTTATAGTGGGGTTGGAGATCCCAGCTGATGCGGTGCAAGGAGAGGTCCGCTTTGTTCTTTGGTGTGGGTCTTTGAGGTAGGCTTGCCAACGAGCTGCATGGCAGGTCAACATATGTCTGGTCAGGCATGTGGTACCCAAGCGGCTGATGTTTTGGCCACGCGATATACGCTTGAGACATATGTTGCAAACAGCAGCTGTGCGATCTGATGCACTAGCCTCAAAAAAGGCCCACACCAAGGAACTTTTTGAATGACGGGCAGAGGCAGCGCCCTGCACAGGCGGAGCTCTGCGGTGTGATTCCGTCGGTGTACTGCCCTTACGCTGGCTACCAAAGGGCATCCTGTCTCGTTGGAGATGTGCCTCCTCCTCATCCTCCTCCTCCTCTCTCCTATTAGGCACCCACGTGGAGTCAGTGACCTCATCATCCCCTCCCTCCTCATCACTGGAGCCAATCTGGCAGTATGCTGCAGCTGCTGGAACATGACTGCCAGATTGGTGTCCTTCTTGAGCATCCCCTCTGTCTGCTCTCACCCTACTGCCTTCCTGTAGCTGGGTTTCATCATCAGACCCTTCGAAACGCTGGGCATCCTCCTGGAGCATGTACCCAACACTGTGCTCAAACAGTTCGGGGGACTCCTCAGGAGGAGGACATGGTGGGTCTAGGGAAGGAGTGACTGATGATGAGTCTGACATTGATACCAGGGAAGAGGATGCTTTGGCAGCTGCTTTGCCAGTACCCTGAGCCTGGGTGAGAGAGGATGAGGAGGAGGAGGAGGGCTTGGTCATCCACTCTACCAAGTCTTCGGCATGATGTGGCTCAACATGTCCAGCTGCCGAAAAGAAGGACAAGCGTGTCCCATGGCCATGTGCTGATGACAATGCACCGCGTCCACGACCAGCACTGTTGCCCCCAGACACAGAGCCTGCTTGCCCTCTTTTATTGCCTCCTGACTGTCTGCCTCTCCTTGTTTGCCTTCCAGACATTCTAATAGATGGCCTGCAGGGAGATGGGAAAAAAGCAATAAGGGCTACCTTCAGGTGTCCTTCTCTGTCCCTTTACTTAAGGATTTCTAAATATGGTTGAGGATGATTGCTTTTGCACAGAATAGTACAACGACAATTTCCCTGACTGTCCAAAAATCAAGGATTTCAAAGATGGTTGATGAGGAATGCTTTAGCACACTATAGCACAAGGAGAATTCCCCTCACTTTCCTTCTTTGTCCCTAGAAACAAGGACTCGCACAGTGAAAGAAACTGACACTCTCCCTACCTAGAGTTTTCTGTCCCTAGAAAAAATGTTTTTTTTAAGCACACTATAGCACAAGGAGAATTCACTCACTGTCCTTCCCTGTCCCTGGAAACAAGGACTTGCACAGTGAAAGAAACTGACACTCTCCCTACCTAGAGTTTTCTGTCCCTAGAAAAAATGTTTTTTTTAAGCACACTATAGCACAAGGAGAATTCACTCACTGTCCTTCCCTGTCCCTAGAAACAAGGACTTGCACAGTGAAAGAAACTGACACTCTCCCTACCTAGAGTTTTCTGTCCCTAGAAAAAATGTTTTTTTTAAGCACACTATAGCACAAGGAGAATTCACTCACTCTCCTTCCCTGTCCCTGGAAACAAGGACTTGCACAGTGAAAGAAACTGACACTCTCCCTACCTAGAGTTTTCTGTCCCTAGAAAAAAAATTTTTTTAAGCACACTATAGCACAAGGAGAATTCACTCACTGTCCTTCCCTGTCCCTAGAAACAAGGACTTGCACAGTGAAAGAAACTGACACTCTCCCTACCTAGAGTTTTCTGTCCCTAGAAAAAATGTTTTTTTTAAGCACACTATAGCACAAGGAGAATTCACTCACTGTCCTTCCCTGTCCCTGGAAACAAGGACTTGCACAGTGAAAGAAACTGACACTCTCCCTACCTAGAGTTTTCTGTCCCTAGAAAAATGTTTTTTTTAAGCACACTATAGCACAAGGAGAATTCACTCACTGTCCTTCCCTGTCCCTAGAAACAAGGACTTGCACAGTGAAAGAAACTGACACTCTCCCTACCTAGAGTTTTCTGTCCCTAGAAAAAATGTTTTTTTTAAGCACACTATAGCACAAGGAGAATTCACTCACTGTCCTTCCCTGTCCCTAGAAACAAGGACTTGCACAGTGAAAGAAACTGACACTCTCCCTACCTAGAGTTTTCTGTCCCTAGAAAAAATGTTTTTTTTAAGCACACTATAGCACAAGGAGAATTCACTCACTGTCCTTCCCTGTCCCTGGAAACAAGGACTTGCACAGTGAAAGAAACTGACACTCTCCCTACCTAGAGTTTTCTGTCCCTAGAAAAAATGTTTTTTTTAAGCACACTATAGCACAAGGAGAATTCACTCACTGTCCTTCCCTGTCCCTGGAAACAAGGACTTGCACAGTGAAAGAAACTGACACTCTCCCTACCTAGAGTTTTCTGTCCCTAGAAAAAATGTTTTTTTTAAGCACACTATAGCACAAGGAGAATTCACTCACTGTCCTTCCCTGTCCCTACAAACAAGGACTTGCACAGTGAAAGAAACTGACACTCTCCCTACCTAGAGTTTTCTGTCCCTAGAAAAAATGTTTTTTTAAAGCACACTATAGCACAAGCACAAAACACACTGACACTCTCCCTACCTATCCTTCTCTTTCCCTAAACTAAAGGAATCCAGGTTAAGCAAGAAAGAAATAAAAGTCACTGTCCCTGCCTATGCTGCTCTTTCCCTGCTCCGGAACACACTACACTAGGCCGCCGTGCTGGCGGCCTTTTATAGTGTGGGGCGTGTACTAAACACCCTCAGCAATAATTGGCCACAGGCATCCTGCCTGTGGCCAATCATTGCTCTCCTCGCTGCCGGCGCTGTGATTGGCCAAGCATGCGGGGTCACAGTGCATGCTTGGCCAATCACAGCGCCTGGATGACACTGCAATGGCGTAGTGCATTGTGGGCCGTTCGCGTCACTCGAATTTGGCGCGAACGGCCCAAATCGTTCGATCTTCGTCGAACGATCGAACAGCCGATGTTCGAGTCGAACGTATGTTCGACTCGAACACGAAGCTCATCCCTATTCTTGGAGCACAGAAAACTAAAAACTGTTTTTCTCTACTCAGAACGCTATTCTGAAGCCCCTCACATATGTGAGCCCCTGTGTACTAAAAGTAGATGGCCAAAAGATCAGTCCAAGTGGCAGACAAAAACATGGTCGATTAACAGGCCAAGGTCGGTACACGTGGAAGTCAGAAACGTGGTTTAAATCGGCAGGCAGAGGCATCGTCGGTAAACAGGCTGAGGTTGGTGCACGTGGAGGTCAGAAATGTGGTTTAAATCGGCAAGCAAAGACATCGTCGGTAAACAGGCCAGGGTCAGTTAATTAACATGGAAGGTAGTTCGTAACATGGTAGCAGGCAAATGGGGAAATGGCAGTCTGTTAGAAATAAGGGGAACTAATGGATGTATGATAATGGATGTATAATAATTTTTGAAGCAATTTCAGATGCACAGGCCAGGTTTTCTTCTTACTCCTCCTCTGCTGCATACACAGCATTTCTTTTGGCGTCTTCTTCCAGATTCTGTGGGGGGGATGCTAAAGGGATAGTGTCACTCGTGAAGCCGACTCACACTATCAGAGCGAATGCTTCCTGGGGCGGGATCTTGTTGGTAAATGAGGGCATCGATGATATCTTCGATATGATGGAGGTAGGGGAGTTGTTGATTTTGAGTTGCTTTTTGGTAGCAGACAAACAAATTAAAAAGAGCCATGTGAAACAGGTGAAACGCAACTTTCTTGTGCCAATAACGGGACTTTCTGGTTGATAAGTAGGGCTGTAGCATCTGGTCGTTTAAATCCACCCCCCATGTACAAATTGTAGTCGTGGACACATTCGGGCTTTACAATGGGGCCGCGTCTTCTTTGGATCTCCACCACGGTGTCATTGTGGATTGTAGAGAGGATGTGGACATCTTTCTTGTCCCTCCACTTCATGGCCAACACCTCCTCGTTCCTCATGAATGCCGATTCTCCAGGTCGCAATTTTTTGGTCAATAAATTTTGTGGGAATCCCTTCCGTTTTTTTTTTAAGGTACCGCAGGCCGGGGTTTGCTTACTGTAAAGGTGGCGAAAAAGGGGCAGGCTGGTATAGTAATTGTCAACATATAAATGGTAACCTTTTCCGAACAGGGGGTATGCCAACTCCCAGACAATTTTCCCACTGGTACCAACATATGTGGGGCAATCATGGGGCTGGAGCTGAGAGTCTTTGCCTTCGTAGATCCTGAATGTGAAGACGTATCCAGTGGCTCGATCACATAATTTATTTAATTTTAACCCATACCTGGCTCTCTTGCTTGGTATATACTGCTTGAACTGCAGTCGGCCAGTGAAATGTATGAGGGACTCGTCCACACAAATTTTTTGGTCTGGGATGAAAACTTCTTGAAATCGCTGGGAAAAGGCATTGATTAGGGGGCGTATCTTGTACAATTTGTCGTAGTTGGGATGATCTTGGGGAGGGCACTGTGAATTGTCATTGAAGTGGAGAAAACGCATGATCATGACTAGAGTTGAGCGGACACCTGGATGTTCGGGTTCGACGGGTTCGGCCGAACTTCGGAAAAAAGTTTGGGTTCGGGACCGAACTTTAACCCGAACCCGAACCCGAACCCCATTGAAGTCAATGGGGACCCGGACTTCTAAGGACTAAAAAGGCTCTAAAAAGGTAATGGAAAGGGCTAGAGGGCTGCAAATGGCAGCAAAATGTTGTTAAGAGCATGGCAAGTGCTCTGCAAACAAATGTACAAATGTGGATAGGGAAATAACTTAAAATAACATAAAAAAAATAAAAATAAAAAATAATAATCTTGACCTAGGAGGACGAGGTCCATATGGAGTAGGAGGTTGAAGTGGCGGTGGATGTGGCTGTGTAGGTGGAAGCGGCGGTGGAGGAGGACGAGGTAGCCAACACTGATTCAAAAATACAACAATGGCTGTGTAATGCCGGTGATGTGTCGAATTCTGTCCCCCGTCAAATAGTGTCCACCCTGTACTGCGCTTGCTCAGTATGTAGGACAAGGGGATTTCTAAAATCTCCCAAGACGAACGGCGCCTGCGTGGTGAGTTCAGGTGAAGGCCACACCATCCGTGGTTCAAGACGAGCCAAGTGAGGCCGTGCCCGAAGCGTGGCGATCGAACCGAGCCCGTGAGGGGCCCTGTTACTATGTACTACCGTATGTCCACTTGGATGGTGGGGCTTGAACCTGCACTCACAGCGCAGGCGCCGTTCATCTTCGGAGATTTTGTGAATCTCCTTGTCCTCTGTACTGCGCAAGCGCTGCGCCTTCGCAGTATGGGCCGGACACAATCCGATGGCCGGACAGTTTTTGTCACAACACCGGTATACATGTCTATTCTGCACAAGGTACGGCCAAGTCCTGTGGGATCCATGCCTGGTTCATTTTAATGAACGTGAGCTTGTCCACATTGGCTCTGGACAGGTGGCTGCGCTTGTCTGTGATAACGCCCCCTGCCGTGCTAAATACACGTTCAGATAATACACTGGCTGCAGGGCAGGCCAGCACCTCCAAGGCATAAAGGGTAAGCTCAGGCCATGTGCCCAATTTGGAGACCCAGAAGTTAAAGGGGGCAGACCCGTCATCCAGTACGTGTAGGCCTGTGGACACATACTGCTCAACCATGTTGGTGAAATGCTGCCTCCTGCTAAGACGTTCCATCTCAGCTGGTGGTGCTGGTTGTTGTGGCGTGCTGACAAAGCTTTTCCACATTTCAGCCATGCTAACCCTGCCTTCTGAGGTGCTGCCAGTGCCCCGGCTGCGTTGGCGACCTCTTCCTCCTCCTCTGCCTTCGCCTTGTGCTTCCACCGTACGTCCGCTGTCAGGTGGGAATGCCACCAGCAGCGCGTCTACCAGCGTGCGCTTGTACTCGCGCATCTTAGGTTCCCGCTCCAGTGAGGGAATTAAGGACGGTACGTTGTCCTTGTAACGGGGATCCAGCAGGGTGGCCACCCAGTAATCAGCACCAGTTAAAATGTGGGCAACTCGGCGGTCATTGCGGAAACACTGCAGCATGTAATCGCTCATGTGTGCCAGGCTGCCCAGAGGCAAAGAAAAGCTGTCCTCTGTGGGAGGTGTATCGTCTGTGTCCTCTGTATCCCCCAGCCACGCACCAGTGATGGCCACGAGCTGGTCTGGGTGCCACCCTGCTGTGAAAATGCCTCCTCCTCCTCCTCCTCCATCTCCTCCTCCACCTCGTCATCCTCCAGAACTGTTCCCTTTCTGCCGGACAATTGTGTATCTGGCGTTTGTTGGTGCAGGAACCCACCCTCGTAGCCACTTGTGAAAGACTGCCCTGAAAGCCTTTGAAATGATCCCGCTTCCTCCTCCTCCTCCTCATCCTCATGTGCCACATCCTCTTCCATCATCGCCCGAAGCGTTTTTTCAAGGAGGCATATAACTGGGATAGTAACGCTAAGAACGGCGTCATTGGCACTGGACATGTTGGTGGAGTACTCGAAACAGCGCAACAAGGCACACAGGTCTCACATGGAGGCCCAGTTATTGGTGGTGAAGTGGTGCTGTTCCGCAGAGCGACTCACGCGTGATTGCTGCAGCTGAAACTCCACTATCACCTGCTGCTGCTCGCACAGTCTGGCCAGCATGTGCAAGGTGGAGTTCCACCTTGTGGGCACGTCACATATGAGGCGGTGAGCGGGAAGGCCGAAGTTACGCTGCAGCGCTAACAGGCGAGCAGCAGCAGGGTGAGAACGCCGAAAGTGCGCACACACAGCCCGCACTTTCTGCAGCAGCTCTGGCATATTGGGGTAATTTTTAAGGAACCTCTGGACCACCAAGTTCAGCACATGCGCCAGGCAAGGGATGTGCGTCAAACCGGCTAGGCCCAGAGCTGCTACGAGATTTCGCCCATTATCGCACACCACCAGGCCGGGCTTGAGGCTCACTGACAGCAACCACTCATTGGTCTGTTGTTCCATGTCCCTCCACAACTCCTGCGCGGTGTGGGGTTTTTCCCCCAAACAGGAAAGTTTTAAAATTGCCTGCTATCGTTTACCCCTGGCTGTGCTGAAGTTGGTGGTGAAGGGGTTACGCTGACCGGATGAGGAGGCGGTAGAGGATGAGGAAGCGGAGTAGGAGGAGTTAGCAACAGGAGGCAAACTGAAGCGCCCTGCAATCCTCGGTGGTGGAAGGACATGCGCCAAACTGCTATTTGCCTCAGGCCCAGCCGCCACTGCATTTACCCAGTGTGCTGTTAGGGAGATATAACGTCCCTGACCGTGCTTACTGGTCCACGCATCCGTAGTTAGGTGGACCTTGCCACAGATGGCGTTGCGCAGTGCACACCTGATTTTGTCCCCCACTTGGTTGTGCAGGGAAGGGATGGCTCGCCTGGAAAAATAGTGGCGGCTGGGCACGACGTACTGTGGGACAGCCAATGCCATCAGGCTTTTAAAACTCTGCGTCTCCACCAGACGGAATGACAGCATTTCAAAGGCCAGGAGTTTTGAAATGCTGGTATTCAGGGCCAGGGATCGCGGGTGGCTAGGGGGGTACTTCCTCTTCCGCTCCAATGTTTGGGAGATAGAGAGCTGAACGCTTCCATGGGACATTGTGGAGATGGTTGGTGACCCAGGTGGTAGTGTTGCTGGCAGATGCTCCGTTTGCGGGGTGGCAGGTGCCACTGTCACTACAGAGGTGGATGAAGAGGCCGAGACTGCAGCAGAAGAGGAAGCAGGAGGAGCCAGAGACCTTTCTTGGTTTTTGAGGTGTCTACTCCACTGCAGCTCGTGCTTTGCACTTAGATGCCTGGTCATGCAGGTTGTGCTCAGGTTGAGAACGTTTATGCCTCGCTTCAGGCTCTGATTGCACAGCGTGCAAACCACTCGTGTCTTGTCATCAGCACATTGTGTGAAGAACTGCCACGCTAGGGAACTCCTTGGACCTGGCTTTGGTGTGCTCGGTCCCTTGCTGCGTTGGGCAGTAGCAGACATACTGTCTAGCTGACAGACGCTCCGCTTTTGCACCTTGCTCCCTCTTCTGCTGTGCTGGTGGCTCTGTGCGACCTCCGCCTCTTCCTTCAAACTACACTGGTCACCTGCATAACGTTGATTCCATGTGGGGTCGAGGACCTCATCGTCCTCCACATCATCTTCCACCCAGTCTTCACCCCTGCCCTCCTTGTCTGTCTGCACAATTGCGAAAGCAGCAGCAGTTGGCACCTGTGTTTCGTCATCATCCGAGACGTACTGCGATGGTCCTCCCATGTACTCATCATGAAACATAAGTGGTTGGGCATCGGTGCACTCAATCTCTTCCACTTCTGGGGCAGGGCTAGGTGGATGGCCCTGGGAAACCCTGCTAACAGAGTCATCGAAAAGCAGAAGAGACTGCTGCATGATTTGGGGCTCAGACTGCTTGGCTGATTTGCAAGGGGGTGAGGTGAAAGACTGATGGATATGGGTTTTAGGTGCCAACTCTGTTCTTTCATCAGAAGAGTGGGTGGGAGACAATGTGAAGGAACCCGAGGCACTGTCAGCAACCCAATCTACTATCGCCTGTACTTGTCCTGGCCTAAACATTCGTACAGCCTCATTAGGCGCGACAAAATACCGCCGCAGGCTCGGTCGCCTACTCGCACCTGAGGAAGGTGTTTCACTTGTGCGTGTATCTGGCACAGATCCACCACGTCCTCTCCCTGCAACAGGAGCTCCACCAGCAGCACCACGACCGGGGCCACCACGTCCCTTTGACCTTCTCCTCATATTTTCAAAATTTAGGATCTTGCCCTAAATGGGTGTTTTTGGAAGCGCAGAACACACCCACAGTACGTAACATCGCACAGCTACAGAACTGCAGAAAATGCTATTCAAAAAAAATGTTGTTTTTTTAGTATAGCACAGTATAGGAGAAAACTATATAGAAATTGTTTATTTCACACACCTCAAAATATGTATAACACACTGCAAACTTTTTTTGGTGCCACTAAACGGCGTTTTTTGGAAGAGCAGAACACACCCACAGTACGTAACCGCTGAATTGCACAGCTACAGAACTGCAGAAAATGCTATTCAAAAAAAAATGTTGTTTTTTTAGTATAGCACAGTAGGAGAAAACTATATAGAAATTGTTTATTTCAAACACCTCAAAATATGTATAACACACTGCAAACTTTTTTTGGTGCCCCTAAACGGCGTTTTTTGCAAGCGTACATTAAAGTGCAAATTTTTTTATTTTATTTTTTTTTGCCCTAAACGGGTCTTTTTTTGCACGAGCAAAATAAAATGCTTTTTTTTTTTTTTTTTTTTTTGCCCTATGGGTCTTTTGGAAAAGAGAACAATAAAGTGCCTTTTTTTTCCCCCTAAAAGTTAGATTTTCTCTGACACTGGGCTCATGGCAGTGTAAAAAGACTGCACTGCAACACAAATAGGTAGACCTATGCAGATCGCTGATTTTAATCTCTGAATCTGGACTCCTATATAATATTCTCTCTCCCTGAAAGCACCAACAGGAACCTGGCCCTACACTACACTATCTCTCTATCTTTTCCCTCAGATTGTAGAATCAGGACTACCTCATCTATCTTTCTATCTCTCCCTAAAAGCAGCAGCAGCAGACTAGATCCTCTCCCTATCTATTCTGAAGCAGAGTGTCATGTGTGCTGTGTGCCTCTAGCTCAGGGATATGCAATTAGCGGACCTCCAGCTGTTGCCAAACTACAAGTCCCATGAGGCATAGCGAGACTCTGACAGCAGCAAGCATGACACCCAGAGGCAGAGGCATGATGGGACTTGTAGTTTTGCAACAGCTGGAGGTCCGCTAATTGCATATCCATGCTCTAGCTTATATAGAAGCTGGGTCACATGTTGCACTGACCAATCACAGCCATGCCATTAGTAGGCATGGCTATGATGGCCTCTAAGGGCACACCAGCTAATCAAAAGGTGATTGGCTGGCCCCTGAAGCATTTCTAAATGCGTTATTAGATTGCCGAACCCGAACCCGGACTTTTGGGCAAAGTCCGGGTTCGGGTTCAGGTTCGGGAAAAAGCTAAAGTTCGGTATGGACCCGAACTTTACAGTTCGGGTTCGCTCAACACTAATCATGACGTTTCTTTTCCTGGACATGACAGCGGAATATATGGGCATGTGTTGGATGGGGCGTTTGGACCAATATGCATGAACTTCGTTCTTTTTTGTAAGCCCCATATTGAACATAAGGCCCAAAAACAATTTAAATTCGTCCAATGTTAGACGCCGCCACTGGAACATGCGGGCGTAGGAAGAATTGGGGTTGGCAGCAATAAATTGGGATGCATACAGATTAGTTTGATCCACTATATTCTGCAGCAAATCTTGTGGGAAAAATAAACAAAAATAATCAAATTTAGAAAAATTTGTAGTGTCGGGCTGCACACCTGGCTGTGCGGTGAAAGGGGGGATGATAGCGGATCCTGAGTTGGCAGGCAACCATAAGGGGTTTGCCAGGGCATTGGGAAGGTAGGACTGGGGCTGGATTCTTCTGGTTGGGCATGTATTTCTTTTGGGAGGGACAGTTTCCTCCTGGGACTCGGACTCTGAGCCACTATCCTCCACTGGCTCGTATTCCGAGGTGGTGGTACTGATGGCGGTACGGGTGGTGGTACCGATGGGGGTACAGGTGGTGGTGGTACCGATGGCGGTACGGGTGGCGGTATGGGTGGTGGTGGTACTGATGGCGGTACAGGTGGTGGTGTTACGGGTGGTGGCGGTACCGATGGCGGTACAGGTGGCGGTGGTACCGATGGTGGTACAGCTGGTGGTGGTACTGATGGCGGTACGGGTGGTGGTGGTACAGGTGGTGGTGGCACTACCGACGGTGGTACGGGTGGTGGTACCGATGGCGGCACTAGTGGCGATACTGGTAGCGGTCCTGGAAGTACCTGATGGTGGTACTAGTGGCGGTACTGGTAGTGGTACCGATGGCGGTACTGGTAGCCTGTGTGGCGGTACCAATGGCGGTACCGATGGAGGTTGGCCTGTGACAGATGGGCTGATTGATTTCTTGACAGATGGGCTGATTGATTGACAGATGGGCTGATTGGCTGGGCTGATTGACAGATGGGCTGATTGATGTGCTGGGCTGTGTGACAGGTCCTCTTTATTGGGGGGGGCGTGTTGTGCACAGTAAACTGTAGACAAACTACACTGATCTCACTTACTGATCTCTGCTCTCTCCTCACAGATCGGTGTGTGAGGAGAGAGCAGGGATCAGGTAGTAACTCCTGTTTATTTACATTTGTGACCGGCTGTGATTGGACACAGCCGGTCACGTGGTAAACAGCCAATTTTACTGGCTGTTTACCCTGATCGGGGACGCGCTGTGTCCAAGGGACACTCGCCTTCCCCGATCCTCGCTCTGCAAGCCTCTGGCGGCGCACTCCGTGCGCGCAGCCAAGTTTGTTGTGACATGTGATCGGCTGTGACGTTGACACAGCCGATCACATGGTAAACAGCCAATGAAATTGTCTGTTTACAGTGATCGGGGAAGCGCTGTGTCCGAGGGACACACGCCGTCCCCGATCACCGCGCTGCGCGCCCCCGCGGGCGCGCGCAAGGCATTATCCTGCAGGACGTCAATAGACGTCCAGTGTGGATAATGCAACCACTTCCCGGACGTCAATCTCCTATTGACGGGGCGGGAAGTGGTTAAGCTCCTGCACTGCATTGGTGTGTTGCTCAGTCCAGTGCCATTGGGTATCCTTTTTCAATAAATTATACAGAGGTGCAGATTTTTGGTCAAAATCAGGGGCGAACGCCCGTGAATAATTTACCAATCCTAGGAAAGATCTCAGAGTAGGAATACTCACTGGCAGAGGTAATTGTAGAATGGTTTTTACCTTCTCAGTTGCTATGCTACGACCGTTTGCTGTCACTGTAATCCCAAGGAAAGACACAGATTCCTGCAAGAATTGTGCCTTAATGGGAATACACTTCAGTCCCGCCTCTCCTAGGATCCGTAGGAGTTCCTCCAATAGCCGCAAATGCTCGTCTTTGTCATCTGTGGCCATAAGCAGATCGTCCACGTACTGAAAAAGATTCTTTGGGGAAGAAAAATCAGTTAGAATATCTCTCATTCTTGCATGAAATAACGTAGGAGAGTTATGAAATCCTTGAAGGACAGAATTGAAGGTATACTGTTTTCCCAGAAACGTAAATGCAAATTTGTATTGACATTCCTCTGACAGGGGTAAAGACCAAAACCGTTACTTATATCCAGCACCGTGAAATATTTGTGTTTGGGATTCAACATGCTCAAGACATCCGGGACAGACTGTGGGGGCGCAATTGTTTGTTCAATTTGCGGTAATCAATTGTTAATCTCCACGAATTGTCAGTACTTTTGTGAATCGGCCATATTGGCGCATTTGTAGTGGATACATATGGCCTGATGACCTTTTGGTCAAGCAATGACTCTATGGTTTCCTGTATGTAACTGATAGCTTCCTGTGGGAAGGGGTATTGTTTTTGCGGAACTGGGTCTGGGCCACTGATGTGTATTACCGTATTTACCTTTCCACAGTCATGTTTATGTGTTGAAAAGGATCCCTGAGTTATTTCTATCACAGACTGGAGAAGCTGATGTTCTGGGTGATCTTTAACCACTTAACGACCGCCCACTGTATATATACATCGGCAAAATGGCACGTACAGGCACATTCACGTACCTGTACGTGACTGCCTTCGTATGGGTGGGGGGTCCCCCTCCGGTACAGTGAGCGGTCGGTATCGCTCCGGGAGTGATCGGTGATGAGGGGGCGGCCATTGGTTTCTGGCCACCCCCTCACGATCGCTCCCCGCAAATGGGATGCTTCCTCTGCCTGTGTAATGTAAACACAGGCAGAGGAAGTGATGTCATCTCTCCCTGAGGCGCTCACACATACCGGAGCGCCGTGGAGAGAAGATGTCAGGTTAGTGCACAAACACTACACTGACACCAGCACACATAGGAACACGATCACCCCCCCAGTCACCCCCAGATCACCCCCCAGCCCCCAGTCACAATGTCACTGATTGCAGTGATCATTTATTTACTGATCACTGCAAACAGTGACATTTGTAACTGTAAAAGTGTCAGGGCAGTTAGTGTAGGTACCTTTAGGTCCAGGGTAGCCCCCTAACCCCCCCTAATAAAGGTTTAACCCCTTGATCGCCCCCAGGTAACCCTTTCACCCCCTAGCACCACTGTCACTAAGCGCTCGTTTTTCTGATCGCTGTATTAGCGTCGGTGATGCCGCTAGGTAGTCAGTTATTTTTTTAGGTTCGCCGCCAGGTTTTTATAGCGTCAGGTACCCCCATATATTACCCAATAAAGGTTTAACCCCTTGATCGCCCCCCCCAGGTAACCCTTTCACCCCCTTTTGCCAGTGTCACTAAGCGATCGTTTTTCTGATCGCTGTATTAGGTATGCTGGTGCCGCTAGGTAGTCTGTTATTTTTTTAGGTTCGCCGCCAGGTTTTTATAGCATCAGGTACCCCCATATATTATCTAATAAAGGTTTTAACCCCCTGATTGCCCCTAGAGTTAACCCTTTCACCAGTGATCACCGTATAAGTGTCACTGGTAACACTGGTTAGCCAGTTAGTTATTTTGTTATTTAGGTTTAGGTTTTTATATAGGGTCAGGTACCCCCATATATTACCTAATAAAGGTTTTAACCCCCTGATTGTCCCTAGTTAACCCTTTCACCAGTGATCACAGTATAAGTGTTACGGGTGACGCTGGTTAGTTAGTTTGGTTTTTATAGTGTCAGGGCGGGTGATATCAATTAGGTTTTAGCATCAGAGAGGGTCTGCGTCACACCCCAGGCAGTGTCAGGTTAGTGCCAGTAGCGTTAACACCCATGCGTGAAGCATACACCTCCCTTAGTGGTATAGTATCTGAACAGATCAATATCTGATCTGATCAGATCTATACTAGCGTCCCCAGCAGTTTAGGGTTCCCAAAAAACGCAGTGTTATTGGGATCAGCCCAGATACCTGCTAGCACCTGCGTTTTTCCCCTCCGTCCAGCCCAGGCCACCCAAGTGCAGTATCGATCGATCACTGTCACTTACAAAACACAACACACATAACTGCAGCGTTCGCAGAGACTGGCCTGATGCCTGCGACTCCAGTGCTATAGGAGGTGATTTCACCACCACAGTTAAAAAAAAGAGCATATATGCCAAAGCATGGGGGCAGCAAAGGCAGAGGAGCGATTTTGCTTCTAATGCCTTGTACATATGGTCAAAATTCCGACGGAAGCTTGCCCGTGGAAAAGTCTGACCGTGTGTATGCGGCATAACTTTTGTGGGAGGATGCCCCCATGCTTCGGCATATATAAATGGTGCATGTGTGCCCATCATTAGAAGTGGGTGAATGAAGGGAGGTATTCTGATGGTGGGCATACCCACCGATCAATCTCTTTTTTTCGTTCAGCCAACAGGCTGCATGAAAAATAAGATTACAATACATGTCCAACAAGGACCAGCAACGTACTGGTATGTTGCTGGACTTTGAATGGTTATATCAGAATGATGCCTGCGGGTTTAGGTATCATCTTGGTATCATTCTTTTCAGCCAGCGGCCGGCTTTTATGTAAAAGCAATCCTAGCGGCTAATTAGCCTCTGGACTGCTTTTACAAGCAGTGGGAGGGAATGCCCCCCCTCCGGATATAAAAAGCGCCATTGGGAAATAGGGAAAGCATTTTATCACACCGATCTTGGTGTGGTCAGATACTTTGAGGGCAGAGGAAAGATCTAGGGTCTAATAGACCCCAGTTTTTTTTTAAAAAAGAGTACCTGTCACTACCTATTGCTATCATAGGGGGTATTTACATTCCCTGAGATAACAATAAAAATGATTAAAAAAAATATGGAAGGAACAGTTAAAAAATAAAATAAAAAAGCAAAATAATAATAAAAAATAAAAAAACAGAAAAAAAAAGCACCCCTGTCCCGCCCTGCTCTTGCGCAAAGGCGAACGCAAGCGTCGGTCTGGCGTCATATGTAAACAGCAATTGCATCATGCATGTGAGGTATCACCGCAAAGGTCAGATCGAGGGCAGTCATTTTAGTAGTAGACCTCCTCTGTAAATCTAATGTGGTAACCTGTAAAGGCTTTTAAAGGCTTTTAAAAATGTATGTAGTTTGTTGCCACTGCGCGTTTGTGCAAAATTTTAAAGCATGTCGTGTTTGGTATCCATGTACTCGGCCTAAGATCATCTTTTTTATTTCATCAAACATTTGGGCAATATAGTGTGTTTTAGTGCATTAAAATTAAAAAAAAGTGTATTTTTTCCCCAAAAAACGTGTTTGAAAAATCGCTGCGCAAATACTGTGCGGAAAAAAAAATGCAACACCCACCATTATAATCTGTAGGGCCTTTGCTTTAAAAAAATATATAATGTTTGGGGGTTCAACATAACTTTCTTGCAAAAAAAAATAAATGTTTTAATGTAAACAAAAAGTGTCAGAAAGGGCTTTGTCTTCAAGTGGTTAGAAGAGTGGATGATGTGTGACATAAGCTTCTTAATGTTGTGTATAAAATACCAGGGCAGTTCAAAACCCCACCAAATGACCCTATTTTGGAAAGTAGACACCCCAAGCTATTTGCTGAGAGGCATGTCGAGTCCATGGAATATTTTATATGTTGACACAAGTTGCGGAAAAAATAAAAAATAAAATATTTTTTTTTGCACAAAGTTGTCACTAAATGATATATTGCTCAAACATGCCATGGGCATATGTGGAATTACACCCCAAAATACATTCTGTTGCTTCTCCTGAGTATGGGGATACCACATGTGTGAGACTTTTTGGGAGCCTAGCCGCGTACGGGACCCCAAAACCCAAGCACCGCCTTCAGGCTTTCTAAGGGTGTAAATTTTTGATTTCACTCCTCACTGCCTATCACAGTTTCAGAGGCCATGGAATGCCCAGATGGCACAAAATCCCCCCAAATGACCCCATTTTGGAAAGTAGACACCCCAAGCTATTTGCTGAGAAGTATGGTGAGTATTTTGCAGATCTTGCTTTTTGTCACAAAGTTTTGAAAAAAAAAAAATTATTATCTTTCTTTATTTTCAAAAACAAATGAGAGCTGTAAAATACTCACCACGCCTCTCAGAAAATAGCTTGGGGTGTCTACTTTCCAAAATTGGGTCATTTGGGGGGGGGGTTTTGTGCTATTTTGGCATTTTATGGCCTTCGAAACTGTGATAGGTAGTGAGGAGTGAAATCAAAAATTTGCGCCCTTAGAAATCCCGAAGGCGGTGCTTGGTTTTCGGGGTCCCGTACGCGGCTAGGCTCCTAAAAAGTCCCACACATGTGGTATCCCCATACTCAGGAGAAGCAGCAAAATATATTTTTGGGTGCAATCCCACATATAACCATGGCATGTGTGATCAATATATCATTTAGCGACAAGTTTTTGGTGTTTTTTTTCTTTGTCATTATTCAATCACTTGGGACAAAAAAAAATATTCAATGGGCTCAACATGCCTCTCAGCAATTTCCTTGGGATGTCTACTTTCCAAAATGGGGTCATTTGGGGGGGTTTTGTACTGCCCTGCCATTTTAGCACCTCAAGAAATGAGATAGGCAGTCATAAATTAAAAGCTGTGTAAATTCCAGAAAATGTACCCTAGATTGTAGATGCTATAACTTTTGTGCAAACCAATAAATATACGCTTATTGACATTTTTTTTACTAAAGACATGTGGCTGAATACATTTTGGCCTAAATGTATGACTAAAATTGAGTTTGTTCGATTTTTCTTATAACAAAAATGAGAGAATATCATTTTTTTTCAAAATACTTGGTCTTTTTCCATTTATATTGCAAAAAATAATAATCGCAGAGGCAATCAAATACCATTAAAAGAAAGCTCTATCTGTGGGAAGAAAAGGACGCAAATTTTGTTTGGGTACAACATTGCATGTCCGCACAATTTACAGTTAAAGCAGCGCAGTGCCAAATTGTAAAAACACCTCTGGTCATTAAGCTGCGTAATGGTCCAGAGCTTAAGTGGTTAATGATCTCCAGTATGTCATATTTTGAATCATTGCATTTGATGGCTGCAATTGTGTGAGAATCAGGTATCACTATGGTGCTAGCCTGATGATTTGGAACCCCTTGCCATAGTAAAAGGTTGGTCAGATCTAACATGCATCCATTGGGAATTAGAAAGTCTGAACCCAGCAGGCTGGTTTCATTTGGCAAACACATTAATGCTAATGGCTGTTTTAGGGATAGCTCACCAATTTGGATTGTCAGTGGCTTGGACAAGGCAGACTCAACATTATGTCCAACAAAGCTCTGTAGATTCAATGGCTTTCCTGAAGATAGTGATGAGTTTAAGGAATCTTTGTCATGTAGAATTGAAATTGCGGCCCCAGTGTCTAGGAGCATAGTACATTGACGGCCCCTAATCAATGCTGACACTATAGGGCGCCCACACCTATGCAGAGAGATAGGTGCTAACATTTTGGGGCCTTGTAGTTGTCACCATTGAATGCGGTCAGCCTCTGTCTGGGAAGCTGCCTGTCCTTCCTTTCCTGGGCCTACTTGCAAGGCCTGTAATTGTTGTCGTAACTCTGCATATGTCGGAGCTCTTTGTGTCTCACTGATATGCTTGCCCTCTGATGGGTGGTTATGAAAGTTTCCTCTTCCTCTGCCTCTATAACCTGACTTCCACCTATATCCCCTCCCCCTCCCTTTTGTCCCAGTTAGGGTTGTATGAAGGATTGGATTCTCCTGGGGCATGGGGGCCTTCTACAGTGGTAGTTCTGCATTGTAATGCAGCCACCTTCCTAAACAGCTGTTTCTCTTCTTTTTCTTTAAGCCTGTGCTGTTTATATGCTTGGATGGCATGGAATGATCTGTGTATTAATCCTATGACTTCGTCATAGCTGTGTTTTCTTGGATCTATCAAATGCTCACATTTTATTCTAATAGCTGGATGGGCAATGTGGATCAAAAGATTTTTATACTCCATGTCCTCCCAAGTGGCCCTCCCATTGTTAGTGTTGTATGCTGCCCACAATCTATTGGCATAAACTAATGGGTTTTCTTCATTATTTTGTTTAATTTCATAGGCCACCATCAAACCTATAGCTGAGGGGTTTATAACCTTTTGCAATTCTGCCACGGTTACTTTGTAGCTCCCTTTGCCTTCCTTAATTTGATCTGGGAGTGCATTCCATGTGTGGGTGTCAAGGGTTAATTGTAACACCTTAACTTGGTCACTAGGACTTCTCACACCTAAGAGCTCACACCTCTGTTGTACATTGGTTGCATGTGAAGTAATGTGTTCACTAGATTTAATTTTACCAATGAAATCAGCAACACTCATAAAAGGGTTTTTACAGGTTGAGATGGATATACATTGGAATTCACCTAACTCCTTCATTATCAAACCCCAAAAATGTTTGATTTCCTTCCGTAGAGGAGGGGATCTGGGTCCTACCCATGATGGGGAACTTGTCATGCTCCTCATTTGTGGATAGCTGGTCCCCATTGTCTGGCGGATCTATGACCAGAGGCGTACTAAGTGGGGGGCAGGGAGGCGAGCCGCCCGGGTGCCACACACTGGGGGGGTGTCAGGCCGGCACCCCCCTCTGCGATTCAAATGGTCGCAGCGGCGCACCGCGGGTTTAGGCAGCGCTGGAGCCGCGGCACAGTGACAGGCACAGGCAGGGGAGAGGCAAGCGGCAAATCGGCAAGGGGGTGTGTGGGGGGGGTGCAGGGGGACACCGCTGCACCTACCATCCCCTCCTCTCGCGGCCGCGGGCTGTGCCTGTGCGATCCCGGATGTCACACAGGCACAGCCGAGTAGCGGCAAAGCCGCCTCCCCCTCCTCTCTGTTTATGTGTAAACAGGGGGAGGGGCTGGAGACCTGCTGTGTATGTGACTGGCACTATTCGACGGGGGACCCATATTGACAGGACACCCGCCACGCTGATCAGAGGTACTGAATGGGGGGGGCTGCACTGAAGGGGGGGTGCACTGAACGGGGCTACACTGAAGGGGGGTGCACTGAACGGGGCTACACTGAAGGAGGGGGCTGCACTGAATGGGGGCTACACTGAATGGGGGTCTGCACTGAAGGGGGGTCTGCACTGAAGGGGGGGCTACACTGAAGGGGGGCTGCACTGAACGGGGGCTACACTGAAGGAGGGGCTGCACTGAATGGGGGCTACACTGAATGGGGGCTACACTGAAGGGGGTGCACTGAACGGGGGCTACACTGAAGGGGGGCTGCACTGAATGGGGGCTACACTGAATGGGGGTCTGCACTGAAGGGGGGCTGCACTGAACGGGGGCTACACTGAAGGGGGGGCTGCACTGAATGGGGGCTGCACTGAAGGGGGGTCTGCACTGAACGGGGGCTAAACTGAAGGGGGGCTAAACTGAAGGGGGGTCTGTGTAACATGCAGGGGGTCCAGAGCTGCAGGGTGCTGTGTAATGTAAAGGGGTCAAGAGATGCATAGTGCTGTGTAATGTAAAGGGGCCCAGAGGTGCAGGGTGCTGTGTAATGAAAAGGGACCCAGAGGTGCAGGGGGCTGTGTAATGTAAAGGGACCCAGAGGTGCAGGGTGCTGTGTAATGTAAAGGGGTCCAGAAGGGCAGGGTGCTGTGTAATGAAAAGGGGCCCAAAGGTGCAGGGGGCTGTGTAATGTAAAGGGACCCAGAGGTGCAGGGTGCTGTGTAATGTCAAGGGGTCCACAAGGGCAGGGTGCTGTGTAATGTAAAGGGGTGCAGGGGGCTGTGTAATGTAAAGGGGTCCAGAGCTGCAGGGTGCTGTGTAATGCAAAGGGGTCCAGAGATGCAGGGTGCTGTGTAATGTAAAGGGGTCCAGAGATGAAGGGTGCTGTGTAATGTAAAGGGGCCCAGAGGTGCAGGGAGCTGTGTAATGTAAAGGGGCCCAGAGGTGCAGGGTGCTGTGTAATGTAAAGGGGTCCAGAAGGGCAGGGTGCTGTGTAATGTAAAGGGACCCAAAGGTTCAGGGGGCTGTGTAATGTAAAGGGACCCAGAGGTGCAAGGTGCTGTGTAATGTCAAGGGGTCCACAAGGGCAGGGTGCTGTGTAATGCAAAGGGGTCCAGAGATGCAGGGTGATGTGTAATGTAAAGGGGTCCAGAGATGAAGGGTGCTGTGTAATGTAAATGGGAACAGAGGTGCAGGGTGTTGTGTAATGTAAAGGGACCCAGAGGTGCAGGGAGCTGTGTAATGTAAAGGGGCCCAGAAGGGCAGGGTGCTGTGTAATGTAAAGGGGCCCAGAGGTGCAGGGAGCTGTGTAATGTAAAGGGACCCAGAGGTGCAGGGTGCTGTGTAATGTAAAAGGGGTCCAGAAGGGCAGGGTGCTGTGTAATGTGAAGGGGCCCAAAGGTGCAGGGTGCTGTGTAATGTAAAGGGGTCCAGAAGGGCAGGGTGCTGTGTAATGTAAAGGGGTGCAGGGGGCTGTGTAATGTAAAGGGGCCCAGAGGTGCAGGGTGCTGTGTAATGTAAAGGGGTCCAGAGATGCAGGGTGCTGTGTAATGTAAAGGGGGCCAGTGATGCAGGGTGCTGTGTAATGTAAAGGGGGCCAGTGATGCAGGGTGCTGTGTAACGTAAAGGGGGCCAGTGATGCAGGGTGCTGTGTAACGTAAAGGGGTCCAGTGATGCAGGGTGCTGTGTAATGTAAAGGGGTCCAGAAGGGCAGGGTGCTGTGTAATGTAAAGGGGTGCAGGGGGCTGTGTAATGTAAAGGGGCCCAGAGGTGCAGGGTGCTGTGTAATGTAAAGGGGTCCAGAGATGCAGGGTGCTGTGTAATGTAAAGGGGGCCAGTGATGCAGGGTGCTGTATAACGTAAAGGGGTCCAGAGATGCAGAGTGCTGTGTAATGTAAAGGGGTCCAGTGATGCAGGGTGCTGTGTAATGTAAAGGAGTCCAGAGATGCAGGGTGCTGTGTAATGTAAAGGGGTCCAGAGATGCAGGGTGCTGTGTAATGTAAAGGGGTCCAGAGATGCAGGGTGCTGTGTAATGTAAAGGGGTCCAGAGATGCAGGGTGCTGTGTAATGTAAAGGGGTCCAGTGGTGCAGTTGTGGAGAGGGGGTACACAGTAGTGACAAAAAGATATTGAAGGATGCAGAGGTATGCAGGGGGCACAGTGGGGTGTTTTTACATTTTAATGTGTGGGGGGGTGCCAGATATAGGATCCGCCCCGGGTGCCAAATGATCTAGGTACGCTCCTGTCTATGACCATGGTGCATTCTCGATTTTCCTGTGGCTCTGTGATTTCTCCCATCGCCACAGGAAAAGTAGAATTAGGATCCATATCTTCCTCTCCCCAATACTCTTCATATTCCTCAGTGTCCCCAATTTCATAGGCACAAGTAGGTGCCGTAGCATTACCATGTTCACATCTGCTGGCCACAGCTGCCTGTCCTTTAAGGATTGAAATTGTTTGTAGCAACTCTGACTCTATTTGCGTGCACTGTGTGTGATCTATCAATTTTCCTTTCTTAGATTAGTGTAACTGATCTTGGAGCACTTTGTATGCACTAGTTATGTGGTCCAGTTCAGTCTTAACTTTAGTTAGCATGCTTTTATATTGTACCACGTCTTTTTGGGCCAATTTGTAATTTTTAACATTTTCCTCCTGTGAGGCAATAACTATTTGATTAAAGTGGTTGTAAACCCACTAAAAAGTTTTTTTCTTTTTGGACAACCTGCAAGAGAAAGGCATAATGAGCTAGTATGACTAGCATACTAGCTCATTATGTACCACTTACCTTAGATCGGGGCCCCCGAAGCCATCCGTGTCCCTCTCTTCAGCCGCAGCTATCACTGCGGCGATAGCCGGAATGTTACTTCCGGGTATCGCCGCACCAGCCAATCACAGCGCCGCTCCGGCGCTGTGATTGGCCGGAGCGGCGGAGACGTCACTCTGCGCATGCGCGCGGGAGCCATCACATTCGGCTACGCCCAGCGATTGCTGGGAAGTAGCCGAATTTGTGAATGGGATTAACCCCATGAATGCGCCGTTGTCTACGGCGCGCATGCACCGTAGACAGTGGCGCCTGTCACTTTAGTAAATATCTCCTAAACCGTGTAGGTTTAGGAGATATTTCTTGCACCTACAGGTAAG
This sequence comes from Rana muscosa, assembly GCA_029206835.1. Lineage (NCBI taxonomy): Eukaryota > Metazoa > Chordata > Amphibia > Anura > Ranidae > Rana > Rana muscosa. The sequence continues at coordinate 2,972,729 of CM055126.1, read as the reverse complement.
CCTTAATCTAGGCTTACCTGTGGGTGCAAGTTGAAAATGTGGGTTTACAACCACTTTAAGGGTAGTTAAGGTTTGTACTTGGCTTTGTAAAGCTGTATTCTCTTTTTCCCTCTCAGAAATTGTAATATTTTTATTATAGACTATATCTTCAAATTTCTGTATTTTATCATTCATAGCCATGCATGCAGCATACATGCTGACAAAGGCTAGACTTTTAAGCTTTTTGTTCTTTTTGATTGTTTTTGCTTGTTCTTCAAATAAGTCCTGGACATAACTCCAAGGAGATTCTTGTAATTTAGCATCACGGGCAAATTCATTGCTCTTATGTTTAAGAGTATAAGTTGCTACAAAACTTTCTAGAAAGGTCATTGCAGCCATTGCGATAGTATGCACAATTTGTGAGCTAAATTAAATTAATTGCTCCCTTATACTATAAAGTCACTTGTGATTACAGTAAAAGGGAGAAAGAAAAGGAAGAGAACAAAACAATAAATAGGAACTTAAATGAAATAAAATGCAGAAAATACAGTAAAAATAAAACAATATTTTTCAGCTCTCAATAAAACAATCTTTTAGATTAGTGGGGAAAACTAATTATACTAACAATAGCATTTAGCCTAGCTTGTCTGGGCCTACACCATAGACCAAGGGACAATAGAAGCCCCCCAAGGATCAATTTGGATAATTACACCTCAAAGCTGACAATAGCAAAGGCATAGGCGTGCCCACGGGGTGTGCCGGATGTGCCCAGGCACACCCTAATCCATAGGCGTGCCCAGGCACACCCTAATTCGTACCTCCCCCAATCAGGGCTGAGTCCCGGAATGGCCGCGGCGTGTGCGGGTTGCCATGGTTCTCGCATGCCGCGAGCTACACTTGTATGGCAGCCGCATCGCTCCCTTCTGCCTCTGACACACACAGTGCATGGAACTGCCCCTAATCAAAATACATTTGTTCCTGTCAGAAGGGAGGCATTTACGATGAGCTTCAGCTACCCATTGGCTGAGTAGGCAGCAGGGCGAGGTGCAGCTGCTTCCTCGGCCAATGGGTACACAAAAGAGCCTTGTCCTTCCCTTCAAATTCATCCCGTGGGCTTCCTGTGTTAGTGGGTGTGGGATGAAGCAGCTCCCATGCGGGGAGAAGCCTGAACAAGAGCTGCATGCAATGAGTGAAAGTCCTGCAGTGATCCGAGGTGAGTGATCTGCTACTGACTGCACTGCAATGTCGCTCTCCCCCTTCACTGAGCTCTCTCCACTCCCATCAACACCATCTCCTTCCCAGTCACTCAGCCCTTCCTCCTGATAAGTTCTCCTGATACATGGGAGTGATGGGACCTTTCACCCCCAGCTGCACTTCCCCTCCATGTACTACATGTCATCTTCTCGGTAAGACCATGCAGTAAATCACACACTCTCACACTGATCCTCATCACCCCTCCCATTTCCAGTTCACTTTCTCCTGTTTCTGCTCTCCACTCACATAAATCTGCACTTCCACCCAGGCTTTATTTTTATGTCTTCCAACTGTTCTGCAGCCTGGTACATTCCTTGCAGTCCTTTAAGGAGTAGTACAAGTATACAGTGCAAACACTGTCTGCAGCCAAGAATAATACAGCCACAGCACCTGTGATCATTATTATCATGTGTTGTGGAAAAATGTATTAATGTATGTTGTCAGATGTCCCCCAATGTCAGTTTTGCTGTAATGCGCTCATCTGAGCGTATTTGCACATACAGACGTTGGTGGAAGATCGGTGGTGGGAAAATCTTCCTTTGGAAACAGCGATGTTTGCTCCATTTAGAGATGTTGTTTTTTACTCCTCGTAGGGGGACTGGCTACCTCTTGACGGGGGCGTTAAATGACTCCGAGCGCACAGATCTGTGTCCACAAGAACAGTAGCATAACTGTACGACAGTTGTGGTCCATTGAGGCATAATTATCGTATAGTTCCCGTCATTGGTAGCAGTGAGTTTGGTTTGCACACGGCTTTGTACAAAGCCATGCTTTCTACTGTTCCTTTGTCTCACAGAAAGCATGACCCCTGTACACAGCCGTTTGCACACATCACTTCTAGGATTATATTTGAATTTAAACATGTCTGTGATTGGTTCTTTTGAAAATATACAAAATGTCTGAATGGCTGTGTTGTGAAGCCAACACCTTCTTTTGTTCCCCATGTTGACTATAAATAAAGAGAGCTGGCTATCCCAGGGTTCACTCTGCTCTGGGATGACTTGATGATAAGACCTAATGCTTTAAGTTTGCAGTGTGTGTATGTCTGTGAAACCGATCGTGCGTGTGTGTGTATGTCTGCGAATCCGATCGTGCGTGTGTGTGTGTGATTTTGTTGGGAGAGAGATCGTATGCCTGTGAATCCGATCGTATGTGCCTGGATGTTTGTGTGGGGAAGCTGCGGGCTGTAAGAGTGTAACTAAATGAGAAATATAGACTGTATGTGATTAGATTGTTTGGCTGCATTGTTAGTCTGGTCCCTGTGTGAGAGAAGCTGAAAATGGCTGCCCCCATGAGGTTTAGCGGGGGGAGGGGCAGGCAGCATGGCCATCAGTTACAATGGTGAAAGTTGGTGACTCTCTGTAAATAGCATGGAGGAGTTTTGTGTTGGGGGAGGGCTACGCCCTGAGAGATGATCTGATGGAAACTGTATATTGTGTATGAAATGAAGGTATAGATGTGGGATTATTCAGCCTGCAATGTGTGTGTTTGGTTGAGCTTTTTGTATTTCTCAGAGGCTTGTCGGAGCAGCCATGTGCTTGAATGGGGGAAGGGCTTGCCCACTGCTTTGTGTTGCTGGGGCTATGCCCTGAGGGAAGGGAACTCTGAGCAGCTATGTAGGACAACATTGTACTGTATGTGTGTGGTGAATATCTGAGTATATTAACTTAGAGAAATGAATATGTTTTTAATATTGTTTATGTAACTAACATTTTTTTAAATGTGCTGTTTAGTTGGCAAAGGGTCTAAGTTGAAGTAGCCTAGAGGGGGTCTATGGTTGAGTGTGAATCTCTAGTGTAGTCTGTCTTTGTGGAGAAAAACATTTTTGATTTTCTTTTAAAGAGATGCTGGTTTTGGCGGAAAAAAAATACATGCGTTAATGGCGCCATTCTTCGCTTTTGATTAGCCTTGTGGTTTGTCTGCCATTTTGAGGCGCAGTTTTTCCTTAGCCTGTGGGTATCCTATAAGGGAAGGTGCAGCCACCTTTACTTTGGGTGTGATATCATGTGACCGTGCTGTGGCATTCGTCTGCTATTTTGCTGGTGGAATTTCTCAGTTTTTGATGTTTGGTGCGGTCTTTTCTGCATTGGAATCTGGAGGCCATTTGTGTTTTTCTTTGTGTGGGGGAACCCATGTGGTGTTCATTGTGATGTCCCATGCTGGTTTTGGCGGGAAAAATTGCATGCGTCAATGGCGCCATTTTTGTTGTTGTCCATGAGGTGCGGTGGTGGTCATCCACCATTTTGTTGTCCTGTTTTATGCGTTTACAGTTTGACCTGTGCACTGCTGGGGAGAGTAGTGAGACACAGGGAGGACATGCAAACTCCATGCAGGTGTTGTTAGGATGGGGATTTCTCTGTTTTCATTTAAAGTGAATGTAAGCTATTGCAGGGTCAGCTGACTTTGCAGTATATGAGCGGCGGTTTTTGTATTGGATTTAGTTTTTAAGTAAAAACTCCACTTTGCACTGAATTTTGATAGATTGCAAGACTAACAGAGTTTTTGCACAGTGGTGTGTTTTTATGTTTAAATATTTGGGAGTTTCCCAGAAGGCAATTCATATGTTTTGAAACTTGTACTGTATAGCCATCTTTTGGCAGGAGTTTGTATTTGAGTCCCAACTTATGGTCTGACCTACCAGTATTTGGGTCAGGGGGGGATTCCCTCCCACTTGCAAAGGGGGGGTTATTCCATCGTTTCCTTGACAACGTTTTTTTTTTAAATTGTTGAAATATAAATGATATTTAGCCATGGATTTTTTGGAGTCTTGATTGGCAAGATTGGGGCGATTGGGGCTAGGCTCCGCCCCTCCCCCTCCCTCTTCCTGAACAATTGATATGTAAATAAACCAGTTTTTTTTTTTTTGAGAGCTGAGCATGTAACCAGAAGTTTCTTTTCAGCATTTATGTATCAGAGGGAAGTTGGTGGGAGGAGCTTGGGGTTGTCTGAAAGGTTGGCCAATGAGATTTGTGTTTGGAAGGAAAATGGAAAGCATTTTTGCGTTTAAAAGTGTTTCATATTTCGTTCCAGTTTTGTGAAGTTTTGTACTGTAATACAGTTTTGGGTAGAGAGCAAACAGGGGGGCATCACCGTTATTGTAACATCTAGATGCAGGTAGAAAGAAGCCATAATATTGTTTTGAATAGTGGAGGATTTCATGGTGCTTTGCAGCTCGTCTGACAAACACGTTTATAGTGAGACAGGTCGGGCCGTGTAGAATAATCAGAATTCCTGTGATTAGCATAAATGTGAGGAGTAGTACGCTAACAGCCCCGGTCAGGCCGTGTAGAATAATCGGGATTCCGGGGGTCGATTATGGTAATAAAGCCGCAAACCATAACCGCTCCGAAAATAAAGCGCAAGGGTGTCCTGGACGCGGGACACTTCATAAGCGATTTGAATCGTCATGGGTAATGTGCCGTCCATGCTTGGGAGGGAAAAAATTAGGCTCCCCACCAGTCAGACAGCTGCACCGCACATGAGGTCTGGGTTTGGGGCTCCGGACATGAGACCCCTTAAAGGATGACATATCTGGTCAGAGGGTACAGTAAGGTGTACTCCTTTGGAAGGTACTTTTGATGTCTGGAGGACGAGACCTCAGAATAAAGATACCTTGGATGTAGTTCAGCTGTGGCTTCAGAAATCTGTAATGATGAGTGTTGATGGAGGTGTAGTACACGCTTTTGTGATTCTCAGAGGTGGAACGATGGTTAAATTCTCATGCCCGTTTGTTTGAACTTTGTATGGCTGGTCCATGCAAGGTTCTCGGGCTGCTCTCATGTTTGTCCCATTGTATTATTTTCTATTGCTGAAAGAGTAAAGGTAGAATTCTGGCTGTTTGTTTTTTTCATTTTTGGTTTTGGAAACTATGAAGTATCTCCCCCACATTTGTATCGGAATGTTTGTATGTAGTAACGTGAATATGTTTGAACTTACCGCGGCGATCCTCCGATGCGTCGCGGCTGTTGTATTTTTGTAGGAACGGGAAAAGTAAGGGTTACAGAGGGTTTTGTTTGAATCAGTTTTGAAAGAATGTCATTGACAATTTACCAATGTACAGGAATGTCATTATTGTTTACCATTCTTTGCAGGTTAAATATGAAGGATAGAGTAATGATTTTGTTTATAAGTATTTTTCAGGTCCAAGGAGTTTGTACATAGAGAACATGTGTATGTAGACAGCTGTACATATGGATAAATACGAGTCTAAGGAGGTAAAAGTATCATAGGCTATTTCATTGTTTCTTTTTTCCTGCACCACGCATTTCTTCCTTCAGTCTGTAATGAGGAAGAAAAGGGGGAGAAGTGATAAATGTAAGAATGACAGTTTTTTTGTCAAACGAATAATGTTAACTCCTGTAATTCTAACCAAGTTTGTGCCAAGACTGTCTTTCTTTGATAGAATTTGAATCGGCAAACAGCAGTCTGGTGAAGTAGGTTCCCATCCCAGATGCTAAGAACCTTTTGTCAATGGTTCCTGGTATTGTAAGCCACGCACAGGTTATGCAGTGACCACAGTCCCGATGTCTGGGTTATTGTCATATGAGGGTTGTTTGGAGGTCAATCAAAACCAGAGTCGTACTTTCCTCATTAGCTGTCACTTATGTTCTCGGCTGATGGGGTAGGTACGATCGCTGTGACATGAACTTCAAAATGTCCACCACAGGGTTCACGAGTCCCTCATGGACCCTGACACAATAACCAGTTTACAGTCTTTTCAACCAGGTGACTGGGTCATTGTAAAAAGCTTGAGGGATGAGACCACGCCAGCCACTGCAAGAGGCGGCTCAACCACACCAAAGAATGAGGAGTATCTTTGTTTATTTATATTTTTGTTGTTTAGTAAATTTTAGCAAGGGTAACGATGAAAAGCATCCCAAGTTATTATGTAAAGTGTATTACCTAACTAGCTCAGAAAGCGAACAGGACCGATGGTCTGTTCTGAGTCTTCACCGAGTTTTAGCCCCCAGCGATGACAGCGGAAAAGGCCATTTATGATGTTATTATGGGTATGAGGAGTTTTGACAAACTAGTGAAGACTCCAAACAGACACTTGTCAATGGAATCTAACGATGCATTTTTAGAGGGTGAAATTGGTAAGTTTTAATGGCTCTGCCTCTTGTTGGTTTGGGTATCTAGGCAGCCCACAAGTGTGTTTGAACTTTAGTTTGGCATTTATGCGGATCTGCAGCTTATAAAAAGGTAATTCCCCCAAAGCAAGAGGTTCATGCGTGATGGTGAAGCTGTCCCAGCATCTTATCTCGCGGCCGATCGCGAGGATCTGATGGCGCGAGAAATTAAGAATGGCAGGGACAGCTAGAAGGGATTTGTTCACTAACCCCGACCAGGTCTGGGCATGGTGTCCTGGATGTACGAGGGGGGGGGGGCTCGAGCTTGGGATACGATTGAACAATTCTCATCCGTTAAGGATAGGGTTCTTCATGTAACTGTTGAAGCCAGAGCTGTAGCTAAGTGAAGGTTGGGAGTCCTTTTTAAGGGTCTGGGGATCTTTGGGGATCTAATTTTTATTTTACAGCGGATTGTGGTTAAAGGAAGTGGGAATATATATACTCATGTCGTTTTTATTTCTATTCTTTCTATGTCGTGACAAGGTGCTCCTGTTGCCTGATTTGACGTGTGACCAGAGTTTCCTTGATGAGACGCCCCGAAGCCGGACCCACATACAAGACACAGAGGATCACAGATGGATCCGCGATTACTACAGCTCACCATGTCGTGTCCTCCTTTATAAGTCATGCCCCTGAAGAGTAGAGTCTACATGTCAAGCCTTGTTTTTTCCTTTTTATCGACTAAGGACTGATTCATTTCCAGGTGTAAGAAGCAGATCAAGTTTCATCGATGGACATGGGGTGCATATGACAAAAAAGGGAGGACTGTTGTGGAAAAATGTATTAATGTGTGTTGTCAGATGTCCCCCCAATGTCAGTTTTGATGTAATGCGCTCATCTGAGCGTATTTGCACATACAGACGTTGGTGGAAGATCGGTGGTGGGAAAATCATCCTATGGAAACAGCGATGTTTGCTCCATTTAGAGATGTTGTTTTACGCCTCGTCGGGGGACTGGCCACCTTCTGACAGGGGCGTTAAATGACTCCGAGCGCACAGATCTGTGTCCACAAGAACAGTAGCATAACTGTACGACAGTTGTGGTCCACTGAGGCATAATTGTCGTATAGTTCCCATCATTGGTAGCAGTGAGTTTGGTTTGCACACGGCTTTGTACAAAGCCATGCTTTCTACTGTTCCTTTGTCTCACAGAAAGCATGACCCCTGTACACAGCCGTTTGCACACATCACTTCTAGGATTATATTTGAATTTAAACATGTCTGTGATTGGTTCTTTTGAAAATATACAAAATGTCTGAATGGCTGTGTTGTGAAGCCAACACCTTCTTTTGTTGCCCATGTTGACTATAAATAAAGAGAGCTGGCTATCCCACGGTTCACTCTGCTCTGGGATGACTTGATGATAAGACCTGTGATGATAGTGATTTCCTTGAATGAATGATGGAATGAACGGTGAGTGGAACTTAGCTAAAGACAACATTATTGCAAAAAAGATGAAATCTGAACAGTGCTTAAGTAGCACAGGAATTATAGGCTGTGTGCTCTTTACACAAGCTATAATTCCACAACACATGCTGATGATTACTATACAGCCTGTGTCTTACTGTAGTGTATAAAGGCTGCATAGTGTAATCATCATCATCAGCATTATAATAATGATCACAGGTGCTGTGGCTGTATTATTCATGGCTGCAGACAGTGTTCGTACTGTATACTACTAAGGGCTTTATTTTAGCTGAAATATGGGACTCCTGAACTCTGCACACTACATGAACCCTGCAGTCTGTACTTGGCAACCTCTCAACACTGCACTCTGTACTTGGCACCCTCTCAACCCTGCAGTCTGTACTTGGCACCCTCTCAACCCTGCAGTCTGTACTTGGCACCCCCTCAACCCTGCAGTCTGTACTTGGCACCCCCTCAACCCTGCAGTCTGTACTTGGCACCCCCTCAACCCTGCAGTCTGTACGCAGCACCCTCTCAACCCTGCAGTCTGTACGCAACACCCTCTCAACCCTGCAGTCTGTATGCAGAACCCTCTCAACCCTGCAGTCTGTACGCAGCACCCTCTCAACCCTGCAGTCTGTACGCAGCACCCTCTCAACCCTGCAGTCTGTACGCAGCACCCTCTCAACCCTGCAGTCTGTACGCAGCACCCTCTCAACCCTGCAGTCTGTATGTAGCACACTCTCAACCCTGCACTCTGTACGTAGGGGGCTGTATAATGTAAAGGGGTCCAGTGGTGCAGGGTGCTGTGTAATTTAAAGGGGTCCAGTGATACAGGGTGCTGTGTAATGTAAAGGGGTCCAGTGATACAGGGTGCTGTGTAATGTAAAGGGGTCCAGTGGTGCAGGGTGCTGTGTAATGTAAAGGGGTCCAGTGGTGAAGGGTGCTGTGTAAAGTAAAGGGGTCCAGTGATACAGTAGTGACAAAGAGATATTGAAGGATGCAGGGGGCACAGTGAGGTGTTTTTACATTTTAACGTGGGGGGTGACAGATATAGGATCCGCCCCGGGTGTCAAATGCTCTAGGTACGCCCCTGGAATCCCCCCTCTCCTCTGTCAGTGCTTCTAACTAATGCCACCTGTCTATGACAGTCAGTGCCAATCAGTGCCACCAGTCAGTGCCAGTGCCACCTGTCAGTTTGTCAGTGCCAATTAGTGCTTCCAATCAGTGCCACCTATCAGTGCCAATCAGTATCAGTGCCGCCTGTCAGTGCCAATCAGTGCTTCCAATCAGTGCCACCTGGCAGTGCCAATCAGTGCCAGTGCTGCCTGTCAGTGCCAATCAGTACTTCCAATCAGTGTTACCTGTCAGTGCCAATCAGTGGTAGTGCCGCCTGTCAGTGCCAATCAGTGCCAGTGCCGCCTGTCAGTGCCAATTAGTGCTTCCAATCAGTGCCACCTGTCAGTGCCAGTCAGTTCCACACCAGTGCAAATGAGTGCCAATCAGTGCCGCTTATCAGTGCTGTTAGTGCAGGGATGGGGTGGTAAATTCAGCAGACAGGCACATTGTCCAAGGGGGTTGTTTATTAATGCCACATGCTGATTTTAGTATAATAGGTAATCACCACACTACTATTTACAATAAAAAAGTGTAATTGAAAGGTCTGCCGCTAAGCAGTTCTGTGTTCTCATACCACAAAGAAAAGAAAAAAAGTGAAGAGCTAACTTACTGATCAATAACTTAACAATAATGGTAGAACCCTCTAATGTATGGAAATCTCAATAAACTTCAATATTATCACAATACCGTTCTCTGTGATACGCAACTTCACATATTACACATCAAGCTGAAAATAAGACACTGTATAAAAATAAACTTAGAAGGAATGGTGGAAACCCCTCCTATAAATATTTACCATACAGATTAATCTCAAGTGAAACAACCTTTTGGTTGGGAGGTTCCCACTAGGGATGAGCCGAACACCCCCCGGTTCAGTTCGCACCAGAACCTGTGAACGGACCGAAAGTTTGCGCAAACTTTAGAACCCTATTAAATACAATGGACGCGAACGTTCGAAATCTAAAGTGCTAATTATAACGGCTAATATGCATGTTATTGTCCTAAAAATAGTTTGGGGACCCGGGTTCTGCCCCAGGGGACATGTATCAATGAAAAAAAAAGTTTTAAAAACAGCAGTTTTTTCGGGAGCAGTCATTTTAATGATGTATAAAGTGAAAAAAAAAGTGAAATATTCCTTTAAATATCGTACCTGGGGGGTGTCTAAAGTATGCCTGTGAAGTGGCACATGTTTCCTGTGTTTTGAACTGTCCCTGCACAAAATGACATTTCTAAAGGAAAAAAAGCCATTTAAACTGCTTGCGACTTTAAAGTGGTTGTAAACCCATCTAAATATTTTTTTTTTTGTAGCTCACCTGCAAAACAAAGCTATAATGAGCTAGTATGACTAGCATACTAGCTCATTATGTACCACTTACCTTAGATCGGGGCCCCCGAAGCCTTCCTCGTCTCCCTCTTCAGCGATGGCTGCGGCGATAGCCGGAAGGTTACGTCCGGGTATCGCCGCTCCAGCCAATCACAGCGCCGCTCCGCACCTGCCATTTTAGTGAATATCTCCTAAACCGTGTAGGTTTAGGAGATGTTTCTTGCACCTACAGGTAAGCCTTAATCTAGGCTTACCTGTAGGTGCAAGTTGCAAAAGTGGGTTTACAACCACTTTAATGTCATGTCTTGTCCTGGCAATATGGATGTAAATCTTTGAGAAAAATGGCATGGCTACCCCATCACCCCCCCCCCCCCCTACCCCAGCCCATTACCAGCCCCTTTGGGTCTTGTATGGATATTAAGGGGAACCCCGCACACAAAATAAAAAAAGGCCCTATATACTCTGAACAGCAGTATACAGGCGGTGCAAACAAGACAGGGACTGTAGGTTTGTTCTTAAGTAGAATCTGTTTGTTATTTTGAACAGGTACATTGTTTAAGTGTAGCTCCAGCCAAAAAATATATTTTTAAGCTTTTTGGAAAACATAGGGAAGGGTTATCACCCCTGTAACATTTGTTTTGCTGTCTGTGCACCTGTTCAGAACATTTCACCTCACTTTCCGTCCCAATGACAAATGTTTTTGGAAAAGTGGGGTTTTATTGAAACAAGGATTGGTGACAAAGCATCAGTAGAGAGGAGACACCTTTTTCCCATATTAACTCTTACAGGAGAGAATTTGCCTTGCTAGGGGTAGATTTCCCCTCACTTCTTTTTGTCTCCTTCCGTTTGCAAGTAGAAGTCGTTTGTAAGTTGGATGTTTGAAAGTAGGGGCCTGCCGTATATACTCTGCTGAAACTTGCCCCTTAGATGTTGGTGTTGCCACAACACTGTGAGCCCTCACAGTTACTCTTGGTGGGCGCTGGAATGCCCTGCTGTGAACTATTATATCAGGAATTGTAATTACATGCCATTGTTGAACAGTGGTAGGTAAAATTGGGCCTTTGGTGGTGGTGCTGGTGCTACAACACTGTCAGCCCTCACAGTTACTCTTGGTGGGCGCATGAATGGGCCCTTCTGTTAATTATTAGATGAAGAATTGTAATTGCATACCCCTGCTGAAGAGGGGCAGAAAAATTGGGCCTTTGGTGGTGGTGGTGTTGCCCCAACACTGTAAGCCCTCACAGTTACTCTTGGTGGGCGCAGGAATGGGCCTTGCTGTGAATTATTAGATCAATAATTTTAATAACACTCCCCTGTTAAACAGGGGCAGAAAAATTGGGCCTTAGGCACTGGTGCCACAACACTGCAACCCCTCACAGATACTGTACTTGGAGCACAGCAATGAGCCCTGTTGCAAAGCATTGCATCAAAAATTGTAATTACACGCCCCTGTTAAACAGGGGCTGAAAAATTGGGCCTTAGCCACTGGTGGCTGCACCCAGAAACAAAAATGTTCTTCCAAGCTATCATCAGGAATCGGATCATTGAGGAGGAGGAGGATAGTCAGTCAACATAACAGGACAGTCACTCAGCATCAGCATAGGCAGTCTTGAAGGGATGTGACATTTCAAAACAAATTATTCTGTTATATCAACTTCAGGTGCTTGGTAGCTGGTGGTGATCCAAGACTGGTTCATCTTTTTGAAGGTCAGTCGATCAACCAAGTCGGTGGACAGGCACACCCTGTGATCCGTGACAAAGCCTCCAGCAGCACTGAATGTGCGTTCCAAATAAACGCTGGATGCAGTACAGGCCATTAGCTTAATTGCATACTGTGCAAGCTCTGGCCAATGATCCATCCTCAAGACCCAGTAAGCCAGAGGATTTTCGGTGGGAAAGGTGTCCAAGTCTGACCTTGCCCCTAGGTATTCCTGCACCATGTATATCAGACGCTGGCGATGGTTGCTGGAACATCATACCTTGGGGCTGCGGACTAAAAATTGTCTGAACGCATCGGTCAGACGGCCACCTTCCCCACTGCTCCTTCTTTGACTGACCGAAGCCTCAGCAACTCGTTGTCCAGGACCAGGCGTTTGTAACCTCCCAGTCTCTGGGAACGCGTTGCACAGACCTTTCTGCAAGGCCTCCCGGAGATGTCTCATCCTCTGCTCCCTCTGCGACGGTAAAATAAAGTCCGCAACCTTACCCTTGTACCGTGGATCAAGGAGAGTGGCCAGCCAGTAATGGTCCCTCTCCTTGATCCGAAGAATACGAGGATCCTTCCGCAGACTTTGCAGGATCAGGGAGGCCATGCAGCATAGGTTAGCTGAGGCATTCGATCCGGAGTCCTCTGGGTCACTAAGGACGACATGATCCACAGCCACCTCCTCCCAGCCACGTACAAGTTCACGGGTTTCTTGGGACTGTAAATCATCCCTAAAAGACTGCTGCTGTTGATGCTGAGTGCCAGGCTCCACCTCCATGCTGACACAAACCTCCTCCTCCTCCTCCTCCTCGTCATCTTCCTGTGCGATGGGTGGGACAGAAGGAACACCGTCTGGGTAAAGGGGGCCTTGAGCGGCAAGTAAGTCCTCCTCTTCCTGCCTCTGTTCTGCCTCAAGTGCCCTGTCCATTATTCCATGTAGCGTATGCTCCAACAGGTGGACAAGAGGTACAGTGTCACTGATGCATGCACTGTCACTGCTCACCATCCTCGTGGCCTCCTCAAATGGTGCCAGGACAGTGCATGCATCCCTGATCATGCCCCACTGGCGTGGTGAAAAAAACCCGAGCTCCCCTGACCCTGTCCTAGTGCCGTAGTCGCACAGGTACTCATTGATGGCCCTCTGCTGCGTGTGCAGCCGCTGCAGCACGGCCAACGTTGAGTTCCACCTGGTGGACATGTCACATATAAGGCGGTTCTTGGGCAGGTTCAACTCCTTTTGCAGCTCAGCCAGCTGCATTCTATGCATTAAGGTGAAAAAACATCCGAGGATTAGTGGCCCCCCCGAGCCCCCGTTTACTTACCTGACCCCTCGAAAGTCCCACCCTGTGAACGCGCTGGCCTCTCGGCTGGGCTTCTCGGCTCATTCATTGGTTGATTGAAAGCAGAACAGCCATTGGCTCGTGCTGCTGTCAATCACATCCAATGATGCAGCGCGCAGGGGGGGGCAGGGCTGAGTGATACACTGAGCAGCTATAGCCGCTGGCTGTATCACTGGAGCACGCCCGCAAAAAACTATCCACCATGAGATAGTGGAGAGCTCGCATGAATGTGGATAGTTCTTGCGGGGAGGAGCCCAGACAGCCGCCGAGGGACCCCAGAAGACCAGGTTCGAGGCCACTCTGTGCAAAACAAGCTGCACAGTGGAGGTAAGTATAACATGTTTGATATTTAAAAAAATAAATAAAATTGCCTTTAGTGTTCCTTTAAAGTTTGTTTGCGTGTAAATGCAGGCATCCCAATACTTTTGTCTGTTTGAGCTTTGGGGTGCACACCCTAATGCAATAGGCTGCGCACGCCTATGAGCAAAGGTAAATACAGCAGTGTTTACAGCATTATTTGTAAGACTCAATTCAGTAAAAATGAAACTAAAACAAGTTCCAAGGTGTAATATACTATGTTAAATGCACCTTATTTTACACTAATAATAATCTTTCTCAGATATTAGTTTCAGTAGCAAGACTTCCACAGACTTGTACTTTAACTGACACCAATGAGAATATTACTGCTTGTAGCTTCTCACAGTTAAAAAAAAGGTAAAGTAAAAACCAAAAACAAAAACAAGAGTAAAAAAAAATCTCTTGTAGGTTATTTGCAATGTCCTAACTATTTTCAATGTTAGTGGACATGCAATTTAAATAACAAGCAAAAACCGTATTGAGCCTGTTTCAACCTACACACACCAGAACACAAGCACGTGTCTGTGTCTTAAACAAAAAAAATAAAGGCTAAAACTAAGCCAGGTTACCAAAAAAAATGATGATAAAAATAATTATTGATATATAAAAAAAAAATTCAATAATAAAAAAATTCAAAAAAAATTGCAAAAAAAAGTAAATACAATTTTTTTTTCACAAAATCAAGGACCACTATTTCAGTGTCCTCCTTCCAATAATAAAAAAAAATGTTTTCGCTCTGTAAAAATTTTTTTTTTCACAAAACCAAGGACTACTATTTAAGTGTCTCAATAAAACAACAATTAAAATAAAAATGTTCCCATTCTGTACCTCCTCCCCATTAAATTGACTGGTTATAATGGTACATCCAAAGTACTTATATCAATTATGATTTTGGGATATTAATGAAACAAAATACAAAAAACACAAAAAAATTTTTTTTGAAAATAATAAAAAAAGATAAAAATAAAAATAAAATAACATAAAAACAAAATAAAAAATAAATAAATAACCTGTGGTGTATATTCTCTCCTTAGAGTTAATACCCACTAATAAAAACAAAAATATTTACCAATATTTTTCCCTAGATAGATTGGATAAGCTGACTCAGCTTAAATTCCTCCTAATAACCTTAATCTAATATACAAATTTTGTTATTATATTAAATACTTTCAGTCCTGTACTTATCTTCTTTGGTCGCCACTCTTGCTTTCTATAAATGTATATTTATGATTTAATATCTCAAAGATATGATATGGGTTAAATAAGAGTTCTTTTGACTAGAAGTGAAAGCTTCAATATAATAAGCATTTATTAGAGAATTGTTATTAGTCTATCTAATACAGTCTCAAGCAAGGGAGTAAATATTAGTTTCAAATACAAAGTATGTACATCACGCTACAACTATCAAACAGAAAAACTTAAGACAACATAGGACAACGCAAGTATACTGTAAGTGCTGGGAGATGGTCTGATAATTACCTATAATAATCACTCCTGGGCCCAGGTCATCTCATCTCTGCCTTCTACTGATGGGGGTTCTCCTTATATGGGCCTCTCTCCCATTGACTAAAACAGGGCCGTTACGATTGGTTACTGTTAGCTCTCTCCTCCCTCTGGGCGTTATGTTAATTTCCCTCACTAGCCCCCTCCTTAGTGATAATTAGATTAAAAGATAAATGAATTAAACCGAAGTTCGTTAACTTCCCTTGAATGGGGCACTTAGCTATACATGGAACTAGCTAGGAAAAATTACCTCTTAAATGGATATTGGTTCGTTAACATGGGAGAATACACACGCCTTTATTTAGCTAATGAAGGCGGTGCCCAATAGACTAGCAGTTTCAGATGTGATCTCTTCCTGGCTTGTTTGAATACTAAGTTACCTCGTCAGAACAGACGACTCCTCAGCACCTTGTCACCCAGCATTCATGCATATCAAAAGGGGACTGGTAATTCGATTTTTCTCAAGCCCAGCTTGTCAGCCAAGTTAACCCTTACAGACACACATATTTCATACTACACATCCTGTATTCTAACTTATATATACATCTATGTACAGATATCCCCAGTTCTCAATGGCGATTACTCATAAAATTCCTCATAAGGCAACAACCCCTTATTTAGGGCCTTTAAAATCAGGGACTCACAAAGGAGGCATTGGCCCTTCTCCATTTCCTGCATTTTGGCAGGCATAGCCCTCTTGAACGGTAGGGGGGTCTCTGAGGGTTGCATGTGCATCACGAATGAGGGCAAGTGCTGCCTCATCCAGGTTCCTACCCCTCTTGGGCGTTTTGGTTGGAGGCGGAGGGCAGGCGACTGTGATTGGGTGAGGCCACTAGACCCGGCCACCTCCTGGCTGACACTGGGTCCGGTCACCTCCTGGCTGACACTTCCCCCTGCGTCCTCCTGCCTGCCACTTTCCAGACCCTCATCCTGGCTGAGCTCATCCTGTGTATAAAAAAGGGACATAGCTTTATATTTTTGTTCATCAATCACACACAGCTTTCACCTCATGACTGTTGCAAATTGAATGTTAATAAATAGAAAAGACTATCATTCTGACCCCAGCAGTTTTCATTCTTGTCCCAATCATTTTTTACCACTACTGACTATTGATATGTAAAACACTTTTTGTTCAAACATTAATTTGTTATCAATATTAACATCTATTTTACATCATTAATTTTAGGACAATAAATCTTTATAAAAATACTATACCTGGCTCCAGCTGGGCGCATCCACTTCTTCCAGGATGGAAGGCCCAGGTTGGTCCTCAGAAGGCTCAGCTGGGGTAGAGGGAAGGCTGGAGGGAAGGGTAGAAAGTGATGGCCTCACTTCAAGCTGGTTGTCTAGAAAGCGCAATTTATTGTAGTACCACAGACTGGGTACATAAACATCCTCTGCTGCTGCTCCTGACCGGACCTTATTGTGCTTATTCCTGTATGTGCCCCTCAAGTTCCTAATTTTTTTGTCCACAAAGTCGATGTCTGCGTGAAGGACCTGTGTCTTTACAAACTGCAACAGTTTCTCCAGCGCTGCCTTCCTTGTTGTTTTAATTTTATGGAGGGGGTTTTTGGTTTCAAACAAAACAGGCAGCTCCCAGTACCTGTCAAGGAACTCGCTCATAAAATCTGGATTTTTAAAAGGATTTATTATTTCTGCAAGACAAAACACAAGACAAAAATACTAATGTCAGTCTAGACTCTCCTAATATTATCCCCATATAGGCCACAATCTCAAAGCAGTATAGGACACTGATGACCCAAGTTAAAATGTTACCTTTGGTCTCACGTTTGGCACTTACTCCTTCCTCCGCACACAGAACGTAGGTATGACACATGCGTGTTAGCTTTATATACACTGCGCATGCGTGAAACTCCGCACACGTCGCCCGCCCCTGATGTTCTTTCTAGTATATTCCCCGTCCCTTCTCTTTCGGCACGCAGTGGGAGACGAACATGGCGGAGACACAGCAGGTGCGTGATAATAGCACTAATGACGAGGAAAGCCCGGAGCAAGAATCGTTCCGATCCTGGAGGAGATAAAAGGCCTCAAAATATGTCCTTTGTAGAGATGGTGGATATGGTGGACATCTCGAGGAGGACCGACTATGATGGGAAGCATGGGTTGTACCTCAATCCCAATGTGAAGAAAGGCCAAGATCATGTCTAAAGTTGTGAGGAGTCTGCACAGGAATTTTGGGGTACAATGATCCAAGGAGCAATTGAGGAAACGATGGTCAGACCTGAAATTGAGGGAGCACGACCAGTACAGAAGGATCAGGAAACTGCTTCTAAAAAGTAAGTATTTGTCCTGTGTTCAGATTATTATTATTACTTGCATGTTGCTCCATGTGCTTTTCTTTACTGTTGGATAGGGATGAGCTTCGAGTTCGAGTCGAACTCATGTTCGACTCGAACATTGCTTGTTCGCCCGTTCGCCGAACAGCGAACAAATTGGGGTGTTCGCGGCAAATTCGAAAAATCTATGGGAGAAATCTAAAGTGCTAATTATAAAGGCTTATATGCAAGTTATTGTCCTAAAAAGTGTTTGGGGACCGGGGTCCTGCCCCAGGGGACATGTATCAATGCAAAAAGAAGTTTTAAAAACGGACATTTTTTCGGGAGCAGTGATTTTAATAATGCTTAAAGTGAAACAATAAAAGTGAAATATTCCTTTAAATTTCGTACCTGGGGGGTGTGTATGATATGCATGTGAAGTGGCGCATGTTTCCCGTGCTTAGAACTGTCCCTGCAAAAAGTGTCATTTTTGAAAGAAAAAAATGCATTTAAAACTGACTCGCGGCTATTAATGAATTGTCGGCTCCCGGCAATACATACAAAAGTCATTGATAAAAAATAAAAAAAAAGCGTGGGGGTTCCCCAGAATTCAATTACCAGGCCCTTCAGGTCTGGAATGGATATTAAGGGGAACCCCGCCGCAAATTAAAAAAAAAATTGACGTGGGGTTCCCCCAAATATCCATTCCAGGCCCTTCAGATCTGGCATGGATTTTAAGGGGAACTCCACCCCAAATTTAAAAAAAAATGGCGTGGAGTCCCCCTAAAAATCCATACCAGACCCCTTATCCGAGCACGCAACCTGGCCGGCCGCAGGGGAAAAGGGGGGGACGAGAGAGCGGCCCCCCCTCCCTCCTGAACCGTACCAAGCCACATGCCCTCAACATGGGGAGGATGTCCCCATGTTGATGGGGACAAGGGCCTCATCCCCACAACCCTTGCCCGGTGGTTGTGGGGGTCTGCGGGCGGGGGGCTTATCGGAATCTGGAAGACCCCTTTAACAAAGGGGACCCCCAGATCCCGCCCCCCCCCTATGTGAATTGGTAAGGGGTACATTGTACCCCTACCATTTCACGAAGAAAGTGTAAAAAATTGTAAAAAAAACACACAAACACCTTGAAAAAGTCCTTTATTTAAAAAAAAAAAAAAACAGCAGTGAAATCCAGTGTCCCGCGGCGATCCCGATGTCCAGCGCTGTCCTTCATTGGTTGTGCCTGAGCGGACCTGATGGGGAACTCCCTCTCAGTATTTTAAATGTATAGACCCGCCCCTTCTAAAGTTCCCCATCAGGTCCGCCAGCGGACCAGATGCGGAACATGAGAAGGGGCGGGTCTATACATGTATTACCACAGTGAGAGAAGTTCCCCATCAGGTCCGCCTCCTCGGTATGTCGGACCCGGCTACGTCATTGGCTTGAGCGGGGAACTTCCTTCACTGTGTAATTTAAATTTACATAGTGAAGGAAGTTCCCCGCTCAAGCCAATGACGTAGGCGGGTCCGACATACCGAGGGGGCGGACCTGATGGGGAACTGCTCTCACTTTGGTAATACATGTATAGACCCGCCCCTTCTCATGTTCCGCATCTGGTCCGCTGGCGGACCTGATGGGGAACTTTCGAAGGGGCGGGTCTATACATTTAAAATACTGAGAGGGAGTTCCCCATCAGGTCCGCTCAGGCACAACCAATGAATGACAGCGCTGGACATCGGGATCGCCGCGGGACACTGGATTTCACCGCTGTTTTTTTTTTTTTTCTTTTTTTTAAATAAAGGACTTTTTCAAGGTGTTTGTGTGTTTTTTTAAACATTTTTTTACGCTTTCTTCGTGAAATGGTAGGGGTACAATGTACCCCTTACCAATTCACATAGGGGGGGGGGCGGGATCTGGGGGTCCCCTTTGTTAAAGGGGTCTTCCAGATTCCGATAAGCCCCCTGCCCGCAGACCCCCACAACCACCGGGCAAGGGTTGTGGGGATGAGGCCCTTGTCCCCATCAACATGGGGACATCCTCCCCATGTTGAGGGCATGTGGCCTGGTACGGTTCAGGAGGGAGGGGGGGCCGCTCTCTCGTCCCCCCCTTTTCCCCTGCGGCCGGCCAGGTTGCGTGCTCGGATAAGGGGTCTGGTATGGATTTTTAGGGGGACTCCACGCCATTTTTTTTTAAATTTGGGGTGGAGTTCCCCTTAAAATCCATGCCAGATCTGAAGGGCCTGGAATGGATATTTGGGGGAACCCCACGTCAATTTTTTTTTAAATTTGCGGCGGGGTTCCCCTTAATATCCATTCCAGACCTGAAGGGCCTGGTAATTGAATTCTGGGGAACCCCCACGCTTTTTTTTTATTTTTATCAATGACTTTTGTATGTATTGCCGGGAGCCGACAATTCATTAATAGCCGCGAGTCAGTTTTAAAAGACTTTTTTTCTTTCAAAAATGACACTTTGTGCAGGGACAGTTCTAAGCACGGGAAACATGCGCCACTTCACATGCATATCATACACACCCCCCAGGTACGAAATTTAAAGGAATATTTCACTTTTATTTTTTCATTTTAAGCATTATTAAAATCACTGCTCCCGAAAAAACGGCCGTTTTTAAAACTTCTTTTTGCATTGATACATGTCCCCTGGGGCAGGACCCGGGTCCCCAAACCCTTTTTAGGACAATAACTTGCATATTAGCCTTTATAATTAACACTTTAGATTTCGAACGTTCGAGTCCATTGTATTTAATAGGGTTCTAAAGTTTACACGAACATTTTGTCTGTTCGCAGGTTCTGGTGCGAACCGAACAGGGGGGTGTTCGGCTCATCCCTGCTGTTGGACAGGGATGAGCCGAACACCCCCCTGTTCGGTTCGCACCAGAACCTGCGAACAGACAAAATGTTCGTGTGAACTTTAGAACCCTATTAAATACAATGGACTTGAACGTTCGAAATCTAAAGTGCTAATTATAAAGGCTAATATGCAAGTTATTGTCCTAAAAAGTGTTTGGGGACCTGGGTCCTGCCCCAGGGGACATGTATCAATGCAAAAAAAAGTTTTAAAAACGGCCGTTTTTTCCGGAGCAGTGATTTTAATAATGCTTAAAATGAAAAAATAAAAGTGAAATATTCCTTTAAATTTCGTACCTGGGGGGTGTGTATGATATGCATGTGAAGTGGCGCATGTTTCCCGTGCTTAGAACTGTCCCTGCAAAAAATGTCATTTTTGAAAGAAAAAAAGTCATTTAGAACTCACTCACTATTAATGAATTGTCGGCTCCCGGCAATACATTCAAAAGACATTGATAAAAAAAAAAAAAGCGTGGGGGTTCCCCAGAATTCAATTACCAGGCCCTTCAGGTCTGGAATGGATATTAAGGGGAAACCCGCCGCAAATTTAAAAAAAAATTGATGTGGGGTTCCCCCAAATATCCATTCCAGGCCCTTCAGATCTGGCATGGATTTTAAGGGGAACTCCACCCCAAATTTAAAAAAAAATGGCGTGGAGTCCCCATAAAAATGAGAAGGGGCAGGTCTATACATGTCTATACATGTATTACCAAAGTGAGAGCAGTTCCCCATCAGGTCCGCCCCCTCGGTATAACGGACCCACCTACGTCATTGGCTTGAGCGGGGAACTTCCTTCACTATGTAAATTTAAATTACACAGTGAAGGAAGTTCCCCGCTCAAGCCAATGACGTAGGCGGGTCCGACATACCGAGGGGGCGGACCTGATGGGGAACTGCTCTCACTTTGGTAATACATGTATAGACCCGCCCCTTCTCATGTTCCGCATCTGGTCCGCTGAGCGGACCTGATGGGGAACTTTAGAAGGGGCGGGTCTATACATTTAAAATACTGAGAGGGAGTTCCCCATCAGGTCCGCTCAGGCACAACCAATGAAGGACAGCGCTGGACATCGGGATCGCCGCGGGACACTGGATTTCACCGCTGGAATGTTTTTTTGTTTTTTTTTTAATAAAGGACTTTTTCAAGGTGTTTGTGTGTTTTTTTAAACATTTTTTTACGCTTTCTTCGTGAAATGGTAGGGGTACAATGTACCCCTTACCAATTCACATAGGGGGGGCGGGATCTGGGGGTCCCCTTTGTTAAAGGGGTCTTCCAGATTCCGATAAGCCCCCCGCCCGCAGACCCCCACAACCACCGGGCAAGGGTTGTGGGGATGAGGCCCTTGTCCCCATCAACATGGGGACATCCTCCCCATGTTGAGGGCATGTGGCCTGGTACGGTTCAGGAGGGAGGGGGGCCGCTCTCTCGTCCCCCCCTTTTCCCCTGCGGCCGGCCAGGTTGCGTGCTCGGATAAGGGGTCTGGTATGGATTTTTAGGGGGACTCCACGCCATTTTTTTTAAATTTGGGGTGGAGTTCCCCTTAAAATCCATGCCAGATCTGAAGGGCCTGGAATGGATATTTGGGGGAACCCCACGTCAATTTTTTTTTAAATTTGCGGCGGGGTTCCCCTTAATATCCATTCCAGACCTGAAGGGCCTGGTAATTGAATTCTGGGGAAGCCCCACGCTTTTTTTTTTTTTTTATCAATGACTTTTGTATGTATTGCCGGGAGCCGACAATTCATTAATAGCCGCGAGTCAGTTTTAAATGACTTTTTTTCTTTCAAAAATGACATTTTGTGCAGGGACAGTTCTAAGCACGGGAAACATGCGCCACTTCACATGCATATCATACACACCCCCCAGGTACGAAATTTAAAGGAATATTTCACTTTTATTTTTTCATTTTAAGCATTATTAAAATCACTGCCATTTTTAAAACTTCTTTTTGCATTGATACATGTCCCCTGGGGCAGGACCCGGGTCCCCAAACACTTTTTAGGACAATAACTTGCATATAAGCCTTTATAATTAGCACTTTAGATTTCTCCCATAGATTTTTCGAATTTGCCGCGAACACCCCAATTTGTTCGCTGTTCGGCGAACGGGCGAACAGGCAATGTTCGAGTCGAACATGAGTTCGACTCGAACTCGAAGCTCATCCCTACTGTTGGACAGTTTAAAATGGCAACTTTCATGTTAATAGGCACAGTAATCGGTCGTAGTAAACATCGTTCGCCCACTACATACAATATTTTTGGTGGATACAGGGTTAACTACATATGGTCATGCCTATTTGTATAAAAATACGTTTATTACATTGTTGTTTAGATGTGTTTGTAACTAGAATGAAATGCAAACTTGATTCTGTGTAATGTAAGGAGAGGACACTCAGCAGCTGTTTACACATCTGGACTCAGGAGCACTAGTGTGGGACACCAGAACAACCTTTTTAGGGTGTCCCACACAGGTGCTCCAGTGGATACTTGGGGTGTCTCCATGTGTGAAACTTGGCCAAAAAAGTCTTCCATCTTTGGTAAGGGAAAATATCATGACTTCAGCTTGGAACTCTGCCAAAACAGACAATTGTACCCCACTTCCAAGCAATGTTTCATATTTTTATTTCTGGCGTGAAATATCTGTGTGCTAAGTAAACCTTTTGTTTCATTCTCATAGGGGAGAGAAGACTCGGGACATCTGAGGACACCAGGAACCCCACACCTCCTAAAGAAGGGGACCATAGAGAACCCCAACCTGACCATGTGGAGGAAGGAGAGGTGGAATAAGTGGTTGAAATTGTCAGTGTCTGTCACCGCAGATTCAGGTAAGAGATGTAAGCCTGCATATTTATAATACAGGCCTGTACATGTTTTTGTTTTTTTTGTTTTTAGGTGATGTACATGTTGTGGAAGAAGAAACTCCTCATTTCACAAGTAATAGTGCACAAATCCTAATCCAGGAAATCATGGCGTGTAGTCAGGAAATAGACATCATGAGGAATAATCTCAATGTTCTTGAACAAAAATTTAAGAACATGATTGATGTATTAGGGCGAATCTAAATAAACACAAAATTCCCCACCTTTTGTTTTGTTATGCCCTATTTCCACATATTTTACTACTTTCTTCAAGCCAAATTTTGAAGATGCACTATGGGGGTAATTTACTATAGCGCCGCTAATTAGCGCAAATTGCCGCAAATTCACGCTAATTAGCGCAATTCACGGCAATTTGCGCTAATTAGCGTGAAAACGGTATTCACTATAGCGCTAGAAAGAAAATACTCCCAAAATCAAATTTACTATAGCTCCCAGAATCCAAATAGCGCCCAAATCCTTACTCTACTAAAAGCTGGAGAATTGCACATGGAAATAATGTTTAGAGCGTGATATAATTGCCTAAATGGTACTGAAATATGCAGTATATTATTTAAAGATAATCTGCTTTTAAACTGTGTGAAAAAGTGATTTCTACACTGAAATATCTTTAAAAGTCTGAGAAGTGAAAAATTCCTTGTTTTTTGGACAAATTTGGCAACACAACTGAGCATGCTCAGAAGTGAAATAACTCAAATTTTAACTCAAGTGTCTTTTTTCACAAGAGTTATGCCGCGTACACACGATCGTGATTCACGGCGGTGAAAACACCGCCGTGAATCACGACATGAAGAAAAATGAAAAATGAGGGAACGGCATGTTCCCCCACACACGACCGTTTTTCCCGTAATTTTTTTCTTTGTCGAGAAAAACGACCGTGTGTGGGCTCCGTGGCAGTGATTCCCTATGGGAAAACTACCGCGGAAAAAAATGCTGGAAAAAACGATGAGAAAAATTAGAACATGTTCTAATTTTTCTCATCGTGATTAATGCCGTTTTTCCCGTCGGGAAAAACGGCAAAAAGCCCACAGACGATCGTTTTTCTCGTCCAAAGGAAAAAATTTCATTTTTCCAGACGGGAAAAATGATCGTGTGTACGCGGCATTATAGTAAATACCGAAAAGAAAGCTAATTAAAGAGCATTGTTTGGAAGTGAAAATCTGAGCTATTTTAGTCCAATGCAAGTTTTAGCCATTGATTCTAATGATACAATTGTAACTTTCAAAATAAATTCTTTTAATGTTGAGATGAAATGTATCTTTCTCTGAAATAAATTTTCCTTTGCAACAATGTTGCTTCTAATTAAAATATTTTGTTTTTAAGAATGTGGAATGTGAAATGTTTTGATAAAATATATTTTTCTCTGTCACTTTCACTAGTTACTCTCCATCTCACACCAATCTTTACCCAAACTCACACAGGTGTCTTTACAAACCACAAACAATACTATTGCTGTGCAAATTTAAAACCAGTCACATTTTTTTGTGCTTTTTATTATTTCTAAAAAATCATAACTTGAGCCCCAAAAAATTGATATGTGTTCCAACATCAGAAATCAAAATGTCATTCCCCAAAATTTGAGGGTAATATCACTATTCTAAACTCACCCACAAAAAAACATCAAACTTCACAGAATACATCAAGAAGAATAACTCCTGAGTAATGTAATTCCATCACCTGTATGTCCAAAGAAATGCAGTATTTACGTGTATTTATGTGCATGAGGATCTCACATATGGCATCTCTGTGGCTTAGAGGTTACAACTTCTGCTTAGCATCCCTGAATGTCTGGGTTCAAATCCCAAACATGCTGCTTCATGTAGAGAAGTTGTCTCATCTCCCAGGTCTTAAAAATATGTCTAAATGTCGTATTTATGTTTAGGAGGGTTCCACCACCATTGTAAATCTTGCCAGATACAAAATTTAGCCAAAAGTATTGGGACGCCTGCCTTTACACACACATGAGTTTAGAGGTATTGTAATATAGAGCGGTATTACCCCGAAGGGTCCAGACGCGCATGAACTTTAATGGCAGCCCAGTCTTAGATTTAAAATTTGATTTGGCCCCCCATTTGCAGCTAGAACAGCTTCTGGGAAGGCTGGGAAGGCTGTCCACAAGGTTTAGTGTGTCTATGGAGATGTTTGATCATTCTTCCAGAAGTGCATTTGTGAGGCCAGGCACTGATGTTGGATGAGAAGGCCTGGCTCGCAGTCTCTGCTCTAATTCAGCCAAAGGGTGTTCTATCGGGTTGAGGTCAGGACTCTGTGCAGGCCAGTCAAGTTTCTCCAGCCCAAACTCGCTCATCCATGTCTTTATGGACCTTGCTTTGTACACTGGTGTGCAGTCATGTTGGAACAGGAAGGGGCCACCCCCAAACTGTTCCCACAAAGTTGGGAGCATGAAATTGTCCAAAATGTCTTGGTATGCTGATGCCTTAAGAGTTCCCTTCACTGGAACTAAGGGGCCAAGCCCAACCCCTGAAAAACAACCCCACACCATAATCCCCCTCCTCCAAATGATTTGGACCAGTGCACAAAGCAAGGTCCATAAAGACATGGATGAGTGAGTTTGGGGTGGAGGAACTTGACTGGCCTGGACAGAGTCTTGACCTCAACACAACAGAACACCTTGGGGATGAATTAGAACGGAGACTGCAGGCCAGGCCTTCTCGTCCAACATCAGTGCCTGACCTCACAAATGCACTTGGAAGAATGGTCAAACATTCCCCTAGACACACTCCTAAACCTTGTGGACAGCCTTCCCAGAAGAGTTGAAGCTGTTATAGCTGCAAAGGGTGGGCCAACTCCATATTGAACCCTACAGACTAAGACTGGGATGCCATTACAGTTCATGTGCGTTTAAAGACAGTTGTCCCAATAGTTAGGCCAATATATTGTATATTTCTTGGAGACACAGAACTTGCCTATGGACTTAGGGCTGGTTCACACCACAGAGATGCAGAGAACATGTGTGAGGCTGCCTGGGGGCTAAGTGGGTAGCAATTCCATCTAGCAGCACTGGGGTCGCTGGTTCAATTCCCCAAAATGCTAATGCTTATGTTGAAGTTTATATGTTTTCCCTGTGTGGGTTTCTCACCACAATCCAAAGACATGATGGTATTTTATTTGTCTCCTGTCAAAATAGTCTCTAATGTAAAAAAGTTAGTTTTGGACTTTAGATTGGAAGCTCATTGGAGCCAGGGACTGATGTTAATGTTTGTTAGCACTAATCATGCCCAGGTACTTGGACATTTAAAATTGTAGGGTTTACACTGCACAGGTACATATGCTTAGAAAACGGTTGCTTTGTTTATGTGCATGCAAATGGACTTGGATCTTTGGTCTGTAGTTAGAGATTTGATGCACATAGCCAAGGGCTAACACAGTTGCAAATAGTATTATGTGTTCCTGCCCATCAGGTGAAATCACTTTAGACATACATGAAGAGACAGATTGAAAGATACTGGTGGGCGTGTACTTCTAGTGGGCGTGTACTTCTATTGGGCGTGTGTCAGTTTGCTAACAATACAACCTCTCTTATATAAAGGCCTGCAGTATGGAGTATCGTTTGGTCTGAGAAGGCCTGGTTTTTTGCTGTGATTTGTGGGGGGAGAAGGAATGATATTGTGCAGATTGACAAACCCCCAACTAGTGTTATTTGCTGAAATTCTTGTGCTTTTTTTCAATCAAAAATTGTGTGTGTATTGTTCCTGCCTGACCATGCAAAATCGTTTGGAAGCATCTGCTGACCTTCTACTCTTGGATCTCATTGCTTAATCGTGTACACAGAAATGCAGCTTCCAGCAGAACATGGTCACCAATGTATCTATATGTCGATTGTGGGGTGGGGGTGAACATGTGTCTTTTAATATTATGTTGGAATGCTTTGTAAGAATAATGACTTAAGTATGTTTCTATAATCTTGCAGATAAAAATGTGATGTGTTGCCCGTTATACATTAACCACTTCAATACCATGCACTTATGCACCTTCCCGCCCAGACCAATTTTCAGCTTTCAGTACTCTCACACTTTGAATGACAATTACTTAGTCATGCTACACTGTATCCAAACAAAATTTTTATCATTTTCTTCTCACAAATAGAGCTTTCTTTTGGTGGTATTTAATCGCCACTGGGTTTTTTATTTTTTGCGATAAGCAAAAAAACAGCAATTTAAAAAAAAAAAAAACTTTTTTTTAGTTTCTATTGTAAAATTTTGCAAATAAGTAATTTTTCTTCATAAATTTGTGCCAAAATGTATACTGCTACATATCTTTGGTAAAATGAACCCAAATTAGTGTATATTATTTGATCTTTGTGAAAGTTATAGAGTCTACAAACTATGGTGGCAATCACTGAAAATTTATCACATCTGATCACGCCTGATGTACTGAAGGGATATCTCATTTCTTGAGACACTAACAAGCGAGGAAAGTACAAATACCCCAAAATTACCCCTTTTTGGAAAGTAGAGAGTCCAAGGTATTTACAAAGAGGCGTGGTGAGTTTTTTGAAGTTGTATTTTTTTCCCACTATTTTTTTTTTTACACAAACTGGTCATATTAACAGTTTTTTTCTCTCACACAGCATATGCATAATTGCAACTACACCCCAAAATACATTCTGCTACTCCTCCTGAGTGTAGCGATACCACATGTGTGAGACTTTTACACAGCCTGGCCACATACAGAGGCCCAACATTGAAGTAGCACTTTCAGGCGTTCTACAAGCATAAATCGCACATATCCTTTCTCAACCACCTATTACAATTTAGAAGGCCCTGGAGCACCAGGACAATAGAATTTTCCACACAATGACACCATTTTGGAAAGCACACACTCCAACGTATAATCTATGAAGCATTATGAGTCTTTTGAACGGTTCATTTTTTTCCAGAAGGTTTTGGTAAATGTGGAGAAAAAATGAAAATGCATTTTTTTTTACACAAAGTTGTAAATTTATAAGATATTTCTAACACATAATATGTACATAGCAAAAATTACACCCCAAAATGCATTCTGCTACTTCTCCTGAGTATGGCGATACCACATGTTTGAGACTTTTACACAGCCTGGCCACATACAGAGGCCCAACATCCAAGTAGCACCTCCAGGCATTCTAGCAGCATTAATTGCACATATCATTTTTTATAATAATGTATCAGGTGGATTATTTAATATATAAATAATAAATTATTTTTCTACAACCCAAAGTTTCTCATTGAAGAATCCTTTTTTAGGAGGGACCTTTCCTTCCTTTCCCCCTTTTTTGATATGCCTAAACCTGATTCAGAGAAACACACCGACAATTGAACTAATTAATCGCAGGTGCAGGGTTTTGTTTTTTGGATTACAAAGGTAGTACTAACCAATAGTATCTCCTTTTAACCAAACACAAATACAGGAATATACTTCTATTCCCCATTTCCCCTTCCCCTCTTTTTTAAACATATCAATTTTCTGACTACCGATCACATTTTTGAAGGCCCTTCATATATCTAACACATAGCAGGTACATACCAAATAACAAAAGATTACCTGTGGTTTTAGAAGTGCAGTGGTCCACAGAGGAGAGCATCGGTCCAGGCAGCAGGCAGGGATGAGGTCAGCGACAGCAAAAGCAATCATCCAGGCAGCAGGCAGGAATACTGTCCATAGTTCGCACAGGCAGAGATACTGTCAGCACAGCCAGAGCACAGCCAAAGCACAGGTCCAGGTAGCAGGCAGAGGTGTCCCGGCAGAAATGCTGTCCAAAGTCAGTAGAGGCAGCAGGCAGATATATGGTCAACACAGCCAAAGTATTGGTCCAAGCAGCAGGAAGAAACATGGTCCATAATGTCATGGGTCATTACAGGCAGTAATATGGTCAGCACAGCCAAATTATTGGTCCAGGCAGCAGGAAGGACCATCAAGCTTAGGGCCAGGGGGACAGGGGTAGAGGCTTCTCCCACCCAAATCGCTTTGAAGCCTCCGGGCAACCAGACCCTGTTCTTGGAGCACAGAAAACGAAAAACTGGTTTTCTCTACTCAGAACGCTATTCTGAAGCCCCTCACATATGTGAGACCCCTGTGTACTAAAAGTAGATGGCCAAAAGATCAGTCCAAGTGGCAGGCAAAAACATGGTCGATTAACAGGCCAAGGTCGGTACACGTGGAAGTCAGAAACGTGGTTTAAATCGGCAGGCAGAGGCATCGTCGGTAAACAGGCTGAGGTTGGTGCACGTGGAGGTCAGAAACGTGGTTTAAATCGGCAAGCAAAGACATCGTCGGTAAACAGGACAGGGTCAGTTAATTAACATGGAAGGTAGTTAGTAACATGGTAGCAGGCAAATAGGGAAATGGCAGTCTGTTAATAATAAGGGGAACTAATGGATGTATGATAATTTTTGAAGCAATTTCCGATGCACAGGCCAGGTTGGGAGGGACAATCGGGACAATAATAGCTGGTGTCTCTTCTTACTCCTCCTCTGCTGCATACACGGCATTTCTTTTGACGTCTTCTTCCAGATTCTGTGGGGGGGATGCTAAAGGGATAGTGTCGCTCGTGAAGCCGACTCACACTATCAGAGCGAATGCTTCCTGGGGCGGGATCTTGTTGGTAAATGAAGGCATCGATGATATCTTCGATATATTGGAGGTAGTGGAGTCGGTGATTTTGAGTTGCTTTTTGGTAGCAGACAAACGAATTAAAAAGGGCCATGTGAAACAGGTGAAACGCAACTTTTTTGTGCCAATAACGGGACTTTCTGGTTGATAAGTAGGGCTGTAGCATCTGGTCGTTTAAATCCACCCCCCCATGTACAAATTGTAGTCGTGGACACATTCGGGCTTTACAATGGAGCCGCGTCTTCTTGGGATCTCCACCATGGTGTCATTGTGGATCGTAGAGAGGATGTGGACATCTTTCACACTAATTTTTTGGTCTGGGATGAAAACTTCTTCAAATCGCTGGGAAAAGGCATTGATTAGGGGGCGTATCTTGTACAATTTGTCGTAGTTGGGATGATCTCGGGGAGGGCACTGTGAATTGTCATTGAAGTGAAGAAAGCGCATAATCATGTTGTATCTTTTCCTGGACATGACAGCGGAATATATGGGCATGTGTTGGATGGGGCGTTTGGACCAATATGAATGGACTTTGTTCTTTTTTGTAAGCCCCATATTGAACATAAGGCCCAAAAATAATTTAAATTCCTCCAATGTTAGACGCCGCCACTGGAACATGCGGGCGTAGGAAGAATCGGGGTTGGCAGCAATAAATTGGGATGCATACAGATTTGTTTGATCCACTATATTCTGCAGCAAATCTTGTGGGAAAAATAAACAAAAATAATCAAATTTAGAAAAATTTGTAGTGTCAAGCTGCACACCTGGCTGTGCGGTGAAAGGGGGGATGATAGCAGATCCTGAGTTGGCAGGCAACCATAAGGGGTTTGCCAGGGCATCAGGAAGGTAGGATTGGGGCTGGATTCTTCGGGTTGGGCGTGTATTTCCATTGCTTGTACTGGGCTCCTCTTCCTGGGGTATGGCGCTGCTGGTGGTGGGCAGTTCTCCTGATCTTGGTGCTGATCTTGGTGCTGATCTTGGTGCCGATCGCATTCTTTTGGGAGGGACGGTTTCCTCCGGGGACTCGGACTCTGAGCCACTATCCTCCACTGGCTCGTATTCCGAACCAGAATCGGATAATGGGAGCTCCCCGCTGCTCTCATCATCCGACATGGCAAGAATGGCATATGCCTCCTCAGGTGTGTAAACCCTTTGTGACATTATGGCAGTGCTTATTGGTGGGCCTGTGTAATGGTACTGCTGGTGGTAGTGGTGGCGGTCTATGTGGTAGTACCGATGGAGGTATTAGTGGTGGGCCTGTGTGGTGGTACCGATGGCGGTATGGGTGGTGGTGGTACCAATGGCGGTACAGGTGGTGGTGGTACCGATGGCGGTACGGGTGGTGGTGGTACCGATGGCGGTACGGGTGGTGGTGGTGGCGGCGGTACCGATGGCGGTACAGGTGGCGGTACGGGTGGTGGTGGTACCGATGGCGGTACAGGTGGTGGTGGTACCGATGGCGGTACAAGTGGTGGTGGTACCAATGGCGGTACGGGTGGTGATGGTACCGATGGCGGTACGGGTGGTGGTACAGGTGGTGGTGGCACTACCGACGGTGGTACAGGTGGTGGTACTGGTGGTGGTACCGATGGCGGCACTAGTGGTGATACTGGTAGCGGGCCTGTGTGGCAGTATAGATGCTGGGCCTGGTGGCGGTACTGGTGGTGGTACTGGTACCGATGGCGGTACTGGTAGCCTGTGTGGCGGTGCCAATGGCGGTACCGATGGAGGTGGGCCTGTGACAGATGATTGACAGATGGGCTGATTGATTGACAGATGGGCTGATTGATTGATTGACAGATGGGTTGATTGATTGACAGATGGGGTGATTGATTGACAGGTGGGGTGATTGATTGACAGATGGGCTGATTGATTGACAGATGGGCTGATTGATTGACAGATGGGCTGATTGACAGATGGGCTGATTGACAGATGGGCTGATTGGCTGGGCTGTGTGACAGGTCCTCTTTATGGGGGGGGGCGTGTTGTGCACTGTAAACTTATGTAGACAAACTACACTGAACTAACTTACTGATCTCTTCTCTCTCCTCACAAATCGGTGTGTGAGGAGAGAGCAGGGATCAGGTAGTAACTCCTGTGGAGTTTGTTTACATTTGTGACCGGCTGTGATTGGACACAGCCGGTCACGTGGTAAACAGCCAATTCATTGGCTGTTTACTCTGATCGGGGACGCGCTGTGTCCAAGGGACACTCGCCTTCCCCGATCCCCGCTCTGCAAGCCTGTGGCGGCGCGCACGGAGCGCGCCGCCGAGTTTGTTTTGACAGGTGATCGGCTGTGACTTTGACACAGCCGATCACATGGTAAACAGCCAATTAAATTGGCTGTTTACCGTGATCGGGGAAGCGCTGTGTCCGAGGGACACATGCCGTCCCCGATCACCGCGCTGCGTGCCCCCGCGGGCGCGCGCAAGGCATTATCCTGCAGGACGTCATATGACGTCCAGTATCGATAATGCAACCACTTCCCGGACGTCAATTCACTATTGACTGAGCGGGAAGTGGTTAAAAGTAAAGCTGTGTGCACTCTAAGGTTTTGACAAATTTTAGATTGTAAGCTCATATGAGCAGGGCCCTAAAAATCCAATTGCTAAATGTAGCACCATGTATCCTGTCCAAAAATTTTTGAAGCTAGTAAATGAATGTACATAATTTTGTTTCTGCTGGCAAAATAAAAGTACATTATTGAGCTTTGGTGTGCTTTTTTTAAAATTTTAAAATTTTATTTTTTAACTTTCAATATTTTTATTATTAAAATGACAAGACGATGTCCCAACGAATACATTCAATAATCAACAATGTTTGCAGATGAGAAAGTAAGCATATATTTTATTTTATTTATTTATTTATTTATTTTATTTATTTATTTTTTATTTGTGGTGGTGGTGGTTTTGACAAAGTGCAAGATCCTTAATAATTTATTTCTATATGGATTTGTGCACTAAAAAATTAATCTCTTTGCCCTTGTTCACATTGATGCTACTTTGAAATCGCGCTACTTCACTTAAGCTAGCGCAATTTTAGGTACTACTTTATAGTAGGGATGAGCCGAATACCCCCCGGTTCGGTTCACACCAGAACCTACGAACGGACCGCGCAAACTTTAAAACCCTATTAAATACAATGGACGCGAACGTTCGAAATCTAAAGTGCTAATTATAACGGCTAATATGCATGTTATTGTCCTAAAAAGGGTTTGGGGACCTGGGTTCTGCCCCAGGGGACATGTATCAATGCAAAAAATTTGGTGAAAAACTGATGTTTTTTCGGGAGCAGACATTTTAATGATGCATAAAGTGAAAAAAAAGTGAAATATTGCTTTAAATTTCGTACCTGGGGGTTGTCTAAAAGTATGCCTGTGAAGTGGCATGTGTTTCCCGTGTTTAGCACTGTCCCTGCACAAAATGACATTTGTAAAGGAAAAAAAGCCATTTAAAACTGCTTGCGGCTTTAATGTCATGTCTGGTCCCGGTAATATGGATGAAAATCTTTGAGAAAAATGGCATGGCTACCCCATTACCCCCTCCCCCCTACCACAGCCCATAACCATCCCCTTTGGGTCTTGTATGGATATTAAGGGGAACCCTGCACCCAAAATAAAAAAAGGCCCTATATACTCTGAACAGCAGTATACAGGCGGTGCAAACAAGACAGGGACTGTAGAATTTGTTTGTAATTTTGAACAGGTACATTGTTGAACAGGTACATTGTTGAAGTGTAGCTCCAGCCAAAAAATCTATTTTTAAGCTTTTTGGAAAACATAGGGAAGGGTTATCACCCCTGTAACATTTGTTTTGCTGTCTGTGCACCTGTTCAGAACATTTCACCTCACTTTCCATCCCAATGACAAATGTTTTGAAAAGTGTGGTTTTTATTGAAACAAGGATTGGTGGTAAAGCACCAGTAGAGAGGAGACACCTTTTCCCACATTAACTCTTACAGGAGAGAATTTCCCTTCCTAGGGGTAGATTTCCTCTCATTTCCTGTTGTCTCCTTCCGTTTGCAAGTAGGAGTCGTTTGTAAGTTGGATGTTTGAAAGTAGGGGCCTGCCGTATATACTCTGCTAAAATTTGCCCCTTACATGTTGGTGTTGCCACAACACTGTGAGCCCTCACAGTTACTCTTGGTGGGCGCTGGAACGCCCTGCTGTGAACTATTATATCAGGAATTGTAATTACATGTCATTGTTGAACAGTGGTAGGAAAAATTGGGCCTTTGGTGGTGGTGCTGGTGTTACAACACTGTAAGCCTCACAGTTACTCTTGGTGGGCGCATGAATGGGTCCTGCTGTGCATTATTAGATCAAGAATTGTAATTACATGCCCCTGTTGAACAGGGGCAGACAAATTGGGCCTTTGGTGGTGGTGGTGGTGTTGCCACAACACTGTAAGTCCTCACAGTTACTCTTGGTGGGCGCAGGAATGGGCCCTGCTGTGAATTATTAGATCAATAATTGTAATTACATGCCCCTGTAGAACGGGGGCTGAAAAATTGGGCCTTAGCCACTGGTGCCACAACACTGCAACCCCTCACAGATACTGTACATGGAGCACAGCAATGAGCCCTGTTGCAAATTATTGCATCAAAAATTGTAATTACATGCCCTTGTTAAACAGGGGCTGAAAAATTGGCCCTTAGCCACTGGTGCCACAACACTGCAACCCCTCACATATACTGTACATGGATCACAGTAATGAGCCCTGTTGCAAAGTATTGCATCAAAAATTGTAATTACACGCCCCTGTTAAACAGGGGCTGCAAAATTGGGCCTTAGGCACTGGTGCTGGTGCCACGACACTGCAACCTCTCCCAGATACTCTAGTTGGAGTGCAGGAATGAGCCCTGCTTCAAAGCATTGCATAAAAAATTGTAATTACATGCCCCTGTTAAACAGGGGCTGAAAAATTGGGCCTTAGCCACTGGTGGCGGCACCCAGAAACAAAAATGTTCTTTCAAGCTATCATCATGAATCGGATCATTGAGGAGGAGGAGGATAGTCAGTCAACATAACAGGACAGTCACTCAGCATCAGCATCAGTCTTGAAGGGATGTGACATTTGAAAATAAATTATTCTGTTATATAAGCTTCAGGTGCTTGGTAGCTGGTGGTGATCCAAGACTGGTTCATCTTTATGAAGGTCAGTCGATCAACCGAGTCGGTGGACAGGCGCACCCTGTGATCCGTGACAAAGCCTCCAGCAGCACTGAATGTCGGTTCCGAAAGAACGCTGGATGCAGAACAGGCCAGTAGCTCAATTGCATACTGTGCAAGCTCTGGCCAGTGATCCATCCTCAAGATCCAGTAAGCCAGAGGATTTTCGGTGGGAAAGGTGTCCAAGTCTGACCTTGCCCCTAGGTATTCCTGCACCCTGTATATCAGACGTGATGGTTGCTGGAACCGATCATACCTTGGGGCTGCGGACTAAAAAATTGTCTGAACGCATCGGTCAGACGGCCA
The DNA here is from genome assembly GCA_029206835.1 of Rana muscosa. NCBI lineage: Eukaryota > Metazoa > Chordata > Amphibia > Anura > Ranidae > Rana > Rana muscosa. The sequence goes on along the minus strand of CM055126.1, from coordinate 2,937,527 downwards.
CCTTCCCCACCTCTACTTCTATGACTGACCGAAGCCTCAGCAACTCGTTATCCAGGACCAGGAGTTTGTAACCTCCCAGTCTCTGGGAACGCGTTGCACAGACCTTTCTGCAAGGCCTCCCGGAGTTGTCTCATCCTCTGCTCCCTCTGCGACGGTAAGATAAGGTCCGCAACCTTACCCTTGTACCGTGGATCAAGGAGAGTGACCAGCCAGTAATGGTCCCTCTCCTTGATCCGAAAAATACGAGGATCCTTCCGCAGACTTTGCAGGATCAGGGAGGCCATGCAGCGTAGGTTAGCTGAGGCATTCGGTCCGGAGTCCTCTGGGTCACTAAGGACGACATGATCCGCAGCCACCTCCTCCCAGCCACGTACAAGTCCACGGGTTTGTTGGGACTGTAAATCATCCCTAAAAGACTGCTGCTTTTGATGCTGAGTGCCAGGCTCCACCTCCATGCTGACACAATCCTCCTCCTCCTCCTTGTCCTCTTCCTGTGCGATGGGTGGGACAGAAGGAACACTGTCTGGGTAAAGGGGGCCTTGAGAGGCAAGGAAGTCCTCCTCTTCCTGCCTCTGTTCTGCCTCAAGTGCCCTGTCCATTATTCCACGCAGCGTATGCTCCAACAGGTGGACAAGAGGTACAGTGTCACTGATGCATGCACTGTCACTGCTCACCATCCTCGTGGCCTCCTCAAATGGTGCCAGGACAGTGCATGCATCCCTGATCATGCCCCACTGGCGTAGTGAAAAAAAAACAAGCTCCCTGACCCTGTCCTGGTGCCGTAGTCGCACAGGTACTCATTGATGGCCCTCTGCTGCATGTGCAGCTGCTGCAGCATGGCTAACGTTGAGTTCCACCTGGTGGGCATGTCACATATAAGGCGGTTCTTGGGCAGGTTCAACTCCTTTTGCAGCTCAGCCAGCCGAGCACTGGCATTATACAGTATGATCTGCGGAAATGCACACAGACTTTCCTGGCCTGCCTCAGGACATCCTGTAAGCCCGGGTACCTGCCCAAGAACCGCTGCACCACCAGGTTAAGCATGTGAGCCATGGGTCAGTTGTCCCTGTCGGAGGGCGGAGAGGAGGTTGGTGCCATTGTCGCAAACCACCATTCCTGCCTTAAGCTGGCGTGGCGTCAACCACCTCTCAGCCTGCCCCTGCAGAGCTGACAGAACCTCTGCCCCAGTGTGGCTCCTGTCCCCCAAACACACTAGCGCAAGCACAGCATGGCATCTTTTTGCCTGCGTACTTGCGTAGCCCCTTGAACGCTTACGGAGCACCGCTGGTTCCGAGGACAAAGCACAGGAAGAGGCCATGGAGGAAGAAGAAGAAGAGGAGGGGGTGGAGGAGAGAGGTGTGTCACAACCAGTAGTAGCATTTTGGAGGCGTGGCGGCGGAACAACCTCCAACACTACTGCACCTTGTCCTGCATCCTTCCCAGCTGGCAAAAGAGTAACCCAATGGGCCGTGAAAGAAAGGTAACGTCCCTGTCCATGCCTGCTGGACCATGAGTCAGCGGTAATATGCACCTTACTGCTGACCGCCCTGTCCAGCGAGGCATAGACATTGCCTTCCACATGCCGGTAGAGAGCCGGAAATGCCTTCCGTGAGAAAAAGTGGCGTTTGGGAACCTGCCACTGAGGAACCGCACATTGCACAAACTCACGGAAGGGGGCCGAGTCTACCAACTGAAAAGGCAGCAGTTGAAGTGCTAGCAATTTAGCCAAGCTAGCATTCAACCGCTGGGCATGTGGATGGCTGGGAGTGAACTTCTTTAGACGGTCCAGCAGCTGGGGCAGGGAAATTTTCCTGCTAGAATCGGACGTCGTGTACTGCTAGCAGAGTGCCCGCAAGTACTTGGCTGTGACACACCTAATTCTACACCTTCATTCCTCTCAGTGCAGGTTTCAGAGAGGACTGAAGGTATAGTGGGGTTGGAGATCCCAGCTGATGCGGAGCAAGGAGAGGTCCGCTTTGTTCTTTGGTGTGGGTCTTTAAGGTAGGCTTGCCAACGAGCTGCATGGCAGGTCAACATATGTCTGGTCAAGCATGTGGTGCCCAAGCGGCTGATGTTTTGGCCACGCGAGATACGCTTGAGACATATGTTGCAAACAGCAGCAGTGCAATCTGATGCACTCGACTCAAAAAAGGCCCACACCAAAGAACTTTTGGAATAACGGGCAGAGGCAGCGCCCTGCACAGGCGGAGCTCTGCGGTGTGATTCAGTCGTTGTGCTGCCCTTACGCTGGCCCCCCGAGGGCATCCTGCCTTGTTGGAGGTGTGCCTCCTCCTCCTCCTCCTCCTCTCTCCTATCAGGCACCCACGTGGAATCAGTGACCTCATCATCCCCTCCCTCCTCATCACTGGAGCCAATCTGGCAGTATGCTGCAGCTGCCGGAACATGACTGCCAGATTGCTGTCCTTCTTGAGCATCCCCTCTCTCTGCTCTCACGCTACTGCCTTCCTCTAGCTGGGTATCATCATCAGACCCTTCGAAATGCTGGGCATCCTCGTGGAGCATGTACCCAACACTGTGCTCAAACAGTTCGGGGGACTCCTCAGGAGGACATGGTGAGTCTAGGGAAGGATTGACTGATGATGACATTGATACGAGGGAAGAGGACGCTTTGACAGCTGCTTTGCCAGTATCCTGAGCCTGGGTGAGGGAGGATGAGGAGGATGAGGAGGGCTTGGTCATCCACTCTACTAAGTCTTCGGCATGATGCGGCTCAACACGTCCAGCTGCCAAAAATAAGGACAAGCGTGTCCCATGGCCACGTGCTGATGATGATGCACCGCGTCCACGACCAGCACTGTTGTCTCTAGACACAGAGCCTGCTTGCCCTCTTTTATTGGCTCCTGACTGTCTGCCTCTCCTTGTTGGCCTTCCAGACATTCTAATGGCCTGCAGGGAGATGGGAAAACCAGCAATAAGGGGTAGTTTCAGGTGTATACAGTGCAGGAGGCACACTACGCCCGCTGTAAGTGCTGCAGATGCCTGCCTGTGTTACACAACAGGAAAACACAGCAATAAGGGCTAGCTTCAGGTGTATATTTTGCAGGAAGCACACTACGCCCGCTATAAGTGCTGCAGATGCCTGTTAGTGTAACACAAAAGAAAAAACCACGAGCAATAAGGGGTAGCTTCAGGTGTATAATGTGCAGGAGGCACACTATGCCCGCTGTAAGTGCTGCAGATGCCTGCCTGTGTTACACAACAGGAAAACACAGCAATAAGGGCTAGCTTCAGGTGTATATTGTGCAGGAGGCACACTACGCCCGCTGTAAGTGCTGCAGATGCCTGCCTGTGTTACACAACAGGAAAACACAGCAATAAGGGCTAGCTTCAGGTGTATAATGTGCAGGAGGCACACTACACCCGCTGTAAGTGCTGCAGATGCCTGCCTGTGTTACACAACAGGAAAACACAGCAATAAGGGCTAGCTTCAGGTGTATACTGTGCAGGAGGCTTAGCAAAAATGACACTGACACTGTCCCTGCCTATCCTTCTCTCTCCCTACACACAAGGTTTAGCAAAGAATATCACTGACACTGTCCCTGCCTATCCTTCTCTCTCCCTGCACACAAGGTTAATGAACAAATAGCACTGACACTGTCCCTGCCTATCCTTCTCTCTCCCTGCACACAAGGTTTAGCAAAGAAAATCACTGATACTGTCCCTGCCTATCCTTCTCTCTCCCTGCACGCCAACACACTACACAAGGCCGCCGCGCTGGTGGCCTTTTATAGTGTGGGGCGTGTACTAAATCCCCGAGCTATAATTGGCCACAGGCATCCTGCTTGTGGCCAATTATGGCTCTCCTCGCTGCCGACGCTGTGATTGGCCAAGCATGCGGGGTCACAGTGCATGCTTGGCCAATCACAGCGCCGGCAATGCACTGCGATGGCGCAGTGTATTGTGGGCCGTTCGCGTCACACGAATTTGGCGTGAACGGCCCACAAAGTTCTGGTTTCGCCGAACAGGCGAACAGCCGATGTTCAAGTCGAACATACGTTTGACTCGAACACTGAGCTCATCCCTACTTGATAGACATCTGTATGGCTTCATACACAAATGTCTATTGAAGTCGCACCTGATATCGGCAAAAGTAGTGCAGGAACTACTTTCGCAAATCGGTGTGGTGCCACAAAATTGGGGTTGCATCGATTGGAACAGTGCCATTGCCACCAATAGTCATGCGATTTGATTTCTGAAATTGCATGACAAATCGCCCCAATGTAATACTAGGCTTCAGCACCCCTGCAAGTAAATGATAAAGGTGGAATCTTTATATATTATATATATATATATATATATATATATATATTGTGAGGGGGTTAGCTCGGCAGCGGGTATGTGTGACCCCCGGGATGGGCTCCCCACCCAAAAACAGGCCCAGCAGACGGAGGTTGGGGTTTTCAAAATCAAAAGGGTGCGGTTTATTTTCTATTTACAGTGACAAAAACACAGCAAGGCAAAAAAAACATAAACAAAATAAATCCTGGTCAACTTGACCTCTGACTAAACTTACAGGTTTCCTAACTAACGACTGGGATCAGCCTAGTGCTGTCCTAGTCCCTGGTTTTAAATGTCCAAGCAAAATATAGCCACACAGGCTTTCTCTCACCGCACAGGGGTTCACTCTCCCTAGACAGTCCACACAGGTCTGCTTCCAGGCATGAGCTAACATCTAATGAATCTGGGAGTTTCTTATAGAGGCCTAAATGAGCTGACAAGGTTCAGCTGGTCTCATCAACTCCCTGTCTGCACGACGCCCAGCCCTCTCCCTAGAGGTATGAGTCATCCATGAGCACACTAGCCTTATACAACTCTCCACCTAGTTGTACAAATCGGCGTAAAGCCTGAATCTGGGCGAAATATATCTACCCCCCTGGATGCAACCAGGTGACTTTACCTTCCTGCTGTCACATACCCCCCCCTCTTGTTTTAACCTCGGGGTTGGAACACCAGCAATCAGGCATTCATGTACTCGAGACAAAGCATCCACATTCCCCATTTGAACGCCAGGGCGATGCTTTACTGTGAAGTTGAATTCCTGGAGGGCCAGGAACCACCTATTCACTCTTCTATTTGTTTCCTTGTTTTGAGCCATCCACTTTAACGGAGCGTGATCCGTAACCATGTCAAAGTGCCTACCTAGCAGGTAGTACCGAAGGGAATCTAGAGCCCACTTCACCGCTAAACACTCCTTTTCAACGGTGGCGTAATTTACCTCATGGGACTTCAACTTCCTGCTGAGGTAAATGACTGGGTGCTCTTCCCCGTTCCAGACCTGGGACAATACTGCTCCTAACCCCACATCTGACGCATCACTTTGTACGACAAAGTCTCTAGAGAAGTCGGGTGAGTACAACACTGGCTGGCTACATAAGGCTTGTTTCAAGAATTGGAATGCTGCCTCAGCCTCGGGGGTCCATTTAATCATGACCGACCCTTTCCCCTTCGTCAGGTTGGTTAGGGGCACAGCCTTAGAAGCAAAGTGGGGAATGAATCGCCGATAATACCCAGCGATTCCCAGAAAGGCTCGTACCTGCTTCTTGCTGTTGGGACGTGGCCAACTCTGGATGGCCTCGACTTTGTTGAGTTGGGGTTTTATTACTCCCCTCCCAATGGTGTACCCAAGATATTTGGCCTCCTCCTGCCCAATGGTACACTTCTTGGGGTTAGCCGTAAACCCTGCTTCCCGAACAGAGTCCAGGACTGCTTGCACTTTTGGCAGATGTGAGGCCCAATCTGTGCTATGGACAATTATGTCATCCAGGTAAGCCGCAGCATACTTCCGATGGGGCCTCAGCATCTGGTCCATTTTCCGCTGGAATGTGGCCGGCGCATTCTGTAACCCGAACGGCATTCTTTTATATTGGAACGCCCCGTCTGGGGTTACAAATGCGGTTTTCTCTTTGGCCGACTTGGCCAGGGGGATTTGCCAATACCCTTTTGTGAGGTCAAGAGTCGTCATGTATCGGGCTGTTCCCAGCCGGTCGATCAACTCATCTATACGTGGCATGGGGTAGGTGTCAAATTTTGTAACTTTGTTCAACTGACGAAAATCGTTACAAAATCGCCAGCTCCCATCCGGTTTAGGCACCAACACGATGGGACTAGACCAATCACTTTGGGACTCCTCTATCACCCCTAAGTTCAGCATTTTCTGTACTTCCTCCCGTATTGCCTCCCGTCGGGCCTCTGGGATCCGATAGGGTTTTAACTTCACCCTTTCACCGGGCGGGGTAATAATGTCATGCTCTACCCCAGATGTTTGTCCCGGCAGCTCAGAGAATACCTCCTTGTTGCGAAGCACAAACTCCTTAACCTCCTGTTGTTGGGGTTGTGACAAGGTGGCTGCGATTCCAACCTCAGGAATCACGCAACCAGTTTGAGCTGGTGACCAAGTGTCTGCGACTAGGGACTCTCTATCCCTCCAGGCTTTCAACAGATTAACGTGATAGATCTGTTCGGGCTTTCGCCTTCCTGGTTGTCTGACCTTGTAATTCACTTCGCTCACTTTTTCCATTATCTCGTAGGGGCCTTGCCATTTGGCAAGGAATTTACTTTCAACCGTAGGGACAAGTACCAATATCCTATCCCCCGGGGAAAAGGTACGGGTCTTGGCTCCACGGTTGTACACTCTCTGCTGTGCCAACTGCGCTTGGGCCAAATGTTCCTTCACGATGGGCATTACCTGTGCAATTCGATCTTGCATCAGGGCGACATGCTCAATCACACTCCTGTGGGGAGAACTCTCACTTTCCCAAGTTTCCTTGGCAATATCCAACAGCCCTCTTGGGTGTCTCCCATACAGTAACTCAAAGGGGGAGAATCCCGTAGAGGATTGGGGCACCTCCCTAATAGCAAACATCAAATAAGGAAGTAGACAGTCCCAATCCCTTCCATCTCTATCCACCACTTTCTTCAACATTTGTTTTAGGGTTTTGTTGAATCTTTCAACCAGCCCATCGGTTTGGGGGTGATACACAGATGTACGCAATTGCGTCACTTTGAACAATTTACACAGCTCTTTCATAACCCGGGACATAAAGGGTGTACCTTGGTCCGTAAGCAGTTCTTTACAAATACCCACCCGGCTAAAAACAAGAGATAGCTCTTTGGCTATGGTTTTGGCCGAGGTATTTCTGAGAGGGATCGCTTCTGGATAACGGGTGGCATAGTCCATTATAACCAATATGTACTGGTGCCCCCTAGCGGACTTGATTATAGGACCTACCAAATCCATTGCGATTCTCTCAAACGGGACCTCAATGATGGGTAGAGGGACCAGCGGGCTACGGAAATGTGGCATCGGGGCCGACCTCTGACACACAGGGCAGGAGGAACAATAATTTTCTATGTCCTTCATCACCCCAGGCCAATAGAATCTCTGTAATACCCTCTCTCGGGTTTTCTCTGTCCCCAGATGACCTCCAAGAATGTGCCCATGGGCCAACTCCAACACCAACTTCCTGTAAGGTTTGGGCACCACAAGCTGCTCAACGGTTTCTTCTGCCCTTTTTGCCACCCGATACAGTAGGTCCTTCTCTACGCTGAAGTATGGGTAAGTGCCGGTATTATCTGGGTTCACTAACTCGCCATCTATTTTCACTACGTTTTCCCGTGCCTTTATTAGGGCGGGGTCTTTCAACTGTTCTGTGGCAAAGTTTTCCCTGTGAACCTCAAGATCAGAAAACTCCACAGACGGTAGGTTTTCGTCTGAGGAGGTGGGCTCCTCTCCAGTTTCTTGAGTCTCCCCTGCCAATACTGACAAGGGAAATTCCGGAGAGTCCTCACCACTCTCAGGGGAGTTCTGGCTATCACATTCCTGGTACATAGGGGCACCAGTGGGGGGCTCAGGATCATCCCACAGTTCCCAGAACTTCGGAAAATCCCTTCCCACAATGGCGTCATGCGGTAACTGAGATACTAAGCCCACTGGATGAGAGAGGGTACCTTTGGGGGTCTCGAAACACACTGTAGTCACTGGATACTCTCGGGTGTCCCCATGCACACAAATAACGGCTACCTTGCTATTCCCAGAGACCTCTGTTTTAACTAACTCAGCCTTTATCAGGGTCACAAGGCTACCTGAATCCAGCAATACCACAACATTTCTACCATTAATACACATTTTGCATAAATGTTTCTCAGTTCCCCGAATGGCAGTGCATGCGACTGTCGCACACAGCGACTGACGTCTGCCCGTCAGAAAGTCACACTGCTTGGGTTCCTCCACAACCGGGCAATTTGCTGCAATATGTCCCGCTTGCCGGCAGCGGTAGCAAACGATCCTTCTTGCGGCCTCTTGAGCCGCTGATTTCCCAGGCTGTTCTCGCCAAACTTGGGGTAGAGCTCCCACCCTCTCACTCTCTCCACCCTCACCCCTTGGAATCCTCTTATCCGCCCCTGGGGATGGTCTGGTCTTAGGGTGGAAAGTCCGAGTGTCTCTGGAAGAGGCCGTCAGGTTCTCTGTAGCCAAGTATTTCTCCACACGATCCACAAGACCATCGGCCGTCTCTGGGTCTCCATGGCTTACCCACTTTTGGATGGCAGTAGGAAGAGCTCTCAAAAACCGATCCATTACAACACGTTCCACAATCTTTGGTGCGGACAAAGTCTCTGGCTGTAGCCACTTTCTGCTCAGGTGAATGAGATCATACATTTGAGACCTGGGGGGTTTTTCAAGCTGGAAAGTCCAGTTATGCACACGCTGAGCCCGGACAGCCAGGGTGACACCCAGCCTTGCCAATATTTCAGCTTTTAGCATCACATAGTCTTTTGCTTGGTTAGGCTCTAGGTCATAGTAAGCTTTCTGCGATTCACCAGTTAACAGAGGAGCCACTAGTCCAGCCCACTGCTCCTCAGGCCACTTTTCTCTTTCAGCGGTCCTTTCAAATGTGGTCAAAAATACCTCTGGATCATCCTCTCCAGTCATTTTTGTCAATAAACGACTCACCCCAAAGGACGCGGTATTAGTGGGACGGCTTTCCTCACTGGTCTGCGGACGTTGCTGCATTACTGCTTCCATCTGTTGTTGTAGTCTCTGCTCTTGCTTCTGCAACAGGTCTATGAAGCGGGCCTCAGATTGCTGTTGGGCTTGTTGCTGAGCCTCCAGACTCTGTTGTAAAGTTGCAAGGCTCTGTTGATGAGCTTGCTGCTGGGCTGCAAGGCTCCTTTGCAAACCTGCATTTGTCTGCTGTTGATTGGCATTTGCTAGAGCCAGCTGTTTCAGTATCTCCTCCATGCTGGCTTAAAAAAAAACTGCCACTGGTTCTCCACCAACTGTGAGGGGGTTAGCTCGGCAGCGGGTATGTGTGACCCCCGGGATGGGCTCCCCACCCAAAAACAGGCCCAGCAGACGGAGGTTGGGGTTTTCAAAATCAAAAGGGTGCGGTTTATTTTCTATTTACAGTGACAAAAACACAGCAAGGCAAAAAAAACATAAACAAAATAAATCCTGGTCAACTTGACCTCTGACTAAACTTACAGGTTTTCTAACTAACGACTGGGATCAGCCTAGTGCTGTCCTAGTCCCTGGTTTTAAATGTCCAAGCAAAATATAGCCACACAGGCTTTCTCTCACCGCACAGGGGTTCACTCTCCCTAGACAGTCCACACAGGTCTGCTTCCAGGCATGAGCTAACATCTAATGAATCTGGGAGTTTCTTATAGAGGCCTAAATGAGCTGACAAGGTTCAGCTGGTCTCATCAACTCCCTGTCTGCACGACGCCCAGCCCTCTCCCTAGAGGTATGAGTCATCCATGAGCACACTAGCCTTATACAACTCTCCACCTAGTTGTACAAATCGGCGTAAAGCCTGAATCTGGGCGAAATATATCTACCCCCCTGGATGCAACCAGGTGACTTTACCTTCCTGCTGTCACAATATATATATATATAGTGAGGGGGTTAGCTCGGCAGCGGGTGTGTGTGACCCCCGAGATGGGCTCCCCACACAAAAACAGGCCCAGCAAACGGAGGTTGTGGTTTTCAAAATCAAAAAGGTGCGGTTTATTTTCTATTTACAGTGACAAAACACAGCAAAGCAAAAGAAACATAAACAAAATAAATCCTGGTCAACTTGACCTCTGACTAAACATACAGGTTTCCTAACTAACAACTGGGATCAGCCTAGTGCTGTCCTAGTCCCTAAGTCCCTGGTTTTAAATGTCCAAGCAAATAGCCACACAGGCTTTGTCTCACCGCACAGGGGTTCACTCTCCCTAGACAGTCCACACAGGTCTGGGTCCAGGCATGAGCTAACATCTAATGAACCTGGGAGTTCTTATAGAGGCCTAAATGAGCTGACAAGCTTCAGCTGGTCTCATCAACTCCCTGTCTGCACGACGCCCCACACTCTCCCTAGAGGTATGAGTCATCCATGAGCCCACTAGCCTCAGCTGGGCTTATACAACTCTCCACCTAGTTGTATAAGTCGGCGTAAAGCCTGAATCTGGGCGAAATATATCTACCCCCCTGGATGCAACCAGGTGACTTTACCTTCCTACTGTCACATACCCCCCCCCTCTTGTTTTAACCTCGGGGTTGGAACACCAGCAATCAGGCATTCATGTACTCGAGACAAAGCATCCACATTCCCCATTTGAACGCCAGGGCGATGCTTTACTGTGAAGTTGAATTCCTGGAGGGCCAGGAACCACCTATTCACTCTTCTACTTGTTTCCTTGTTTTGAGCCATCCACTTTAATGGAGCGTGATCCGTAACCATGTCAAAGTGCCTACCTAGCAGGTAGTACCGAAGGGAATCTAGAGCCCACTTCACCGCTAAACACTCCTTTTCAACGGTGGCGTAATTTACCTCATGGGACTTCAACTTCCTGCTGAGGTAAATGACTGGGTGCTCTTCTCCGTTCCAGACCTGGGACAATACTGCTCCTAACCCCACATCTGACGCATCACTTTGTACGACAAAGTCTTTAGAGAAGTCGGGTGAGTACAACACTGGCTGGCTACATAAGGCTTGTTTCAAGAATTGGAATGCTGCCTCAGCCTCGGGGGTCCATTTAATCATGACCGACCCTTTCCCCTTCGTCAGGTTGGTTAGGGGCACAGCCTTAGAAGCAAAGTGGGGAATGAATCGCCGATAATACCCAGCGATTCCCAGAAAGGCTCGTACCTGCTTCTTGCTGTTGGGACGTGGCCAACTCTGGATGGCCTCGACCTTGTTGAGTTGGGGTTTTATTACTCCCCTCCCAATGGTGTACCCAAGATATTTGGCCTCCTCCTGCCCAATGGTACACTTCTTGGGGTTAGCCGTAAACCCCGCTTCCCGAACAGAGTCCAGGACTGCTTGCACTTTTGGCAGATGTGAGGCCCAATCTGTGCTATGGACAATTACGTCATCCAGGTAAGCCGCAGCATACTTCCGATGGGGCCTCAGCATCTGGTCCATTTTCCGCTGGAATGTGGCCGGCGCATTCTGTAACCCGAACGGCATTCTTTTATATTGGAACGCCCCGTCTGGGGTTACAAATGCGGTTTTCTCTTTGGCCGACTTGGCCAGGGGGATTTGCCAATACCCTTTTGTGAGGTCAAGAGTCGTCATGTATCGGGCTGTTCCCAGCCGGTCGATCAACTCATCTATACGTGGCATGGGGTAGGTGTCAAATTTTGTAACTTTGTTCAACTGACGAAAATCGTTACAAAATCGCCAGCTCCCATCCGGTTTAGGCACCAACACAATGGGACTAGACCAATCACTTTGGGACTCCTCTATCACCCCTAAGTTCAGCATTTTCTGTACTTCCTCCCGTATTGCCTCCCGTCGGGCCTCTGGGATCCGATAGGGTTTTAACTTCACCCTTTCACCGGGCGGGGTAATGATGTCATGCTCTACCCCAGATGTTTGTCCCGGCAGCTCAGAGAATACCTCCTTGTTGCGAAGCACAAACTCCTTAACCTCCTGTTGTTGGGGTTGTGACAAGGTGGCTGCTATTCCAACCTCAGGAATCACGCAACCAGTTTGAGCTGGTGACCAAGTGTCTGCGACTAGGGACTCTCTATCCGTCCAGGCTTTCAACAGATTAACGTGATAGATCTGTTCGGGCTTTCGCCTTCCTGGTTGTCTGACCTTGTAATTCACTTCGCTCACTTTTTCCATTATCTCGTAGGGGCCTTGCCATTTGGCAAGGAATTTACTTTCAACCGTAGGGACAAGTACCAGTATCCTATCCCCCGGGGAAAAGGTACGGGTCTTGGCTCCACGGTTGTACACTCTCTGCTGTGCTAACTGCGCTTGGGCCAAATGTTCCTTCACGATGGGCATTACCTGTGCAATTCGGTCTTGCATCAGGGCGACATGCTCAATCACACTCCTGTGGGGAGAACTCTCACTTTCCCAAGTTTCCTTGGCAATATCCAACAGCCCTCTTGGGTGTCTCCCATACAGTAACTCAAAGGGGGAGAATCCCGTAGAGGATTGGGGCACCTCCCTAATAGCAAACATCAGATAAGGAAGTAGACAGTCCCAATCCTTTCCATCTCTATCCACCACTTTCTTCAACATTTGTTTTAGGGTTTTGTTGAATCTTTCAACCAGCCCATCGGTTTGGGGGTGATACACAGATGTACGTAATTGCGTCACTTTGAACAATTTACACAGCTCCTTCATAACCCGGGACATAAAGGGTGTACCTTGGTCCGTAAGCAGTTCTTTACAAATACCCACCCGGCTAAACACAAGAGATAGCTCTTTGGCTATGGTTTTGGCCGAGGTATTTTGGAGAGGGATCGCTTCTGGATAACGGGTGGCATAGTCCATTATAACTAATATGTACTGGTGCCCCCTAGCGGACTTGATTATAGGACCTACCAAATCCATGGCGATCCTCTCAAACGGGACCTCAATGATGGGTAGAGGGACCAGCAGGCTACGGAAATGTGGCATCGGGGCCGACCTCTGACACACAGGGCAGGAGGAACAATAATTTTCTATGTCCTTCATCACCCCCGGCCAATAGAATCTCTGTAATACCCGCTCTCGGGTTTTCTCTGTCCCCAGATGACCTCCAAGAATGTGCCCATGGGCCAACTCCAACACCAACTTCCTGTAAGGTTTGGGCACCACAAGCTGCTCAACGGTTTCTTCTGCCCTTTTTGCCACCCGATACAGTAGGTCCTTCTCTACGCTGAAGTATGGGTAAGTGCAGGTATTATCTGGGTTCACTAACTCGCCATCTATTTTCACTACGTTTTCCCGTGCCTTTATTAGGGCGGGGTCTTTCAACTGTTCTGTGGCAAAGTTTTCCCTGTGAACCTCAAGATCAGAAAACTCCACAGACGGTAGGTTTTCGTCTGAGGAGGTGGGCTCCTCTCCAGTTTCTTGAGTCTCCCCTGCCAATACTGATAAGGGAAATTCCGGAGAGTCCTCACCACTCTCAGGGGAGTTCTGGCTATCACATTCCTGGTACATAGGGGCACCAGTGGGGGGCTCAGGATCATCCCACAGTTCCCAGAACTTCGGAAAATCCCTTCCCACAATGGCGTCATGCGGTAACTGAGATACTAAGCCCACTGGATGAGAGAGGGTACCTTTGGGGGTCTCGAAACACACTGTAGTCACTGGATACTCTCGGGTGTCCCCATGCACACAAATAACAGCTACCTTGCTATTCCCAGAGACCTCTGTTTTAACTAACTCAGCCTTTATCAGGGTCACAAGGCTACCTAAATCCAGCAATACCACAACATTTCTACCATTAACACACATTTTGCATAAATGTTTCTCAGTTCCTCGAATGGCAGTGCATGCGACTGTCGCACACAGCGACTGACGTCTGCCCGTCAGAAAGTCACACTGCATGGGTTCCTCCACAACCGGGCAATTGGCTGCAATATGTCCCGCTTGCCGGCAGCGGTAGCAAACGATCCTTCTTGCGGCCTCTTGAGCCGCTGATTTCCCAGGCTGTTCTCGCCAAACTTGGGGTAGAGCTCCCACCCTCTCACTCTCTCCACCCTCACCCCTTGGAATCCTCTTATCCGCCCCTGGGGATGGTCTGGTCTTAGGGTGGAAAGTCCGAGTGTCTCTGGAAGAGGCCGTCAGGTTCTCTGTAGCCAAGTATTTCTCCACACGATCCACAAGAGCATCGGCCGTCTCTGGGTCTCCATGGCTTACCCACTTTTGGATGGCAGTAGGAAGAGCTCTCAAAAACCGATCCATTACAACACGTTCCACAATCTTTGGTGCGGACAAAGTCTCTGGCTGTAGCCACTTTCTGCTCAGGTGAATGAGATCATAAATTTGAGACCTGGGGGGTTTTCCAAGCTGGAAAGTCCAGTTATGCACACGCTGAGTCCGGACAGCCTGGGTGACACCCAGCCTTGCCAATATTTCAGCTTTTAGCATCACATAGTCTTTTGCTTGGTTAGGCTCTAGGTCATAGTAAGCTTTCTGCGATTCACCAGTTAACAGAGGAGCCACCAGTCCAGCCCACTGCTCCTCAGGCCACTTTTCTCTTTCAGCGGTCCTTTCAAATGTGGTCAAAAATACCTCTGGATCATCCTCTCCAGTCATTTTTGTCAATAAACGACTCACCCCAAAGGACGCGGTATTAGTGGGACGGCTTTCCTCACTGGTCTGCGGACGTTGCTGCATTACTGCTTCCATCTGTTGTTGTAGTCTCTGCTCTTGCTTCTGCAACAGGTCTATGAAGCGGGCCTCAGATTGCTGCTGGGCTTGTTGCTGAGCCTCCAGACTCTGTTGCAAAGTTGCGTTTGTCTGCTGCTGGGCTGCAAGGCTCTGTTGATGAGCTTGCTGCTGGGCTGCGAAGTTCTGTTGTTGAGCTGCAAGGCTCTGTTGATGAGCTGCAAGGCTCTTTTGCAAACCTGCATTTGTCTGCTGTTGATTGGCATTTGCTAGAGCCAGCTGCTTCAGTATCTCCTCCATGCTGGCTTAAAAAAAAACTGCCACTGGTTCTCCACCAACTGTGAGGGGGTTAGCTCGGCAGCGGGTGTGTGTGACCCCCGAGATGGGCTCCCCACACAAAAACAGGCCCAGCAAACGGAGGTTGTGGTTTTCAAAATCAAAAAGGTGCGGTTTATTTTCTATTTACAGTGACAAAACACAGCAAAGCAAAAGAAACATAAACAAAATAAATCCTGGTCAACTTGACCTCTGACTAAACATACAGGTTTCCTAACTAACAACTGGGATCAGCCTAGTGCTGTCCTAGTCCCTAAGTCCCTGGTTTTAAATGTCCAAGCAAATAGCCACACAGGCTTTGTCTCACCGCACAGGGGTTCACTCTCCCTAGACAGTCCACACAGGTCTGGGTCCAGGCATGAGCTAACATCTAATGAAGCTGGGAGTTCTTATAGAGGCCTAAATGAGCTGACAAGCTTCAGCTGGTCTCATCAACTCCCTGTCTGCACGACGCCCCACACTCTCCCTAGAGGTATGAGTCATCCATGAGCCCACTAGCCTCAGCTGGGCTTATACAACTCTCCACCTAGTTGTATAAGTCGGCGTAAAGCCTGAATCTGGGCGAAATATATCTACCCCCCTGGATGCAACCAGGTGACTTTACATTCCTACTGTCACAATATATATATATATATATATATATATATATATATAACAGCTGTGGAGAATTGCAGGTAATGAATTCAGCTGGAGGACAGGCAGTGTTGTGTGAGTCAGCACTGGTTCACATTGGTGCGATTTGACATGTCAGATCGGTGTCAATTGCGCTGTTCTAATTGGTGGGATTTGTATTGATATAAGTG
This sequence comes from Rana muscosa, assembly GCA_029206835.1. Lineage (NCBI taxonomy): Eukaryota > Metazoa > Chordata > Amphibia > Anura > Ranidae > Rana > Rana muscosa. The sequence goes on along the minus strand of CM055126.1, from coordinate 2,921,767 downwards.
CAGAAACCTGCACAGATGTCTCTGATGTCCCCTGCTCCCCCCTGCAGTCGGGACTGACATGCGGGAATGAAATCGTATGAGTTCAGCTGAACGATTCCCTCCCGCTGTCAGTGTGAAGCAGGGCTCAAACTGGGCCTTTTGCCTTTGTAATTCACCTGCTGCTATGCCAGAGACACCATTTCTTATCAAACTCCCTTAAGTTTACCTTCAAATATTATTATATGTAGAAATACAGATTTGCATATAATCAAAATTAATAAATTCTAATCATGATTGAGATCAAATATTCGCAGCTGCAATCAACAGAGCATGGTTTCACCTCCTGACCCGGAAATGAGTCATTGTAATCACCCAGAAGTTCCTGTGCTGGTCAGGATCTCCATCTAGGTGCAAATGGCAAGGTTCCTCTTTAGCAAAGAGGAGGTGCTGCTGATTTGCCGGGTAAGTGTAGGATATGTACTTGTGCTTATTTAAGGTGGGGGTGGATTTGGTGTGGGTGGGCTTCATTTATTTGTTTGGCATCACCACACGTTTGCTTCTGGCCCATGTGCACACATCACTACTTCCTGCATTTGTTCTGCTGATGTAAATCAGTAAGGACTATGCAAGTATAAATGAGAGCTTCTTTCTATTAAAATATATATGACTTGATTCACAGTTGGGCGACTTTTCATGATTCTCAATGATAACCATTCATATCTGTGCTACATTAAGTCACACCAACTTCAAAGTAGTCTCTGTACTACTTTGGTGTGACTTTCAGGCTCGGTTTCCACTAGTGCGACTTGTCATGCAACTTGGGACTTCAAAGTCGCATGACATGTCATACCCTATGATTTCCAATGAGTATGGTTCATATCTGTGCGACATCAAGTCGCAGCGACTTCAAAGTAGTCCCTGCACTACTTTGGTCCCACTTTGATACAACTTGAGGTCCATAGACCTCAAGAATATACAGGCATTGCTCCAAGTCGCATCAAAATAGCGGCAAAATCATGCCAATTTAGGGTTGCAATAGTGGAAACAGAGCCTCGTGTGACTTGAGGTACACAGGGCGCAATATTACACAGGCATTCCCAGAAGTTGGGGCCAAGTTGCAGCGACAAAGTGGCAGCAAATTAGTGTGACTTTCAGGTTGCAGCAGTGTGAAAGAGATTCAAGGATAGCTTTGAATTTGGCCCTATTGTCACTTGTGCATCCTGAAAGTAGGGAAAATTCATCCCTGCACTACCTTGGTTTGATTTTGATGCGATTTGAGGTCCATACACCACAAGATTACACAGACATTGCTTCAAGTCATGGCAAAGCTGTGCAATTTTAAGGTCGCACAAGTGCAAATGGGGCATTATTCAAAGGTGTTATCATTTAATCTCATTAGGTTACTTTCACACTTATGTGACTTTTCATGCAGCTTTGGACCTCAGAGTCGCATTAAAAGTTCCACCCCCCATGAGTTCCATTCATATCTATGTAACTTCACCCATGTTCACATAGCTCTGAATTGACATGTCAAATTCCAGGCCAAATCGGCACCTATTGACGGCAATAGAACTGTTCAAATTGGTGCGACACCACACAGATTCCCAAAAGTATTTCCTACACTACTTTGGGTGACTTCAGGAGGCAATTTCTTACCTCCCAACTTTTTGAGATGGGTATGAGGGACAACTATTAGCAAAAGTATGTAGGCAAAGTACACACCTCCTAAAACACCTTCTTAAAAGGAGAATTATTAAAAAAGAAACAAAAATATTAGTTAAACCCCCAAGTGCTTTTTTTTTAGCAATAATATCCCTTTAGATTGGCTTTGGGAATTTACAAACAAAGCAATTTAGAAATAAGATGAAAGGTTTAGCGCTGGAAAACACTTTTTGAAAGATAAAAATTGCATTTTATATAAAACTATACAGATCAGAACAAAATGAGGGACAAATGAGGAGGAAAGAGGGACGGAGGGACTTTGTTCCAAATCAGGGACAGTTGAGACCTATGTGATTTCACTAGACATCTGTGCAGGAAAGTGCACTGATGTCTCTGAAATCGCTCACAAAGTCGGGCTGAGGCCCCTTTCACACTTGAGCGACTTTTCCTGCGACTTTGGTCATCAGAGTTGCATGACAAGTCATACCCCATGATTTTTAATGTGTACCATTTATATCTGTGCAACTTCAAGTCACACCGACTTCAAAGTAGTCCCTGTACTACTTTGGTCCGACTGATACGAGTTGAGGTTCATAGACCTTAAATTTACAGGCATTCCCTGGGATCGCAGAAAAAATGCAGACTGAAATTTGCGCGCCTTTCCCTGCGACTCCTTCGTCCATAGACCTCAAGATTACACAGGCATTGCTTAAAGTCGCATCAAAAGCACACAACTTTCAGGTCGCACAAGTGTGAAAGGGGCCTAAGTCACTGTGCTGAGTACTATTATACCTAGAATATAAAGTAGTCCCACCATCAAACACTCAGCAGCATATGCTGAAAAGAGGCAAATGCCTATTAGCCAATGCCACATCAGCATGAGCATGGTTGTTACTATAATATTAAAGTGGTTGTAAACCCACTTAGACAACTTGCACCTACAGGTAAGCCTAGATTAAGGCTTACCTGTAGGTGCAAGAAATATCTCCTTAACCTACACGGTTAAGGAGATATTTCCTTTTAAAACAGCACCGATGACGTCACACGCATGCGCACTAGCGGGCCGGCATCATTGCCAGTTTTCTGAATGGGATCTCGCCGGCCCCAGTGCGCATGCGTGTGACGTCATCGCAGCTCCGGCCAATCACATCGCCGGAGCGGTGATACACTGAAGGCAGTGACGGGACATCGAGGCAAGATGGCGGCGGAGGGGAACGACGAGCAGTTTGGGGGCTTTGATATCAAGTAAGCCATTCATAATGTGCTAGTATGCTATACATACTAGCTCATTATGCCTTTCTTTTGCAGGGTTTTTAAAAAAAAAAAAAATGGGTTTACTTCCTCGTTAATGCCTGAAATGCAAAACATTATTGTATAGAATTAAACATTAGTAAATGTATTTTCTCTGTAGGTATGTGCTCAGCTCTGTAGCATAGTGGTATTCCCTGCTGCCTTCAAAGGTTTAAGCCATGAATTCAAATCCTACTGATGGCAGCACCTCCTGAAAGTGTGCATTTTACTCAGCAGCATATTTCTCGCGTTGTTGTGTTCTTCCGCGCAGTCGGTTACCTGCTAATAAAAAAAAAGCCGCTTTTCTTCTGTGGTGGTCTTCCTCCTCTGTGTTGTCACCCGCTGTGTGGCGTCTCTTACATAGCCATGGAGCGGGCTCTCCGGGTGACGTTATCGGATACCCACAGAAGAAGAGCAGCTTTTTTTTTTCATTAGCGGGTAACCGACTGTGCGGAAGAACACAGCAGCGGGAGAAGACGGCAGCGGCAGGAGAGACAGCTCAGGGAGAAGAAACATCACACACTAGTAGATGTTTGTGCTACGCTCAATAGGCTAGTGGTCAGCACTTCTACCTTGATAAAACTCAGGCTTTGAAGCACTCATGGGTTCAAATCCCACAGAGAGATACCAAAAGATTGACTTGGTGAAAAAAAGGCAAATGCCAATTAGCCAAAGCAGCATATGCTGAAAATAGGTGAATGCCAATTAGCCAATGCACTTTTATTCAATAATATTATGGTGTGGAATTCCAAACATCACACACTAGCTAACGGCAGTTTACATTTCTTTGTTTGTTATTTTAATTTGCTTGTGCAAAAAATAAACATAGCTGTTGTATGGTAGGTTGGCTGGTATTTGAACTTGTAACATGAGAGCTGTGGTGACATCTGAGCAGACCACTAAGCCATTGTGCTAAGTACAAGACCTGCATAAGAGTGTAGTATGATTAAAGAATGAACATAAATAATTACCGCTTTATAGCCACCTAAATGAAAAAAAAAAAAAAAACATGAAAAAAACAACATACAACAAATGGGTAACCGTTTAATACATGTAATTTTACAGAATAGCAGACATTACTATGTAATAATCATTCATAAGTGCATTCGTTAGCAAAAGAAGGAAAAAAACTAGGATTACTAATTGCAATATACAGCAATAGATGCACACGAGGTAGAGCACATCTCATATAAAAATGTTTCTTTCACATACATGGATCATGGTTACAGTGCAGTGCTATATAAAAACGTAGTGGAAATTGGCATTTGCATGTACACGGATGCGCTAATTAGCGCTGATTTCAGATTTACTAACACTTGTTTGCTGCTAATAGCGCTCTTTTTCATTCGCAAATTTGCACATTGAATTTTTAATTGGCAAAAATGGGAGCTATTATTTGCTCAGTGCTCAGTACTTCCTGGAGTTATAGTAAATCAGCCCCAGTGTGTCAACATGTGCTATCTGCCATCACGGGAAATCAATGTACGCGTTTTGTGGGTGCAACCCGTTCCTCGCAACTCAAGTAGGTGAGAGGAAGGGGTTGCACCCCCAAAACACATCCATTAATCCCCCATGATGGAAGATAGCACATGTTGACATTAGGCATTGGATACAGGAGGGAAATCACCATTTTGCACCTCAATTTGTGTGCATCTTCCAAATTTGGCTTTTACGGGGGTGACATCACCCCATCTGATGAAGGCAAGATCAACACATTTTGGACATACTATAATGTCTGATATTGCCTTCACTCTTTCTGCGTTGAACTTTACAACTTCCAGAGTTGTCTATGTTATGGTTTGAAACCTGCCTGTTTATGCGATTTTATAAAAATAATTTTAATGTAAAAAAAAAAGCCCATGCCACTCTGCCTGAATTTAAGGAGAACAAAAACATTTGTACACATTTTAGGGGGGGTTCTAGCTGAGTTCGGGACCCCCAAAAAAAGCCCATGCCACTCTGCCTGAATTTAAGGAGAACAAAAACATTTGTACACATTTTAGGGGGGGGTTCTAGCTGAGTTCGGGACCCCCAAAAAAAGCCCATGCCACTCTGCCTGAATTTAAGGACAACAATAACATTTGTACACATTTTAGGGGGTGTTTAGGGTAAAGCACTACAATAGAGCTGACAAAATAAATTGGTAAGTGACTAGGATAGGTGTGTATGGGTCTAGGAAAGCATGCTGGAAAGGTTAGTGAAGGCAAATATGCATGTAGGCCAAAAAAGGAGCATTAAAAGCTTACAGCATGCATGAGGACAAAGGGGGTATTCACATCACATTAAATACATAGAATGTGATGTTAAAGGAGAAAAATTACCTTAACCACTTGACCACTGGGCACTTAAACCCCCTTCCTAACCAGACCAATTTTCAGCTTTCGGTGCTCTCACATTTTGAATGACAATTACTCAGTCATACAACATTGTACCCATATGAAATGTTTGTCCTTTTTTTCACACAAATAGAGATTTCTTTTGGTGGTATTTAATCACCGTTGGGTTTTTTATTTTTTGCGCTAGAAAAGAAAAAAAGACTGAAAATTTTGTAAAAAAAAGAATTTTTCTTTGTTTCTGTTATAAAATGTAGCAAATTAGTAATTTTTTTTCATAAATTTTGGCCAAAATTTATATTGCTACATATCTTTGTTAAAAATAAGTACAAATTTGTGTATATTATTTGGTCTTTGTGAAAGTTATAGAGTCCACAAGCTATGGTGCCAATATCTGAAAATTGATCACACTTGAAGTACTGACGGCCTATCTTAATTCCTGACACCCTAACATGCCAGAAAAGTACAAATACCCCCCAAATGACCCCTTTTTGGAAAGAAGACATTCCAAGGTATCTAGAAAAGGGCATGGTGAGTTTTTTGAAGTTGTCATTTTTTACCACAATTCTTTGCAAAGTCAAGATTTTTTTTTTTCTTTTTTTTTTTTTTCACTAAATTGCCATATTAGCAGGTTATTTCTTACACACAGCATATGCATACCACAAATTACACCCCAAAACACATTCTGCTAATACTCCTGAGTATGGCGATACCACATGTGTGAGACTTTTACACAGCGTGGCCACATACAGAGGCCCAACATGCAGGGAGCACTTTCAGGCGTTCTGAAGCACCCAGGCCAATTCTGACATTTCTCTCCTACATGTAAATTTCATAATTTATTTGCTAGAAAATTACACCGAACCCCCAAATATTATATATGTTTTTTTTTAGTAAAGACCCTAGAGAATACAATGGCGGTTGTTGCAACTTTTTATCTTGCACGGTATTTGCGCAGCAATTTTTCTAACGCATTTTTTGGGGAAAAAACAGTTTTGTGCTTTAAAAAAAACAAAACGGTAAAGTTAGCCGAATGTTTTTGCATAATTTGAAAGATGAAGTTATGTCGAGTAAATAGATACCTAACATGTCACCCTTCAAAATTGCACACACTCGTGGAATGGCGCCAAACTTCGCTACTTAAAAATCCCCATAGGCGACGCTTTCAATTTTTTTACTGGTTACAGAGGAGGTCTAGGGCCAAAATTGTTGCTCTCGCTCAAACGTTCGCAGCGATACCTCATATGTGTGGTTTGAACATCGTTTTCATATGTGGGCATGACTTACGTATGTGTTCGCTTCTGCATGCGAGCACACGGGGGCAGGGGCGCTTTAAAAAAAATTATTGTTCATTTTACTTTATTTATTTCAGTTTGCCACTTTTTTCCCCAAAAATACATTTTTGGATCCCTTTTATTCCTATTACAAGGAATGTAAACATCTCTTGTAATAGGAATATGGCATGACAGGTCCTCTTTACAGTGAGATATGGGGTCAATAAGACCCCACATCTCACCTCTAGGCTGGGAAGCCTGAAATGAAAAAAAAAAACGATCCTGGCTTCGATTGGAGCGGTGAGTCGGTAGAAGCACCGGAGGGTGGCGGGAGGGGGGGGACGTCCACTCTCGCCTCCCGTAAGAACGATCTAGCAACGGAACAGCCACTATGATCATTCTTATGGTGTAGGGAATCGCCGGCTGAAAAAGCTGATATCTGAATGATGCCTGTAGCTGAAGGCATCATTCAGATATCCCCGCACAAAGTCAAGGACGTCATATGACGGCCGGCGGGCGGGAAGTGGTTAAAACACTTTTTTTTTGCAGGGTATTGGCAGGGTATGGGCAGGGTATTGCCGGGTATTGCAGAGTATTGCAGGGTATGCGCAGGGTATTGCAGGGTATTTCAGAGTATGAGCAGGGTATTGCAGAGTATGGGCAGGGTATTGCAGAGTATGGGCAGGGTATTGCAGAGTATGGGCAGGGTATTGCAGAGTATGGCGCGGTATTGCAGAGTATGGCGCGGTATTGCAGAGTATGGCGGGGTATTGCAGAGTATGGCGGGGTATTGCAGAGTATTGCAGGATATGGGCAGGGTATTGCAGAGTATGGGCAGGGTATTGCAGAGTATGGGCAGGATATGGGCAGGGTATTGCAGAGTATGGGCAGGGTATTGCAGAGTATGGGCAGGGTATGGGCAGGCTATTGCAGAGTATGGCGGGGTATTGCAGAGTATGGCGGGGTATTGCAGAGTATGGGCAGGGTATTGCAGAGTATGGGCAGGGTATTGCAGAGTATGGGCAGGGTATTGCAGAGTATGGGCAGGGTATTGCAGAGTATGGGCAGGGTATTGCAGAGTATGGCGGGGTATTGCAGAGTATGGGCAGGGTATTGCAGAGTATGGGCAGGGTATTGCAGAGTATGGGCAGGGTATTGCAGAGTATGGGCAGGGTATTGCAGGGTATGGGCAGGGTATTGCAGAGTATGGGCAGGGTATTGCAGAGTATGGGCAGGGTATGGGCAGGGTATTGCAGAGTATGGGCAGGGTATTGCAGAGTATGGTGGAGTATTGCAGAGTATGGGCAGGGTATTGCAGAGTATGGGCAGGGTATTGCAGAGTATGGGCAGGGTATTGCAGAGTATGGGCAGGGTATTGCAGAGTATGGGCAGGGTATTGCAGAGTATGGGCAGGGATGGCTGAGCAGGGATGGATGGATCTGTGACTTCAATTGTCACATAGCAGCGCTGTGGGCACTACACATCCATCCCACAGCGCTGCTGCCATCCGCTCTCTCCCCTCTCCTCTCACACTGTACCGATCGGTACAGAGAGGGGAGAGAGGAAACTGGCGTCATCACATGACGCCGGTTTGTTTACAAGTGATCGCTCCGTCATTTGACGGAGCGATCACGTGGTAAATGGCCGCGATTAGCGGCCATCTACCGCAATCCGTGATGCGCCGGGTCTTCCTGACCTGGCGGTCATGGATATTTCCGGGAGCGCGCCCCAGGGGGTGCGCGGGAGCAAGATTCTGGGAGGACGTCCCAGAATAACTTGACCGCCCTGTAGCCGTCTTTCGGCTATGGTGCCGTCGGCAAGTGGTTAATATAATCCTTCTGCAGGACTTGTATGATGGCAGAACAGGTCTCTGAGAGAATGATCCCCAGATCCTGGGGGGAGATGCCTGTCATGAACTTGAGATCCTGCAGACTTCTCCCTGTTGTCAAGTATCACAACGTGGTGACTAGCCTCTGCTCGGGAGTGATGGCTTGCCGCATGCAGGTGTCCTGCTTCGTGATATAAGGGGACAGCAAAGCCAACAGACGGTGAAAAACGGGGGCCGGCATCCGGAGATAATTCCTAAAATTATCAGGATTATTCTCCTGGATCTCCCGCAGCAAAGGCATATGACAGAATTGGTCACGCTGGAGCAACAAATTCTTCGTCCATGAACTCCTCCTCATCCTGTTCATGGACTGAGCTTGGGTTAAAGCAAGAACCCCAACAAAAAGCCTATGCACAGCACGAACTCTACGATGAGTACGTACCCGCAACATAGCTAGAAAACAGACGGCTGGACAGAACGAACTAACAGAACGCACTGAAGATCAGCAAGGCCTATGAAGAACAACCTGAAAATCAGAAACGAGCTGACAAGAACGCACTGAGAAACAGATACAAACTCACTACACACACTGAAAGACAGATACGAACCCACAAGCACCAACTGAACAGCAGAAAACGATCTGAAAAGCACAAAGACTGAAAAGCGCGAATCGTCTCTCACCAAACTTTTACTAACACGAGATTAGCAAAAGCAGCCCAAAGGGTGGCGCTGTTGAAATGGAACTTCCCCTTTATAGTGCCGTCGTAGGTGTTGTACGTCACCGCGTTTTTAACTGTCGGAATTTGGTGTGACTGTGTGTACGCAAGACAAGCTTGAGTGGAATTCCGTAGGGAAAACCATTGTTTTTTTTCCCGACGGGAAAACCGATCATGTGTACAGGGCATAAGAGTAAATATTGGTGATCCACTGCTGCAGTCCACTAATGGACACTGCATCACACTGCCGCTGGAATCATCTTTAGGACCTTGTGAGGTCCCTGCTAATGGACCCAATGGGATGTGTCCACATCACTAGGCATTGATGTGGGAACCCAAAGTAGGAGCTTCCTTCTTTGCAGTGTAGAAGAGAAAAGACTTGGTACCTGGTGCATCATGTGACCACAGATTTTAGGTGAGTATTTGGGCCATTACAATTATTGATTTCCTTTATTAAATGGGGATATCAGGACCTAGATCTTAACTAAGGGTCTCTGTTGTGCCTGGCAGTGACTCCTTCTACTAAGCCATCTGACGCTCAGGATAGATCTCTGTCTGATCTATTGATCAATCTTTATTGATACCCATTTACTTCCCTTTTAAACCATGCTCTTCCTTGCCAGATTATTTTGCCTATGCCCATATCTTGCGTTTTGTTGCTACTCTACTCGTGTACTGACCCATGGCTGTCGATTTACCAACCCCTGTTATTGCTCTCCACCTTAAACGTGATACTTTTGGCTACTGACTTTGGCTTGATCACAAACTACTTGTGTACCAAACGTAACCTGTTAATAGCCAGAAACTTGTTTTAACCTGATCCCAGATCATGACAGAGGTGGTCACCTAGAAGCAATGGAGGTACTGTTTAATTGGGGAGAGTTCCTAGGCAGGTGCCCTTATTTAATGCATAGTTTTGTCTTTCATTCCATCTAACCTCCTTATTTAAATGGAATTAGCATGTAGAAATGAATACCAGCTCTACTATCCAAGTACCTGTATTTGCCGGCGTATAAGACGACCCCCTAATTTTCCATTTAAAACATAGGTTTTGGGCTATACTCGCCATATAAGACTACTCCCCTTCTGAGGCAACACCATTTAAAAACATCAGATTTGATTTAAATAATTTTAATTAAAATGGTCATGGCTTACTTATACTTAAAATCCTTCAAAATCCTCATTATGTTCATCCTCTGACATCATAAGTTCATCAATGACATCTTGTGATACATTTGTAGGACAGTCATCATATGGATCTAATTCCGAATCAGATGATGTGGCTTCAGTTTCAGCTTCCCCTTCATCTTGCCACAAGTAGTCATCCTTCATACCATCCAATGAATTTGATGTGCCACACTTCTTGAAAGACTTGATTACTGTTTCTGCATCAATATCATTCCAGGCTCTTATGACAAAGTTACACAAAACATCCAACTGCAGAGCACGCATGTTTCCTGCTTTTGTGAATGACTTTTTGCCCCTAACCATCCACTCATTTCACTGTTCTCCAGTGGCTGTACCAACGATGTCAATCCTGCAGGAATAACTGCTGTATCTGTGTTTATTCTTGCCAGCCAGTAGGCTACGCTCTGAACGAAGTCCACCTGGTTGCCTACTCTATACATTTTCAAGCCATAGCTTTACCCCTTCTTCATCCATCCAGCCTTTTTCATTTACATGTACAAAAACTCCAACAGGAAACTTGATTTTCTTCATTGTTTTTTTTTCTAAATTACACTGCGGAGGCAGTTCCCCATCAGGTCCGCTCAGCCAATGATGTAGGTCATGACATACGAGGGGGTGGACCTGAGGGGGAACTTTCTCCACAGTGTAATAAATGAAGGGCCTGGTATGGATATTTGGGGGAACTCCACGCATTTTTTTTTAAATTTGCGGCAGGGTTCCCCTTAATATCTATACCAGACCTGAATGGCCTGGTAATTGAATTTGGGGGGACCCCCACACTTTTAATTTTTTATCAATGACTTTTCTATGTATTGCCGGGAGCCAACAATTCATTATAGCCGCGAGTGAGTTTTAAATGACTTTTTTTCCTTCAGAAATTACACTTTGTGCAGGGACAGTTCTAAGCACGGGAAACAAGCGTGACTTTACATGCATACTATACACACACCCTAGGTACGAAATTTAAAGGAATATTTCACTTTTATTGTTTCACTTTAAGCATTATTAAAATCACTGCTCCCGAAAAAACTGCCGTTTTTAAAACTTTTTTTTGCATTGATACATGTCCCCTGGGGCAGGACCCGGGTCCCCAAACACTTTTTATGACAATAACTTGCATAGAAGCCTTTAAAATTAGCACTTTAGATTTCTCCCATAGACTTTTCGAATTTGCCGCGAACACCACAAATTGTTCGGCGAACGGGCGAACAGGCAATGTTCGAGTCGAACATGAGTTTGACTCGAACTCGAAGCTCATCCCTATTCACCTAGTTTTTCCAATATGCCAACAAGGGGGCTTCAACCTTCTTCCAATTTAACACTATTGCCTTCCTTGCATAGAAGAGCAACAAGCCCACCTGTATTCTCCTTTCTGTAGAAGACATATTTTCTCTTACTAGTCCTAATAGGCAGATCTCTGCCTCCTTGATCTAGAGAAACTGATGTTACTGTAGTAATTACTCTCAAGACCTCTCTCCAGAATGCCACTATTTTCGGACAAGACCAAAATACATGAACAAAATTTCCTGGGATATCGGCGCATCTGCGGCAATTTTGAGGGTTTGAAGGAAATATTTTGTGCAATTTATACAGTGTGCAATAGCTCCTATGTGTTATTTTAAATTGGATTAGTTTATCTCAAAGTGACACCAGAATCTGAAATGGGAATCTCCAGATCTCCTCCCAATTTTCTGCTACAAATTTTGGGACATCTCTTAACCAGCATTCCCATAGTTTACTCATTAGACATGTACAATTCCTTTAGTTTATAATTCGTTTTTCAAGAATTTCAGAGAAATTCGTTAATTCCGAAAATTCCGAATTTTTACATTTTCGAATTTTTGGATTTCCGAAATTTCGAATTTCTGAATTTTTCAATTTACGAATTTTCACATTTTCACATTTTCACATTTATGAATTTCCGAATTTCGGAAATTGGGAAATACGGAATTTAGAAAATTCGAAAAATCGAGATTCGAAAATTCGAAATTGCAAAATTAGAAATCTAAAATTCGAAAATCTAAAATTCGAAAATGGGAAATTTGGAAAGTTGAATTTCCGAGTTTTTTTGCTTTTTTCGGAAATTCGAAAAATTTGTTGTTTTCGTTTTATTTGGAATTCGGATATTCGAAATTTCCGAATTCCGAATTTCTGAAAAAAGGAAAAAAACGAAAACGAAAACAAATTTTTCGAATTTCCCAAATTTCCAAAAAAAGAAAAAAAAGAAAAAACGAAAACGAAAAAAAACAAATTTTTTGAATTTCCGAAAAAAGCCCAAAAAAAAATAAAAAATGAATTTTTCGGCAGTACACATGTCTATTACTCATATCTGACCGTTCCATCTTTGACAGGTATGTATATAGAATTTAAATTGTCTTTTTTTCCCTTTTTCATCTTACCATTTGCTCTAGTCCTGATTCTCCTAATTGTGGTATACCCTCTGGAAACTGCTGACAAGGCATGCACCAGCTGCATGTATCTGAAAAAGTAATTCTCAGGCACATTCCAGCATTGCCTCCTTTCCGCAAATAGGAGTATTTTTCTTTCATGTATTACTTGTGATAATTTTTTAACTCCAAATTTTGTCCATTCCCCCGGGTCTTGAACGGAATCTAGATGCGGAAGCTCAGGATTTCTCCATAGTGGAGTGTTTGGAGAGACATTCGTTTTCAAACAATTCTCCCTTGCTATACCGGCTCTCCATATTTTTATTGTCGTTGTCATCGACGGAGTTAGGTCATATCTAGATTTTAACCCACGAAATAGCAGTGCCAGCAAAGCCTCCACCGATTGGACCACCGCAGCCTCTAACATTGTAGCGGGGTCATATTTGTCTGGATTCAGCTATCTCCCTATCGTCACCAACTGTGTAGCTAGATAGTAATCATATAGGTTTGGGAAGGCTAGCCCCCCCTGGGTCACCTGGTGAATAAGTGTAGTTAATTTTATTCTAGCTGATTTATTTTGCCATATAAATGAAGAAAACATACTGTGTAACTGTGTAAAGAAACTCTTAGGCAGCCATTGTGGCGAGTTTCTAAACAGGTACAAAAATTTAAGAAGGATCTTTATCTTTATTAGATTTATGTATCCTAATAGTGACAGGGGCAATGCTTCCCATACCTTTATTTTTTTCTGAAACTCCTGTATCACTGGATCTAAATTCAGTATTCTAAAATCTTTAGCCTGTCGAGATATCATCTATAATCTAGATTATATCTAGATATTTAAATTCCGTTACCCATTTATTCTGTTACCCATTTTAATGGCAGATTTGGGGCAGCTGTCTCTTGTGCTCCTTGGTCAATAGCGAATAAGAGGGATTTACCCCAATTTATTTTGCAAAATCCTAAGAGCCTCTGTCACTGGCACTATTGCTATTGCAAAGAGTGCCGGGGAGAGAGGGCAGCCCTGCCTCATACCTATATGAAGCTGGAAAAAGGGTGACAGTTTTCCTCCTAATTTGACTGCTGAAATAGGTTTTCTGTATATTATTTGTATCCAATTAATGAATATCAATGGAAATCCCATTCTTCTAAGTGTTTCCCATAGGAAAGGCCAATCAACTGTATCGAATGCCTTCTCTATATCTATCTTCACAGGCATGGTGAGTATGTATATTTGTATATAGTCTACGTAAATTCACATCCGTCGTTCTCTGTGGCATAAATCCTGTCTAATCTGAGTCTATAATAGTTTTTAATATAGGTTGTAATCTTAATGTTAGCATTATTAAATATAGATTTGAAAATATTATCGGCCTATATGAAGAGCATAATTTTGGATCTTTCCCTTCTTTATATATTAAAGTTATATGTGCCTGCCTCATTGAGTCTGGGAGCGCCCCTTCCAAAAACCCACTTGCAAATATTTCTGCAAGTTTTGGGGCTAATAACATTCCATATTTTTTATAAAATGCATTAAAATCTCCAATAAGGAAGCAACTTTGCTGGAAAATATTGTGCAATTTTCTCCATTATCTCATTCAGGATTCCAACAGAAAAGGGAGGTGGGATATATACTGCCACTATAATACATCTTTGTTGACAAATCGTATATAGTAGAATAATATACTTTCCTTGTGTATCTATATAAAAGTTTTTTTTACTCTTACCAGGGAAGGATTTATTTACTAGGACTGATACCCCTCGAGCGTAGGAAGAGTAAGTAGCATGATCTGCTTTTTGTATCCAGGTTTTTTTTAAAGTTATACATTTTTTACCTATTAGGTGTGTCTCCTGAAGTATAATCAACTGAGGGCTATATTTTCTTATGTATTGAAACATGAGAGCACGTTTAAACTTGGACTTTAATCCTTGGATATTCCAGGATATTACAGAATAGCAATTCTTTTTTCCTAACATTGTATGGAGAGCCTAAACAAAAGTCTCCACAGTATCTTGCACCTCCTGGTTTTAAAGGGGCCATCCATAGGGACCCGAAACCACACAATTTCTGAACCTTTACACACACCATTTTTACATTCATCTCATCCCCCTCCTCCCCTCCCACCCTATTCCTCTCCGCTCCCTTCCCCAATTTACATCTCCATCCATTCATGGATTGGACGGGAGTGGAGAGGAAATTCGCTTAATCCCTTCTTTACTGAGCATAGTCTCTATTCCATGCTCAGTACCCAACATATCCCAAACTCAACGCTCCCCCCAAAAAAAGGACAAAAAAAAAAAACAATCTACCTTCCATTCAATTGTGTGACGGGCATTTAACTTTCTCATAGTTATTTCAAAGAATATTATTATTATACATTGTTAATATATAGTGCTATCATCAACATTATTCGACATTATTCAAAAAAGTCTATATTTAGCATGAAAGCCTTCTCCCAAACCCCCCACCCTTTATAGTTCTATATATTTCCCCTTCCTTCTTCCCCTTTCTTCCCTTCCTCCCTTTCCTCTCCCTCCTTCCTTCCAAAGAAACCCCAAAAAACCCCATACATTAAAAAACCATTATAGTTCCAGTTCATCTCAATTTGTGAAATTTGGCGCTCCAAAAATACTATGCACTAAGGCGTGCATTTAATCCATTTAAGTGTATATTCTTTTTTTATGGAATCGTGACCCTGGTTCTATCTCCATCTACCTAAACTTGTTACTAGTGCATTTCTCCCCAAAAAAGAGAGAAAAAAAAAAAAAAACGGGGAGACCTAAAACACCCCTATTTCCCTTGTGACTATCAACTCCATTTGTTTACCATTTCCCACATGTTTGCGAGTGAATCTTTAAAACACCTATTACCGTACACATTTGGCCCAAACAAACTAAAGGTTCACATTTTATACCAGCGTATGAGATGACCCCCTGATTTTTGGGGGATGTTTTTAAGTATAAAAAGTTGTCTTATACGCCGGAAAATATGGTATTTTTTACAGATGGTCAAAAAGAAAGAATTCTTTACTTTTTTGGATTTTTCCTATCCCACTAAACTTTCCAAACACACAATACATTGATTTTTTTTTTCATTTTATATTCCAACAAATTACTGCCAGGGATAAGATTTGTGTTTGCGGCCATGTAGAGTTTGATTCAAAATTATATGTTCGCAGTTCACCAAATAGGCAAATTAAATGGCTAGTTCAAACAAGCCATATTTGCAGCTGCTGCTCCCAGATGTCATTCATTTAGTGGTGGTATCACCACCACCACAAAATTAACTACTTTATGCTCCTTGGCTTCTAGGACACTGGCGGCCACCTCTATCGCAGCAACCAAAGATGTGTTTGAGTTTTTTTTCCCGATTTTTTTCAGCAAATGTACAGAGCCAAAGGGCTGGATTTATGGATATAAAACGACGTCTGAAACAGATGGACTTTTCCTATGCTATGCTATTTCCAGCTAAACTAAAAGTAATGACTCAGGACAAGACTCTTTTTTTTTACATCGCCGGACTCAGTGTCCCAATGGCTGGATAGCCATCTGCGGTTAAATTAATCTTTTCTTTTTTTCAAGACATGGTGTGACACATTTTTTCTTCCCTTTTTCCTTTTTTTTTTGGAAATGTATTCTTCCTTTTTTCTGAGGAAGGAAAGGGGGGGGTGGGAGGGGCGGTAGATAAAAGGGAAGGGAAAGTATAGAAATAGAGGGGTTAGGGTGGGCTCCATTTTTTTGGGGGGGTCTTTTTGATCGTATAACCCCTATGATTGTTTCAATGTTTTGGTGTGTATATCATTGTTTTTGTTTGTGTACGAATGTTTTTATGTGCGAGTCTCTATGTGCACCTATTTCCAGCATTTTTATGTGCTGGTTCGAGTGTGCTTGTCTGTCTTTGTTTCTGTGTTTGTTATCAGTTTGTGTATACCTCCTATTAGATAACTGCTCATTAACTCTACTCTTGTGCTCAGGTCAACAATTTGATCCCCTGTCTCTGTCTCCCCTCTCCTTCCACCACCCTATTAGTGCTATAGATATAGCTTCTAAATTAATTATAATTGAAGTAAAAAAAAAAAAATGATGATATTGCTTTAAAGTGGCTGTAAGCCCAACCACACAACTTGCACCTACAGGTAAGCCTAGATTAAGGCTTACCTGTAGGTGCAAGAAATATCTCCTTAACCTACACGGTTAAGGACATATTTTCAGAAAACCCTGCACCGATGTCTACAGCGCATGCGCGCTGTAGACAATGGCGCAGGCGCACTGAGCGTTGCCGGTTTTCTCAATGGAGACTGCCGGTTTTCTCAATGGAGAAAGCCGTCCCCGCCCGCATGCGTGTGACATCATCGCCGCTCCAGCCAATCACAGCGCCGGAGCGGCCATAACAGGAAGACGGTCGGAGCGGACATAGCGGCGGAGGGGGACGGGGAGTGCTTCGGAGGCTTCGATCTGAGGTAAGTGCCACATAATGATATAGCATACTAGCTCATTATGTCTTTTTCTTGCAGGTGTCATTTTTTTTCTTTTTAAAGTGGGTTTACACCCACTTTAAGGTCCCTCAAAGTATTTTTGAGAGTTTCATGGAATGTTAGAGGTCTGGGCACGTCTAAGCGACAAGCGATTTTTATGTTATTGATAAGATACTCACCTTCTATAATCTGCCTCTAGGAAACTCATTTACTTCCTCACACTTTACATTACTTAAGAAAAAAGCAGTTCACAACTCATTTCATTCAACATATACATCATATTCTAGAGGGGTATCTATACTCATAGCTAACACAATAGACTTTAAATGTAGGCAGGTTAAAAAGGATAATAGGGGTAGGTATATTTTTTTAGATTGCTTATTGGCTGGACAAAGATGTGTATTGGCGAACATCTACATTCCCCCACCCTACACCCCTGAAATACTGAAAGAATTCATTGTGATTGTATCTGATTAATCAGATCGCCTCTGGTTATTAACTGGGGACTTCAATAATTGTATCATCCCATCAATGGATACATTTTGTCCATCTGATAAACAATACCCGGAGGGGTCTACGGCCTTCACTAAATATATAATGGAGATGGGGTGGTTTGATTTTTGGAGACTGCAAAATCCGGTGAGCAGACAATTCTCATGTTCCTCGAGTACACATAAAACTCTTTCTAGAATAGATCTGGCCTTAGGATCCCACTCCATGTTGCCATATCTTTGTGAGATTAAATATGAGGCAAGAGGCATATCAGATCACTCTCTCCTGGTCTTATCTTTTTTTTTTTTTGAAGACCAACAGGGGAGATAAGTTATGGAAGGTTAATCCTTACTGGATATCACTCTTTCCTCCTGATGACATCAAATTAGAGATTACTACTTTTCAGCAAATAAATGTACAGTTTCACCCTTAATATATTGGGACGCACAAAAAGCCTACCTTAGAGGTCTTTTTATTTCACAAATATCAAAAAAAGAAGCAATTTAGAAAATGGGAAAAAATCCTGTCTGATAACATGATGCAAGCTGAAGCAGTTTATGTATCTAACCCTAATAAAGACACTTAAATGCAATGGACACTTAGGGGCTGATTTACTATAACTCCAGGAAGTACCGAGCACTATTGCAAATAATAGCTCCCATTTTAGCCAATTAAAAATTCAATGCGCGAATTTGCGAATGAAAAAGAGCGCTATTAGCAGCAAACAAGTGTTAGTAAACATGCAATCAGCGCTAATTAGCGAATCCGCGTACATGCAAATGCCAATTTCCACTAAGTTTTTATATAGCACTGCACTGTAACCATGATCCATGTATGTGAAAGAAACATTTTTATATGAGA
The DNA here is from genome assembly GCA_029206835.1 of Rana muscosa. Classification (NCBI taxonomy): domain Eukaryota; kingdom Metazoa; phylum Chordata; class Amphibia; order Anura; family Ranidae; genus Rana; species Rana muscosa. The sequence goes on along the minus strand of CM055126.1, from coordinate 2,903,282 downwards.
TGTGCTCTACCTCGTGTGCATCTATTGATGTATATTGCAATTAGTATTCCTAGTTTTTTTCCTTCTTTTGCTAATGAATGCAGTTATGAATGATTATTACATAGTAATGTCTGCTATTCTGTAAAATTACATGTATTAAACATTTAGGTTACCCATTTGTTGTATGTTGTTTTTTTCATGTTTTTTTTTTTCATTTAGGTGGCTATAAAGCAGTAATTATTTATGTTCATTCTTTAATCATACTACACTTTTATGCAGGTCTTGTACTTAGCACAATGGCTTAGTGGTCTTCTCAGATGTTTCCACAGCTCTCATGGTACACGTTCAAATACCAGCCAACCTACCATCCAACAGCTATGTTTATTTTTTGCACAAGCAAATTAAAATAAACAAACAAAGAAATGTAAACTGACAGTTAGCTAGTGTGTGATGATTGGAATTCCACACCATAATATTATTGAATAAAAGTGCATTGGCTAATTGGCATTCACCTATTTTCAGCATATGCTGCTTTGGCTAATTGGCATTTGCTTTTTTTTTCCACCAATACAATCTTTTAGTATCTCTCTGTGGGATTTGAACCCATGAGTGCTTCAAAGCCTGAGTTTTTCAAGGTAGAAGTGCTGACCACTAGCCTATTGAGCGTAGCACAAACATCTACTAGTGTGATATTTCTTCTCCCCGAGCCGTCTCTCCTAGCACCGCCATCTTTTCCCGCTGCTGTGTTCTTCCGCACAGTCGGTTACCCGCTAATAAAAAAAAAAGCTGCTATTCTTCTGTGGCCATCCGATAACGTCACCCGGAGAGCCCGCTCAATGGCTATGTAAGAGACGCCACACAGCGGGTGACAACACAGAAGAGGAAGACCGCCACAGAAGAAGAGCAGATTTTTTTTTATTAGCAGGTAACCGACTGCGCGGAAGAACACAACAACGCAAGAAATATGCTGCTGAGTAAAATGCACAAATTCAGGAGGTGCTGCCGTCAGTAGGATTTGGATTCATGGCTTAAACCTTTGAGGGCAGCAGGGAATACCACTATGCTACAGAGCTGAGCACATACCTACAGAGAAAATACGTTTACTAATGTTTAATTCTATACAATAATGTTTTGCATTTCAGGCATTAAAGAGGAAGTAAACCCATTTTTTTTTTAAAACCCTGCAAAAGAAAGGCATAATGAGCTAGTATGCATAGCATACTAGCTCATTATACATGACTTACCTGAGATTGAAGCCCCCGAACTGCTCGTCGTTCCCCTCCTCCGCCATCTTGCTTCGATGTCCATTTCAGCCATGCTAACCCTGCCTTCTGAGGTGCTGCCGGTGCCCCGGCTGCGTTGGCGACCTCTTCCTCCTCCTCTGCCTTCGCCTTGTGCTTCCACCGTACGCCCGCTGTCAGGTGGGAATGCCACCAGCAGCGCGTCTACCAGCGTGCGCTTGTACTCGCGCATCTTACGATCCTGCTCCAGTGAGGGAATTAAGGACGGTACGTTGTCCTTGTAACGGGGATCCAGCAGGGTGGCCACCCAGTAATCAGCACCAGTTAAAATGTGGGCAACTCGGCGGTCATTGCGGAAACACTGCAGCATGTAATTGCTCATGTGTGCCAGGCTGCCCAGAGGCAAAGAAAAGCTGTCCTCTGTGGGAGGTGTATCGTCTGTGTCCTCTGTATCCCCCCAGCCACGCACCAGTGATGGCCACGAGCTGGTCTGGGTGCCACCCTGCTGTGAAAATGGCTCCTCCTCCTCCTCCTCCTCCATCTCCTCCTCCATCTCCTCCTCCACCTCGTCATCCTCCAGAACTGTGCCCTTTCTGCCGGACAATTGTGTACCTGGCGTTTGTTGGTGCAGGAACCCACCCTCGTAGCCACTTGTGAAAGACTGCCCTGAAAGCCTTTGAAATGATCCTGCTTCCTCCTCCTCCTCCTCCTCATCCTCCTGTGCCACATCCTCTTCCATCATCGCCCGAAGCATTTTTTCAAGGAGGCATAGAACTGGGATAGTAACGCTAAGAACGGCGTCATTGGCACTGGACATGTTGGTGGAGTACTCGAAACAGCGCAACAAGGCACACAGGTCTCGCATGGAGGCCCAGTTATTGGTGGTGAAGTGGTGCTGTTCCGCAGAGCGACTCACGCTTGATTGCTGCAGCTGAAACTCCACTATCGCCTGCTGCTGCTCGCACAGTCTGGCCAGCATGTGCAAGGTGGAGTTCCACCTTGTGGGCACGTCACATATGAGGCGGTGAGCGGGAAGGCCGAAGTTACGCTGCAGCGCTGACAGGCGAGCAGCAGCAGGGTGAGGATGCCGAAAGTGCGCACACACAGCCCGCACTTTCTGCAGCAGCTCTGGCATATTGGGGTAATTTTTAAGGAACCTCTGGACCACCAAGTTCAGCACATGCGCCAGGCAAGGGATGTACGTCAAACCGGCTAGGCCCAGAGCTGCTATGAGATTTCGCCCATTATCGCACACCACCAGGCCGGGCTTGAGGCTCACTGACAGCAACCACTCATTGGTCTGTTGTTCCATGTCCCTCCACAACTCCTGCGCGGTGTGGGGTTTTTCCCACAAACAGGAAAGTTTTAAAACTGCCTGCTGTCGTTTACCCCTGGCTGTGCTGAAGTTGGTGGTGAAGGTGTTACGCTGACCGAATGAGGAGGCGGTAGAGGATGAGGAAGCGGAGTAGGAGGAGTTAGCAACAGGAGGCAAACTGAAGCGCCCTGCAATCCTCGGTGGTGGAAGGACATGCGCCAAACTGCTATCTGCCTCAGGCCCAGCCGCCACTGCATTTACCCAGTGTGCTGTTAGTGAGATATAACGTCCCTGACCGTGCTTACTGGTCCACGCATCCGTAGTTAGGTGGACCTTGCCACAGATGGCGTTGCGCAGTGCACACCTGATTTTGTCCCCCACTTGGTTGTGCAGGGAAGGGATGGCTCGCCTGGAAAAATAGTGGCGGCTGGGCACGACGTACTGTGGGACAGCCAATGCCATCAGGCTTTTAAAACTCTGCGTCTCCACCATACGGAATGACAGCATTTCAAAGGCCAGGAGTTTTGAAATGCTGGCATTCAGGGCCAGGGATCGCGGGTGGCTAGGGGGGTACTTCCTCTTCCGCTCCAATGTTTGGGAGATAGAGAGCTGAACGCTTCCATGGGACATTGTGGAGATGGTCGGTGACCCAGGTGGTCGTCTTGCTGGCAGATCCTCTGTTTGCGGGGTGGCAGGTGCCACTGTCACTACAGAGGTGGATGAAGAGGCCGAGACTGCAGCAGAAGAGGAAGCAGGAGGAGCCAGAGAGCTTTCTTGGTTTTTGAGGTGTCTACTCCACTGCAGCTCGTGCTTTGCACTTAGATGCCTGATCATGCAGGTTGTGCTCAGGTTGAGAACGTTTATGCCTCGCTTCAGCCTCTGATTGCACAGCCTGCAAACCACTCGTGTCTTGTCATCAGCACATTGTGTGAAGAACTGTCACGCTAGGGAACTCCTTGGACCTGGCTTTGGTGTGCTCGGTCCCTTGCTGCGTTGGGCAGTAGCAGACATACTGTCTAGCGGACGGACGCTCCGCTTTTGCACCCTGCTCCCTCTTCTGCTGTGCTGGTGGCTCTGTGCGACCACCGCCTCTTCCTCCAAACTACACTGGTCACCTGCATAACGTTCATTCCATGTGGGGTCGAGGACCTCATCGTCCTCCACATCAACTTCCACCCAGTCTTCACCCCTGCCCTCCTTGTCTGTCTGCACAATTGCGAAAGCAGCAGCAGTTGGCACCTGTGTTTCGTCATCATCCGAGACGTACTGCGATGGTCCTCCCATGTACTCATCATGAAACATAAGTGGTTGGGCATCGGTGCACTCAATCTCTTCCACTTCTGGGGCAGGGCTAGGTGGATGGCCCTGGGAAACCCTGCTAACAGAGTCATCGAAAAGCAGAAGAGACTGCTGCATGATTTGGGGCTCAGACTGCTTGGCTGATTTGCAAGGGGGTGAGGTGAAAGACTGATGGACATGGGTTTCAGGTGCCAACTCTGATCTTTCATCAGAAGAGTGGGTGGGAGACAATGTGAAGGAACCCGAGGCACTGTCAGCAACCCAATCTACTATCGCCTGTACTTGTCCTGGCCTAAACATTCGTACAGCCTCATTAGGCGCGACAAAATACCGCCGCAGGCTCGGTCGCCTACTCGCACCTGAGGAAGGTGTTTCACTTGTGCGTGTATCTGGCACAGATCCACCACGTCCTCTCCCTGCAACAGGAGCTCCACCAGCAGCACCACGACCGGGGCCACACGTCCCTTTGACCTTCTCCTCATATTTTCCAAATTTAGGATGTTGCCCTAAATGGGTGTTTTTGGAAGAGCAGAACACACCCACAGTACGTAACCGCTGAATCGCACAGCTACAGAACTGCAGAAAATGCTATTCAAAAAAAATGTTGTTTTTTTAGTATAGCACAGTAGAAGAAAACTATTTAGAAATTGTTTATTTCACACACCTCCAAATATGTATACCACACTGCAAACTATTTTTTGTGCCCCTAAACTGCGTTTTTTGGAAGAGCAGAACACACCCACAGTACGTAACCGCTGAATCGCACAGCTACAGAACTGCAGAAAATGCTATTAAAAATGTTTTTTTTTTTTTTTATTATAGCACAGTAGGAGAAAACTATATAGAAATTGTTTATTTCACACACCTCCACATATGTATAACACACTGCAAACTATTTTTTGTGGCCCTGGATGGCTCTTTTTGCAAGCGTACATTAACGTGCAAATTTTTTTTTTATTTTTTTTGCCCTAAACGGGTTTTTTTTTGCACGAGCAAAATAAAATGCAAATTTTTAATTTTTTTTGCCCTATGGGTCTTTTGGAAAAGAGCACAATAAAGTGCCTTTTTTTTTCCCCTAAAAGTTAGATTTTCTCTGACACTGGGCTCATGGCAGTGTAAAAATACTGCACTGCAACACAAACAGGTAAACCTATGCAGATCGCTGATTTTAATCTCTGAATCTGGACTCCTATATAATATGCTCTCTCCCTGAAAGCACCAACAGGAACCTGGCCCTACACTACACTATCTCTCTATCTTTTCCCTCAGATTGCAGAATCAGGACTACCTCATGTATTTTACAATCTCTCCCTATTAGCAACAGCAGCAGCCAAGATCCTCTCCCTATCTATTCTGAAGCAGAGTGACGTGTGTGCTGTGTGCCTCTAGCTTATATAGAAGCTGGGTCACATGTTGCACTGACCAATCACAGCCATGCCATTAGTAGGCATGGCTATGATGGCCTCTAAGGGCACACCAGCTAATCAAAAGGTGATTGGCTGGCCCCTGAAACATTTCTAAATGCGTAACTAGATTGCCGAACCCGAACCCGGACTTTTGCGCAAAGTCCGGGTTCGGGAAAAAGCTAAAGTTCGGTACGGACCCGAACTTTACAGTTCGGGTTCGCTCATCAACACTAGTTCTGATCTGTATAGTTTTATATAAAATGCAATTGTTATCTTTCAAAAAGGGTTTTCCAGCGCTAAACCTTTCATCTAATTTCTAAATTGCTTGGCTTTGGGAATTTACAAACAAATCTAAAAGGGGGAAAAAAAAAAGAAAGCACTTGGGGGTTTAACTAATCCTTTTTTTTTTTGAATAATTCATCTTTAACCACTAAACGACCGCTCACTGTATATATATATACACGTCAGCAGAATGGCACGGACAGGCACAATCACGTACCTGTACGTGCCTGCCTTCGTATAGTTGGGGGTCCCATCGGAGTGTCTCTATCCTTAATTCAATTGGCTTTGCTGAACGCTCATGTGCTATACAGAGCTTTAGGCGGGACGTTATCTCTCCTAAAATTCCAGGATGAGATAGTAACAGAACTCCTGTATCCAGGCGATTCTGCACCTCACCATCCCCAACCAAATGCAGTAAGCCGGCTGCATGAGAGGCATTATCCGTATGTCCTCGAGAGTACCCCTACCCAACGAGCCCCCCAAAAAAGATGTAGTGTCTGTAGCAAGCGCAGATTTAGGCGTGACACCCGTTATTTTTGTCCACTCTGTCCTGACAATCCTGGTCTTTGCATTGGTAAATGTTTTGAACGCTTCCACTCAAAAGTGAAGTTTTAGCGTGGGGTACAGCATTGCACAGAACAGGACACACTTACACAGGGTCTCCCAAGATGCCATCGCATTTTGAGAGACCCGAACCTTTACAGTTGTTAAAGTTCAAAAAAAAGTGTAAAAAAAAAAAAAGTGTAAAAAATAAAAAAAATAAAAACACGTAAAAACAAAAAAAATATAAAATAAAAAAACCAAAAATAGTTGTCGTTTTATTGTTCTCTCTCTCTCTCTCTCTCTCTCTCTCTCTCTCTATTCTTCTGCTCTTTTTTTACTGTATTCTATTCTGCAATGTTTTATCATGCTTGCTTTTCAGGTATGTAATTTTTTGTTTTCAGATGCGCCATTCAGCTGCAGCGTGGAATTTTTTATCTTGACAGCAACAGCGTTTGCTCCCACGATACATAAAGCCGTGACTCCAGTGCTGTAGGAGGTGATTTCACCACCACAGTTAAAAAAAAAAAGAGCATATATGCCGAAGCATGGAGGCAGCAGGGGCGGAGGAGCGATTTTGCTACTAATGCCGCGTACATACAGTCGAAATTCCGATGGAGGCTTGCCCGTGGAAAAGTCTGACCGTGTGTATGCAGCATAACCTTTTATGCCGTGTACATACGGTCGAAATTCCAATGGAGGCTTGCCCGTGGAAAAACCAGACTGTGTGTACGCGGCATAACTTTTTTGCGGGAGGATGCCCCCATGCTTCGGCATATATAAATGGTGCATGTATGCCCATCATTAGAAGTGGGCGGATGAAGGGAGGTATTCTAATGGTGGGCATACCCACCGATCAATCTCTTTTTTTTCGTTCAGCCAACAGGCTGCATGAAAAAAAAGATTACAATACATGTCCAACAAGGACCAGCAACGTACTGGACTGTTGCTGGACTTTGAATGTTTATACCAGAATGATGCCTGCGGGTTTAGGTATCATCTTGGTATCATTATTTTCAGCCAGCGGCCGGCTTTCATGTAAAAGCAATTCCCCTACTATAAAAAAAAAAAAATCGGAAATCCTGATAACACCTCTATGTAATTATCTTAATAAAATTTGAATAAATAACCCCCCACTTCCCGAAGCACTACTGGCACATGTGGCTATCATCCCAAAACCTGGGAAGGATCCTCAGCACTGCGCAAACTACAGGCCTATTTCCCTCCTGAATACAGACATCAAAATATTGTCAAAAATAATAGCAAGAAGACTACAGGACAAAATAGTAAAACTGATTCACCTGGACCAGACGGGCTTTGTAATGGGCCGGGAGACTAAGGATAGTACTATTCGGGCTCTGCACTTACTCCACTGGTTGCAGAAGGGACCCAACATAGAACCAAATGTAGCCCTATCGATGGATGCCGAAAAGGCATTCGACCGTGTGAATTGGACATATATGATGGAAGTATTGAGGGGAATAGGCCTGAATGAGCGGATGATGGGATGGATAACTGCACTGTATACAAACCCGAAAGCCAAAGTCAAGGTAAACGGAACCCTGTCGAGTAGCTTTGATATTAGCAATGGCACACGACAGGGATGCCCTTTGTCACCAATATTGTTTGCCCTGACCCTGGAACCACTCCTTTGCAGAGTAAGGGCAAATAAAAGAATAATAGGAGTGGAAATAGACCAGAGAGAACACAAAGTGTCAGCATATGCGGATGATTTACTATTCTTCCTAGCAAAACCACAGGAATCTATATCGGTATTGATGAAGGAAATAGAGAGATATGGGAAACTATCCAATTTCAAAGTAAATATAGAGAAATCTATAATACTCCCCTCATGTACCCTCACTGACAATAAAACAGCTACAGGAAACCTACCCAATGGTCTGGAAAAAAGACTTGTTATATTATCTAGCAGTACATATAACAGCCGATATAAAATTGATGTACGAACTTAATTATGAAAATTTAGTTACCGAGAAAATAGAGGACCTACATAGATGGAGAGGCCACACATTAACTTGGTTTGGCAGGATGAGCACCTTGAAGATGAATGTGTTACCAAGACTAATATACATCCTGAATACGGTACCCATGGCATTGCCCCAAACTTTTTTTAAACAAATTCGTAGAGCGTTTACCTCCTTTATTTGGAAGGATGGGAATGCGAGAATAGCATATAATATACTGTGTAAAAAGAGAGGAGAAGGGGGAATGATATATCCAACTATTACAAAGCGACGGCACTAGTCCGAATAACGAACTGGTGCCATGACGCCCCAACCAGGGCATGGGTTACGATGGAGGGAAGTATGGCCGGCAGGAATCTAGCCGATGCACCATGGATATCCACTAAGTCGAGGGGGCTGTTAAAATGGACATCCCCACTGACATTAAACACGTTAGCAGTATGGGATAGAATGAATAAAACTGGTAAATATGCACCTAGAACATCCCCCTTGGCCCCGCTAGGAGGGTATCCATGGTTCCCACCTGGGCAGGAGAGGGGGGCCTTGGGCATCGAACGGTAATACAATGTGCGCACGGTATGCCCCGAGTGGTCATTTGATGTCATAATCAGAGCTGATAGCATCACAGGGAGACATGGGGATGGCAGGATGGAGATATGGCCAAATAAACAACTTCTTTAATAAACTAGAACCTCAGATTAGGGCATTGGACTCATTGACAACGTACGAGGCAGTGTGTGTGAGGAGAGGGGAACCTCAGAACATGCTGTCACGAATGTATAAACTAGTTCTGAGCGAAAAAAAAAAAATACAACCCCCTATTTCATTAGGGAATGGGAATAGGAATTGGGACAAATATTTACCACAACACAAAAAAAAAAAGATTTATAGAAATTACATATTCATCTTCGATATGCTCTTCCACCAAAGAGATGTCATACAAGTTTATGACCAGATGGTACCGAACACCGATGAGAATAGCGCAAATTTACCCGACAGCAGATGGTCAATGCTGGAGGGGGTGTAAGGAGCAAGGTACCCAACTTCATATTTGGTGATCCTGTCCAAAGATAAGGAAATTTTGGGATGAGGTAATCCCGTGGATCAGGAAAATAGCTAAAATACCTATAGACCCAACACCTATGCATATCTTGTTTCATGGAACCACTGGCCCAGTAAAAGAATATAAAAATACCACATCTACTCAACGCAGCAAAGAAATTAATCCCTAAGTATTTGAAAAAAGAAGAATCTCCCACCATTAAAGAATGGAAGAGGGAAGTGGAGATAATAATGGAAGCAGAAAGGTGGGTACATAAAATACGAGACCAACAAAGGAAATATAGAGAAATATGGAAGGGCTGGAGAATCTTTGCACCAGAGATAGAAAGAGCTTAGGGGAAGAGGAGAGGAGGAAGGGAATGGGGAGAGGGAGAGGAGGATAGAAAGGAAGGAAAAGGGAAAAGAAAGGAAACAGGGAAAATAATAATATTCGAGGAGGAAAGGGAAAAACATCCCCTTTACCCTCCGAAGGGTGACGGTAGGATATATAATATAGAGACGGGATAAACTACAACAGTACCAAAATGTTTTGATAAGTATGGTAGAAATTGGAGGGGTTGGAATCTCCTCCCTTGGCACCTCACCACTAGTTCCCTTGTACGCGAAACCCCTTTAAGAATAATAAGGAGGGGAAGTAAGAGGGGGGGGGGTTTCTTTTTTTTTTTCAAATTGTTAAACACAGGACAAACAGGAGAACACACAAAAGGGGTACAGGGGGGGAATAATAATACACAGATAGGGTTGAGCACATTGTAAGAACATAACAAGAATAATTAATGAGGTACACATTGGGGGGAGTTAAATTAAAAGGGAGGGGAAGGGGGGGGAGAAAAGAAAAAAGGAATCAGATCAAATTGTTAAACACAGGATAAATAGGAGAAACACACAAAGGGGTACGGGTGGAATAATAGTACACGGATAGGGCTGAGCACATTGTAAGAATATGACAAGAACATTTAATGAGGAACACATTGGGGGGAGTTAAATTAAAGGGATGGGGGGAAGGGAATACACGGAGAGGGTCGAGCACAATGTAAAAATAGGATAAGAACAACTAAAGAGGGAAATATATTATACACTAAACACAAAGTAAACAGAATGGTATACACCTAAGAAGAATGGGTAATACATATAAATAGGGGAATGTTAGGCACATTAAATCCAAATTTTTTTTTCTCTTCTCTCCCCGGAAGTATAGCGTTGGGAAAGAGTGGCGAGGCAAAATGGCAGCGGGGAAGTGACCACCTCCCCCCAAAGGGAAAGTGAATGTATGAAGTTTGATAAGGAATGTTAAATGTTGTCTTTATTTTTATGTAAACAAAATCTTTAATAAAAGTTGAATTATAAAAAAAAAAAAAAGTAATTCTAGCAGATAATTAGCCTCCGGACTGCTTTTACAAGCAGTGGGAGGGAATGCCCCCCCCCCCCGGATATAAACAGCGCCATTGGGAAAGCATTTTATCACACCGATCTTGGTGTGGTCAGAGGCTTTGAGGGCAGAGGAAAGATCTAGGGTCTAACCCCCCAATTTTTTCAAAAAAAAAAGAGTACCTGTCACTACCTATTGCTATCATAGGGGATAATTACATTCCCTGAGATAACAATAAAAATGGTAAAAAAAATAAAAAAAAATAAAAATATATGGAAGGAACAGTTTAAAAATAAAATAAAAAAGCAAAATAAATAAATAAATTAAAAAAAAAAGAAAAAAAAACACCCCTGTCCCCCCCTGCTCTTGCGCAAAGGCGAACGCAAGCGTCGGTCTAGCATCATATGTAAACAGCAATTGCACCATGCATGCGAGGTATCACCGCGAAGGTCAGATCGAGGGCAGTAATTTTAGCAGTAGACCTCCTCTGTAAATCTAATGTGGTAACCTGTAAAGGCTTTTAAAAATGTATGTAGTTTGTTGCCGCTGCGCGTTTGTGCGCAATTTTAAAGCATGTCGTGTTTGGTATCCATGTACTCGGCCTAAGATCATCTTTTTTATTTCATCAAACATTTGGGCAATATAGTGGGGCTGATTTACTAATAACAGTGCGCTGCGCTGGTTCTAACCTTAATTGGTGCGCCGGATAACTCCTTCACTTGGCGTAGGAACCAGCGGCGCACAGTTATAGTAAATACAAATGTCAGCGGCGCTCTATTGAAAATGAATGGTTCCCTATGGGAGCCCATTGATTTTAATAGAGGTCGCCCGGGAAGTCGGATGAAGCGGATCCGACTCGCGGGGCGACTCATGTGCCGGCTGACACAGGGACAGCGTGACTTTGCGAGGCAACTTGGACACGACCTGAGCGTGAAGCAGCTGCTCAGGTCGTGTTCTAGAGGCGACTAGCTGGCCGAGAATATCTCCAGCGAGATGGCATTGCGCTGGTTCTCGGCAGCCTCGCTGTCCCGTGTTTGGTATGAATCATGAAGGGGAACTCCACGCCAAATTTTAATGAAAAAAACAACAGCATAGGTTCCCCTTCAGGAGCATACCAGGCCCTTAGGTCTGGTATGGATTTAAAGGGAAACCCCCTAAGCCGAAAAAACGGCATGGGGGACCCCCCAAAATCCATACCAGACCCTTATCCGAGCACGCAACCTGGCAGGCCGCAGGGGAAGAGGGGGGACGGCTCCCTCCCTCCTGAACCCTACCAGGCCGCATGCCCTCAACATGGGGGTGACCTGCGGCCCCCCCCACCCAATGCACCCTGCCCCCATGTTGATGGGGACAAGGGCCTCTTCCCGACAACCCTGGCTATTGGTTGTCGGGGTCTGCGGGCGGCAGGCTTTTCGGAATCCGGGAGCCCCCTTTAATAAGGGGGCCCCCAGATACCGGCCCCCCCACCCTATGTGAATGAGTATGGGGTACATCGTACCCCTACCCATTCACCTGGTGGCCAGGGATGGGCCCGATGCTCGATTCGAACCCACGTTCGAATCGAGCACCGGGCGTTCGCTCGCTCGGCGAGCCCAGAACTATTTGTGCCGTTCGCATCACATTCGTGTGATGCGAGCGGCCCCGCAATGCATTGCGGCCGGCGCAGTGCATTGCTGGCTGATGATTGGCCAAGCATGCACTGTGACCCCGAAAGCTTGGCCAATCACAGCGCCCGAAACTCGGAGAGCAATAATTGGCTACAGGCAGGACGCCTGTAGCCAATTACAGCTCAGGGGCTTTAGTACACGCCCCACCATTTAAAAGGCCGCCACGCCGTCGGCCCCGGTCACATGAGTTCCGGCTTTAGGAGAGATCAGTCTGCTGATTCTGTCTTTGCTTGATACTGAAAGATTTGCTCTTCTTTGCTAAACCATTGGCTATTTCTTTGCTAAACCATTGCTACCTAAGTCATTGATCGTTCATTGCTGCTGATTGCACAGTTAGTCGAACTCAACGTTGGCCATGCTGCAGCGACTGCACACGCAGCAGAGGGCCATCAATGAGTACCTTTGCGACTACGGCACCAGGACAGGGTCAGGGGAGCTTGGCTTTTTTTCCCCACGCCAGTGGAGCATGATCAGGGATGCATGCACTGTCCTCTCACCATTTGAGGAGGCCACGAGGATGGTGAGCAGTGACAGTGCATGCATCAGTGACACTGTACCTCTTGTCCACCTGTTGGAGCATACGCTGCGTGGGATAATGGACAGGGCACTTGAGGCAGAACAGAGGCAGGAAGAGGAGGACTTCCTTGCCTCTCAAGGCCCCCTTTATCCAGACAGTGTTCCTTCTGTCCCACCCATCACACAGGAAGAGGAAGAGGAAGAGGAGGAGGAGGAGGAGGATTGTGTGAGCATGGAGGTGGAGCCTGGCACTCAGCATCAGCAGCAGCAGTCTTTTAGGGATGATGTACAGTCCCAACAAACCAGTGGACTTGTACGTGGCTGGGAGGAGGTGGCTGGCGATCATGTCATCCTCAGTGACCCAGAAGACTCCGGACCGAATGCCTCAGCTAACCTACGCTGCATGGCCTCCCTGATCCTGCAAAGCCTGCAGAAGGATCCTCGTGTTCTTCGGATCAAGGAGAGGGACCATTACTGGCTGGCCACTCTCCTTGATCCACGGTACAAGGGTAAGGTTGCGGACCTTATCTTGCCGTCGCAGAGGGAGCAGAGGATGAGACATCTCCGGGAGGCCTTGCAGAAAGGTCTGTGCAACGCGTTCCCAGAAACTGGGAGGTTACAAACTCCTGGTCCTGGACGACGAGTTGCTGAGGCTTCGTTCAGACAATTTTTTAGTCCGCAGCCCCAAGGTATGATCGGTTCCAGCAACCATCGCCAGCGTCTGATATACATGGTGCAGGAATACCTAGGGGCAAGGTCAGACTTGGACACCTTTCCCACCGAAAATCCTCTGGCTTACTGGGTCCTGAGGATGGATCACTGGCCAGAGCTTGCACAGTATGCAATTGAGCTACTGGCCTGTCCTGCATCCAGTGTTCTTTCCGAACGCACATTCAGTGCTGCTGGAGGATTTGTCACCGATCATAGGGTGCGCCTGTCCACCGACTCGGTTGATCGACTGACCTTCATAAAAATGAATCAGTCTTGGATCACCACCAGCTACCAGACACCTGAAGCGGATATAACGGAATAATTTATAATGTCACATCCCTTCAAGACTGCCTATGCTGATGCTGAGTGACTGTCCTGTTATGTTCACTGACTATCCTCTTCCTCAATGATCCATGCCACCAGCACCAGTGCCTAAGGCACAATTTTTCAGCCCCTGTATAACAGGGGCGTGTAATTACAATTTTTTAAAAAGATGCTTCGCAACAGATGTGACTGCTGTGCTCCAAGTACAGTATCTGTGAGGGGTTGCAGTGTTGTGGCACCAGCACCAGTGCCTAAGGCACAATTTTTCAGCCCCTGTTGGGGCGTGTAATTAAAATTTTTAGGCAATGCTTTGCAACAGGTCTCATTGCTGTGCTCAGAGTACAGTATCTGTGAGGGGTTGCAGTGTTGTGGCACCAGCACCAGTGCCTAAGGCACAATTTTTCAGCCCCTGTATAACAGGGGCGTGTAATTACAATTTTTTAAAAAGATGCTTCGCAACAGATGTGACTGCTGTGCTCCAAGTACAGTATCTGTGAGGGGTTGCAGTGTTGTGGCACCAGCACCAGTGCCTAAGGCACAATTTTTCAGCCCCTGTTGGGGCGTGTAATTAAAATTTTTAGGCAATGCTTTGCAACAGGTCTCATTGCTGTGCTCAGAGTACAGTATCTGTGAGGGGTTGCAGTGTTGTGGCACCAGCACCAATGCCTAAGGCACAATTTTTCAGCCCCTGTTTAACAGGGGCGTGTAATTACAAATCTTGATCTAATAGTTCACAGCAGGGCCCATTCCTGCGCCCACCAAGAGTAACTATGAGGGCCTACAGTCTTGTGGCAACACCGTCCACCACCACCACCACCAAAGGCCCAATTTTTCTGCCCTGTTCAACAGGTGCATGCAATTACAAATCTTGATCTATTAACTCACAGCAGGGCCCATTCCTGCACCCACCAAGAGTAACTGTGAGGGCTTACAGTCTTGTGGCAACACCGTCCACCACCACCACCACCACCACCAAAGGCCCAATTTTTCTGCCCGGTTCAACAGGTGCATGCAAGTACAAATCTTGATCTATTAACTCACAGCAGGGCCCATTCCTGTGCCCACCAGTCTTGTGGCTACACCAACATCTAATAGGGCAAATTTCTGCAGAGTATATACGGCAGGCCCCTACTTTCAAACATCCAACTTACAAACGACTCCTACTTGCAAACGGCAAGAGAAAACAGGAAGTGAGAGGAAATCTACCCCTAGGAAGGGAAATTATATCCTGTTAGATTTAATTTGGGAAAAAGGTATCTCCTCTCTACTGATGCTTTATCACCAATCCTTGTTTCAATTAAAACCCCACTTTTCCAAAAACATTTGTCATTGGGACGGAAAGTGAGGTGACATGTTCTGAACAGATGTGCAAAGACAGCAAATGTTACAGGGGTGATAACCCCTCCCTATGTTCTCCAAAAAGCTTAAAAATAGATTTTTTTGGGATGGAGCTACACTTCATAATGTACCTGTTCAGATTCTACTTAAGAACAAACCTACAGTCCGTGTCTTGTTTGCACCACCTATATACTGCTGTTCAGAGTATATAGGGTTGTAGGTATAGGGTTTTATTTTGGGTGCGGGGTCCCCCTTAATATCCATACAAGACCCAAAGGGGCTGGGGGGGTGGGGGGGTGTGATGGGGTAGCCATGCCATTTTTCTCAAGGATTTTCAGCCATATGGCGGCCAGGACAAGACATGACATTAAAGCCGCAAGTGGTTTTAAATGGCTTCTTTTTTTCCTTTACAAATGTCATTTTGTGCAAGGACAGTTCTAAACACGGGAAACACATGCCACTTCACAGGCATACTTTAGACACCCCCCAGGTACCATATTTAAAGGAAAATGTCACTTTTTTTTTTTTCACTTTATGCATCATTAAAATGACTGCTCCCGAAAAAACGTTAGTTTTTAAAATTTATTTTTGCATTGATATATGTCCCCTGGGGCAGGACCCGGGTCCCCAAACCTGTTTTATGACATTAACATGCATATTGGCCGTTGTAATCAGCAATTTTGATTTCGAACGTTCGCGTCCATTATAACGAATAGGGTTCGAAAATTCGCGCAAACTTTCGGTCCGTTCGAAGGTTCTGGTGCGAACCGAACCCGGGGGTGTTCGGCTCATCCCTACTGGTGGCAAAAAAAGTTAATAAAAAACACAACATAGGTTTTTAAAGTAATTTATTAGGCAGCTCCGGGGGTCTTCCTGCCGGGCCCCCCGCTATCTTCTTCCAGCTCTTTTGCTAGCGGGGTCCCGGGCTTCCTCGTCATCTTCGGGGGTCTTTCTGCCGGGCGCCCCGCTATCTTCTTCCAGCTCTTTTGCTAGCGGGGTCCCGGGCTTCGTCGTCGCCTTCTTACGACTTCGGGGGTCTCTTGTTCTGTTCTCCGGTGCCTTCTCCACGATCTCCGGTTCTTCTCCCGCTCTCCGGTGCCTTCTCCACGATCTCCATTTCTTTCTGCCTTCTGTCGGGCGCCCCGCTATCTTCTTCCAGCTCGTTTGCTGTCACAGTCCCGAGGAATGATGGGACTGTGACGTTCTACGGGGGCGGAGTCAGCGGTCGCATCACCCGGTGACCACACCCATGCCATTATAAGTGGGCGCACTCCGCGGCCAGAGCATTGTAACGGCGGTCAGCGACGAGGCAACATCGGGCGAAGAGAAGAGGGAAGAAGGCGACGATGAAGACCGGCCCCCGGTAGCAAAAGAGCTGGAAGAAGATAGCGGCGCGCCTGGCAGAAGGCAGAAAGAACCGGAGATTATGGAGAAGGCAGCGGAGAGCGGGAGAAGAACCGGAGATCGTGGAGAAGGCACCGGAGAGCGGGAGAAGAACCGGAGACGACACCGGAGAACAGAACAAGAGACCCCCGAAGTCGGAAGAAGGCGACGATGAAGCCCGGGACCCCACTAGCAAAAGAGCTGGAAGAAGATAGCGGGGCGCCCGGCAGAAAGACACCCGAAGACGACGAGGAAGCCCGGGACCCCGCTAGCAAAAGAGCTGGAAGAAGATAGTGGGGCGCCCGGCAGGAAGACCCCCGGAGCTGCCTAATAAATTACTTTAAAAACCTATGTTGTGTTTTTTATTAACTTTTTTTGCCACCAGGTGAATGGGTAGGGGTACGATGTACCCCATACTCATTCACATAGGGTGGGGGACCGGGATCTGGGGGCCCCCTTATTAAAGGGGGCTCCCGGATTCCGATAAGCCCCCCGCCCGCAGACCCCGACAACCAATGGCCAGGGTTGTCAGGAAAAGGCCCTTGTCCCCATCAACATGGGGACATCCTCCCCATGTTGAGGGCATGTGGCCTGGTATGGTTCAGGAGGGAGGGGGGCCGCTCTCTCGTCCCCACCTCCTCCCCTGCGGCCCTGCGGCCTGCCAGGTTGCGTGCTCGGATAAAGGGTCTGGTGTGGATTTATAGGGGGACCCCCACGCTATTTTTTTTTTACGTTTGGCGGGGTTCCCCTTAAAATCCATACCAGACCTGAAGGGCCTAGTATGGATTTATAGGGGGACCCCCACGCTATTTTTTTTTTAAGTTTGGCGGGGGTTCTCCTTTAAATCCATACCAGACCTGAAGGGCCTGGTATGGATTTTGGGGGGACCCCCATGCCATTTTTTTTTTCATTTTGGTGGGGGGTCCCCTTTGAATCCATACTAGACCCAAGGGCCTGTTATGGACCTGGGGGGGAACCCCACGCAGTTTTTTTTTGTTTTTTTTTAGAGCCGGCAATGTTTATTTTTTTTACATTTCCTTTAACAACCAGCCTTAAGCAGGTTAAAAAAAAATTGCCGCAAATTTGCGGTACTTGCGTTTTGGATGCGGGTCCATTGAATTCTATTACATCCAAAACACTGTTTTTGGCCTTGAAAAAAATATCTACAGTTGCGTTTAAACTCGTTTTTCACAAAGCCTAAAGATGCCTTCAGACGCCAAAGATTTCCACGTTTCAGACGCGATACCGGCGTTTAGACGCGTTTTTAAAGGTGACCTATTTTTTTACATTGATAAACTCAAAAATTAGGGCAAATGAGGAAAAACCATTAAAAAAAATATATATATATATATACACACACCGGACCGGTATATCAAAAAAATAATGCAATTGCTTCCATTGCATTGTGGACAATCCACAACTTGGGGCAGGTGACGTGGCAAGTGGACAATCCACAACTTGGGGCAGCTGACGTGGCAAGTGGACAATCCACAACTTGGGGCAAGTGACGTGGCAAGTGACACGCTAAATACAACTACACTGCTGCTCTCTTAGCTGCTGATACTCACTCTGGTCTCAAAAAATAGCTGAAATCGTTAATAATACTGTTTTTGGAGCTTAGGGGGGCTCCTTATCATGTTTCCTAACTAAACGCATATAGACGCAAATCTGGTAAAACACGGCATGCAAACGCCACAAAGCGCGCCTTTCTAAACGCTGCTTTCAAACTTAGTTCTGAACACTTTGCACCAGCGTCCCGTGTACATGGGGCCTAAAAACACCTATGCCATTTACAGCTCAAAAACGCCATGGTGGCCATGAGGCCATAGGCTAACATGGAGAGACGTTTTTAAGCTGCAAAAACGCTCAAACAAGCGGCTTGAAAAACGTCCGTGTGCATGTAGCCTTATATTAACCACTTGCGCACTGGCCACTTAAACCCCCTTCCTGCCCAGACCAATTTTCACATTTCAGCGCTGATGCACTTTGAATGACAATTGCGCGCTCATACAACACTGTAACCCAATGAAAATGTATTAGTTTTTGGCACACAAATAGAGCTTTCTTTTGGTGCTATTTGATCACCTCTGCGTTTTTTTTGTTTTTTTTCTATAAATACAAAAGACCGAGTTAAAAAATAAAAAAAAAGATATTTTAACCACTTCAGCACTGGGCCTATTCTGGCACTTCCCTCCTTCATGTAAAAATCATACATTTATGGCTATAAAATTACTTAAAAACCCCAAACATTATATATATGTTTTTTTAGCAGACACCCTAGGGAATAAGATGGCGGTCATTGCAAATTTTTATGTCGCTCGGTGTTTGCGGAATTTTTTTTCAGACGCCTTTTGTTTTGGAAATAAATGGTTTCATGAATGTAAAAAAATTACAAAACAGTAAAGTTAGCCCAATTTTTTGGGATAATGTGAAAGATGTTGTTATGCTGAGTAAATAGATACCTAATGCCGCGTACACACGATCGATTTTCGACGTGAATCGACGTGAAAAACGAGGAACAGCTTGTTCCCCCCACACACGGCCGTTTTAAATGACATTTTTATTTTTTTTGGTCGAAAAAAACGACCGTGTGTGGGCTCCTATGGGAAAACTGCAGCGGAAAAAAACGACGGGAATCACGTCGAGAAAAATTAGAGCATGTTCTAATTTTTCTCGTCGTGATTAATGCAGTTTTTCCCGTCGAGAAAAACAACAAAAAGCCCACAGACGATCGTTTTTCTCGTCCAAAGGAAAAAAATGCATTTTTCTCGACGGAAAAAACGGTTGTGTGTACGCGCATAACATGTCACGCTTTAAAATTGCACACACTCATGGAATAACACCAAACTTCAGTACTTAAAAATCTCCCTAGGCGATGCTTTAATTTTTTTTACACGTTACCATTTTGGCATTACAGAGGATGTCTAGTGCTAGAATTGTTGCACTCGTTCTAACGCACGCAGCAATACCTCACATGTGTGGTTTCAACGGTGTTTACATATGTGGGCGGGACTTACGTGTGTGTTCGCTTATGAGCGCGATCTTACGGGGACTTGGGTGTTTTTTCTTTTTTTTGATTATTTTTGTTTTTTCCTTTTTTGTATTTCTTACTCTTTTTTTACCTTTTTTGTTTTTTGGATCACGTTTTTTTCCTATTACAAGGAATGTAAACATCCCTTGTAATAGGAATCTATTGTGACAGGTCCTCTTTATGGAGAGATGCAGGGTCAATAAGACCCCACATCTCTCCTCCAGGCTGGAAAGCATGAGATCGGTCAATTTTTTTTACCAGGGGCGTGGCCTGGACATGGCGGAGTGAGGCAGCTTTTTATCAGAGCTCCTGGCCTGAACCCTCATGCCCCGGCATATAATACCTTTTCACCGGTATGAGCACCACTAAAAGATACAGGACCAGAGCAGCATCCAGGGGGACGCCTTCCGCTAAGAAATCTGGGAAAATTCATCGTTATTTCAAGACCCTACAGGAGGTCTCCCCCGGAGCCAGGGCGACGGCACCACGAGGCCCAGCACGCGGAGTAACACAGCAGGCCCAAGACACAGATTTGGGAGAGCCATCACCGGACACCCCACCACCACCCGACCTCTCCCCAGAAAGGCGCACAGGATACTGCCGAGCAGCAATGGCATCACCCCACCCGCCGGAGGCCGCCTTGCTGGAGCAGGAGATCAGGGAGATGTTGCAGGCCCTCCCGACTCAGACCGCCATTGAGGCCCTGATCCTCCGCCTGGAGGAGACCCACAGGCGGGATATCCAAGAGGTGAGGAGTGAAGTGTCCACCCTTACAGATCGGGTGGCGACGGGGGAAACATCAGTGTCATCCCTGGAGGCCCGGGTGTCGGCTCTGGAACAAGCACGAGCCCATCACCGAGACACCGCGGTAGCGCTACAGCTTCACGTCGAGGACCTCGAGGACCGGAGTCGCCGCAATAATCTGCGGCTCCGAGGCATCCCGGAGTCCACGGAGCTGGAGAACGTCGGAGACACTGTCCGAGGGATTTTCCGGACTGTGCTGGATGACCCCGAGGCGTACATCATTCTGGATAGGGCGCACAGAGCCCTAGGCCCCAAGCCGGCGGACCCTAGTTAACCGCGGGATGTAATATGCCGGCTACACCGCTACTCCCAGAAGGAGGCCATCCTGAGGCGCGCGTGGGACCATGGCGACGTGGAGGTGAACGGATCGCAGGTTCGGATCCTCCAGGACCTGTCCAGATCAACCTTACGCCGGAGGGCCCTGCTCCGCCCGCTTTTGGACTTAGCTAGGCAACGCGGCTTCACTTACAGATGGGGATATCCCCTTGCGGTAACCTTTCGTGGTGAACACGGGGCCTTCACACTCCAGACATCGGCGGACCTACCAGCCCTATTCCACTTCCTCGATGCGGAGCCGATCCCAATCCCGGACTGGTTGCAGATTCTTCCACGCCAGCAGGGATGGTCCGGTGCCTCGGCCCAGCGTGGACCTCTACCACCCCGCCAGCACCAGCGCGGCAGACGAAGGCGGCGGTCTGGCTCTGGAGGGGCACCACGTGAGTAACCCCGGAGCCTACTGTCCCTGGTTGTTCTCCCCCCCGGGGCTCCCCTCTTTAGTGGATGGCAGGGGATGATACCCTGACTTTACCCATCAGTGGAAGCTCTGCCCTAGAGTGACAGCCCTTTTCAGTCTCAGTTTTTGAAACCCCCCATCCCCTCCACACTGCGGCCTGGCAGCTCCCCTCACTATGACCGGGGGGACCCTTCCCCACCACCCTACTCCGGAGATCGGTTGACCTCCCTCCCACGGCCGGCGCTTCTAGATACACTGGAAGCCTTCCAGTGACTCACTGCGGCCTCCTGACCCTGGAACGGCCTCCAATCAAGATGACCTCCAGGCAGACTTTTACGGTACTACCCACCTGACTTCTGGATGGGGTTGGGGGGGGGGCACCGGCTGGTTGCACTTCTGCTGGGGGTCGGGGGAGGTTTGATCGGTTTTCCCCCGGGGGGGGGGGGAGGGGGGATCTGGAACATTGCATTGAAAGAGAGGGTAATGCTGTGGTTTTGGGCCTGGAGGGGACCTGGGGGGTGGGGAGCCACTTGGGACCGACTGTCCCCGTGCCATTCCTGGACTCCTATGGACATACCGTCTCCTCACCATCATGCTATGAACCCTCACTGTATTGCCTCCCTGCATTGCCGGAGAGGGGGGCTCCCTCCCAGTTGGACAGGTTTCTAAGGGGCTTGCATTTCCCAGTTGTATCCATATACGCAGGCCCAGTGGGGGATCGGGGAAGATGGGCTACATGTGGAGCGGGGATGGGGGGTCTGCTACAAATAGACGATGCACTTAGACCCTACATCTTTTGCCAGTAATTCTTGCACTGTTTTTGTTGCCCTGGTTATACGATATATTCTATGTTTTTCTTGTTATGCTCTGTTTCTTGTATTCTTGACATTATACAGCAGTTTGACGAATGCTTTATCTTGTTTGCCATACTGATACCTGTTTAGCTACCATTGTACTTTGCCGGGGGTGGGTGGGGAAAGTGGAGAGTTTGCCTACTGGCTCTGTCCAATCACCTTCCCACCTAGGTTTGCGCTCCATCACCGGGGTTTTCTCTGGCGAGCGCCACAGCCATTTGGGCTGAATTAGATTCTTTACCACTGCCGTACGCTCTAGTAACGGTCTTCTAATTTTTCACGGCTCTCTAGGAGCTAGCTCTCTTCTCTCCACTTTACGTCTTTCCTTTCCTGATCTGTTTTTCCTCCTACACCTGTGGTCCTTTTTTCTCTTTCTCTTTCTGATCCCCCATTGATTTCCGTTGTACGGGAATTTTCCTCGAACATGGATGTCCTTAACATAGTCTCCCTGAACGTGAAGGGCCTAAACACGCCGGAAAAAAGGCGAATGCTCCTTCACGATATGCGCAGTAGGAGGGCGGACGTCGTCCTGCTGCAGGAGACTCACTTTCGGGAGAACAATCTCCCATTACTGAAGAACAGGCACTACCCCCTAGCCTATCACTCTAATTATACTGAAGCCAAGTCCAGAGGGGTAACTATTCTCATCTCCGCCAGAGTACCCTGGCGGCTGCTTGACTCTCAGGTAGACAGAGAGGGCCGTTTCCTATTTCTGAAAGGCTTAGTTGGGGACAAGAAGGTGACCTTAGCGAATCTTTACACACCTAACCAACACCAAGACGTATTCCTAAAGAGGAGACTGACCCATCTCATGCGTTTCGCGGAAGGCCAGCTTATAGTGGGCGGAGACTTAATCATCCCCCTGATACCCCTTGAGGACACCTCCTCCGGGACTTCATCCACGAAACGGGACGTGCGTAAGCGTATAGGACTGGCTCTCCACTCCGCGACACTGATAGACGCCTGGCGCCTCTTCCATCCAGGAGAACGCGACTACACCTTCTATTCCAAGCCACACCGGGTGTATTCGCGCATAGATTACCTCCTAGTACCCCACGGGCAACTCCACGCGATTACAGACACCTACATCGATTCGATCACGTGGTCTGACCATGCACCGATCGGGATGCGATACGCTATATCTGACAATCCACAACGACAGACCCCGCAATGGCGACTCAATGAAGGCCTGCTACAGAATTCAGAGGTTCTGGCGGAGCTTGTCAGGGAATTGAAACACTACTTTGACACCAACACTACCCCTGACAGCAACACCGGGGTGGTATGGGAGGCCCACAAGGCCGTGATTAGGGGACTCCTCATCAAGCACGGGGCTAGGCTAAAACGAGCGCGAATGGCCAACTTGGACCTGCTTCTCGCCAAACTGCGCACCTTGGAAGTGACTCATAAGGTGTCCCCGACTAACCAGCACCGAACTCGACGTTGTCCGTTCCCAAATAACTGATATCCTTCTGTTCAAAGCTAAGGCGGCGTTGCATGTGTGTCGGAGGAAAACTTATGAGTCCGGGGACAAATGCGGGAAGCTCTTGGCTCAAACTTTGCAAACACAACGATTGGCGACCTACGTCCCACACATCCTGACCGGTACTGGACAGAAACGAGCACTGCCATTACAGATCTAACAGGAGTTCAGGTCCTATTATAGCTCCCTATATAACCTAACCCCGACTCCGCTCCCTCTTGACGCCACGACGGCATACCTGAAAGACTCTCTGATGCCTTCTCTCTCGGAAGAGACTCGGAACCTCTTAGAGGAGCCCATTACACTGTCCGAAATTCAAGCGGCCCTGAAAAACACGAAACCAGGCAGAGCCCCTGGCCCGGACGGACTTACCAATATCTATTATAAAACCCTACTCCCCTCCCTAGGCCACCACATGGTGACCTTATACAACGACGTTGGGACTGGGCAATCTTTCCATAACACCACGCTGCAGGCACACATCTCGGTCATCCCAAAGGAAGGTAAAGACCGGGCCCAATGTGGGAGCTATCGCCCAATATCCCTCCTGAACACCGACCTTAAGATCTTCACAAAAATTCTAGCGTCCAGACTACAACAGTACCTCCCAAACCTTGTACACCTAGACCGAGTGGGTTTTGTCCCGACCAGGGAGGCGAGGGACAACACCACCAAGGTACTCAACCTTCTCCATATAGCGGCCGATGCTAAGACGCAGAGTCTGTTCCTGGGTACAGACGCCACAAAGGCATTTGACCGGGTCAGCTGGAGCTTCATGTTTGATACGCTGAAGCACGTTGGCCTGGGGAATAAGATGCTGAAATGGGTGGAGGCAGCTTATACGGCGCCCACTGCCAGGGTGAGAGCGAACGGTGTGCTTTCGGAGGAATTCCCGATCACAAACGGGACCAGGCAGGGCTGTCCCCTCTCTCCCCTTCTCTTCGCTCTGACCCTGGAGCCTTTCCTGTGTCACGTCCGGCTGAACCCGAACATCACTGGTATAGGGACCCGTGAATCGCGACATAAGGTCTCCGCGTATGCGGACGACCTTATGTTTTCCCTGGCGAACCCCTCGACATCCCTACCAGCCCTCCTTCGGGAATTCGACAATTACGGTCGACTCTCCAATCTGAAGATCAACCTGTCTAAATCGGAGGCCATGGGTATTGGGATCCCGCAGCATCAGCTAGTGAGACTCAGGAACAGCTTTAACTTAAAATGGACGGACTCGGCCTTAAAGTATTTAGGCATATATATACCCACCTCCTTGCCCCAATTGTTTAAGCTTAACTTCCCTCCCCTACTCAAAGCAGTCCAAACACTACTAGACAGTTGGAGGGGCGGTCTCCACTCCTGGCTGGGGCGCAGCAACATACTCAAAATGACGATCCTACCCAAGTTCCTCTACCTCCTCCAAGCCCTCCCAATTCACATTCCGAGTGACTTCTTTAAAACGTGTCAACTCCTCCCTTTCCCGTTTTCTCTGGGCGGGGAAGTGTCCTCGCCTCAGCAGGAAACTGCTTACCCTCCCCAAACTACGCGGAGGCCTGGCATTACCGGACGTGCACACGTACTATCATGCGGCACACCTCAGTAGACTGCTGGACTGGTGCCGACACACCGACTCCAAGTTGTGGACGCAACTGGAGCAGGACCAATGTGAAGTGCTCCTGAGCAGGGTACCTTGGTGCCAAGCGGCCTTACCACCTAAACTAAAACACCACCCTCTGATAGGCAATACGGCCGCGGTTTGCTTGTTGCTGCTGTCAAAATATGGTCTATCTCCCCGCGACTCCCCCTTGAGACCCGTGATCGGACACCCCCACTTTGAACCGGGATTACACGATAAAAAATTCCGTAAACTACGAGCAGAGGGTCTAAACCAGGCATCTCACTTCAGCTCTTTGGGTCGTTGGAAAACACACACGGAACTGTCGAACCCCAACGGCCCTTACAAATGAGACTTTCTGAGAGCTCTACAATTGAGCCATTTCCTCGACGGAATCCCGCCCCCCCCCAACGACTCAAGGCAACAGCTAACACCCATGGAGGTGATGTGTACGGAGACTGGGGTGATTTCCCACATGCTATCACTAACATATGCCATACTGACCGAGCCTCCGAATGACTTCTTCCCCCCGTGCTTGACCAAATGGGAGAGTGACTTGAACTGCCACTTCACTGACGCCAAGAAACTACAAATCATCCAACTTACTCATAAGTCCTCAGTATGCTCCAAGGTGCAGGAGACCAACTTTAAGATCCTTACGCGGTGGTACAGGACCCCTGCCCTCCTTCATAAGCTATTCCCTACCTCCTCAGACCTCTGCTGGCGCTGTCAGTCAGATACAGGCACACTCCTGCACATATTTTGGTCATGCCCCCTGCTACGGAATTTCTGGGGGGGAGGTCCGTCGGATCGCCCAGGAATTCTCGGATCGACCGGTTCCGGACGATCCGGCCTATTTTCTCCTCCACACGACGGACACCCCGATGCAAACATATAAGAAATCAGTGGTTAGACACCTCTTGGACGCGGCCAAGGCCTGCATTCCACTATCCTGGAAATCCCCACACCCACCGACCATTGCTCAATGGTTACACAAAGTGGATGACATTGGTCGGATGGAGGACTTGATCCTCTCCGACCAAAACCGGCGGGAAACATATACCAAGACATGGCGGCTATGGGACATGTTTAAATACTCCGATGAGGGACAGCGCCTCAGAGGATTGACATCACCGACCTGATGACTGCTTTCTCCCCATTCCATTCCTTGCCTGCCACATCATACACCTACTGTAGATGAGCACCTGGGCCTGTGCAGTCCGCGCCCCGGAATCCATGTTCGAGGACCCCTGTCTCTACCTCCCCTTCCACACCACCTGTTACCCCCTATATTCTGCTAGTCTCCTTCCCCACTTTTATTCTCTGGAACTTTATTTTGGCTTTTTGTATTCTAAGTTTACTCTCATATCTCCGATCTATCTTTTCTTTACTATAGAAAAATAGAAAATGTAGTTAGGCCATGCCCGATGGACACGGGAAAGACACCTGCCTCCACCGGCTAGTCACTTATGTTGACGTCCCACAGGAGCGGTCTTATCAGGGTCTCTAGCGGGACAGTTCCCTGCCGGATGCCCTGAGCTGGACCTACACTTTTGAACTCTATGCTATATATTTCTGTATGTGGGAAATCTGTACGAACGACTGTGGTATGTCTTGCAAGTGTATTATCTCTGTACCTGTGGTCCGGATGGACCGGCCTTCCTGATTTAAATAAAAAAAAATAAAAAAAAAAAAATGTTTTCTTACCAATCTCATGCTGACAGCCGAGATCACGGCTTGGATTACATATGGGAACCCGGCGTGATGTCATAACGTCACGCCCTGGCCTCCGACGGTCATAGAGATGACTGGTGACCATCTGGTCCCCATTCATCGCTATGCTTCCCATCCGGCGCCAGCCAAATCGTTCTCCGAGCCCAAGATGGCACGGGAGAGCCCGGAGAAGCACCGGATGGCGGCGGGAGGGGGGGCGTCCCCTCCCGCCGCCTATAAGAACGATCAAGCGGTGGAACTGCTGCTATGATCATTTTTATTGTGCACAGAATCGCCGGCTGAAAAGAATGATATCTGAATGATGCCTGCAACTGCAGGCATCATTCAGATGTCACCGCACAAAGCCAAGGATGTCATTTGATGGTGGGCGGTAGGAAAGTGGTTAATATTTCAAAAATTTAGACAAAAAGGTAATTTTACTCCTTCATTGATGTACACTGATGAGACTGCACTGATGGGCACCGATAAGTTGGCAAGGGTGGGCACTGAGAGGTGGCATTGCTAGTTGGCACTGGTGGGCATTGAGAAGTGGCACTGCTAGGTGGCAATGATAGTTGGCAGTGATGGGCACTGATAGGCAGCACTGCTAGGTGGCACTGGCAGGGGCTACTGATTGTCACAGATGACGCAGAATTGCCTCTTCCTCTTCGGGCCTGATGTCCCTTGCACATAAGCCGGTGATTGCCTTTTTTTATGCTCACGCTGTCAGCACAAGGAGAAAACAAAAACCATTACCCAGCTTTTGTTTACATCACGTGATCAGCTGTCATTGGCTGACAGCTGATCACATGGTAAAGGGCAGGGATCGGCCCCTTACTTGGATCTGTCATCACCCGAGTCTCAGTGACTCGGTGACCACAGCGCACGCGAAGGGGATGACGTTTATTGACGGACTCCCGGCAATTGAGGACCGTGCTGTGGCTGGCGATCAGTTATAGCGCTGATCTCAAGTGATTAAAGAGGGTCTAAATGGGCCATTGACATGCATCACAATTCAACTTAGGAATGTGTCTTTGCAAAGTTAAACTAAATGAAATCCTTTCTTATTTTTGCTTGGGGATAGAGTGCAGAGGGATTACACGTTGTGAGGGGGTTAGCTCGGCAGCGGGTGTGTGTGACCCCCCTGGATGGGCTCCCCACACAAAAACAGGCCCAGCAGACGGAGGTTGTGGTTTTCAAGAAAAAAAAGGTGCGGTTTATTTCTCTATTTACAGTGACAAAAACACAGCAAAGCAAAAAGAAACATAAACAAAATAAACCCTGGTCAGCTTGACCTCTGACTAAACATGCAGGTTTCCTAACCAACAACTGGGATCAGCCTGGTGCTGTCCTAGTCCCTAAGTCCCTGGTTTAGTAAATGTCCAAACAAATAGCCACACAGGCTTTGTCTCACCGCACAGGGGTTCACTCTCCCTAGACAGTCCACACAGGTCTGGTTCCAGGTATGAGCAAACACCTAATGAATCTGGGAGTTTTTATAGAGGCCTTAAACGAGCTGACAAGCTTCAGCTGGTCTCATCAACTCCCTGCCTGCACGACGCCCAGCACTCTCCCTAGAGGTATGAGTCATCAATGAGCCCACTAGCCTCAGCTGGGCTTCATCAACTCCCTCCCTAGTTGTATAAGTCGGCATAAAGCCTGAATCTGGGAGAAATATATCTACCCCCCTGGATGCAACCAGGTGACTTTACCTTCCTGCTGTCACAACGTCTAGACAGTTTTGGGGGATGTCTGCACCCCTGATAGGGTGAAGACAACTACCAAATTTGGCCACTTTATCCTTCCAAATAATTCACTTCCTGTCACATAGCCACACAGGAAGTGAGGGGAAATCCCTACCAATGTCTTTCCTTGGGGACACACAGGTCAATCTAGATACTTTCCCCATTATGTACATTGCACTCCAGCATTTTGCGGGTTACACCCCAAATTTAGTTTTTTTGGACTTTGGGGTTTATTTAATAAAGGCAAATCTACTTTGCACTACAAGTGCACTTGCTGGATATCCGAAAGGGAAATGCAAGCAAACAAAAAAACACCATCTCTGCTTTTACATGATTGGATGTTACAATCACCAGTGATCCCACCAGATTTTAAGCAGCTACACTTTTATTGCAGAGTGGATTTGTTTTTACTAAACCCCAAACTACCCAATGATTTGGGGTGTACACAAAGTCCTAGAGTGCAATTTGCTTAATGGGGACACTAGTTAGATTGATCTGTGTGTCCCCAAGAAAAGACATTGGTAGGGTTTTACCTTCACTTCCTGTTTTGCTGAGTGACAGGAAGTGAAGCCATTTTTACTACAAGGGGACACAAAGCCCAACCTTTAAAAAATAAAAATAAAAACACAAGCATGGGTTCAAACACTTACTTTGTTTCCCTCAAAATGCCCACAATTAGAATTGTATTGCCTTGATCTATTTTTAAGTGCAGTGCTCTAAATCAGTGCTCAAGTACCCCCAACAGGCCATGTTTTCAGGTTTTCCTTCATCTTGCACATGTGCTTTAAATCACAGTCAATGGTTTGGTATTTTGGACAGCAATTCTCCATGAGATAAATTCACAAAACATGTCCTGTTGGGGGTACTTGAGGACTGAGGCTGAGAACCACTGCAGTAAAAAAGGAAAATTGAATACTTACCGCTCTGTATTTTTCATTTCCTGGTGACTCTCCATGGCAGCACACAATTCATGCATATGCTAGCATGAAGGCACCAGGTTAGACAAATCACACCTGTTGTTTTGACATGCCAATCAGCTGTCACATTTGTTGCAAAGAAAATGCAAAACAAACCTCAAAACTTTGCATCAAATTTTATTGGTCAACAAAACAAAGAATAAGAAAAAATAAGAAATTAAAAAACAGGGTCAATTTGAAACAGTTACAGACTCACAACATCTTGATAAAGATTTGGCTAAATAGTGCAGCACAGACAATTAAATCAATGCGAACAAACGACAAACATTAACAACATCAAAATTATTTCAGGGGAACATATCCCCCACACCAAAAAATACAATCCACAAAATAAACCAAACACCTGTTTTGCAAAGACATAACAAATAAAATGCATATGTTACAAACTCGATAAGGACACCAAAATGTACATTTTGCCCACGCCTACGCCCACACACACTTGCCTCTTTACAGGGCAAGGGAGAGGATACTAACTGTGAGCGTTATATAACCTATGTTTGTGAGCTAATGAGGCAATTGAAAACACATGCACAGTCCATGAAACACCCAAAATGCAAGTTCACCCAATGTAGAGACTGAACTTCAAAGTGGCTACACCTGTTAAGGATGTCCTTCAATTACTAACCCAAAAAACACACTCTCTGAACATGCCCCGAAATATCCAGGTGCTGTTCACACACAAAAAGCACCAAAAAAAACCTAATGCCGCGTACACACGATCGTGATTCACGGCGGTGAAAACACCGCCGTGAATCACGGCATGAAAAAAAATGAAAAACGAGGGAACGGCATGTTCCCCCACACACGACCGTTTTTCCCGTCATTTTTTTCTTTGACGAGAAAAACGACCGTCTGTGGGCTCCGCGGCAGTGTCTCCCTATGGGAAAACTGCCGCGGAAAAAAATGATGGAAAAAACGATGAGAAAATTTAGAACATGTTCTAATTTTTCTCGTCGTTTTTCCTGCCGTTTTTCTCAACGAGAAAAACGGCATAAAGCCCACAGACGATCGTTTTTCTCGGCGAAAAAAAAAATGTCATTTTTCCCGACGGGAAAAATGATCGTGTGTACGCGGCATAAGTCCCTGGGCATGCGCATAACAACACAAATGCAGCTATCAGAAAATAAAAAATAACCCCCCCCCCGTCCAAAATTAAGCACATCATCCAGCATGCTACAAAATTAGAGATGGGACAATCACCCCCCCTTACCAACAAATATCATTGCAGTTATGGGAACTGACTTGTTAATTTTGCTAGTCCCCACTTGGCTGGCTTTTCTTCTAGTTATTGGCCTTAAAATGGGGGCGCAGGTCCCACCCTAAGGGACATATATCAATGTCACCAATTTGGACAACACCAAAAACAAAACAAAGAGAAGTGTCTTTAAATATGCCAAATTGCTTAAGGGCCATTTCACACCACATGCAGTCCATTGCGTTTTTATGCATCAAAAATGCATGGAAAGTTGGTTATATGGTTCTAAATGGCAGTGTTTGTTCCAGTGCATTCCAGTTCCCCAAAAAAAAAAAGTAGAACATGCTGCATTTTACCTGCACTGGACTGTACTGGAACGCAGCAAAACGCATCATAAACGCACTGGAACGCACTGGAACACACCTAAATGCACCAAAAACGCACTGGAACGCACTTGTCCTTCTCTTTGGTTAATAAAAAAGAGGAGGGAAAAAAAAGCACTGGACTGGTGGTAACAAAAATGCACTGGAACGCATCAAAAACGTGCATGCAAAAAAGCACCTGGAACGCATCCGGATTGCGTTTCTATGGTGTGGCCCTAGTTCACACCATAGAAACGCAGTCTGGATGCGTTCCAGGTGCTTTTCTGCATGCACGTTTTTGACACGTTCCAGTGCATTTTTGTTACGTTTTTGATGCAGTCCAGTGCTTTTTTCACCCCTCTTTTTTATTAACCAAAGAGAAGTGTGTTCCAGTGCATTTTTGATGCAGTCCAGTGTTTTTTTCCCCCTCTTTTCACTTAGGACAAGTGTGTTGCAGTGCGTCTTTGGTGCATTTAGGTGCGTTCCGGTGCATTCCAGTGCGTTTTTGGTACGTTCCGTTGCATTTTTGATGTGTTTTACTGCGGTTTAGTACAGTTCTGTACCTAAAAAATGCAGCATGACCAATTTTTTTTCCTTTATGAAACGCACTGGAACGGACTGCAGTGGTGTGACCTATGCCATTGCCATTAATGTGATCAACTTTCTTTGCGTTTTTCAGGCATCAAAAAAACGCACTGCACCCGGTGTGAACTGGCCCTAAATATCATACCTGGGGGGTGTCTATAGTATGCCTGTAAAGTAGTGCATGTTTTCCATGTTTATAACAGTTCGAAAGCAAAATGACATTTCTAAAGTAAAATAATAGTCATTTAAAAGTCCTCGCAGCTGTAATGAATTGCTGGTTCCCATCAATACAGATAAAAGTCCATAGAAAAGTCATTGATAACACAAAAAAAAAGCGTGGGGGTCCCCCAAATTCAATTACCAGGCCCTTCAGGTCTGGAATGGATATTAAGGGGAACCCCGCTGCAAATTAAAATAAAAATGCGTGCGGTTCCCCCAAATATCCATACCAGGCCCTTCAGATCTGGTATGGATTTTAAGGGGAACTCCACCCCAAATTTTAAAAAAAAATGGCGTGGAGTACCCCCAAAAAATCCACACCAGACCCTTACTTGAGCACGCAACCTGGCAGGCCGCAGGAAAAGAGGGGGGACGAGAGAGCGCCCCCCCCTCCCTCCTGAACCGTACCAGGCCACATGCCCTCAACATGGGGAGGATGTCCCCATGTTGATGGGGACAAGGGCCTCATCCCCACAACCCTTGCCCGGTGGTTGTGGGGGTCTGCGGGCGGGGGGCTTATCAGAATCTGGAAGACCCCTTTAACAAAGGGGACCCCCAGATCTCCCCCCCCCGTGTGAAATGGTAATGGGGTACAAATGTACCCCTACCATTTCACAAAGAAAGTGACAAAAATGTAAAAAATGACAAGAACCGGTTTTTGACAATTCCTTTATTAATGTCTTTTCCTTTCTTCCATCTTCTTCTTCTTCTTCTATCTTCTTCTGTTCTCCATTCGGGTTTCTTCCTCCATCTTGTTCTTCATCTTCATCTTTATCTTTCTTCTTCATCTTCCTTCTTCCTTCGGTCTTCTCATCCGCATCTTGCTCCGGCATCTTCCCTTCTTCTTTCTTCGGCCGCTCCGTTTGAATTGGAGGTTCCCGCTGTGTGACGCTTCAGTTCTCCTCTGGGTCCGCTGCCACCCGGTGACCCCGCCCCCCTCTGACGCACATGGATTTCACGGGGACTTTCCCTGTGGTGTCAGAGGGGGGCGGAGCCACCGGGTGGCAGAGGACCAAGAGGAGAACTGAATCGTCACACAGCGGGAACCTCCAATTCAAAACGGAGCGGCCAAAGAAGAAAGAAGCAAGATGCCGGACGAGAAGACCGAAGGAAGAAGGAAGATGAAGATAAAGATGAAGAGGAAGATGGAGGAAGAAACCCGAATGGAGAAAAGAAGAAGATGGAAGAAGAAGATGGAAGAAAAGAGAAGACATTAATAATAACCGGCTCTTGTCATTTTTTACATTTTGACACTTTCTTCGTGAAATGGTAGGGGTACCAATTCCATTACCAATTCACACAGGGGGGGGCGGGATCTGGGGGTCCCCTTTGTTAAAGGGGTCTTCCAGATTCCGATAAGCCCCCGCCTGCAGACCCCCACAACCACCGGACAAGGGTTGTGGGGATGAGGCCCTTGTCCCCATCAACATGGGGACATCCTCCCCATGTTGAGGGCATGTGGCCTGGTACGGTTCAGGAGGGAGGGGGGGCGCTCTCTCGACCCCCCTCTTTTCCTGCGGCCGGCCAGGTTGCGTACTCAGATAAGGGTCTGGTGTGGATTTTTGGGGGGACTCCACGCCATTTTTTTTTAAATTTGGGGTGAAGTTCCCTTAAAATCCATGCCAGATCTGAAGGGCCTGGTATGGATATTTGGGGAAACCACACACCATTTTTTTTTAATTTGCGGCGGAGTTCCCCTTAATATCCATTCCAGACCTGAAGGGCCTGGTATTGGAATTTGGGGGGACCCCCACGCTTTTTTTTTTTTTTTTTGGTTATCAAAGACTTTCTATGATTTTCTCTATATTGCCGGGAGCCGACAATTCATTAGCCGCGGGTGCTTTTAAATGCCTTTTTTTTCCCCTTTAGAAATGACATTTTGCTGGCGCACTGGGAAGTTCAGAGCTGCGCCTGTTCAACTTATGCAAATTGGTTTACGCGACTTGACATTTACTAAGATTTTGCCGGCGCAGTGTCTTGGCGCAAGAAAACAAGGAAAATTGCCGCGCTGAGCTCAAAAAAACCTCCCGCAGCTCTAATCGTACTTGCCGACGCAGCGGGCTGGTTTTGAAAAAGTTACTTTCTCACTCTATTTTGGGCATATTTGTTATTTGGGCAGGTGTCACTACACTTCCTCACATCACCCCCATTATATTTCCACTTCCAGCTTCTTTATATTTAGATTTTAACATGCTGTGCGCCAGGTCCATAGTGGCGCACTGAGCGCCTCCTCCCGTCCGCCGACAACACTATAGTAAATGGCAAATAGGGCTGCGATACCGGCGCTAATGTTTTGTAAATACCAAAACAGCCATTGCGCGCGCAGATGCGCCGATACTCATGGCGCAAACGTTTTGTAAATCAGCCCCAGTGTGTTTTAGTGCATTAAAAATTAAAAATAAAAAATAAAGTGTGTTTTTTCCCCAAAAAATGCGTTTGAAAAATCGCTGCGCAAATACTGTATGGAAAAAAATGCAACACCCACTATTTTAATCTGTAGGGCATTTGCTTTAAAAAAATGTATAATGTTTGGGGGTTCAACGTAATTTTCTTGCAAAAAAAAATAATGTTTTCATGTAAACAAAAAGTGTCAGAAAGGGCTTTGTCTTCAAGTGGTTAGTAGAGTGGATGATGTGTGACATAAGCTTCCTAATGTTGTGCATAACATGCCCGGACAGTTCAAACCCCCCCCCAAATGACCCCATTTTGGAAAGTAGACACCCCAAGCTATTTGCTGAGAATTTGAATTTTTTTTTTGTCCCAAAGTGATTGAATAATGACAAAAAAATAAATTAAAAAAAAATTGTACAAAAAGCAGTCACTAAATGATATATTGCTCAGACATGCCATGGTTATATGTGGAATTTCACCCCAAAATACATTCTGTTTCTTCTCCTGAGTATGGGGATACCACATGTGTGAGACATTTTGGGAGCCTAGGCGCGTACAGGACCCCGAAAACCAAGCACCGCCTTCAGGATTTCTAAGGGTGTAAATTTTTGATTTCACTCCTCACTGCCTATCACAGTTTCGGAGGCCATGGAATGCCCAGATGGCACAAAACCCCCCCAAATGACCCCATTTTGGAAAGTAGACACCCCAAGCTATTTGCTGAGAGGTATGTTAAGTATTTTGCAGATCTCGCTTTTTGTCACAAAGTTTTGAAAATTGGAAAAAGAAAAAAAAAATATTTCTTAATTTTCAAAAACAAATGAGAGCTGTAAAATATTCACCATGCCTCTCAGCAAATAGCTTGGGGTGTCTACTTTCCAAAATGGGGTCATTTGTGGGGGTTTTGTGCTATCTTGGCATTTTATGGCCTTCAAAACTGTGATAGGCAGTGTGGAGTGAAATCAAAAATTTACGCCCTTAGAAATCCTGTAGACGGTGCTTGGTTTTTGGGGCCCCGTACGCGGCTAGACTCCCAAAAAGTCCCACACATGTGGTATCCCCGTACTCAGGAGAAGCAGCAAAATGTATTGTAGGGTGCAATTCCACATATAACCATGGCATGTTTGAGCAATATATCATTTAGTGACAACTTTTTGTAATTTTTTTTTTCTTTTTGTCATTATTTAATCACTTGGGACAAAAAAAAAATATTCAATGGGCTCAACATGCCTCTCAGCAAATAGCTTGGGGTGTCTACTTTCCAAAATGGGGTCATTTGGGGGGGTTTTGTGCCATCTTGGCATTTTATGGCCTTCAAAACTGTGATAGGTAGTGATAGGTAGTGAGGAGTGAAATCAAAAATTTATGCCCTTAGAAATCTTGAAGGCGGTGCTTGGTTTTTGGGGTCCCCTACGCGGCTAGGCTCCTAAAAAGTCCCACACATGTGGTATCCCCGTACTCAGGAGAAGCAGCAAAATGTATTTTGGGGTGCAATTCCACATATAACCATGGCATGTGTGAGCAATATATCATTTAGTGACAACTTTTTGTAATTTATTTATTTTTTAGTCATTTTTCAATCACTTGGGACAAAAAAAAAATATTTAATGGGCTCAATTTGCCTCTCGGCAATTTCCTTGGGGTGTCTACTTTATAAAATGGGGTCATTTGGGGGGGTTTTGTACTGCCCTGCCATTTTAGCACCTCAAGAAATGAGATAGGCAGTCAAATTAAAAGCTGTGTAAATTCCAGAAAATGTACCCTAGTTTGTAGACGCTATAACTTTTGCACAAAACAATATATATACGCTTATTGACATTTTTTTTACTAAAGACATGTGGCTGAATACATTTTGGCCTAAATGTATGACTAAAATTGAGTTTATTCGATTTTTCTTATAACAAAAATTAGAAAATATCATTTTTTTTCAACATTTTCAGTCTTTTTCCGTTTATATCGCAAAAAAAAAAAAAAAAACGCAGAGGCAATCAAATACCATTAAAAGAAAGCTCTATTTGTGGGAAGAAAAGGACGCAAATTTAGTTTGGGTACAACATTGCATGTCTGCACAATTTCCAGTTAAAGCAGCGCAGTGCCAAATTCTGAAAACACCTCTGGTCTTTAAGCTGCATAATGGTCCGGGGCTTAAGTGGTTAAGAAGGTGTTTTAGGAGGTGTGTCCTGTGCCTTCATACTTTTGTTAATAGATGTCCCTTATACCCATCTCAAAAAGTTGGGAGGTAAGAAATCGCCTCCTGAAGTCGCCCAAAGTAGTGTAGGAAATACTTTTGGGAATCTGTGTGGCGTCGCACCAATTTGGACAGTTCTATTGCCGTCAATAGGCGCCGATTTGACCTGTAATTTGACATGTCAATTCGGAGCTATGTGAACATGGGTGAAGTTGCATAGATATGAATGGAACTCATGGGGGGTAACTTTTAATGTGACTCTGAGGTCCAAATCTGCATGAAAATTCACATAAGTGTGTAAGTGTCAAGCCCTGTACACACGATCAGATATCCTATGGATTTTCGTCTGATGGATTTGTCCATCAGAAATCCGATGAAACTGTTTTCCATCAGTCTTGCCTACACACCATCAGTCAAAAAACCGACCGTTCCAAACGTGGTGACGTAAAACACTCCGATGAGCTGAGAAAAATGAAATTCAATGCTACTGAGCATGTGTCGACTTGATTCTGAGCATGCTTGGGTTTTTTATCTGATGGATTTCCCCACAGACGATCGGAAATTGCCATCGGTTTTTTATCCATCAGATAATTTTAAAACATGTTCTATTTTTTAAAACCGATGGAAAAAAGACTGATGGGTCCCATACACGATCGGTTTGTCTGATGAAAACAATCCATCGGACGGTTTTCATCAGTCAAACTGATCGTGTGTACAGGGCTTAAGTGTAATCATAAGTGTAACCTAATGAGATTTAATTATAACACCTTTGAATAAAGTCCCATTTGCACTTGTGCGACCTTAAAATTGCACAGCTTTGCCATGACTTGAAGCAATGTCTGTGTAATCTTGTGGTGTATGGACCTCAAATCGCATCAAAGTCAAATCAAGGTAGTGCAGGGACGAATTTGCCCCACTTTCAGGATGCATAAGTGACAATAGGGCCAAATTCAAAGATATCATTGAATCTCTTTCACATTGCTGCGACCTGAAAGTCACACTAATTTGCTGCCACTTTGCCGCTGCAACTTGGCCTCAACTTCTGGGAATGCCTGTGTAATATTGTGCTCTATGTACCTCAAGTCACACGAGGCTCTGTTTCCACTATTGCAACCCTAAATTGGCATGATTTTGCCACGATTTTTTTGCCACGATTATGATGCGACTTGGAGCAATGCCTGTATATTCTTGAGGTCTATGGACCTCAAGTCGTATCAAAGTGGGACCAAAGTAGTGCAGGGACTACTTTGAAGTCGCACAGATATGAACCATACTCATTGGAAATCATAGGGTATGACATGTTAATCGACTTTGCAGTCTCAAGTCGCATGACAAGTCGCACTAGTGGAAGCCTGAAAGTCACACCAAAGTAGTACAGGGACTACTTTGAAGTTGGTCTGACTTAAAGTAGCACAGATATGAATATGATAATCATGAAAAGTCGCCCAACTGTGAATCAAGTCATGTATATTTTAATAGAAAGGAGCTCTCATTAAGGCTCCATGTACACTGGACGCTAAAAAAAACGCCAGTAGCTTTGCAGGGAGCCTTTCAATTTTTTTGGGCGTTTTTGTAATAGCGTTTTTCAGTGTTGCGTTTTTTACCTTTTTTTTTTTTCAGTGGATCAAAAAACACTAAAAAACGCTTTTGCATTTTTTTCCGCCGAAAAACGGTTTTGAACGCAAAGTTCTTGCGTTCAGAAAAAAGCCCATTAACTGCACTGCTCATTAACACTAAAAAAACGACCATGTGTGCATGAACACATAGGCTAACATAGAGTGCAGTTAATGGGCTTTTAAAAAAACGCCAATAAACTGCAGTTTATCAGCTTCAGTGTACATGGAGCCTTGTAAATCCGTAAGGACTATGCAAGTATATCAGCAGAACAAATGCAGGAAGTAGTGATGTGTGCACATGGGCCAGAAGCAAACGTGTGGTGATGCCAAACAAATCAATGAAGCCCACCCACACCAAATCCACCCCCACCTTGAGTAAGCACAAGTACATATCCTACACTTACCCGGCAAATCAGCAGCACCTCCTCTATGCTAAAAAGAGGGACCTCGCCATGTCCACCTAGATGGAGATCCTGACCAGCACAGGAACTACCGGGTGATTACAATGACTCATTTCCGGGTCAGGAGGTGAAACCACGCTCTGTTGATTGCAGCTGTGAATATTTTATCTCAATCACGATTAGAATTTATTATTTTTGATTATTTGCAGATATGCAAATCTGTATTTTTACGTATGATATTTGAAGGTAAACTTAAAGGAGTTTGATAAGAAATGGTGTCTCTGGCATAGCAGCAGGTGAATTACAAAGGCAAAAGGCCCAGTTTGAGCTCTGCTTCACACTGACAGCGGGAGGAAATCGTTCAGCAGAACTCATACGATTTCATTCACGCATGTCAGTCCCGACTGCAGGGGGGGGGGGGGGGTGAGGGGACATCTGAGAAATCTGTGCAGGTTTCTGCACTGATATCAATACAAATCGCACTAATTAGAACAGCGCAATTGCCACCGATTTGACATGTCAAATCGCACCAATGTGAACCAGAGCTGACTCACACGACACTGCCTATCCTCCAGCTGAATTCATTACCTGCAATTCTCCACAGCTGTTATATATAAGGATTCCACCTTTATCATTTACTTACAGTTGTGCTAAAGCCTAGGTTTACATTGGGGCGATTTGTCATGCAATTTCAGAAATCAAATCACATGACTATTGGTGGCAATGACACTGGTCCAATCGATGCAACCCCAATTTTGTGGCACCGCACCGATTTGCAAAAGTAGTTCCTTCACTACTTTTGCCAATTTCAGGTGCAACTTCAATAGACATTTGTGTATGAAGCCACACAGATGACGATCAAGTAGTACCTAAAATCGCGCTAGCTCAATTTCAAAGTAGCATAAATGTGAACCAGGGTGAATAAATTCGTTTTTTGGTGCACAAATGCATATAGAAATAAAATATAAAAAGATATTGCACTTTGCCAAAACCACCACCACCACCAAAAAAAAAAAAAAAAAAAAAACACACCAAAGCTCAATAATGTACTTTTATTTTACCAGCAGAAACAAAATGATGTACATTCATTTACTAGCTTCAAAAAAATGTGGACAGGATACATGGTACTACATTTAGCAATTGGATTTTAAGGGCCCTGCTCATAGGAGCTTACAATCTAAAATTTGTCAAAACCTTAGAGTGCACATAGCTTTACTTTTAGTGTATAACGGGCAACACATCACATTTTTATCTGCAAGAATATAGAAACATACTTAAGTCATTATTCTTACAAAGCATTCCAACATAATATTAAAAAAGACACATGTTCAAAACACCCACCCCCACCCCACAATCCACATATACATAGGTGACCATTAGGGATGAGCCGAACACCCCCGGGTTCGGTTCGCACCAGAACCCGCGGACGGACCGAAAGTTCGCACGAACGTTAGAACCCTATTATATACAATGGATGCGAACATTCGAAATCTAAAGTGCTAATTATAACGACTATTATGCATGTTATTGTCCTAAAAAGGGTTTGGGAACCCGGGTTCTGCACCAGGGGACATGTATCAATGCAAAAAGAAGTTTTAAAAACGGGCGTTTTTCGGGAGCAGTTATTTTAACCCCTTCCTACCGGGTCATAGTCATATGACGCCGGCAGGAACCCTCCCTCCCTCCGGGCGGGCGTCATATGACGTCCTTTTTTCCCGGCCGTCTATGGGGTGCGCATGCGTACCCGCGGCACCGCTCGTGACCCGGTGCGCGTGCCCGTCACCCGCGATGTCCGCCGGGCACCCGCGATTGCCCGCGATCACGGCAGGAGTGTGGATATGTGTGTGTAAACACACAGATCCACCTCTTGTCAGAGGTGAGGAGACCAATGTGTGTTCCCAGTACAGAGGAACACAGACCGGTCTCCTCACCTTGTGAGTCCCCCTACAGTTAGAATCACTCAAAAGGGAACATATTAACCCCTTGATCGCCCCCTAGTGTTAACCCCTTCCCTGCCAGTCACATTTACACAGTAATCAGTGCAGTTTTATAGCACTAATCGCTGTATAAATGTGAATGGTCCCAAAAACGTGTCAAAAGTGTCCGATGTGTCCGCCGCAATGTCACGGTCACAATAAAAATCGCAGATCGCCGCCATTACTAGTAAAAAAAATAAAAATGCCATAAATCTATCCCCTATTATGTAGACGCTATAACTTTTGCGCAAACCAATCAATATACGCTTATTGCAAAAAAAGAAGAATACGTATCGGTCTAAACTTGAAAAAAATTGTTTTAAAAAAAAAAAATTTGATATTTATTAAATCAAAAAGAAAAAAATATTGCGTTTTTTTCAAATATGTCGCTCTTCTTTTGTTTATAGCGCAAAAAATAAAAAATGCAGAGGTGATCAAATACCACCAAAAGAAATCTCTATTTGTGGGGAAAAAAGGACGTCAATTTTGGTTAGGTTCAACGTCGCACGACCGCGCAATTGTCAGTTAAAGCGACGCAGTGCTGCATCGCAAAAAGTGCTCTGGTCAGGAAGGGGGTAAATTCTTCCGGGGCTGAAGCGGTTAATGATGCATAAAGTGAAAAAAAAAAGTCAAATATTCCTTTAAATATCGTACCTGGGGGGTGTCTAAAGTATGCCTGTGAAGTGGCACGTGTTTCCCGTGTTTAGAACTGTCCCTGCACAAAATAACATTTCTAAAGGAAAAAAAGCCATTTAAAACTGCTTGCGGCTTTAATGTACAGTAATGTCTGGTCCCGGTAATATGGATGAAAATCTTTAAGAAAAATGGCATAGCTACCCCATCACTCCCCCTTACCCCAGCCCATTACCAGCCCCTTTGGGTCTTGTATGGATATTAAGGGGAACCCCGCACACATAATAAAAAAGGCCCTATACAGGTCCTTCTCAAAAAATTAGCATATTGTGATAAAGTTCATTATTTTCTGTAATGTACTGATAAACATTAGACTTTCATATATTTTAGATTCATTACACACAACTGAAGTAGTTCAAGCCTTTTCTTGTTTTAATATTGATGATTTTGGCATACAGCTCATGAAAACCCAAAAATCCTATCTCAAAAAATTAGCATATTTCATCCGACCAATAAAAGAAAAGTGTTTTTAATACAAAAAAAGTCAACCTTCAAATATTTATGTTCAGTTATGCACTCAATACTTGGTCGGGAATCCTTTTGCAGAAATGACTGCTTCAATGCGGCGTGGCATGGAGGCAACCAGCCTGTGGCACTGCTGAGGTGTTATGGAGGCCCAGGATGCTTCGATAGCGGCCTTAAGCTCATCCAGAGTGTTGGGTCTTGCGTCTCTCAACTTTCTCTTCCCAATATCCCACAGATTCTCTATGGGGTTCAGGTCAGGAGAGTTGGCAGGCCAATTGAGCACAGTAATACCATGGTCAGTAAACCATTTACCAGTGGTTTTGGCACTGTGAGCAGGTGCCAGGTCGTGCTGAAAAATGAAATCTTCATCTCCATAAAGCTTTTCAGCAGATGGAAGCATGAAGTGCTCCAAAATCTCCTGATAGCTAGCTGCATTGACCCTGCCCTTGATAAAACACAGTGGACCAACACCAGCAGCTGACATGGCACCCCAGTCCATCACTGACTGTGGGTACTTGACACTGGACTTCAGGCATTTTGGCATTTCCCTCTCCCCAGTCTTCCTCCAGACTCTGGCACCTTGATTTCCGAATGACATGCAAAATTTGCTTTCATCCGAAAAAAGTACTTTGGACCACTGAGCAACAGTCCAGTGCTGCTTTTCTGTAGCCCAGGTCAGGCGCTTCTGCCGCTGTTTCTGGTTCAAAAGTGGCTTGACCTGGGGAATGCGGCACCTGTAGCCCATTTCCTGCACACGCCTGTTCATGGTGGCTCTGGATGTTTCTACTCCAGACTCAGTCCACTGCTTCCGCAGGTCCTCCAAGGTCTGGAATCGGTCCTTCTCCACAATCTTCTTCAGGGTCCGGTCACCTCTTCTCGTTGTGCAGCGTTTTCTGCCACACTTTTTCCTTCCCACAGACTTCCCACTAAGGTGCCTTGATACAGCACTCTGGGAACAGCCTATTCGTTCAGAAATTTCTTTCTGTGTCTTACCCTCTTGCTTGAGGGTGTCAATGATGGCCTTCTGGACAGCAGTCAGGTCGGCAGTCTTACCCATGATTGCGGTTTTGAGTAATGAACCAGGCTGGGAGTTTTTAAAAGCCTCAGGAATCTTTTGCAGGTGTTTAGAGTTAATTAGTTGATTCAGATGATTAGGTTAATAGCTCGTTTAGAGAACCTTTTCATGATATGCTAATTTTTTGAGATAGGATTTTTGGGTTTTCATGAGCTGTATGCCAAAATCATCAATATTAAAACAAGAAAAGGCTTGAACTACTTCAGTTGTGTGTAATGAATCTAAAATATATGAAAGTCTAATGTTTATCAGTACATTACAGAAAATAATGAACTTTATCACAATATGCTAATTTTTTGAGAAGGACCTGTATTTATCCATTTATAAAACTGAACTTTTTTTCAGCCCATGAATATTTGTAAAATATATAATATGGCCCTCATGCTACAAAGTTTGGAGACCATTGTCTTGAATGGAAATCATAGTACTTTAATTACATAGTTACATAGTGTAAGATTAGGTGTTGTTAGCTCTTGTGGTAGATGCGTTTTTATAGTGATTCAGGCCAGTCAGGAACTATATTTAAGGGCATGGTAGCCCACTTTTATTTAAAAGCACAAAAAGTTCACAAATACATCAGTAGCCCTCACCGGAGGGTTCCACCATTACTGTATCTTGCATACGCAACAGTTTAGCCTCCTGGCTTCCACTCTTGCCATCCGGCTGTTCATGCCTTTAGCCTAGGCCTTAGGTCTGCTCGTCAGAACAAACAGTTTCCAAGAGTTAAGCTGTCTCCTCGCTTACTCCTGGTCAGCACCTTTGTTGCTTAATCACCAATGACGTCTGCCTCCTGCAGACATGCATACTCTGGCTGCACCTATGCAGCGTAGATAGCCTCTGACTCCTCTCAGAGGGATGGGAGAGTCCACCTGACTCCCCAGGCACAGACTTCCTGTCTGTTGGGTGGAGCCCTGATCCATAGTCAGGTCAAAACTAAATAGCCCAACACACAGCTGTTTAATTAACGTGTCTTTCTCTACAAAATCTGGCGTAAACCAACACTCTTTAAGGTCGCACATGGTCCCACCATCACATATTCTCCCCCCCTGTTTCGAACCGGAGGGAGGAACACATAAACCCGTCACCATAAATGGGACACCTCTGTGCCAGCCATTGGCTGCATAGGCCCATTTCTTTTTCCGGGTATGTTTCCACCAGCACTTCACCTTGGCGCCTCTGTGCCAACTATCAGCAGCAGGAGTCCTAATCTGCCCAACCTTTTCTCTAAAGGGGCACTCCACCCACATCTTCTTCTGGGTGTGCTTCCACCAGCACTTCTTCCTGAACCGTGGGCTCCCACTAATCTCTCTATCCCTTCTACCTTCTGGCCTCAGGATCCTTCTTTTTTCTCCCACAGACCTACTCTCCCGGGACTGTTGGGGACCCACTTCCATGAAATCTGTCAGGGACTGGCCACTCTCACTACCTGACGCAACATTAACCAACAACATTTGTTTCTCAGGTTCACTAACCATTGTGTGGTTACTCTTGGCAACCAAACCATCTGAGATCAACACCATATTGTTCTGTTTAACCTCAATAGCAATGTTCCACAAAGGGTTATTCAACTTAATATTGTCATTGGGACCTCTTGTCCCCTTGTTTGCTAGGACAGTGTCTATGGAGGGACCACATACAGGCAAGCAGGTACTCCCTATGGGACAGTCCCGCAGTTTCACATCGCCCCCTGTTGTCCAACACTCCAATAGCAATTGTCCTACCAACGCACATTTATCACCAC
Source organism: Rana muscosa (assembly GCA_029206835.1). Classification (NCBI taxonomy): domain Eukaryota; kingdom Metazoa; phylum Chordata; class Amphibia; order Anura; family Ranidae; genus Rana; species Rana muscosa. The sequence continues at coordinate 2,859,009 of CM055126.1, read as the reverse complement.
ATTTTCCACACCAATCTCTTTAACCATTTCTGTGTCCATTGGTACCTCAACCAATAGCTCAAAGTTGTCTGACAGTGCTCTACAGTGCAATCAGAAGAGGGTCTGAGCTCAACCACCTGCTATTAGTCAGAGGGGTCTGAGGTACCCTACCAGGGGTATGACTTCCAAATCTTGCAAGGTGGACCACCTAATGGTACCCATAATCAACAGAACTGATCAGACTGAACCCCTGAAGGAATGGGGACAGTCTATGTCAGAGCTTGAGGAGAGAAAGAAGAGGGAGAGATAAGGAAGGGGGGAGCGAGACAGAGTAAAAAAGAGAGGGAAGGAGGGGATGGGGAGTCAGGGACCCTCACAGAGAGGGAGGAGGAATAATAAGTTACAAAGAATAGTAGGGGTTGTTGAGTGCTTGCCTATTGGGGAAGAAGTGAGATGCCTACGTGCGTAGCCCAGGGTTTCCAAATAAGACGGAATTTTTCTGAAGTGTCCAGCAAGGTGTTTGAAATTTTTTGCTGTGACATTATCCAGGATATCTTTTGCTTAGCTGTACACCGATGGTGACTTCCAAGCGTAGGCTAAGGTGATCTTGGCCCCCAGGAGGATGAAGTGGATGAGAGAGCAGGACAATTTAGGGACCTTTGGAATAGTATCGTTAAGAAGGGCGATACGATCAGGGAGATTCCTCCCCTAACGCCCATGGCCGCATGGCTGAGGAGCACCAAAGCTCATATTGAGTAACAGAAAGTGGGCTGCCTGAGCTTTTCCAGACCCTACGCAAGAAATTAAATAATTGATAGTAGTGGAAAGTTTCAGAGGAGGGCATGTCCAATTTGGAGATGCAATATTTGAGTGAGATGGGGTCATCATTGTTAAAATATTGTCCTATTCTGTAGAGGCCCTTATCGAGCCACCATCCAAAAGCCTTGATGTCTAGACCCGTAGGGAATTGGGGAATGTGGAAGATGTGAGCAAGGGGGAGCCAGGGAGAGGCCAGTGAGAGTTGTTTATGAAGAGCGTCGCACAGGGACATTGAGTGAGAAAGGGTGGGCGATAGGATCGGGGGATGATCCTTACGTGGTCTCCAGACCAAGTAGTCCAAAGTGTGGTTGGGGGTTGCCTGTCTTTCTATGTCCACCCAGTCTGGTTTTGGGCCTTTAGAGTATATTGCAGAAAATTGACAGACTTGCGCAGCTTGATAATACCACCACATGTTAGGGAGACCCAGGCCTCCTTTTTTCCTTGCCCTAAACAATACCTTCTTAGAGAGACGATGTCCCTTGCCCCCCCAAATGAACCGTATGATAGTTGATTGGAGTCTATCCAGAGCACGCTTTTTGATGGGAATAGACAGGGACTGGAAGAGATACAACAGTTTGGGTAAGAGGGTCATCTTGACCGAGTTGACTCTACCCAGCCAGGACAATTTATAGAGAGACCATTGCGTGAGTTCATCTGTGAGTTTCTTGAATATGGGGGGATAATTGTGATGGTACAGAAGTTCCACTTTAGGGGTGAGGTAAACTCCCAAGTAGGGAAGAGAAGAGGTACACCAGGAGAAGGGGAAGTTAGCCTATCAACTATATCTTGGGGAGTTGTGACGTTCAGGGCCATTGATATCGCCATATTGACTTGGAGGCCTGAAACTGTTCCAAATGTGTTGAGGAGTTGAAGTACGTTAGGGGTCGACGTGAGAGGGGAGGTGATGAATAGGAGGACATTGTCCGCGAAAAGGGAATATTTGTGCGTATGTTGGCCACATTTAACTCCATGAATGTCGGGGTTTTGTCTAAGCTAGGGCTAGAGCTAGGGTTTCTATCGCTATGGCGAAGAGAATAGGGGAAAGTGAGCAACCCTGTCTGGTACCTTTTAAGATTGGGATTTGGTCAGAGAGGTGTCCTTGCAGTTAAATCTGGGCTTTCGGGGAGGAGTATAGGGATGTCAGATTTCTTAGGAATTCTGGGCCAAAGCCCCAATGGCGTAGGATGGTGAATAGATATGGCCAGGTGACCGTATCGAAGGCCTTTTGAAGGTCTATGGAAAGTATGTATCCTGTCTGAGAAGGTCCTCCATCCCAGGCGGATTGCATGAGGGAAACTAAATCTACCGCTGTCCTGATCTGGTCCAGCCCCTGTCTCCCGGGGATGAAGCCCACCTGATCCTTATGGACGCAAGAAGCTATAAAGGAGGCCATTCTGTTAGCTAAAATCTTGGTCATGATTTTTAGATCATTGTTAATCAATGATATTGGCCTGTAGTTGCCTACATCACTGGGGTCCTTTCCTTGTATAGGGATTATTGATATATATGCTAGGTTAGCAGCTGGTTCGAGAGTGGAGCCTTCACGTAAGGAATTAAAGAGATGGACCAGACGAGGAGAGAGGACCTCAGAGAATGTTTTGTAGTAGTGGGTGGAGAAACTGTCTGGACCTGGGGCAGAATCTGGTTTGAGATTTTTGATAACTTCTTTGACCTTATCGACTCGGAATGGTGATTCCATAATGGACCTATGGGAGTCTGAAAGTTTGGGGAGATTGATGTTTTCCAGAAAGGATTCTAAGGAGTCTGGGTCATCAGAGGAGGGGTGTTATATTGCGATGTATTAATATATATATATATATATATATATATATATATACTATTGTGATCTATAATACATATATCTATCACATCTATGTATTAATTGTATTTGTCCCTTGTTTGCTAGTCTAACCTATCAGAGAATGCTAGGCCTGATGATACAATGTTAATTATGAAGACAGACACAGTTGCTTAGTAAAAGAAATTACATTTATTTCCTAAAAGTAGGAATATTACATACTAACCAGGGATGAGCCGAACACCCCCCTGTTCAGTTCGCACCAGAACCTGCGAACAGACAGAATGTTTGTGTGAACTTTAGAACCCTATTAAATACAATGGACTCGAACGTTCGAAATCTAAAGTGCTAATTATAAAGGCTTATATACAAGTTATTGTCCTAAAAAGTGTTTAGGGACCCGGGTCCTGCCCCAGGGGACATGTATCAATGCAAAAATAAGTTTTAAAAACGGACGTTTTTTCGGGAGCAGTGATTTTAATAATGCTTAAAATTAAAAAATAAAAGTGAAATATTCCTTTAAATTTCGTACCTGGGGGGTGTGTATGATATGCATGTAAAGTGGCGCATGTTTCCCGTGCTTAGAACTGTCCCTGCACAAAGTGTCATTTTTGAAGGAAAAAAAGTCATTTAAAACTCACTCGCGGCTAATAATGAATTGTCGGCTTTTATCAATACATACAAAAGTCATTGATAAAAAAAAAAAAAAAAAAAAAGCGTGGGGTTCCCCAGAATTCAATTACCAGGCCCTTCAGGTCTGGATTGGATATTAAGGGGAACCCCGCCGCAAATAAAAAAAAATGGCGTGGGGTTCCCCCTAAATATCCATACCAGGTCCTTCAGATCTGGCATGGATTTTAAGGGGAACTCCACCCCAAATAAAAAAAAAATGGCGTGGAGTCCCCCCAAAAATCCATATCAGACCCTTATCCGAGCACGCAACCTGGCCGGCCGCAGGGGAAAAGGGGGGGACGAGAGCGGCCCCCCTCCCTCATGAACCGTACCAGGCCACATGCCCTCAACATGGGGAGGATGTCCCCATGTTGATGGGGACAAGGGCCTCATCCCCACAACCCTTGCCCGGTGGTTGTGGGGGTCTGCAGGCGGGGGACTTATCGGAATCTGGAAGACCCCTTTAACAAAGGGGACCCCCAGATCCCGGCCCCCCCCATGTGAATTGGTAAGGGGTACATTGTACCCCTACCATTTCAAGAAAAAAGCGTAAAAAAATGTAAAAAAAACCACACAAACACCTTGAAAAAGTCCTTTATTAAAAAAAATATAATAATAAAAAAAAAAACATTCCAGTGGTGAAATCCAGTGTCCCGTGGCGATCCGATGTCCAGCGCTGTCCGTCACTGGTTTTGCCTGAGCGGACCTGATGGGGAACTTCCTCCTCAGTGTTTTAAATGTATAGACCCGCCCCTTCTAGCGGACCAGATGCGGAACATGACAAGGGGCGGGTCTATACATGCATTACCATAGTGAGAGAAGTTCCCCATCAGGTCCGCCCCCTCGGTATGTCGGACCGCCTACGTCATTGGCCTGAGCGGGGATCTTCCTTCACTGTGTGATAGGCAGTGAGAAGTGAAATCAAAAATTTACACCCTTAGAAAGCCTGAAGGCGGTGCTTGGATTTCGGGGTCCCGTACGCGGCTAGGCTCCCAAAAAGTCTCACACATGTGGTATCCCCGTACTCAGGAGAAGCAGCAGAATGTATTTTGGGGTGTAATTCCACATATGCCCATGGCATGTTTGAGCAATATATCATTTAGTGACAACTTTGTGCAAAAAAATAAATAAATAAAAATAAATTGTCTTTTTTCCGCAACTTGTGTCAACATATAAAATATTCCATGGACTCGACATGCCTCTCAGTATATAGCTTGGGGTGTCTACTTTCCAAAATGGGGTCATTTGGGGGGGTTTTGAACTGTTCTGGCATTTTATACACAACATTAGGAAGCTTACATCCACTCTTCTAACCACTTGAAGACAAAGCCCTTTTTGACACTTTTTGTTTACATGAAAACATATTTTTTTTTGCAAGAAAATTATGTTGAACCCCCAAACATTATATATGTTTTTAAAGCAAAGGCCCTACAGATTAAAATGGTGGGTGTTGCATTTTTTTTTTCTACACAGTATTTGCGCAGCGATTTTTCAAACACATTTTTTGGGGAAAAAATACACTTTTTTTTTATTTGAATGCACTAAAACACACTATATTGCCCAAATGTTTGATGAAATAAAAAAGATGATCTTAGGCCGAGTACATAGATACCAAACACGACATGCTTTAAAATTTCGCACAAACGCGCATTGGCGACAAACTACATACATTTTTAAAAGCCTTTACAGGTTACCCCGTTAGATTTACAGAGGAGGTCTACTGCTAAAATTACTGCCCTCGATCTGACCTTCGCGGTGATACCTCACATGCATGGTGCAATTGCTGTTTACATATGACGCCAGACCGACGCTTGCGTTCGCCATTGGGCAAGAGCAGGGCAGGACAGGGGTGCTTTTTTTTTTTTTTTATTATTAATTTTGCTTTTTTATTTTATTTTTAAATTGTTCCTTCCATATTTTTTTTTATTTTTATCATTTTTATTGTTATCTCAGGGAATGTAAATATCCCCTATGATAGCAATAGGTAGTGACAGGTACTCTTTTTTGAAAAAACTGGGGTCTTCTAGACCCTAGATCTTTCCTCTGCCCTCAAAGCATCTGACCACACCAAGATCGGTGTGATAAAATGCTTTTCCAATTTCCCAATGGCGCTTTTTATATCCGGGGGGGGACATTCCCTCCCACTGCTTGTAAAAGCAGTCCAGAGGCTAATTAGTTGGCTGAACGAAAAAAGAGATTGATCAGTGGGTATGCCCACCATTAGAATACCGCCCTTCATCCACCCACTTCTAATGATGGGCATACATGCACCATTTATATATGCCGAAGCATGGGGGCATCCTCCCGGAAAAAAGTTATGCCGCACACACATGGTCGGACTTTTCCATGGGCAAGCCTCCGTCGGAATTTCGACCGTATGTACGCGGCATTAGGAGCAAAATCGCTCCTCAGCCCCTGCTGCCCCAATGCTTCGGCATATATGCTTTTTTTTTTTTAACTGTGGTGGTGAAATCACCTCCTACAGCACTGGAGTCGCAGGGATCAGGCCTGTCTCTGCGAACGCTGCAGTTATGTGTGTTGTGTTTTGTAAGTGACAGTGATCGATCGATACTGCACTTGGGTGGCCTGGGCTGGACGGAGGGGCAAAACGCAGGTGCTAGCAGGTATCTGGGCTGATCCCGCTAACACTGCGTTTTTGGGAACCCTAAACTGCTGGGGACACTAGTATAGATCTGATCAGATCAGATATTGATCTGATCAGATACTATACCACTAAGGGGGGTGTATGCTTCACGCGTGAGTGTTAGCGTTACTGGCACTAACCTGACGCTGCCTGGGGTGTGACGCAGACCCTCTCTGACGCTAAAACCTAATTGATATCACCCGCCGGGCGATCAGTGGGTTAAACCTTTATTGGGTTATATATACGGCGGGTGCCCTGACACTATAAAAAGCAAACTAACTAACCAGCGTCACCCGTAACACTTATATGGTGATCACTGGTGAAAGGGTTAACTAGGGGCAATTAGGGGGTTAAAACCTTTATTAGATAATATATGGGGGAACCTGACGCTATAAAAACCTGCGGCGAACCTAAAAAAAATTACTGGCTACCGATCTGCATCACCGACGCTAAGACAGCGATCAGAAAAATGATCGCTTAGCGACAGTGGTGATAGGGGGTTAAAGGGTTACCTGGGGGGCGATCAAGGGGGTTAAACCTTTATTAGATAATTTATGGGGGTACCTGACGCTATAAAAACCTGCGGCGAACCTAAAAAAAATTACTGACTACCGATCTGCATCACAAACGCTAAGACAGCGATCAGAAAAACGATTGCTTAGCGACAGTGGTGATAGGGGGTGAAAGGGTTACCTGGGGGGCGATCAAGGGGGTTAAACCTTTATTAGATCATTTATGGGGGTACCTGACGCTATAAAAACCTGCGGCGAACCTAAAAAAAATAACTGGCTACCGATCTGCATCACCGACGCTAAGACAGCGATCAGAAAAATGATTGCTTAGCGACAGTGGTGATAGGGGGTGAAAGGGTTATCTGGGGGGCGATCAAGGGGGTTAAACCTTTATTAGATCATTTATGGGGGTACCCGACGCTATAAAAACCTGCGGCGAACCTAAAAAAAAATTACTGGCTACCGATCTGCATCACCGACGCTAAGACAGCGATCAGAAAAATGATTGCTTAGCGACGGCGGTGCTAGGGGGTGAAAGGGTTATCTGGGGGGTGATCAGGGGGTTAAACCTTTATTAGGGGGGGTTAGGGGGCTACACTGGATCTAAAACTTAATGTAGTGACACTTTTACAGTCACAAATGTCACTGATTGCAGTGATCAGTAAATAAATGGTCACTGCAATCAGTGACACTGTGACTGGGGGCTGAAGGGTGATCAGGGGGGGCCTGGGGGGGCGATTTGTGTGCCTATGTGTCCTGGTGTCAGTGTAGTGTTAGTGCACTGACCTGTGTGTCTTCTCTTGTACGGCGCTCGGTATATGTGAGCGCCGCATGAGAGATGACATCACTTCCTCCTGCTTCCTCTGCCTGTGTAAACATTACACAGCAGAGGGAGCATTTCCATTCGCCGGGAGCGATCGCGGGGGGGTGGCCAGAATCGAATGGCCGCCCCCTCATGTCAGATCGCTCCCCAACGAATACCGACCGCTCACTGTATAGGAGGCGGGTCCGATCGGACCCCCCAACTGTACAAAGGCAATCACATACACTGTACGTGATTGTGCCTGTCGGTGCCATTCTGCCGACGTACATATACAGTGAGCGGTCGTTAAGTGGTTAATGTAATGTCTGGTCCCGGTAATATGGATGAAAATCTTTGAGAAAAATGGCATAGCTACCCCATCACCAACCCCCCCCCATTACCCCAGCCCATTACCAGCCCCTTTGGGTCTTGTATGGATATTATAGGGAACCCCGCACACAAAATAAAAAAATGCCCTATATACTCTGGACAGCCGTATACAGGCGGTGCATACAAGACAGGGACTGTAGGTTTGTTCTTATGTAGAATCTGTTTGTAATTTTGAACAAGTACATTGTTTAAGTGTAGCTCCAGCCAAAAAATCTATTTTTAAGCTTTTTGGAAAACATAGGGAAGGGTTATCACCCCTGTAACATTTGTTTTGCTGTCTGTGCCCCTGTTCAGAACATTTCACCTCACTTTCCGTCCCAATGACAAATGTTTTTGAAAAGTGGGTTTTTTATTGAAACAAGGATTGGTGATAAAGCATCAGTAGAGAGGAGACACCTTTTTCCCATATTAACTCTTACAGGAGAGAATTTCCCTTCCTAGGGGTAGATTTCCTCTCACTTCCTGTTGTCACCTTTCGTTTGCAAGTAGGAGTCGTTTGTAAGTTGGATGTTTGAAAGTAGGGGCCTGCCGTATATACTCTGCTGAAATTTGCCCCTTACATGTTGGTGTTGCCACAACACTGTAAGCCCTCACAGTTACTCGTGGTGGGCGCATGAATGGGCCCTGCTGTGAATTATTAGATCAAGAATTGTAATTGCATGCCCCTGTTAAACAGGGGCTGAAAAATTGGGCCTTTGGTGGTGGTGGTGGTGGTGTTGACACAACACTGTAAGGACTCACAGTTACTCTTGGTGGGCGCAGGAATGGGACCAGCTGTGAATTATTAGATCAATAATTGTAATTACATGCCCCTGTTAAACAGGGGCAAAAAAATTGGGCCTTAGGCACTGGTGCCACAACACTGCAACCCCTCACAGATACTGTACTTGGAGCACAGCAATGAGCCCTGCTGCAAAGCATTGCATCAAAAATTGTAATTACACGCCCCTGTTAAACAGGGGCTGAAAAATTGGGCCTTAGGCACTGGTGCTGGTGCCACGACACTACAACCTCTCCCAGATACTCTAGTTGGAGTGCAGGAATGAGCCCTGCTGCAAAGCATTGCATAAAAAATTGTAATTACATGCCCCTGTTAAACAGGGGCTGAAAAATTGGGCCTTAGCCACTGGTGGCGGCACCCAGAAACAAAAATGTTCTTCCAAGCTATCATCATCAATCGGATCATTGAGGAGGAGGAGGATAGTCAGTCAACATAACAGGACAGTCACTCAGCATCAGCATCAGTCTTGAAGGGATGTGACATTTGAAAATAAATTAGTCTGTTATATCAGCTTCAGGTGTTTGGTAGCTGGTGGTGATCCAAGACTGGTTCATCTTTATGAAGGTCAGTCGATCAACCGAGTCGGTGGACAGGCGCACCCTGTGATCCGTGACAAATCCTCCAGCAGCACTGAATGTGCGTTCTGAAAGAACGCTGGATGCAGGACAGGCCAGTAGCTAAATTGCATACTGTGCAAGCTCTGGCCAGTGATCCATCCTCAAGACCCAGTAAGCCAGAGGATTTTCGGTGGGGAAGGTGTCCAAGTCTGACCTTGCCCCTAGGTATTCCTGCACCATGTATATCAGACGCTGGCGATGGTTGCTGGAACCGATCATACCTTGGGGCTGCGGACTAAAGAATTGTCTGAACGCATCGGTCAGACGGCCACCTTCCCCACTGCCCCTTCTTTGACTGACCGAAGCCTCAGCAACTCGTTGTCCAGGACCAGGAGTTTGTAACCTCCCAGTCTCTGGGAACACATTGCACAGACCTTTCTGCAAGGCCTCCTGGAGTTGTCTCATCCTCTGCTCCCTCTGCGACGGTAAGATAAGGTCCACAACCTTACCCTTGTACCGTGGATCAAGGAGAGTGGCCAGCCAGGAATGGTCCCTCTCCTTGATCCGAAGAATACGAGGATCCTTCCGCAGACTTTGCAGGATCAGGGAGGCCATGCAGCGTAGGTTAGCTGAGGCATTCGGTCCGGAGTCCTCTGGGTCACTAAGGACGACATGATCCGCAGCCACCTCCTCCCAGCCACGTACAAGTCCACGGGTTTCTTGGGACTGTAAAACATCCCTAAAAGACTGCTGCTGATGATGCTGAGTGCCAGGCTCCACCTCCATGCTGACACAATTCTCCTCCTCCTCCTCCTCTTCCTGTGCGATGGGTGGGACAGAAGGAACACTGTCTGGGTAAAGGGGGCCTTGAGAGGCAAGGAAGTCCTCCTCTTCCTGCCTCTGTTCTGCCTCAAGTGCCCTGTCCATTATTCCATGCAGCGTATGTTCCAACAGGTGGACAAGAGGTACAGTGTCACTGATGCATGCACTGTCACTGCTCACCATCCTCGTGGCCTCCTCAAATGGTGCCAGGACAGTGCATGCATCCCTGATCATGCCCCACTGGCGTGGTGAAAAAAATCCGAGCTCCCTTGACCCTGTCCTGGTGCCGTAGTCGCACAAGTACTCATTGATGGCCCTCTGCTGCGTGTGCAGCCGCTGCAGCATGGCCAACGTTGAGTTCCACCTGGTGGGCATGTCACATATAAGGCGATTCTTGGGCAGGTTCAACTCCTTTTGCAGCTCAGCCAGGTGAGCACTGGCATTATAAGATCTGCAAAAATGCACACAGACTTTCCTGGCCTGCCTCAGGACATCCTGTAAGCCTGGGTACCTGCCCAAGAACCGCTTCACCACCAGGTTAAGGACGTGAGCCACACAGGGCACATGGGTCAGTTGTCCCTGTTGGAGGGCGGAGAGGAGGTTGGTGCCATTGTCGCAAACCACCATTCCTGGCTTAAGCTGGCGTGGCGTCAACCACCTCTCGGCCTGCCCCTGCAGAGCAGACAGAACCTCTGCCCCAGTGTGGCTCCTGTCCCCCAAACACACCAGCACAAGCACGGCATGGCATCTTTTTGCCTGCGTACTTGCGTAGCCCCATGAACGCCTACGGTGCACCGCTGGTCCCGAGGACAAAGCACAGGAAGAGGCCATGGAGGAAGAAGAAGAGGAGGGGGTGGAGGAGAGAGGTGTGTCACAACCAGTAGTAGCATTTTGGAGGCGTGGCGGCAGAACAACCTCCAACACTACTGCACCTTGTCCTGCATCCTTCCCAGCTGCCAAAAGAGTGACCCAATGGGCTGTGAAAGAAAGGTAACGTCCCTGTCCATGGCTGCTGGACCATGAGTCAGCGGTAATATGTACCTTACCGCTGACCGCCCTGTCCAGTGAGGCCAAAACTTTGCCTTCCACATGCCGGTAGAGAGCCGAAATCGCCTTTCGTGAGAAAAAGTGGCGTTTGGGAACCTGCCACTGAGGAACCGCACATTGCACAAACTCACAGAAGGGGGCCGAGTCTACCAACTGAAAAGGCAGCAGTTGAAGCGCTAGCAATTTAGCCAAGCTAGCATTCAACCGCTGGGCATGTGGATGGCTGGGAGTGAACTTCTTTGACGGTCCAGCAGCTGGGGCAGGGAAATTTGCCTGCTAGAATCGGACGTTGGTGTACTGCTAGCAGAGTGCCCGCAAGTACTTGGCTGTGACACACCTAATTCTACACCTTCATTCCTCTCAGTGCAGGTTTCAGAGAGGACTGAAGGTATAGTGGGGTTGGAGATCCCAGCTGATGCGGTGCAAGGAGAGGTCCGCTTTGTTCTTTGGTGTGGGTCTTTAAGGTAGGCTTGCCAACGAGCTGCATGGCAGGTCAACATATGTCTGGTCAAGCATGTGGTGCCCAAGCGGCTGATGTTTTGGCCACGCGATATACGCTTGAGACATATGTTACAAACAGCAGCTGTGCGATCTGATGCACTCGCCTCAAAAAAGGCCCACACCAAAGAACTTTTTGAATAACGGGCAGAGGCAGCGCCCTGCACAGGCGGAGCTCTGCGGTGTGATTCAGTCGGTGTGCTGCCCTTACGCTGGGCCCCAGAGGGAATCCTGCCTCGTTGGAGATGTGCCTCCTCCTCATCCTCACCCTCCTCCTCTCTCCTATTAGGCACCCACGTAGAGTCAGTGACCTCATCATCCCCTCCCTCCTCATCACTGGAGCCAATCTGGCAGTATGCTGCAGCTGCTGGAACATGACTGCCAGATTGCTGTCCTTCTTGAGCATCCCCTCTCTCTGCTCTCACGCTACTGCCTTCCTCTAGCTGGGTATCATCATCAGACCCTTCGAAACGCTGGGCATCCTCCTGGAGCATGTACCCAACACTGTGCTCAAACAGTTCGGGGGACTCCTCAGGAGGACATGGTGGGTCTAGGGAAGGAGTGACTGATGATGACATTGATACCAGGGAAGAGGACGCTTTGGCAGCTGCTTTGCCAGTACCCTGAGCCTGGGTGAGAGAGGATGAGGAGGGCTTGGTCATCCACTCTACCAAGTCTTCGGCATGATGCGGCTCAACACGTCCAGCTGCCGAAAATAAGGACAAGCGTGTCCCATGGCCACGTGCTGATGACGATGCACCGCGTCCACGACCAGCACTGTTATCTCTAGACACTGAGCATGCTTGCCCTCTTTTATTGGCTCCTGACTGTCTGCCTCTCCTTGTTTGCCTTCCAGACATTCTAATGGCCTGCAGGGAGATGGAAAAACCAGCAATAAGGGGTAGCTTCAGGTGTATATTTTGCAGGAAGCACACTACGCCCGCTGTAAGTGCTGCAGATGACTGCCTGTGTTACACAACAGGAAAAAACAGCAATAAGGGCTAGCTTCAGGTGTTTATTTTGCAGGAAGCACACTCCGCCCGCTGTAAGTGCTGCAAATGCCTGTTAGTGTAACACAAAAGAAAAAAAGCTCCAGCAATAAGGGCTAGCTTCAGGTGTATAATGTGCAGAAGGCACACTCCGCCCGCTGTAAGTGCTGCAAATGCCTGTTAGTGTAACACACCAGGAAAACACAGCAATACGGGCTAGCTTCAGGTGTATAATGTGCAGGAGGCACACTCCGCCCGCTGTAAGTGCTGCAAATGCCTGTTAGTGTAACACACCAGGAAAACACAGCAATACGGGCTAGCTTCAGGTGTATATTTTGCAGGAAGCACACTACACCCGCTGTAAGTTCTGCAGATGACTGCCTGTGTTACACAACAGGAAAAAACAGCAATAAGGGCTAGCTTCAGGTGTTTATTTTGCAGGAAGCACACTCCGCCCGCTGTAAGTGCTGCAAATGCCTGTTAGTGTAACACACCAGGAAAACACAGCAATACGGGCTAGCTTCAGGTGTGTACTGTGCAGGAGGCTTAGCAACAATGACACTGACACTGTCCCCTGCCTATCCTTCTCTCTCCCTGCACACAAGGTTTAGCAAAGAATATGACACTGACACTCTCCCTGCCTATCCTTCTCTCTCCCTACACACAAGAATAGCACAAAGAATAGCACAATGACACTGTCCCTGCCTATCCTTCTCTTTCCCTGGCGGCCTTTTATAGTGTGGGGCGTGTGCTAAACCCCCTAAACTATAATTGGCCACAGGCAACCTGCCTGTGGCCAATTATTGCTCTCCTAGCTGCCGGCGCTGTGATTGGCCAAGCATGCGGGGTCACAGTGCATGCTTGGCCAATCACAGCGCCGGGATTGCACTGCGATGGCGCAGTGTATTATGGGCCGTTCGCGTCACTCGAATTTGGCGCGAACGGCCCAAATAGTTCGATCTTCGTCGAACGATTGAACAGCCGATGTTCGAGTCGAACGTACATTCGACACGAACACCGAGCTCATCCCTAGTGCTAATTAACAGGATCTTCAGACATTGCAGTGTCGGGTCTAACAGATTACATTCCTTAGGGGGGGCATCCTTTCCTCCGGGCACGACAAGCCTCAGCTTATCTGACCATTTGGAATGCAACAGAATATGTACAAAACCCAGAACTTATATTCCTTATAACATATGCCACTTTGCGCCTAAAGGGCGCACAAAATCATTCTCCAGACACGGCTCCTATTGACCAATCCATAATGTCTGGTGTTTCTGGACCAGTACCTATAGAACAGTCTTTAACTGCATGTGCTTCAGAAACAGCTCCTATGAAATAGCCCACAATGGTTTTACCGTGTTGAGCCTCTTAACGTAGGCTTCCGAACCAGCTCCTATGGAACAGTCCATAATGGTTTTAACGTGCTGCGTTTCCCAACACGTGCCGCTTTGCTACTGGGTGACACACCAACCTCATTCTTCTGTGACAGCTTCCATGTCACTATTCTGTATCTTCTGTGTCTTCTTCTTCCTGACATCTTCATAAAGGGGTATAGCAACGGCAAGGGGTGTCCATTTGCTCACCATTCACCAGCACACACTCAGAGCAACAACTCAACTATCTTTCAGATACAGAGCCTCGAGGAGGACCTTATTTGCTCATATTATTAGCCTAAAATACACCTTGGTCACACTACACCATAACATAAATCAACCCATTACCATAATAACTACATATATACATATGACCTATCAAATTACGTATCCCGCTTCCAACTTCCTATAACTCTTCACTGTAAATAAGGGTCGGGATTATGCAGGTTCGTTCATAGTGGCCTTCCCTACCGCAATTCTGGCATGTTGGCGGTATTTCAGTGTTCTGAATTGGCAGCAAAGTCTCTAACCTGTATGAAGGGACATCACCACCAATTCGTCCCCCAACTTGCATAGATAAATGCAAGACTTTCCTATATAAACGTTGAGTCCAACAACACATACCAACTTGAACCAATGACGATGCTGCGTCAATAATGAGCAATACTACAACGGGATGTATCAAATAATTCAAAATACTGTTGGCCTTACTGGAATGTCTAAATACTACCTCCCACCAAGACCCTCCCACATCATTTTCTAGTTGATGCAGTACCTCCTTTATTTCATTCTGATCGTGGTGGATGACTATAGTAGCATTAGCTCTCTCTTGCTGCAGCATCCTCATAAGGCTCTCATCTCTATCCTAATGTCATGGATGTCTGTCTGCCATCTTACCTTTCCTCCTCATGTGTTCATCTTAGAGGCCAGACCCTTTCACCTGGCTTCCTTTATAATCTCCTCCCAGCCTGACTCCACCCCAGGGCCTATCACAGAACACTATATTAACCTGTACACTGCAAGCCTGCTTTGCTGATCAATATGTTTGTTTATGCATCGTGTGTTTGGGTTCCTGCCTGCCGTGTGCTACGTCTGTCGCTCTGTTACGTTATTGGCTTGTTCCTGACTATCCCTGTCTGCTTGTGACCCTTGACCTTCGGCTTGTCCTTCATTATCCTTGTCTGCTTGTGACCCTTGACCTTCGGTTTGTCCTTCGCTATTCTTGTATCTTGTGCTGCTGCTTCCCCTCTTTCCCCCTTACCCTACGGGGCATGAGCTAGGAGACTCTAGGGGCCGCGACCTGGACCTAGCTGCAGCGCAACATCCTCACCACTAGAGGCTCTGGAGAAGACCTGCTGGGTCTTAGACTCCACGCCCTGGGGAATCTCGGCTCTAGCTTCCTGTAGGATACCGGTTGTGCTCCTCTGGTCCCGCTTTCCACAACCACCCAGTTTCCTATTCGCAGCAGTCAGCCATAGGGTTCACTATCTTGTGGTGCACTCCTGTCCCCCTACGGTGTGCATCTGTCATCTGGCCACAGGTGACCTGACAGTTTGATCAGCCATGGAACCGGCTGACATGCCGCTCCCCGCGGATGATCCATTACAGGGCACAGTCCGTAGACTTGAGACCCAGGAATCAGATCAGACTCAGGTGATGCGATTCCTCCTGGTTCTGGCTTCTCGCTTCGAGCAGCTTGAGACTTCCTTGGGAACCCCAAATCCGCAATCTCAAGTGCAACCAGCGGCTGTGCCTTTCGCACCAGTCGCAGCCACACACTCACTAAAACTGCCAGCTCCGTTCCGTTTCTCTGGGGACTCCAAGGCCTGCAGGGGGTTTCTCAGCCAATGTACGATTCATTTGAGCTTCATTACAGGGGTGATAACCCTTCCCTATGTTTTCCAAAAAGCTTAAAAATATATTTTTTGTCTGGAGCTACACTTAAACAATGTACCTGTTCAAAATTAAAAAACAGATTCTACTTAAGAACAAACCTACAGTCCCTGTCTTGTTTGTACCTCCTGTATACTGCTGTTCAGAGTATATAGAGCCTTTTTTATTTTGTGTGCGGGGTTCCCCTTAATATCCATACAAGACCCAAAGGGGCTGGTAATGGGCTGGGGTGGGGGGGGTGATGGGGTAGCTATGCCATTTTTCTCAAAGATTTTCATCCATATTACCGGGACCAGACATTACATTAAAGCCGCAAGCAGTTTTAAATGGCTTTTTTTCCTTTTAGAAATGTCATTTTGTGCAGGGACAGTTCTAAACACGGGAAACACATGCCACTTCACAGGCATACTTTAGACACCCCCCAGGTACGATATTTAAAGGAATATTTGACTTTTTTTTTTTCACTTTATGCATCATTAAAATGACTGCTCCAGAAAAAACGTCAGTTTTTAAAACTTCTTTTTGCATTGATACATGTCCCCTGGTGCAGAACCCGGGTTCCCAAACCCTTTTTAGGACAATAACATGCATATTAGTCGTTATAATTAGCACTTTAGATTTCGAACGTTCGCATCCATTGTATTTAATAGGGTTCTAACGTTCGTGCGAACTTTCGGTCCGTTCGCGGGTTCTGGTGCGAACCGAACCCGGGGGTGTTCGGCTCATCCCTATTCCTGTCTGATCGGGCTAAGGTAGCCTATATCATCTCCCTCCTCTCCAGTGAAGCTTTAGCCTGGGCTACCCCCCTGTGGGAAAAGAATGATCCGGTGGTTTGCAGCCTGTCCGACTTCTTGGAGCTCTTTCGTAACATCTTCAAGGAGCTGGCTCAGGCTTCTTCAGCGGCTAGTGCCCTCTTACGTCTTCGCCAAGAATCTAGTTCAGTGGGACAATATGCCCTGGTCGCTACCTTTTTACATGGCCTCTCTGACCGAGTGAAAGACGAATTAGCGGGAAGAGCCATCCCCGTTGGTCTGGACGATGTAATTTTTTTGTGCAATCAGATCGACATTCGTTTTCAGGAGAGGTCCCTAGAAAAAAGACGCCAGCACTCCCTGGGCCCTAGCCAGTCTGAGCTCCCCTCCCTTCATCCCGTGGAGCATCTTCTGCCTGCTAAGGAACCTATGCAGCTGGGCCGGACCAGACTAACCCCCGAAGAACGTACTAGGTGCAGAACTCTGGGCTTGTGCCTCTATTGTGGGGGCAAGGGTCATTTTCGTGACTCCTGCTCGCTTCTGTCTGGGAAACGCTCGGCCTAATACATTTGGATGGTGGAGTATTGGACCCAGAAACATCACCTTCTCGCCTTCTCCTGCCGGTGTTCCTTCATGTAGGCACTTCTCCTCAATCAATCCTTGCATATCTGGATTCCGGGGCTGCTGGCAATTTTATGGATTGGGGGACTGCTTCTTCTATGAAGCTTACCCTTTCACCTCTCGCTACCCCATTGGTAGTCTCGGCAATTGATGGCACTGTTCTACCAGGGGGCCCTATTCGCTTCCAGACGCTACCATTACGATGTTGGTAGGGATTCTCCACTAGGAGTGGATATCCTTTCTCATTCTACCCAAGGCCTCTACCCCTATTGTATTGGGCCTTCCTTGGCTACAGCTCCACTCTCCACGTGTAGACTGGGTCTCTGGGCAGGTCCTGGCTTGGGGTCCCTCATGTTTCTCGTCATGTCTTCTCAAGGTGGCCCCCAAGGAGAGACTTCCGGTTGCTACCACTTCTGTTTCTTCTGATCTTCCCGCTGTATACAGCGATTACCGGAACGTGTTCTGTAAGAAATCAGCTGAGGTGCTTCCTCCCCACAGGTCTTTTGACTGTTCTATTGACCTTGTCCCCAGGGCAACTCTGCCCAGGGGTCGTACCTACCCTCTGTCCATCCCAGAGACCCAGGCCATGTCTGAGTATGTCGCAGAGAATTTGGAGAGAGGTTTCATCCGGAAATCCGCATTGCCTGCAGGGGCAGGGTTCTTTTTCGTTGCCAAAAAGGATGGTAGCCTAAGACCCTGCATCGACTATCGAGGTTTAAACGAGGTTACTATTAAAATTCGATACCCCTTACCCTTAATATCTGAACTATTCGATAGGTTGAAGGGTGCCTCCATTTTCACCAAGTTGGATCTCAGAGGCGCGTACAATCTAATTTGAATACGGGAGGGTGACGAATGGAAGACTGCATTCAACACTAGAGACGGGCATTACGAATACCTGGTGATGCCTTTTTGGTTTGTGTAATGCCCCAGCCGTGTTTCAAAACTTTGCCAACGAAATCTTCAGAGATCTGCTGTATCAGTTTGCTGTCATCTATCTGGATGACATTCTGATCTTTTCTGAAAATCTGTTCATCCTCAGAAACCATGTCCGCACTGTACTTCAGCATCTTAGAGAGAACAATCTCTATGCCAAGCTGGAGAAATGTTCCTTTGAAAGTTCTGAGGTCCTGTTTCTTGGGTGCTTTGTCTCATTTTCGGGTCTTCGTATGGATCCTGGGAAGGTCTTGGCTATTACCAACTGGCCTCTTCCTGCTAGCCTCAAGGCCACACAGCGCTTTCTTGGCTTCACAAATTATTATAGGCAGTTCATAAAGAATTACTCTTCCATTGCCGCACCTATTATCGCTTTGACCAAGAAGGGTGCGAATGCCAAAGACTGGCCTCCCGAAGCTGTCTCTGCATTTCACGACCTGAAACAGGCCTTTGTTTCTGGACCTCTCTTGAGGAGACCTAATCCTGTGGATGCATTTTTTATTGAAGTGGAAGCTTCCTCAATGGGGGTGGGAGCTGTGCTTCTTCAATTTTTTGAGAAGAGACGTCAACCATGTGCGTTCTTCTCCAAAAAAAAAATCTCAGGCAGAGAGGAATTATGCCATCGGTGATCGGAAACCTCTCGCAATTAAATTGGCGTTAGAGGAGTGGCGTCATCTCTTGGAGGGTTCCCCTCACTCCATAACGATCTTTACTGATCACAATAATTTACAGTATCTACAGAATGCTAAACGTCTGAATCCTAGACAGGCCAGGTGGAGTCTCTTCTTTGCCCGTTTTAATTTCACGATTACCTACAAACCTGGTTCCTGCAACGGTCGGGCTGATGCGCTCTCTAGGTAATTTCACACTTTGGACGAGGAGTCCGCCCCTGAATCTGAGCCGATCATTCCAACCTCGTGCATTGTTGCCCACTCTACCACCCTGAAGTCAAAAATTCCGCCTGGTAAGATCTTTGTCCCCACTGAGCTAAGAGCTAAGATCCTTCATTGGGGACATGATTCCAAGGTGGCAGGTCATTCTGGATTCCTCCGATCTTTCTTACTCATCACTCATCTCTACTGGTGGCCTAATCTCCGCTCAGATGTCAAAGACTACGTTAAGGCTTGTCATGTCTGTGCTTAGTCTAAATCCTCCACACAAGCCCCTGCTGGTCTCCTCATGCCCTTGCCCATTCCTAAGGAGCCCTGGGCTCATATTGCCATGGATTTTATTACCGACCTCCTACTGTCTGAGAATAATACAGTCATTTGGGTGGTAATCGATCGGTTCTCCAGGCTCATTTTGTTCCTCTTCCTGGTCTTCCTTCTGCTCCTGCCTTGGTTCCCATTTTTATTTGAGAAATTTTCCGCCTCCATGGGGTTCCTTCTCATATTGTTTTCGACAGGGGAGTCCAATTTACGTCTCGTTCTTGGAGAGCCTTTTGCAAATCCCTCAATATTGTCTTGGATTTTTCCTCTTCTTACCATCCTCAATCCAATGGACAGACTGAGAGGGTTAATCAGGAGTTGGAGTTAGAAGTCTTTCTTTGCACCTTTGTGTCTTCTCATCATGACGATTGGTCCTCTCTACTCCCGTAGGCAGAATTCTCCCATAACAATCATGTGAATACCAGTTCGCAGAAGACACCCTTTTTCACAGTTTATGGAAAACACCCTCAACTTCCTCTTCCCATGATCTGTTCTCCAGATATTCCAGCTTTGGCTTTGGTTCAGGAGTCTCTCAATTCCGTTTGGGGTGATGTTCATGATTCCCTCCGGGCAGCTGCTGAAAAATTCAAAGGCTTTGCCGACCGCCGCAGGCGTAAACCACCTTCTCTTCAGCCAGGGGATAAAGTCTGGCTCTCCACTAGGAACATCAAGCTCTGAGTTGCTTCTCTGAAGTTTGCTCCACGATTCATTGGTCCATACACTGTAACTGCTAAACTGAATCCGGTTTGTTTCAAACTCCAGATTCCTAAGAGCCTTAAAATCACTAACTCTAAAGCCTTTAGTCCTCAATAAATTCTCTCGTCCTCTCCCTACCTTGGCGCCTGTCTCTGAGGATAATCAGGAGTACGAGGTCAGTCAAATTCTGGACTCCCGACTCTGTAAAGGTGTTCTTCAGTACCTCGTTCATTGGAAGGGGTTTGGTCCTGAGGAGAGGTCTTGGATCGCTGCATCTGAGGTCTTTGCACCTTGTCTGTTAAAGGAGATTCATCTGAAGTTTCCCTCTAAACCTGGGCCCAGGCGGGGAAGGGGGAGGCCTCGTAAGAGGGAGGGTACTGTCATGGATATGCATTAATGTCTGTCTGCCATCTTACCTTTCCTCCTCATGTGTTCATCTTAGAGGCCAGACCCTTTCACCTGGCTTCCTTTATAATCTCCTCCCAGCCTGACTCCACCCCAGGGCCTATCACAGAACACTATATTAACCTGTGCACTGCAAGCCTGCTTTTCTGATCAACGTGTTTGTTTATGCATCGTGTGTTTGGGTTCCTGCCTGCCGTGTGCTACGTCTGTCTCTCTGTTACGTTATTGGCTTGTTCCTGACTATCCCTGTCTGCTTGTGACCCTTGACCTTCGGCTTGTCCTTCGTTATCCTTGTCTGCTTGTGACCCTTGACCTTCGGCTTGTCCTTCACTATTCTTGTATCTTGTGCTGCTGCTTCCCCTCTTTCCCCCTTACCCTACGGGGCGTGAGCTAGGAGACTCTAGGGGCCGCGACCTGGACATAGCTGCAGCGCAACATCCTCACCACTGGAGGCTCTGGAGAAGACACCTGCTGGGTATTAGACTCCGCGCCCTGGGGAATCTCGGCTCTAGCTTCCTGTAGGATCCCGGCTGTGCTCCTCTGGTCCCGCTTTCCACAACCACCCAGTTTCCTATTCGCAGCAGTCAGCCATAGGGTTCACTATCTTGTGGTGCACTTCTGTCCCCCTACGGTGTGCATCTGTCATCTGGCCACAGGGGACCTGACACCCAATCTGTTAACCATTCCTGTATCTTCCATCCCATACCAAGGTTCAGGGCTCTCAGATTAACAGGGCGGTTATGGTTGATATCCACAGACAGATTGGCAATATGCGGTACCACATAATTCCATTCCTGTGTCTGGACATCGCCAAGGGTACACCATGCTCCTCTAGCTAGTGTCCGGTTCACAAAACATCCTAGTTCCATGACTAACAATACATTAGTATCCTTTAGGACAAAGAAACAAACTCTCCCATGTCCCAAATAATACATCCGCGTTCCCTTCCCGGCAATGTTTTCCCCATCCAGAACACAGAGCGAGGCATCTTCCCAACATTTCTCATTCACCACCATATATTGACCTGGCATACATAGGATGGCATGGTCATGCTTCCGACAGAGGGAAATATCAACCTGCCTCCAGCTCCCATCCTCTCTGATCACATGTGGGTGATTTAGCCTCAGATGTAACAAAGTAGAATCCCCAGTCAGCAAGCCCATTGATACCACCGAATACACAGACTGAGTCTGTACTTCTGTATATGGGATCAATGAGGAAGCATAGCATCTCTCATAATTGAAATTAGTACAGCCCATCCAGGCATTCGACCACCACTTTGCATTAGTGTAAGAGATGTGCTTTGGTAAAATCTTACTGAGCTATGATGCTAACTCATAAGGCCACTGCCCCTCCTATAAAGATTGTACAATCAGCTTGATGTTGGTTGATAGTTCCGCCTGCCCCTGCGTGCACGCCAGAGCCCATGACACATTTTTGCCCTGTATCACCACACTATCTACCAACCTCTTAAAATGGCGGATAAAATCTTGAGCCACTTTTACCTGGGTATTTAGGTGACGTTGTTGAATGTTATCGAGAATGTCATTGATCTCTTTCTGAGCAACAAAGCCCCACTTGCTGTCTGAAGCTATGGCTGAGAGTTTGTTCCTCAGGAAAACGATGTCCACTCCATTAACGACGCCCATTCCGGCTCCTATTCCCCCCAATATAGTGCTGAGTACATCCCTCCTCTTCCGGTTACTCCTCAGAAATAAGCGTCCTGCATGAACCTCACTCTGTGTCCGCCCGTCTCTGGGAACAAGCCACTGATATACTGACCGCACTTGATTCAGAGTATACTCAGCACATATAGGGTAATGGGATTTTATCAACCACTGTGAGACGTTGAAGTGCCATGTGGTGAAGGCATACTATACCCTGGAAGCCAGCGTTTGGGACGAGCTTAGATCTATTTGTAGTGGTTCCCCTTTCTCTAACGGAGCATGCCCCTGTGTGTGGTCACTGGCATTACCTGTGCAGGGTTTAAACCTCTCAGGTGAGACATCAACCAGGCGTATCTCCCCCTTGTCCAATTCTGGTGTCCCACATGTCCAGTAACCGAGAGCTTTTCTGTAGGACTGATAAGACTGGGATACCGCTCCCACAAGGAAATTTTCACCCCGTTGATGTGTCATCTGGAGCTCCCTAGTTTGGCCAACAGACACCTTACTATGCCTAAGTGTCAGCCTCCTGGGCCTCTGCACCCTATTACTTTGGTCATGCCAATATATGCCACACATAAAAACATACTTCCCTTCTTTCAATTCTTCACCAAAAACCCCATATCCTACGTCCCTTGTTTCCCAAGGTTTGGATAGATTGGAATTTTTTCCTAACCAATAACCCGTTTCATTCATATATATAGTTGCATCCACAAACGGCTGGAGGGATTCCGGTATGATATTTCGCAAGTCTTGTTTATACGCCAGTCCTTGAGATGTTACATTAGGATTAAATCGTCCAAAAGCAAAAGAAACATTGTATTGCAAATCGCCATGGCGACCCCATTGATATGTCTCTGGTAACTTAGGACTCTCTGATATTATCCGGACCTTTCTCCTTCTCTCAACTCCCCCCTGCTCCCACTTCTGCTTTAAAAAGTTCAACATTGATGACACAGCAGAAGTGGATGCATGATCTTCCTCAGGATTTTCACTTTCCGCCTCATCCCCTGAGTGTTCGTCTGAATCAATTTGAGATGTTACATGGCTCAGATGGATTGCCAACGCGACAATTATGATCCTTCTATCCATTCTCCAGAGACTTTGCCAATCTTTGCTCCACCAGGACTCTGGAAGAACAAGAGCGGAATCAATTTTTATCAGCAGTACCTTTTACATTGATCAGCATGAACCCATTTCTCTATCAAGGGGCTTCAGTGATGCCTCTAGAAAAGACTTGGTACATAGTGCGGTGCTAAGAGATATATGGGAAAGAGCAAGTGTGGAACCTCAGAGAGTGGCTATCATTAAGGTGAGAGCTTACCAAAGAGAGAGAGAGGAGGTTACTGTGGGCAACAACAAGGCAGATGAGCTGGCAAAGGAGGCAGCCCTGATAGGAGTCAAGTGGACACCCTATGATGCTGAAGGGAGACAGGCCTGGGAGGAACATAATTTTGGGGAGCATCTGCCGCTTTTACTTTAAGCTGCTTTTTGATTGAGCTCAAGGCCTCATCCTTATTTTGTTCAACTGCTAAACATGGGGTAGGCATCCTTAGCACCGGCAGGAGTTCATGTGAACCTACTTTCACCTCCTGCTCCTCAAAATTATGTTCCTCCCAGAGACCTTGTTACATAGGCGCTGTCAGAGAATATGGTTATGGGACCTGAACTGAAATGCGTGATGACCTCTCTCACTGCCTCCAGTTCAGCTCTTTGGGCAGAAAAGCTTTGAGGGCATTTGGTCATGATTTTTTCATTGGTCTGGGGGCCCCACAGGGCATACCCTGTGTGAAAACTTCCTTCATCCCAGTACCTTGATCCATCCACCCAGATTTTAATGTCTCCATCACCTGTTGCTAACCTGAATACCTCCTGTGTTCTGGTCCGATGTACCTCCCCACAGTCATGCTGCTCCCCCTCATATTGCATCAATTGTGGGAGAGTGTAGGTGGCATTGTGGGTCACAGCCAGATTTCTGGGTGTTAAATCCACTAGCCATCTGGCTACCCTTTGGGAGGATACTCCACTGAGGGTACATTCCAAAAGGGTTTTAATTGGAGAATGGGGTGTCTGCAGAATGATTTTGCCAAACCCCACAACATTCTCTGTAGTGAGAACCGCCCAGTGCCCTGCCAAAATGTTTCTGACACATTCATCAAATCCCCTCTCTACCGGGCTTAGTACCCTGGACCAGTATCCCACAGGTACCCATTTGCCCTGCCTCTCCTGCAGCAACACCGCTGTTATTGCTACTGCAGAGGCATACACTTGTAGTGCAAAGGGCAAATCGGCATTCGGATTGCTCAAGGCCGGGGCCTGCATCAGACTCACCTTTAGCTTGGTGAAAGCTTGCTCATGCTCTCCCAACCAGTCTAAAGGGTCTGTTTCCTTCTTATCTCCTTTGAGAAAATCATACAGGGGTCTTGCCTTTTCTGCAAAGCCTTCAATGAAGTCCCTGCAGAAACCGACCATCCCCAGGAATTGTTTCAGCGCAGTTTTAGTGATTGGTCTTGGTAATTTCCTGATACTGTAGTTTCACATTTGTTTGGGTCTGGAGTCCTTCCCCCCTGTGAAATTATCACACCCAAGAAACATACTGAATCCTTCATCAATTGTGCTTTTTTGGGGTTTAATTTCAGACCTGCATTCTCAATTAGTGTCAGGAGCTCCTCCAGCAGAGCATAATGCGGCTCTTTGTCTCTGTTTGAAGCAAGATGTCGTCCACATACTGAATGATGCACTCTGGCTCAGAAAATGTCTTCAGAATGTCCACCATACAGATATGGAAGTACGTAGAGCTGGATTTGAACCCCCTCTTCTCCCCCGTGCTCCTCCTAGGCAATTGACAGTCCTTCATTACATGGCCTGTATTTCCACATCTGTAACACCTGCCTGCAAATCTCACTCTACCTTCGCTTTTAACTACCTCCGCCATTCTTTTGTGTGGCCTATTGTCTTGATCTGTCTCCCAAACCCAGTCCCTTAATATGTTTATAAAGGTCTGGTATGAGGTGGCATTCCTCAGTGCAATTCTGGTATGGTAATCAATACATGTGCACTTTATAGCCATAGAGCACAGAAAACTACTGTCATCAGAAGACATATCAGGACAATTGTATGTGGCTTTATAAATGGTGAAGTATTCACTGCAAAAGAGTATTGGATCAATTCCCCTGCTAAATTTTGTATTCTCTAGGGCGTCAGAACCCCTAGTATCTCTTCCTCCCATTATGCGCTGCATTTCCCTCATTCTATCTGCTGAGTTCCCCCAATTTGAGTTTAACTCGGGAGTTAGACCTCTATGATTCCCAACTGGTGGTTGCAGTTTTTCACACAGTTGCAATGGGAGCCATGCGCGGAGGAGTGCGCATGCATCCCTATTGTTTAAAATGTACTTTGTCACTACAGATTCCAGCCTGTTCGAGAGACTAATGGGTGAAGCACTCGTGTCAAATGTTCCCAAAATCTGGCACAGATTTGTGCGATCTTGTATGGAGAGTGTCGTGGATTGGATGCTACCCTCCCTTTTTATAATTGCAGATCCTGGCCAAGTCCTTTCTGATGCAGGAGTAAAGAGAGAAGATCTCTGATCTGGGGGCTCTTCAGGACTGTCAGCTGACCATACTGGTTGCTGTTCGATCAGCATCCTTTCTCCCTGCTCCTGTGTCACACCGGAATGTGTATCCTTGTTAGCACAACAATGGCTGTGCACTTTCTCCATTGCCTGTGCTTTCAAAGATAGAATGGCATGATCTTTTTGGGCTAGCTGAGTTTTACATTCTTGTAACTCTCTCTTAAGTATTTCTATTGCAGAATCATTCCCCGTCTCTTTTTTAAAGATGCGATACACTGTTCTCTCAACATACATGTTTCCTTCCATTCATTCACTCCTTGCTCCAACAAACCATTCTCAGTCACCAATTGTTCAATCTCATCCCTCATTTCATCACACTCACAAACAGTTGTGTCAGCATTCGCAGTTATAGCTAAAATATCTTTACTCACATTTTCTATTTTTCCTATTAATTCTGTCCTATCTTTACACCACTCCAATTCTGTCTGCTCTGCGATTTATTTCATCTTTAATAACATGCATACCACATTGGCCATTCTCTCCTTCTTGCCTCTTTTGGAAGACTTTTTAGACTTGATGGCCTCATTATGAGTATTGCATTACTTTAATAGATCATTGAATTGGTGTACTAATGCATTCTTTTGTAAATTATTAAATTGGATACACTCATTTTTCCCAATAAACTGCTCAAGAATATCCATTGCTATGCTAATCTGCAAGTAAATAAACTGAACAGTTGATTAGACACTACACAGCGACAAACAAACAGAGACACAGACCCACAGGAAACAACAACAAAAAAAAACTGGTATAAAGCTTATTTAAAACTTGCTACCACTTGTAGTTCTTAATTAACGCTCTCCTGACAAATTTCAGGCCACATTGAACTTCTATAGGAACAGAAAGCTCTTTCACTCCCACATGTGTAAAAAAAAAAAAAAAAAAAAAAAAAAACTTTAAATAAATTTTTTTTATTAACCACTTGACCACTGGGCACTTAAACCCCCTTAATAACCAGACCAATTTTCAGCTTTCGGTGCTCTCACATTTTGAATGACAATTACTCAGTCATACAACACTGTACCCATATGAAATTTTTGTCCTTTTTTTCACACAAATAGAGCTTTCTTTTGGTGGTATTTAATCACTGTTGGGTTTTTTATTTTTTGCGCTATAAGAGAAAAAAGACTGAAAATTTTGTAAAAAAATGATTTTTTTTTCGTTTCTGTTATAAAATTTTGCAAATTACTATTTTTTCTTCATAAATTTTGGCCAAAATTTATACTGCTACATATCTTTGGTAAAAATAAGTACAAATTGGTGTATATTATTTGGTCTTTGTGAAAGTTATAGAGTCCACAAGCTATGGTGCCAATATCTGAAAATTGATCACACCTGAAGTACTGACGGCCTATCTCAATTCTTGAGACCCTAACATGCCAGAAAAGTACAAATACCCCCCAAATGACCCCTTTTTGGAAAGAAGACATTCCAAGGTATTCAGAAAGAGGCATTGTGAGTTTTTTGAAGTTGTCATTTTTTCCCACAATTCTTTGCAAAATCAAGATTTTTTTTTTCTCTTTTTTTTTATTCACAAAATTGTCATATTAGCAGGTTATTTCTCACACACAGCATATGCATTCCACAAATTACACCCCAAAACACATTCTGCTATTACTCCCGAGTATGGCGATACCACATGTGTGAGACTTTTACACAGCGTGGCCACATACAGAGGCCCAACATGCAGGGAGCACCTTCAGGCGTTCTGGAGCACCAAGGCCAATTCTGACATTTCTCTCCTACATGTAAAAATCATCATTTATTTGCTAGAAAATTACATAGAACCCCAAAACATTATATATGTTTTTTTAGCAAAGACCTTAGAGAATATAATGGTGGTTGTTGCAACTTTTTATCTCGCACGATATTTGCGCAGCAATTTTTTTAACGCGTTTTTTTTTTTTTAACAGTAAAGTTAGCCCAATGTTTTTGCATAATGTGAAAGATGAAGTTACGCCGAGTAAATAGATACCTAACATGTCGCCCTTAAAAATTGCACACACTCGTGGAATGGCGCCAAACTTCGCTACTTAAAAAATCCCCATAGGCGACGCTTTAAATATTTTTACTGGTTACATGTTTTGAGTTACAGAGGAGGTCTAGGGCCAAAATGATTGCTCTCGCTCTAACGTTCGCAGAGATACCTCACATGTGTGGTTTGAAAACCGTTTTCATATGTGGGCGGGACTTACGTATGCGTTCGCTTCTGTATGCGAGCTCACGGGGACAGGGGCGCTTTAAAAAAATAAAATAAAATTTATTCTTCATTTTACTTTATTTATTTTAGTTTGACATGTTTTTCCGCCCTAAACATTTTTTTGATCACTTTTATACCTATTACAAGGAACGTAAACATCCCTTGTAATAGGAATATGGCATGACAGGTCCTCTTTACAGTGAGATATGAGGGGGGGGGTGTCAATAAGACCCCACATCTCACCTCTAGGCTGGGAAGCCTGAAAAAAATACAAAAAAAAAAAACAACAATCCTGGCTTTGATCGTAGCGGTGAGTCGGTAGAAGCACCGGAGGGCGGCGGGGGGGGGGACATCCCCTCTTGCCTCCCGTAAGAATGATCAAGTGGCGGAACAGCCGCTATGATTGTTCTTATGGTGTAGGGAATCGCCGGCTGAAAAAGCCGATATCTGAATGATGCCTGTAGCTGCAGGCATCATTCAGATATCCCCGCACAAAGTCAAGGACGTCATATGACGGCCGGAGGGCGGGAAGTGGTTATTGCAGAGTATTGCCGGGCATTGCGGAGTATTGCCGGGCATTGCGGAGTATTTCCGGGCATTGCGGAGTATTGCCGGGCATTGCGGAGTATTGCAGGGCATTGCGGAGTATTGCGGTGTATGGCAGGGTATTGCGGTGTATGGCAGGGTATTGCACGGGTATTGCACAGGGTATTGTGGAGGGTATTGCACAGGGTATTGTGGAGGGTATTGCAGAGTATTGTGGAGGGTATTGCAGAGTATTGTGGAGGGTATTGCAGAGTATTGTGGAGGGTATTGCAGAGTATTGTGGAGGGTATTGCAGAGTATTGTGCAGGGTATTGCAGAGTATTGTGCAGGGTATTGCAGAGTATTGTGCAGGGTATTGCAGAGTATTGTGCAGGGTATTGCAGAGTATTGTGCAGGGTATTGCAGAGTATTTTGCAGAGTATTGCGCAGGGTATTGCAGAGTATTTTGCAGGGTATTGCAGAGTATTTTGCAGGGTATTGCAGAGTATTGTGCAGGGTATTGCAGAGTATTGTGCAGGGTATTGCAGAGTATTGTGCAGGGTATTGCAGAGTATTGCACCAGGGTATTGCAGAGTATTGCACCAGGGTATTGCAGAGTATTGCACCAGGGTATTGCAGAGTATTGCACCAGGGTATTGCAGAGTATTTCGCAGGGTATTGCAGAGTATTTCGCAGGGTATTGCAGAGTATTGCACCAGGGTATTGCAGAGTATTGCACCAGGGTATTGCAGAGTATTGCACCAGGGTATTGCAGAGTATTGCACCAGGGTATTGCAGAGTATTGGCAGGGTATTTTGCAGAGTATTGGCAGGGTGTATTGCAGAGTATTGGCAGGGTATAGCACAGGGATGGCTGAGCAGGGATGGATGGATGGATGGATCTGTGACTGCAATTGTCACAGATCCAGCCCACAGTGCTGCTGCTGCCATCCGCTCCCTCCCCCTCCCCTCTCACACTGTACCGATCGGTACAGAGAGGGGAGGGAGGAACCGGCGTCATCAAATGACGCCGGTCTGTTTACAAGTGATTGCTCCGTCATTTGACGGAGCGATCACGTGGTAAACGGCCGCTATCAGCGGCGATTTACCGCGATTCGTGATCCGCCGGGTCCTCTGGACCCGGCGGTCACGGAGTTTCCCGTGTGCGCGCCCCAGGGGGCGCGCGGGAGCGCGATTCTGGGAGGACGTTATATAACGTCCTCCCAGAGTTAAGCAACCACCCTGCCGCCGTTATTTGTCGGCAGGTGGTTGTTAAGTGGTTAAAAAAATAAATTAAAAAAAATTGTGATAAAATTTTATCACGATTTCATAATTTATAAGATTTGAAAGGGAAGTGAAAAGGATGGAGGGAAAGTAAGGGAAGGTAAAGGGGAAGAAGGAGAAGGGAAGGGAAAGGAAAGGGGAAGGGAAAAAAACATTATTTTTTTTGAGACAGGGAGAACCACCTCTCAAAATCTAACTATATATGTTTAATGTTTGTTATGATCGCTTATATGTCTGATGTTTATCATTGTAAATGTTATGGTAAAGAAAATAAAAATAAAGATCAATTAATAAAAATAATAATATTTAATATAATATAATATAATATTTAATAATATTTTGACAAATTAATATAAAGAACTTTAAAAAAATATATTAAAAATTTTCATAAAAAAAACTAATAACTAAAAATAATTTGTAACAAAAATAAAAATTAATAAAAAAAATAATAAAATACTTTTTTTTTGGAAAATGAATATAAAAACTAAAAATAAAATTTATTTTAATTTTTTTTCATAAACTCTAAAAACATATTAAAAAAAATTCATAACATTTTTTCATCAAAAATTATCCAAAAAACTTCATAAAAAACTTCAATATATATATATATATATATATATATATATATATATATATATATATATATATATATATATATATTTTTTATAAGGTTTCATAAAAAAAAAATCTATATTTCCCCCACTTTTTCCGCATGATGTGTGGTTTATCCTGTCAATCTGCAGGCTATATCGGATACCCCAGGGAGGATCAATCCCTCACTCACCAGTACAATTAACTGGCTACAGGCCTAACACACATTAACAATACAATAAACGTTTAACATTTAACATATATCAGCCAAAAATAAACTCACCAGGTTTTTGCGCGTCCGCTCGCCGATGAGATATTTCACAGGACCTTCTGGACCGTCAAAGCAGGCTTCAGAATTCGCAAGCCAGCGCGTTTTTTTGTCCACACTTGAGACTAGAGTTGAGCGGACACCTGGATGTTCGGGTTCGACGGGTTCGGCCGAACTTCGGAAAAAAGTTCGGGTTCGGGAACGAACTTTAACCCGAACCCGGACCCCATTGAAGTCAATGGGGACCCGGACTTCTAAGGACTAAAAAGGCTCTAAAAAGGTAATGGAAAGGGCTAGAGGGCTGCAAATGGCAGCAAAATGTTGTTAAGAGCATGGCAAGTGCTCTGCAAACAAATGTGGATAGGGAAATAACTTAAAATAACAATAAAAGAAAAAAAATAAAAATAATAATCTTGACCTAGGAGGACGAGGTCCATATGGAGTAGGAGGTTGAAGTGGCGGTGGATGTGGCTGTGTAGGTGGAAGCGGCGGTGGAGGAGGACGAGGTAGCCAACACTGATTCAAAAATACAACAATGGCTGTGTAATGCCGGTGATGTGTCGAATTCTGTCCCCCGTCAAATAGTGTCCACCCTGTCCTGCGCTTGCTCAGTATGTAGGACAAGGGGATTTCTAAAATCTCCCAAGACGAACGGCGCCTGCGTAGTGAGTTCAGGTGAAGGCCACACCATCCGTGGTTCAAGACGAGCCAAGTGAGGCCGTGTCCGAAGCGTGGCGATCGAACCGAGCCTGTGAGGGGCCCTGTTTACTATGTGCTACCGTATGTCCACTTGGATGGTGGGGCTTGAACCTGCACTCACAGCGCAGGCACCGTTCATCTTCTGAGATTTTGTGAATCTCCTTGTCCTCTGTACTGCGCAAGCGCTGCGCCTTCGCAGTATGGGCCGGACACAATCCGATGGCCGGACAGTTTTTGTCACAACACCGGTATACATGTCTATTCTGCACAAGGTATGGACAAGTCCTGTGGGATCCATGCCTGGTTCATTTTAATGAACGTGAGCTTGTCCACATTGGCTCTGGACAGGCGGCTGCGCTTGTCTGTGATAACGCCCCCTGCCGTGCTAAATACACGTTCAGATAATACACTGGCTGCAGGGCAGGCCAGCACCTCCAAGGCATAAAGGGCAAGCTCAGGCCATGTGCCCAATTTGGAGACCCAGAAGTTAAAGGGGGCAGACCCGTCATCCAGTACGTGTAGGCCTGTGGACACATACTGCTCAACCATGTTGGTGAAATGCTGCCTCCTGCTAAGACGTTCCATCTCAGCTGGTGGTGCTGGTTGTTGTGGCGTGCTGACAAAGCTTTTCCACATTTCAGCCATGCTAACCCTGCCTTCTGAGGTGCTGCCGGTGCCCCGGCTGCGTTGGCGACCTCTTCCTCCTCCTCTGCCTTCGCCTTGTGCTTCCACCGTACGCCCGCTGTCAGGTGGGAATGCCACCAGCAGCGCGTCTACCAGCGTGCGCTTGTACTCGCGCATCTTACGATCCCGCTCCAGTGAGGGAATTAAGGACGGTACGTTGTCCTTGTAACGGGGATCCAGCAGGGTGGCCACCCAGTAATCAGCACCAGTTAAAATGTGGGCAACTCGGCGGTCATTGCGGAAACACTGCAGCATGTAATCGCTCATGTGTGCCAGGCTGCCCAGAGGCAAAGAAAAGCTGTCCTCTGTGGGAGGTGTATCGTCTGTGTCCTCTGTATCCCCCCAGCCACGCACCAGTGATGGCCACGAGCTGGTCTGTGTGCCACCCTGCTGTGAAAATGCCTCCTCCTCCTCCTCCTCCATCTCCTCCTCCACCTCGTCATCCTCCAGAACTGTTCCCTTTCCGCCGGACAATTGTGTACCTTCCGTTTGTTGGTGCAGGAACCCACCCTCGTAGCCACTTGTGAAAGACTGCCCTGAAAGCCTTTGAAATGATCCCGCTTCCTCCTCCTCCTCCTCATCCTCCTGTGCCACATCCTCTTCCATCATCGCCCAAAGCGTTTTTTCAAGGAGGCATAGAACTGGGATAGTAACGCTAAGAACGGCGTCATTGGCACTGGACATGTTGGTGGAGTACTCGAAACAGCGCAACAAGGCACACAGGTCTCGCATGGAGGCTCAGTTATTGGTGGTGAAGTGGTGCTGTTCCGCAGAGCGACTCACGCGTGATTGCTGCAGCAGAAACTCCACTATCGCCTGCTGCTGCTCGCACAGTCTGGCCAGCATGTGCAAGGTGGAGTTCCACCTTGTGGGCACGTCACATATGAGGCGGTGAGCGGGAAGGCCGAAGTTACGCTGCAGCGCTGACAGGCGAGCAGCAGCAGGGTGAGAACGCCGAAAGTGTGCACACACAGCCCGCACTTTCTGCAGCAGCTCTGGCATATTGGGGTAATTTTTAAGGAACCTCTGGACCACCAAGTTCAGCACATGCGCCAGGCAAGGGATGTGCGTCAAACCGGCTAGGCCCAGAGCTGCTACGAGATTTCGCCCATTATCGCACACCACCAGGCCGGGCTTGAGGCTCACTGACAGCAACCACTCATTGGTCTGTTGTTCCATGTCCCTCCACAACTCCTGCGCGGTGTGGGGTTTTTCCCCCAAACAGGAAAGTTTTAAAACTGCCTGCTGTCGTTTACCCCTGGCTGTGCTGAAGTTGGTGGTGAAGGTGTTACGCTGACCGGATGAGGAGGCGGTAGAGAATAAGGAAGCAGAGTAGGAGGAGTTAGCAACAGGAGGCAAACTGAAGCGCCCTGCAATCCTCGGTGGTGGAAGGACATGCGCCAAACTGCTATCTGCCTCAGGCCCAGCCGCCACTGCATTTACCCAGTGTGCTGTTAGGGAGATATAACGTCCCTGACCGCGCTTACTGGTCCACGCATCCGTAGTTAGGTGGACCTTGCCACAGATGGCGTTGCGCAGTGCACACCTGATTTTGTCCCCCACTTGGTTGTGCAGGGAAGGGATGGCTCGCCTGGAAAAAAAGTGGCGGCTGGGCACGACGTACTGTGGGACAGCCAATGCCATCAGGCTTTTAAAACTCTGCGTCTCCACCAGACGGAATGACAGCATTTCAAAGGCCAGGAGTTTTAAAATGCTGGCATTCAGGGCCAGGGATCGCGTGTGGCTAGGGGGGTACTTCCTCTTCCGCTCCAATGTTTGGGAGATAGAGAGCTGAACGCTTCCATGGGACATTGTGGAGATGGTTGGTGACCCAGGTGGTCGTCTTGCTGGCAGATCCTCTGTTTGCGGGGTGGCAGGTGCCACTGTCACTACAGAGGTGGATGAAGAGGCCGAGACTGCAGCAGAAGAGGAAGCAGGAGGAGCCAGAGAGCTTTCTTGGTTTTTGAGGTGTCTACTCCACTGCAGCTCATGCTTTGCACTTAGATGCCTGGTCATGCAGGTTGTGCTCAGGTTGAGAACGTTTATGCCTCGCTTCAGGCTCTGATTGCACAGCGTGCAAACCACTCATGTCTTGTCATCAGCACATTGTGTGAAGAACTGCCACGCTGGGGAACTCCTTGGACCTGGCTTTGGTGTGCTCGGTCCCTTGCTGCGTTGGGCAGTAGCAGACATACTGTCTAGCTGACAGACGCTCCGCTTTTGCACCTTGCTCCCTCTTCTGCTGTGCTGGTGGCTCTGTGCGACCACCGCCTCTTCCTCCAAACTACACTGGTCACCTGCATAACGTTGATTCCATGTGGGGTCGAGGACCTCATCGTCCTCCACATCATCTTCCACCCAGTCTTCACCCCTGCCCTCCTTGTCTGTCTGCACAATTGCGAAAGCAGCAGCAGTTGGCACCTGTGTTTCATCATCATCCGAGACGTACTGCGATGGTCCTCCCATGTACTCATCATGAAACATAAGTGGTTGGGCATCGGTGCACTCAATCTCTTCCACTTCTGGGGCAGGGCTAGGTGGATGGCCCTGGGAAACCCTGCTAACAGAGTCATCGAAAAGCAGAAGAGACTGCTGCATGATTTGGGGCTCAGACTGCTTGGCTGATTTGCAAGGGGGTGAGGTGAAAGACTGATGGACATGGGTTTCAGGTGCCAACTCTGTTCTTTCATCAGAAGAGTGGGTGGGAGACAATGTGAAGGAACCCGAGGCACTGTCAGCAACCCAATCTACTATCGCCTGTACTTGTCCTGGCCTAAACATTCGTACAGCCTCATTAGGCGCGACAAAATACCGGCGCAGGCTCGGTCACCTACTCGCACCTGAGGAAGGTGTTTCACTTGTGCGTGTATCTGGCACAGATCCACCACGTCCTCTCCCTGCAACAGGAGCTCCACCAGAAGCACCACGACCGGGGCCACCACGTCCCTTTGACCTTCTCCTCATATTTTCAAAATTTAGGATCTTGCCCTAAATGGGTGTTTTTGGAAGCGCAGAACACACCCACAGTACGTAACCGCTGACTCGCACAGCTACAGAACTGCAGAAAATGCTATTCAAAAAAAATGTTGTTTTTTTTGTATAGCAACGTAGGAGAAAACTATAAAGAAATTGTTTATTTCAAACACCTCAAAATATGTATAACACACTGCAACCTTTTTTTGGTGCCACTAAACGGCGTTTTTTGGAAGAGCAGAACACACCCACAGTACTTAACCGCTGAATCGCACAGCTACAGAACTGCAGAAAATGCTATTCAAAAAAAATGTTGTTTTTTTAGTATAGCACAGTAGGAGAAAACTATATAGAAATTGTTTATTTCAAACACCTCCAAATATGTATAACACACTGCAAACTTTTTTTGGTGCCCCTAAACTGCGTTTTTTGCAAGCGTACATTAAAGTGCAATTTTTTTTTTTTTTTTTGCCCTAAACGGGTCTTTTTTTGCACGAGCAAAATAAAATGCTTTTTTTTTTTTTTGCCCTATGGGTCTTTTGGAAAAGAGAACAATAAAGTGCCTTTTTTTTTCCCCTAAAAGTTAGATTTTCTCTGACACTGGGCTCATGGCAGTGTAAAAAGACTGCACTGCAACACAAATAGGTAGACCTATGCAGATCGCTGATTTTAATCTCTGAATCTGGACTCCTATATAATATTCTCTCTCCCTGAAAGCACAAACACAGGAACCTGGCCCTACACTACACTATCTCTCTATCTTTTCCCTCAGATTGTAGAATCAGGACTACCTCTTCTATCTTTCTATCTCTCCCTAAAAGCAGCAGCAGCAGACAAGATCCTCTCCCTATCTATTCTGAAGCAGAGTGTCATGTGTGCTGTGTGCCTCTAGCTTATATAGAAGCTGGGTCACATGTTGCACTGACCAATCACAGCCATGCCATTAGTAGGCATGGCTATGATGGCTTCTAAGGGCACACCAGCTAATCAAAAGGTGATTGGCTGGCCCCTGAAGTATTTCTAAATGTGTTATTAGATTGCCGAACCCGAACCCGGACTTTTGGGCAAAGTCCGGGTTCGGGTTCGGGAAAAAGCTAAAGTTCGGTACAGACCCGAACTTTACAGTTCGGGTTCGCTCAACACTACTTGAGACGACTTCCAGTTCTGGGTTATTTGATTCCCTAGCTTACATGGAGTCAGAACAAAAATACATTAGGGTTTGTGAATTCTGTGCAGAAATAAATCCCACAGTCCTATAGGGTGTCAAATGTTATATTGCCATGTATTAATAAATATATATATATATATATATATATATATATATATATATATATATATATATATATAAATACTATTGTGATCTATAATACATATATCTAATCACATCTATGTATTAATTGTATTTGTCCCTTGTTTGCTAGTCTAACCTATCAGAGAATGCTAGGCCTGATGATACAATGTTAATTATGAAGACAGACACAGTTGCTTACTGAGCTCCCAGATGTAATAGAGGGCTCTCTCATTCCCAAACATCCTGTTTTAAAGGACCTCATTCATACCTCATTCAAACCCTCCCATTGCCCACCCATCTGCCTCTCGACCAATCGTTGCACTTCCATGTTACACGTCTTGTTACTGATTGTCCTGCCATACCTGGCCTCTGGGGGCGATGTTGCCCATATAATCTCCAATAGCTTGCTGGCGCCTTTGATCATTGCACTTGTGTTGACAGCTGCACTTCCCTTTTGTCTTCGGAAGGTGCTACTTAACAGGATCTTCAGACTTTGCGGAGTCGGGTCTAACAGATTACATTCCTTAGGGGGGCATCCTGTCCTCCGGGCACGACAAGCCTCAGCTTATCTGACCATTTGGAATGCAACAGAATATGTACAAAACCCAGAACTTATATTCCTTACAACAAGGGGATAGAGTAAAGTTTGGAGTAGAAGGCCTGGAAAGTTTATAGAATTTTTTGGGGGTTCTGGGTGAGAGATCCAGAGAGTGATTTGATCTTGGGCAGGGTAAAGTTTTTAATTTTTGGAGAAAGTTTCGCCGCCAAACGTGGGCCAATTTTATCAGCCTGTAAATAGAACTTGCCACTCAGCCAGCTCAGGTGCTTGTCGGCATTTGATGTCAGGGCAAGATTCAAAGCAACGCGAGCAGACTCCAATTTGGCTAGACTAGCAGGTGTGGGTTTAGGCTGCTTTCACACTGGGGCGTTGAAAAACCGCGGTAAAAACGCATACCGATAGTAGCGCGTTTTTATCACGTTTTTTGGGCGTTAGCGCTTGAAATAGCGCTAACGCCCATGCGTTTTAATAACGCTATTGAAGCGCTATTAAAGTGTTGGCATTAGCAAATAACCCCACCCCCTTACATCACTTCCTGTTATTTCGTTAGGGAAGAAAGAGAACAGGAAGAAGATGGAGTATTTTGAGCTGCTGCTGATGTTTGTGCTATATGTATGGGAACATCTACTCCAACAGAGACCACAACGTCGATATTGGGTTCATCCTATCCATCAAATGCATGCAGACAGAGGACAATACGTGTTGCTCTATCAGGACCTGAGAGTGCACCCTGATAAGTTCCGAAATTACACTCGGATGAGCATCGCAACGTAAGTCGCAATATCCCAGTCATCTACACACACTCCTACTCCCAAACTTACCCTCCCACTCCCCATACTCCCAAACACCTAACCCTAACCCTAATCCCACTCCCCATACTCCCAAACCCCTAACCCTAATCCCACTCCCCATACTCCCAAACTCCTAACCCTAATCCCACTCCCCATACTCCCAAAAACCTAACCCTAACCCCACTCCCCATACTCAAAAAACTCCTAACCCTAATCCCACTTCCCATACTCCCAAACACCTAACCCTAACCCTTATCCCACTCCCCATACTCCCAAACACCTAACCCTAATCCCACTCCCCATACTCCCAAACTACTAACCCTAACCTTAATCTCACTCCCCATACTCCCAAACACCTAACCCTAACCCTAATCCCACTCCCCATACTCCCAAACTCCTAACCCTAACCCTAATCCCACTCCCCATACTCCCAACCCTAACCCTAATCCCACTCCCCATACTCCCAAACACCTAACCCTAACCCTAATCCCACTCCACATACTCCCAAACCCCTAACCCTAATCCCACTCCCCATACTCCCAAACACCTAACCCTAATCCCACTCCCCATACTCCCAAACTTCTAACCCTAACCCTAATCCCACTCCTCATACTCCCAAACTCCTAACCCTAATCCCACTCCCCATACTCCCAAACTCCTAACCCTAAACCCACTCCCCATACTACCAAACTCCTAACCCTAATCCCACTCCCCATACTCCCAAACTCCTAACCCTAATCCCACTCCCCATACTCCCAAACACCTAACCCTAATCCCACTCCCCATACTCCCAAACACCTAACCCTAACCCTAATCCCACTCCCCATACTCCCAAACTCCTAACCCTAACCCTAATCCCACTCCCCATACTCCCAAACTCCTAACCCTAACCCTAATCCCACTCCCCATACTCCCAAACACCTAACCCTAACCCTAATCCCACTCCCCATACTCCCAAACCCCCAACCCTAACCCTAAGCCCACTCCCCATACTCCCAAACTCCTAACCCTAACCCTAATCCCACTCCCCATACTCCCAAACTCCTAACCCTAATCCCACTCCCCATACTCCCAAACTCCTAACCCTAACCCTAATCCCACTCCCCATACTCCCAAACACCTAACCCTAACCCTAATCCCACTCCCCATACTCCCAAACCCCCAACCCTAACCCTAATACCACTCCCCATACTCCCAAACCCACTAACCCTAATCCCACTCCCCATACTCCCAAACACCTAACCCTAACCCTAATCCCACTCCCCATACTCCCAAATTTCTAACCCTAACCCTAATACCACTCCCCATACTCCCAAACTCCTAACCCTAATCCCACTCCCCATACTCCAAAACTCCTAACCCTAACCCTAATCCCACTCCCCATACTCCCAAACTCCTAACCCTAACCCTAATCCCACTCCCCATACTCCCAAACACCTAATCCCACTCCCCATACTCCCAAACTCCTAACCCTAACCCTAATCCCACTCCCCATACTCCCAAAAACCTAACCCTAACCCTAATCCCACTCCCCATACTCAAAAAACTCCTAACCCTTATCCCACTCCCCATACTCCCAAACACCTAACCCTAATCCCACTCCCCATACTCCCAAACTCCTAACCCTAACCCTAATTTCACTCCCCATACTCCCAAACACCTAACCCTAATACCACTCCACATACTCCCAAATCCCCAACCCTAACCCTAATCCCACTCCCCATACTCCCTAACCCTAACCCTAATCCCACTCCTCATACTCCCAAACTCCTAACCCTAATCCCACTCCCCATACTCCCAAACTCCTAACCCTAAACCCACTCCCCATACTCCCAAACTCCTAACCCTATCCCTAATCCCACTCCCCATACTCCCAAACTCCTAACCCTAATCCCACTCCCCATACTCCCAAACACCTAACCCTAATTCCACTCCCCATACTCCCAAACTCCTAACCCTAACCCTAATCCCACTCCCCATACTCCCAAACTCCTAACCCTAACCCTAATCCCACTCCCCATACTCCCAAACTCCTAACCCTAACCCTAATCCCACTCCCCATACTCCCAAACACCTAACCCTAACCCTAATACCACTCCCCATACTCCCAAACCCCCAACCCTAACCCTAATCCCACTCCCCATACTCCCAAACACCTAACCCTAATCCCACTCCCAAACTTCTAACCCTAATCCCACTCCCCATACTCCCAAACTCCTAACCATAACCCTAATCCCACTCCCCATACTCCCAAACTCCTAACCCTAACCCTAATCCCACTCCCCATACTCCCAAACACCTAACCCTAACCCTAATACCACTCCCCATACTCCCAAACCCACTAACCCTAATCCCACTCCCCATACTCCCAAACTTCTAACCCTAACCCTAATCCCACTCCCCATACTCCCAAACTTCTAACCCTAACCCTAATCCCACTCCCCATACTCCCAAACTCCTAACCCTAATCCCACTCCCCATACTCCCAAACTCCTAACCCTAACCCTAATCCCACTCCCCATACTCCCAAACTCCTAACCCTAATCCCACTCCCCATACTCCCAAACTCCTAACCCTAACCCTAATCCCACTCCCCATACTCCCAAACACCTAACCCTAACCCTAATACCACTCCTCATACTCCCAAACCCACCAACCCTAACCCTAATCCCACTCCTCATACTCCCAAACACCTAACCCTAACCCTAATACCACTCCCCATACTCCCAAACGTCTAACCCTAACCCTAATCCCACTCCCCATACTCCCAAACTCCTAACCCTAATCCCACTCCCCATACTCCCAAACTCCTAACCCTAACCCTAATCCCACTCCCCATACTCCCAAACTCCTAACCCTAACCCTAATCCCACTCCCCATACTCCCAAACACCTAACCCTAATCCCACTCCCCAGACTCCCAAACACCTAACCCTAACCCTAATCCCACTACCCATACTCCTAACCCTAACCCTAATCCCACTCCCCATACTCCCAAACTCCTATCCCTAACCCTAATCCCACTCCCCATACTCCCAAACTCCTAACCCTAACCCTAATCCCAAACACTAACCCTAACCCTAACCCTAACCCCATACTCCCAAACTCCTAACCCTAATCCCACTCCCCATACTCCCAAACTCCTAACCCTAACCCTAATCCCACTCCCCATACTCCCAAACTCCTAACCCTAATCCCACTCCCCATACTCCCAAACTCCTAACCCTAACCCTAATCCCACTCCCCATACTCCCAAACACCTAACCCTAACCCTAATACCACTCCTCATACTCCCAAACCCACCAACCCTAACCCTAATCCCACTCCTCATACTCCCAAACACCTAACCCTAACCCTAATACCACTCCCCATACTCCCAAACGTCTAACCCTAACCCTAATCCCACTCCCCATACTCCCAAACTCCTAACCCTAATCCCACTCCCCATACTCCCAAACTCCTAACCCTAACCCTAATCCCACTCCCCATACTCCCAAACTCCTAACCCTAACCCTAATCCCACTCCCCATACTCCCAAACACCTAACCCTAATCCCACTCCCCAGACTCCCAAACACCTAACCCTAACCCTAATCCCACTACCCATACTCCTAACCCTAACCCTAATCCCACTCCCCATACTCCCAAACTCCTATCCCTAACCCTAATCCCACTCCCCATACTCCCAAACTCCTAACCCTAACCCTAATCCCAAACACTAACCCTAACCCTAACCCTAACCCCATACTCCCAAACTCCTAACCCTAATCCCACTCCCCATACTCCCAAACACCTAACCCTAACCCTAATACCACTCCCCATACTCCCAAACCCCCAACCCTAACCCTAATCCCACTCCCCATACTCCCAAACACCTAACCCTAACCCTAATCCCACTCCCCATACTCCCAAACTTCTAACCCTAATCCCACTCCCCATACTCCCAAACTCCTAACCATAACCCTAATCCCACTCCCCAAACTCCTAACCCTAACCCTAATCCCACTCCCCATACTCCCAAACTCCTAACCCTAACCCTAATCCCACTCCCCATGCTCCCATACTCCCAAACTCCTAACCCTTATCCCACCCCCAATAGTCCCAAACCCACAACCTTAAACTTATGTGTTTAGCAAAGTATGAGTAGTGTCCCATGTATGTGTAAAGTATACGTAGCATTCTTTTCCAAAGTCAGCATGATCAGTTTGTTTAGCATATGACATGGATTAGCATAGCATAGAATAGGTCAATCGTTTTTTTAGTAGTGTTAACAACTCATGTATTTCTTTCACTAGATTCGACTTTCTTCTGGATCTGTTGACACCTGCCTTGGTGAGACAGGATACCAATTGAAGGGATGCAATAACACCATGTGAACGATTACTGATAACGCTGAGGTAATTTGTAGGCTTGTGCAATTCGTTTCGTAACGAATTGAAATTCGTCCGAATTTAGCAACTTTCGGACATTCGGAAGCATTCGAATTTCCGAACAAAGCAATTACGAATAAGACCGAATCCGAAATAAATTATACCGCAAATAGCGAATGCCCGAATGTCTTCGGCATAATTCGTTATGAAAAAGTTACGAATGTACGAATCCATACGAAGCACAATAACACTCACTCTGCTCTGCTCTCTGCTTCTCCCACACCGTGCTGAACTCCCTCTCAAAATGGTGTACAGGGGCGGAGGTTATAGCCGCATGTAAAAAACGAAAGTAAAATACGAGATTTCGAATCCATTCGAAGCACAATAACACTCTGCTCTGCTCTCTGCTTCTCCCTCACCGTGCTGGACCCTCTCAAAATGGTGTACAGGGGCGGAGCCTATAGCCGCATGTTAAAAACGAAAGTAAAATACAAGATTTCGAATCGTTACAAATAACCGCAATGTATTTAGAAAAGTACAAATCCATTCGAAGCACATTAGGCATAATAGGCAGCGTCGTTGTGAGAGAGACACGGAAAATTACGAATCAACGAACCCAAAAAAAGTTACGAAAGTAGGAGTTGTGTCCAGAATCAACGAAAAACAACGTACTCTACCGAAAGTACGAATTATAAAGCAACAAAAAATTCAACGAAAAATGTCGCTTGCAAAAATACGAATGAGTCCGAACACGAAAAATCCCGTCTAGCAAAATTACGAATGATTACGAATCAACAGGACCGGAAAGAAACGAACCGAAACGGAACGAATTTTTCCGTTGTGCACAAGTCTAGTAATTTGTACGATTAATCAATGCGTTTACATGTAAACTAATCATACATCAAAACACATATGTTTGTATAACGGTAAACATTTACTGTATTCGTGTTTTGAACATACAACAGCACAACATGTGCATAAAAAATATATAAAATCTTTATACATATTCGTATCGAAATAACTTATAAGTGTAAATGTATCTATATATATATATATATATATATATATATATATATATATATATATATCTCCATAGAAACATAAAACTTTGTTTCCAAAACTTTGGATACTACTTTGTTTTTTAAAACATTAGTGCAAACATCGAAAAATATCATGGCAGTATAACTTCCATTATCAAAACCTTAGTAACGTTTGTTCTCCAAACTTTATTCAAAACATCCAAAACTAATAACCCAACAATGAAATCACAACAAGTCTTGGTAACACGGCGGTTGAGAGTGTGAATCCTCTCTATGCGGATGAGGAGGATGTTGGATTGGGGGACGATGAAGGGGCATGTCGTACGGCATTCCCTGAAAATTATAGTTATGAGGCATGGACATGTGATTTGGCATTGGTGGGATGGACATGACACGATTGTCATATGATGTTCCCGGTGTGCCTTGTTTGCTATACCCTCCATGAGGATTATGACGGAGAACATCATATGAC
Source organism: Rana muscosa (assembly GCA_029206835.1). Lineage (NCBI taxonomy): Eukaryota > Metazoa > Chordata > Amphibia > Anura > Ranidae > Rana > Rana muscosa. The sequence continues at coordinate 2,815,770 of CM055126.1, read as the reverse complement.
TGGGGGCGGACAGATGGAGATCCGGATCTCTCTTGATATGACTTAATTAACTTGAACATGTCACATATTAGGTCACAATGTGAAGCCGGGTCAACCTTGGCCATTTGAGGGATAAAACTCCTTGCGACGGATGCGAGTTTACCCGTTTCTTGCTTTTGGCATGAAATTAGGTTCTTCACAACGTCTATAAACTCTTGGGTTTGTTGTGATTTCGTTTTAGGTTTAGATCTAGCTTGCTTTCTCAAGATATTTGGCTCTGGTGCTTGCTCGGGTGCATCTCCTTCATCCTCATCATCGAAGAGTACCTGACTTTCATGGATATCTTCGTCTGGAGTCGGGGTAGGCTCCTCCTCAGATTCGGAGCTAATATTGCTTTCTGTTCTGGGGAAAAAATTAGTAATTGATAATAATAATAATTTTTGTGGCATTGTTCTTGAAGAGATATACAACAATGTATATTTAATGCTTACTGCCTCAGCTGCATTATAGGCTTCAAAAACTGGAGCTCAGCAAAATGGCAATAGACTTGACTGGTCTTCCCGCTTGACCCACTTTTCTGTTGTTTAGTCAACTCTCTATGAAAATTATCACGCATAGTTTTCCATCTAATCTTCAACATTCTTACTGAAAGATAAAATTAATTGTTCTTTTTTACAGATATCTGGCAACTGGAAATACGTATACATCACTACAGTATGAATTCAGACTAGGAATATCTACTATTGGTGAAATCATAAAGCATACGTGCGATGAAATATGGAAACTTAAAAATATATTTATGCCAATTCCGAATACACAGAAATGGGAAGATATTGCACAGCGGTTCTTCAGCAAGACTAATTTCCCAAACTGTCTCAGAGCAATTGATGGCAAACACATAAGGTTAATGAAACCTTGCCATAGCGGAAGTCAATACTATAACTACAAAAAGTATTTCTCTGTTGTTTTGATGGCTGTGGTAGATTTCGACTATAAATTTATTTTCGTAGATATAGGATCTTTTCGTAGCTGTGCGGACTCCACAGTCTTCCAGAATACAAAATTTGGAAAGCGTCTTGCTTCCAATCAACTTGACTTGCCAGATAACCAACCATTGCCTGGGACACAGGGTCCTGATATGCCCTATGTTTTTGTGGCTGATGACGCTTTTGCTATCCATGAGCATTTTATGAAGCCATATTCATTGCGAAATCTTGATACTCGGAAGAGAATATTCAATTACCGTCTATGCCAAGCAAGAAGACTAGTCGAATGCGCCTTTGGAATACTGGCCAACAAATGGCAAATATTCCATAAACCAATTAACTTAAAAGTAGAAAATGCTTGTAAAGTTATAAAGGCAGCATGCGTGTTACACAATTTAGTACGGGAGAGAGATGGGATTAATTTTGAGGATACGTTGTCGCATAACATGGAACCAGCCGATTTTCCCCATGTGCGTGGCCCAAGAGTTGGTTTCACAATAAGGGATGAGTTTGTTGATTATTTTTTGAGTCCTTCTGGTGCCGTAAGTTGGCAAGCTGATATGATCTAACACTTCAAATATATGAACTTAAAGGGCTTTTGCATATTTCTTGCTACTTCTCATATTCAATGCCTCAAATAAATATTTGTGTTATTCATTTTTATAATTTTGATCTTTTTTTTTGAAATTCAGGATTACATATGTTCAATATTTCACATTTGGTCCACATTGAACATATGTTTAAAATTACAAAAATTAAATTAATTAAGAAATAATCTAATTGCACATGATTAATAGCTAAATTTGTTACATATTTTGGTAGATTGTAGTCTTCTCTTATCACATTTGATGTATGCATTTAATACTGGAATGTTTAGAATAAATACAATTGATAATCGTTTTGTGATTAGAAATAAAAAAGAAAACAGTAATACAATTGTGTCGGAATATGTCTTTTGGGAGAATGAGGAGTGGAATTAGGGTTAGGAGTTTGGGAGTATAGGGAGTGGGATTAGGGTTAGGGTTGGGGATTTGGGAGTATGGGGAGTGGGATTAGGGTTAGGGTTAGGAGTTTGGGAGTATGGGGAGTGGGATTAGGGTTAGGGTTAGAAGTTTGGGAGAATGGGGAGTGGGATTAGGGTTAGGGTTAGGTGTTTGGGAGTATGGGGAGTGGGATTAGGGTTAAGGTTAGGAGTTTGGGAGTATGGGGAGTGGGATTAGGGTTAGGGTTAGGAGTTTGGGAGTATGGGGAGTGGGATTAGGGTTAGGGTTGGGGGTTTGGGAGTATGGGGAGTGGGATTAGGGTTAGGGTTAGGAGTTTGGGAGTATGGGGAGTGGGATTAGGGTTAGGGTTAGGAGTTTGGGAGTATGGGGAGTGGGATTAGGGTTAGGAGTTTGGGAGTATGGGGAGTGGGATTAGGGTTAGGGTTGGGGGTTTGGGAGTATGGGGAGTGGGATTGGGGTTAGGGTTAGGAGTTTGGGAGTATGGGGAGTGGGATTAGGGTTAGGGTTGGGGGTTTGGGAGTATGGGGAGTGGGATTAGGGTTAGGAGTTTTGGAGTATGGGGAGTGGGATTAGGGTTAGGGTTAGGAGTTTGGGAGTATGGGGAGTGGGATTAGGGTTAGGGTTAGGAGTTTGGGAGTATGGGGAGTGGGGTTAGGGTTAGGGTTAGGAGTTTCGGAGTATGGGAAGTGGGATAAAGGTTGGGATTATGTGTTTTGGGACTATGGGAAGTGGGATCAAGGTTGGGATTATGTATTTTGGGACTATGGGATATGGGATAAAGGTTGGGATTATGTGTTTTGGGACTATTGGAAGTGGGATAAAGGTTGGGATTTTGTGTTTTGGGACTATGGGATGTGGGATAAAGGTTGGGATTATGCATTTTGGGACTATGGGATGTGGGATAAAGGTTGGGATTATGTGTTTTGGGACTATGGGATGTGGGATAAAGGTTGGGATTTTGTGTTTTGGGACTATGGGATGTGGGATAAAGGTTGGGATTATATATTTTGAGACTATGGGATGTGGGATAAAGGTTGGGATTATGTGTTTTGGGACTATGAGAAGTGGGATAAAGGTTGGGATTTTGGATTTTGGGACTATGGGAAGTGAGATAAAGGTTGGGATTATGTGTTTTGGGACTATGGGAAGTGGGATAAAGGTTGGGATTATGTGTTTTGGGACTATGGGAAGTGGGATTAAGGTTGGGATTTTGTGTTTTGGGACTATGGGAAGTGGGATAAAGGTTGGGATTATGTGTTTTGGGACTATGAGAAGTGGGATAAAGGTTGGGATTTTGGATTTTGGGACTAAATAGATTGGTATTTAAACTTACTTTTGCCAGCTTTGTCTTTTTTGCTCAGGGAAACCCAGCGTGGAATGTGCAGAGTAGCAACTGCATTCCATCCAGCTCCTTTTTTGTTTCTATTGGCATACAATGCACTTTTCTTATCCCAGAGTTCTGGGTGTTCCCGCATTGTTTGGATGAACTGTTCAGGTTCAATAGAGGCAGAGGCTCTCCAAGATGCTTCTTCAGCACTAGGCTGTACCTCCTGGCTCGGTTCAGCATCCATGCTGTTGTGTCTGTGTCTCTCTCTCTCTGTCTCCCCTCTCCACATATGAAACAGGATTTCCTGGTATCCCAGCATCATGTGACCCATCAATGCAGTCATGTGACCTTCCCACAGCATCCAGAGAATGGATTTCAGGCGTTTTTGGTTTATTTTCAGGCGGTTTAATAGCGGTACCCATGTATTCTTATGGATATAGGCGTTTTTAATGCGCTATTTATAGCACACAAAACATGCACCAAAGATGCTGCTTGCAGGAGTTTTTTTACCGCACAGCCAGCACAACGCCTCAATGTGAAAGGTTACATTGAGATACATGGGAGGCAATTTTCAGGCGCTATTCAGGTGCTATTTTTAGCGCTAAAACGCCTGCAAACCGCCTCAGTGTGAAAGGGGCCTTATGGGCTTTACTAAGCAAATTTAATTATTTTTCTAGTTCCCATTAAGTATATATATTATATATATATATGGACTACTTAAAGGAGATGTGTACCCTATGCTGTGTTTGATAGTCTTGCCATCTCCCTCTCTCCTCTTGGATATTTTTGGAAATTATTTCTGGGTTTTTTCCCTCCCCCTCTCCTCTTTGTACTCGGATGCGGGGAGGGGAGGGAGGAGGGGGTGGGGCTGGGGAATGAGTTTGGGGAATTGGGGAGGTTTGAAATACATTTTGTCAATATTTATATTTATCCCCAGTAGATGGGGAAATGTTTTGCTTGTTGCTTTTCTCTTTGTGAATGACAAAACTTGGAAAAATAAAGAATATAAAAACAATATATATGTTTTTCTCGGTTCTCCACATCTACCTTCCTTTCCTTTTTTAGTTTGGATGCCATTTGAATCATATTTCCTCTCATGACAGCTTTATGGGCGCCCCAGAGAGAACTCGGGGACGTATCCCCTGTGTCATTAAGGAGGAAAGGAAAAATTATTGGATTTCCTTTTCAAGCATGGTGCAGTGAACTGGGTTGGCAAGGAGGGATATACTCAGGCACCACTGGGGGGGGCCTGTGGGCGATAGAGAGCTAGAGATTCTAAGAGTTACTAAAGAGTGGTCTGACCACGGAACCTCTTGTATCGAGGAGTGATGGCTGTGTGAATGTCCGAGTTGGGGATAAAGATGTGATCAATCCTGGCAAATGTTTTGTGGGGAGCAGAATAATGGGTGAAGTCTTTGGCCGTGGGGTTCAGTTCCCTCCAAGAATCAATCAGGCCCAAGTCGTGAAGGAGTTGGGCGATTTTGAGGCTTTGTTTAGAGGGTCGTTTAAGGTGGGGTCTGTCCTGGGAGGATTTGTCAAGTGTGTGTTCAAACGTGATGTTGGAGTCACCCCCTATGATGATTCTGCCTTCCAGGTGAGAGGAGTGGGTTGATAACATGGAGGCGAAAAAACGTGTCTGGCCCTGATTGGCGACATAGTAGGATACAAAAGAGTACATCGCCCCCTCAATGAGCCCTTTGACCAGCAAGAACCTGCCTTCCTTGTCTTGGATTGTGTGGACGTGGATAAATGGGATTCGTTTGGCCAAGAGAATGGCTACCCCTCTCTGTTTGGTGTCAGCGTTCACAAGGTAGAAGGTTTGGTACCTGCGGTGGAGAAAGGAAGGGGTGTAGCTAGCCGGGAAGTGGATCTCTTGGAGAAGGACAACATCAAGGCCTCTGGCATGGTAGCTCTGAAAAGCCTTCCGGCGTTTAGAGGGAGAGTTAAGTCCCTGTGTGTTATGAGAAGCTACTTTCAGAAGTAGCTTATGAGTATCTGTCTAAGCCATGGGTGCAAGAGGTGGAATGCGAGAATGTATGAGGGGAGCTTACCTTTGAATTAGGGAGACTGTTGTCTTCATACGTGAAGTTGGTCACCAGCAGATGCCCTGATGTGAGGCCTGGGGGAGTTCTCCATGAGGGTTCCTGGAGGAAAGGGAAGGGGAGCAAAGGAGAGAGGGGTGAAGGCAAGGGTGAAGAAACAAGAGAGGCAGAGGAGGAAAGATCAGAGTGATTGATATGATGAGTAAGTAAATCACAAAAAGAACACAAAGCAAACATGTGCGAGAATTTAAGAGTAAATCAACAGGACCGGCAAGCCGAGTCCAAGTCCAAGTACCCCTGCAAGGGGAGCCTTGGAGTGGGTGCAACCTCAAAAGGGGTTGTCTACCTGATGTGTTGTGGAAAATATTATGAAGATATATTTAATATGTATTGTCATAGTGTCACCCAGTGTTAGTACTTCCGCAACCCGCTCTAAAGAGCTGACTGGGGCAGTCTGAGGCTGGTTGAATCCCGTCTGGTAGTGGAAAAATGTCTTGAGGTTGGAGTGTGATGTTTGCAGCGTGCGGATATGCTCGCAGACGAGGGGCCCTTTGTGCATTAGCACGGACGATCGCTGAGGAGGGGATATGCTCGCTCTGCAACGACATCATTGGTTATAGGCAGATGCGCGCTCATGTTTTGGCGGTGTGTTGATCAGCATTGGTCCGGGTTCGTAGTGCGCGCCTGCAGATAGCCTCCCACAAGCAATAATAGTATAATCTGAATATGCGTTATTATATGGAATAGCGTAGAATAATGATTCCTATCAGCGGTAATATGAGAGCTTGCGAGCGTTTTCAGAGTCAGGGAAAGCTTCCATGTTTTAAAGCAATACGGCTTAGTTTGCTGGGAGCGTACATGCCTTCCCTGCCCGGACACACCCATAAGACTTTAGCCATCATGTTGTTGAATATGTTGTTGTATTGGAATTATATTGTAAATAACCCTGTTGGAAGGGATATCTTTATATGGACATTTGCTGTGTAAAGAGGACATCATGTGATGACCACTCCCATGGAGGTCAGATGCTGTGTCCTCACTTCCTATGGAGGAGGCCACATTCTGTGATGACCACTCCCATGGAGGTCACATGCTTTGGAGTTTAATAAAAAGGCTTTTGAGGGCATTGGCATGGCAGTTGATGCTGGGAGGCCTTGACGATGAGACCGGTCTGGTGATGTTTCTTGATTTGTATGAATGGGACAAATGAATGGTGAGTGAATTTTAGTTTAGGAAGTATTATTGCAATAAGATGAAGTGTGTGCTTATTTAGCACAAGGCAAAAATGGCTGTGTGCTCTGCAAACAACCAATTTTGCCACGACAGAATGGCGGGCCAGGACCTTTGGGAATAGATGGGCCCACTTTAGGCATCGGGTCGAGATGGGGGAGTATGGATGCACGATCCGATGCGTGGGGGCTCTGCTCTGTAAAAGAACAAATTTTTCGACTTTTTGAAATAATGCTGTAAGTTTGCAGTATGTGTGTGTGTATGTCTGTGAATCCGATCGTGCGCGCGTGTGTGTGTGATTTTGTTGGGAGAGAGATCGTATGCCTGTGAATCCGATCATGTGGGCCTGTGTGTGGATGTCTGTGAATCCGATCGTATGTGTGTGATTTTGTCATGGATCGTTTGTGTGTGTGTCTGTGTGAGTGTCTGCTGTATGAGAGATGTATGAGAGATGCCTGTTGTGTGTATGTGTAAGTGTGTGTGTGAATGTATGAATTTTGTATGGTGTTTAACTGACTAGATTGAAGTTGTGTAGAGAAGCTTAAAATGGCTGCTGCCATGTGCTTTGGTGGGGGGAGGGGCAAGCAGCATGGCCATCAGTTACAATTTGGTGGGTCTCTGTGTATCTTTTGACTACAAGTTTGATGCATATAGAGACTGTATATTGTATATGAAATGAAGGTATAGCTGTGGTACTTAGTGCAGCCTACACTGAGCAGTTTGTAAGTAGATGATTGTTTGGGTGCCATGTGGATTGGGGGAAGGGCAGCCCACTGCTTACAATGGAGAATGTTTTGTGCTGGAGGGGCTAAGCCCTGAGAGATGATAATCTGATGTACTGAGAAAGCATAGAAGCAACATTGTGGTGAAAGGAATGTTGTTGTTTTTAATGTTGCGCATGTAACTAACATTTTTGAATGTGCTGGTAGTTGGCCAAAGGGTCTTAAAATGTTTGTAAGTGCTCATGTGGTGTCTCAGGTGTGTGGCTTTGTGGAGATGGCATGAGCCTTGTGGAGTGTAGCTGACTCAAGACACAAATTTTTCAGTGGATTTTGATGGTCATTTAGAAAAGTTTCAATGTTTGTCAGTGTTTGTGGAGATGTTTTGCTAGTAGTGAAGAGATGCTGGTTTTGGCGGGAAAAAGTACATGCGTTAATGGCACCATTCCTGGCTTTTGTTGTTGGCCATCTTGTGGTCTGCCATGCTGCCATGGTCGTCGGCGGCCATCTTGAGAGATGCAGTTTCTCCTTGGCCTGTGGGTATCCTATAAGGGAAGGTGTAGCCACCTTTCCTTTGGGTGCTATACCATGTGACCGTGCTGTGGCATTCGTCAGCTGTCTTGCTGGTGGAGTTTCGTGGCCTTTGGGAGCAGATTTTGATGTTTGGTGCGAATTGAGTAGTGTGGTCTTTTCTGTGTTGGAATCTGGTGGAGACCATTTTTGTTTTCTTTTGTGTGTGGTCTTGCATTTTTATATTTAAGTGTTCATTTGATGTCCCATGTTTGTCAGTTTTTGGCTGGTAGGGAAGTTTGTGCTGATTTTGGTGAAATCAAAAACTGCATTGCATGCGTTAATGGCGCCATTTTGTTGTTGTGGCCTGGCTTGTCGGCCATCTTGAGAGGCGTTTACAGTTTGAGATAGGAAGTTCCAGGTTAGAGGTGAGTCGGGAGGAAATAACAAAGACGTTGACTGATCTCATCTTGTGATTTTCCGGATTTATACCTTTGCATGGGACTATTAATCCATCATTTAGTTCTATAATTCAGTATTGTGGTCTATTTTTTGGGGGTTTTTATTGCATCATCTGGGCATTCATCTGGACTTTTATCATTATATGTTTTCTAATCATTGGACATAATTTTTTGGTATCTAGTGGCTGGTGCCTTTGCTGAGTGTGCACTGCTTTTTGCACATCAGCCCCTGGATGCTATATTAACATTTGTTGATTGGCGCAGTTTTCTTCTGTTCTATGCGTTTACAGTTTGACCTGTGCACTGCTGGGGAGAGTAGTGAGAAACCAGGGTGACATACTGAGAGGCTCTTTTTGTTTAATGTTAAATTTGCTAGTTTAAATAGTTTTTCTAAGCATCGCCTTTTGAGTTGAGTAGAGTGGTATCTTGATATAGCGCGGCATTACCCCGAGGGGTCCCAACGCGCTTGCGGACACATGCACATGCTGGGGCCCATTTATGGATGGGATCTGGTTGACTTACCAGCATGTCTTTGGAGTGTGGGAGGAAGCCAACGCAGACACAGGGAGAACATGCAAACGCCATGCAGATGGTGTTAGGATGGGGAATTCTCTGTTTTCATTTAAGTAAATGTAAGCTATTGCAGGGTCAGCTGACTTTGCAGTATATGAGCGGCGGTTTTTGTATTGGATTTTGGTTTTAAGTGAAAACTCTATTTTACACTGAATTTTGATAGATTGTAAGACTAACTTTAACTGAGTTTTTGTACAGTGGTGTGTGTTTTTATGTTTAAATATTTGGGAGCTTCCCAGAAGGCAATTCATTGTTTTTGAAGCTTGTACTGTATAGCCATCTTTTGGCAGGAGTTTGTATTTGAGTCTCAACTTGTGGTTTGACTTACAGGGGATGTTTGGGTCAGGGGAGATTCCCTCCCATTTGAAAAAGGGGGATTTATTCCATCATTTCCTTGACAAAGGTTTTTTTTTTAATTGCTGAAATATATATGATGTTTAGCCATGGATTTGTTTTAGTGCCTTAATAGACAAGGTGATGGGGCTAGGCTTCCCCCTCCCCCTCCCTCTTTCCTGTACATTGATATGTAAATAAACCAGTTTTTTTTTTGAGAGCTGAGCATGCCATAGGAAGTTCTTTTCAGCATTTATGTATCAGAAGAAAGTTGGTGGGAGGAGTTTGGGGTTTTCTGAAAGGTTAAGCAATGAGATTTGTGTTTGGAAGGAAAATGGAAAGCATTTTGGCGTTTAAAAGTGTTTTATATTTTGTTCCAGTTTTGTGAAGTTTTGTACTGTAATACAGTTTTGGGTAGAGAGCAAACAGGGGGGCATCACCATTATTGTTGTGACATCTGGATACAGAGAGAAGCCACATTGTTCTGTAGGTGGTAAACGGGCGTTATGCCCCATACACACGATCTTTTTTCATGCCGTTAAAAATGCCATTTTAAAAAATGGCCATTAAAAATGATCGTGTGTATGTTGCAGAGCATTTTTAACGACGTGAAAAATGGCCATTAAAAAATTCGAACATGCTCTCTTTTTTCACGTCGTTTTTCATGTCGTTTTTTTTTAACGACGTGAAAAACGATAGTGTGTATGCTTTAACGAGGTGAAAAAACGCACATGCTCAGAATCAAGTATGAGACGGGAGCGCTCGTTTTGGTAAAGCTAGCGTTGGAACTAGATATGGCACATTCGTCACGGTGGAATTAATTGCATCGTTTTCATGCTGCGCATTCCGTTCTTCTTTTGATAATGCTTAAACAATTACCTTCTTTTGCTAATGACATTGAGAGTTATGCCAAACTTGTTTCTAAAGTAATTCCTAATTGATTTAATGATAGAAAAATATTCTTTTCAAGCCACATCTCCCTCATAAATTCATGAATAAATGTAAAGATCAATTTTTTTTTTATGTTTTTGCAGTTTATTTTAGTAATTAAGTTAGCTTATTTATTTTTTTTGGTCCTTTTTTTTTGGTTTTTGCTTAAATTATTCTTGTGTAAAGTTACCACACCAACCTTCAAAATTTGTCTCATTTTGCCTCAAGGAGGTTTGTGTCCCTTGTTAATAACAATAATATAATTTGAGATGTCCCTGCCTACTCCCTAGCAAACTCTCTTTTGAAATACAAATCACATAGTCAAGTATTTTAAGCCAAAAAAAAAGTATCCTTTATTTAGGAACATAACAAATTAAAGGGGAAGGCAGCACTGGAGAGCCTGCTTGCATTTGTGCATCCTTTGGACCCCACAACAACCATCCAAGATGTGAAAACCAAACTATTGATTGAAAGAAATCAAAAAGGAGCCCAATCTTGGCTTGAACTCCCAGAGGTCAGGAACCGCAGCAGATAAGTCATATATGTCCCCAGTCTGTGGTACTACAGCAGGCATTATTTTTTCCTCTTCCTTGTAGCCTTCTCTCCAGCCTTCACTGCAGCCTTCTCTGCAGCCTTGGTTGGTTTCTTCCTCGGAGGCTGGGGATCAGGAGGACAGGTTGTGGCAGGAGGAGTAGTAGGAGGAGGAGGAGGAGGTGGAGGAGTAGGGACAACCTCCGTGATGTCGGTGAACTTGGTGAGTTCACCAAGCAATCCCTTGTTAATTACCTTCAGGAGAAGGGTCTCACTATAGAGCTTTTGACGCAGGTCCATTTGGCCTAGCTTATGTGCGAGGACTGTGGCAAAGCCCTCCTCAGCAGAGGGTGCCTCTCTGAGGGCCGCAGTAGCCTCTTTGATGAAGGCTCTTGTTTCCTCCTCCACCTGCCTACCTCTCCTTGGCCCTCATGGTTTCATTATCAGGGGAGGCATCTGGGCTCTTGTGCTGGGCCCAGCCTCCTCCTGGGTGCCACTGGGCCCAGCCTCCTCCTGTGTGCCACTGGGCCCTGTCTCCTCCTGGTCCCCAACATCACCCTCTTCCTGGCTCTGCTCTGGCTGTAAAAAAAGAAAGGGACTTTATTTATTTTTTGCCACCATCAATCACACACATTGTTCACCTCCAGACATTTTTGAATTGAATGTGAAAAATTTGTAAAATTTCAGAGATTCCGCCTCCTGATATTGTTGCCTTGTCCACATCAAATTTGACCACTACTGTATCTTGCTCTTTAAATCCTTTTTTTTTTCGAACATTAAATACCTAACAATACTAACATAAATTTAAATTAATCACTTTTGTAACATATAAATGTAGATATCAATACTTTACCTGACTCCATATATCCAAATCTGCTTCCTCAAGGACCTTATCTTGATCCTCAGAGGAAGCCAGAGCAGGGTTGCCAGGAAGGCTGGAGGGCTGGCTGCAAGGAAGGCTGGAGGTTTGGCTACAAGGAAGGCTGGATTGACCTCTGGGGGGAAGGGTGGACAGAGATTCCCGCACTTCCAGCTGGTCATCCAGAAAAGAAAGCTTGCTATAGTACCACAGACTGGGTTTATAAACCTTATCTGCTGCAGCACCTGACCTCTGGGACTTCAGGACCATATTCCTCTGGGTCCTGTATGTCCCCCTGATGGTACCAATTTTGGTTTTCACAACTTGGAGAGTTGTTGTGGGTATCTGGGTTTGGACAAATGCAAGCAGGCTCTCCAGTGCTGCTGTCCTGGCCGTTTTGTTTTTATTGGAACCACTTTTGGTCTGCCACAGGATAGGGAGTTCCTTCCATTTATCAATGAACTCCCCCATAAACTCAGGGTTTTTGAATGTATTCATTCTCTCTGTAAAATCAAGAACCAAGAAAAGACATATGTTTCAGGCACCATTCATCAAATCAGCATTTTGGACAGATATAAAAGCTCCAAATCTCCTCCTCTGAGGAAACCCAAATCCTTAAAATGTTATGTACCTTGGTCAACACGTTCGTTGCAAACTCCCTCTCCCGCCAAATGAACGTATTTTCGACACATGGATCTTCACTTGATAAACACTGTGCATGCGTGAAACTCTGCACGCTTTCCCCGCCCCTGACGTTCGATATTTTACTTTCCCCGCCCCTTCTCGCTAGTCGTAGTGCTTAGTAACATGGCAGAGACACAGGTGGCTGAGATTACCTCTACAGAGGATGAAATTCCTGAGGAGCCCAAATCCCGATTCAGGAGATATAAGGCATCCAACATGTCATTCGAGGAAATGGTGGAGATAGTCGCCATTTTGAAGAGGGAGGATTATGATGCCAAGCATGGGCCGTATAAAAGGCCTAATCTGGTCAAGACAAAAATTATGGGCAAAGTGGTCAAAAGTCTTCACCAAAAATTCGGGGTGTGCAGAGCGAAGGAACAGCTCAGAAAACGATGGTCTGATCTGAAGTTGCGGGAGCCCGACCAATACAAAAGAATCAAGAAAGTTATAGGAAAAAGTAAGTACTTTTTGGCTATTATCCCTGCTAAAGATTATTACTTGTATTATGTTGTGTATTTTTGTCTTTGATATAGTACAGTGAAAGATACCATCTTTCAGGTTCGTACGCACAGTAAATGGACGTATTAAACCTCTTTCTCCGTCCAGTTCATAAAACGATGTTTTGGGATCATCCAGTGTGAACACCCATTTATTTCATTTTATTTGGGGGAACAAATTTCGTAACCAATTAGTTTTTGGGATCAAATCCAAAGGACTATAAAAAAAAAAAAAAAAAGGATATGCATGGTAATGTTAAGGGAGAGAATGCTCAGCAGCTGATGAAACATCTGAACGCAGCAGTACAAGTGTGGGCCAAAAGCCCCAAAGTTTGAGGGTGTCAAACACAGGTGATCCTGTGTATATACTTTGGGGTGTTACAATGTGTCAAACTTTGGTTCAAAAAGTATATGCTATGGTTTTCGCTATGTATCCAATCATGTGTTCCGGTTGTTACTGGGGGTACATTTAAAAATGGACCACACTTCAAAATAATGTTTACAAATTATTTGTTCATGGTTTAATTTTCTCAAAAATATATTCGTTACTAATGAAAGTATACCTTTTCTTGCAATCTCCATAGGGCTTCAAAAAGCTACGTCAGATGAGCCTCTAAATCCAAGACCTTCAACAATACCCCCAGAACCACATGATGGAGAGGAACGTGAGGTTGTGGAAGTGGAAAGTGGCACCACAACAGGTCAGTGTCAAACCAGACAGATGCAGGTTAATAGATGTAGGCCTACATATTCTATACTACATGATTTTTTTTTTATTTAGGTGCAGTTCTGGCCGAAGACCCCGAAAAGTTTACACATCACAGTGCCCAGATCCTGATCCAATACCTCATGGTCTGCTGTCGTGACCTTAAAAAATTAAAGGGAGACTTGATAGAGATCAGGGAAAATACCAAGCGGGTGGAGGAAAGGCTACAAAAGATCATGGCTCTGCTTGGGCGTGTATAAAGTTTTTCCACAAAATAACGTTGATCTTGCTGTGTTTTGACAGGTTTGTTTTTCTTTTAACCTTTAACCACTTAAGCCCCGGACCATTTTGTAGCTAAAGGACCAGAGGTGATTTCAGAATTTTGCACTGCGCTGCTTTAACTGTAAATTGTGCGGACATGCAATGTTGTACCCAAACGAAATTTGCGTCCTTTTCTTCCCACAAATAGAGCTTTCTTTTAATAAGATTTGATTGCCTCTGCGATTTTTATTTTTTGCGATATAAACGAAAATAGACCGAAAATTTTGAAAAAAAATGATATTTTCTACTTTTTGTTATAAGAAAAATTGAATAAACTAAATTTTAGTCATACATTTAGGCCAAAATGTATTCAGCCACATGTCTTTAGTAAAAAAAAATGTCAATAAGCGTATATTTATTGGTTTGCGCAAAAGTTATAGCGTCTACAAACTAGGGTACATTTTCTGGAATTTACACAGCTTTTAGTTTATGACTGCCTATCTCATTTCTTGAGGTGCTAAAATGGCAGGGCAGTAGAAAACCCCCCCAAATGACCCCATTTTGGAAAGTAGACATCCCAAGGAAATTGCTGAGAGGCATGTTGAGCCCATTGAATATTTTTTTTTTTTTTGTCCCAAGTGATTGAATAATGACAAAAAAAAATAAAAATTACAAAAAGTTGTCACTAAATGATATATTGCTCACACATGCCATGGTTATATGTGGAATTACACCCCAAAATACATTTTGCTGCTTCTCCTGAGTACGGGGATACCACATGTGTGGGACTTTTTAGGAGCCTAGCCGCGTACGGGACCCCGAAAACCAAGCACCGCCTTCAGGATTTCTAGGCACAAATTTTTGATTTCACTCCTCACTACCTATCACAGTTTCGAAGGCCATAAAATGCCAAAATAGCACAAAACCCCCCCCCAAATGACCCTATTTTGGAAAGTAGACACCCCAAGCTATTTGCTGAGAGGCATGGTGAGTATTTTACAGCTCTCATTTGTTTTTGAAAATGAAGAAAGAATTTTTTTTTCAATTTTTTTTTCCAATTTTCAAAACTTTGTGTCAAAAAGCGAGATCTGCAAAATACTCACAATACCTCTCAGCAAATAGCTTGGGGTGTCTACTTTCCAAAATAGGGTCATTTGGGGGGGTTTTGTGCCATCTGGGCATTCCATGGCCTCCGAAACTGTGATAGGCAGTGAGAAGTGAAATCAAAAATTGACACCCTTAGAAAGCCTGAAGGCGGTGCTTGGTTTTGGGGTCCCGTACGCGGCTAGGCTCCCAAAAAGTCTCACACATGTGGTATCCCTGCACTCAGGAGAAGCAGCAGAATGTATTTTGGGGTGTAATTCCACATATGCCCATGGCATGTTTGAGCAATATATCCTTTAGTGACAACTTTGTGCAAAAAAAAAAAAAAATAAAAAAAAAAATTCTTTTTTCCGCAACTTGTGTCAACATATAAAATATTCCATGGACTCGACATGCCTCTCAGTATATAGCTTGGGGTGTCTACTTTCCAAAATGGGGTCATTTGGGGGGGGTTTTGAACTGTTCTGGCATTTTATACACAACATTAGGAAGCTTACATCCACTCTTCTAACCACTTGAAGACAAAGCCCTTTTTGACACTTTTTGTTTACATGAAAACATATTTTTTTTTTGCAAGAAAATTATGTTGAACCCCCAAACATTATATATATTTTTAAAGCAAAGGCCCTACAGATTAAAATGGTGGGTGTTGCATTTTTTTTTCTACACAGTATTTGCGCAGCGATTTTTCAAACGCATTTTTTGGGGGAAAAATACACTTTTTTTTTATTTTATTGCACTAAAACACACTATATTGCCCAAATGTTTGATGAAATAAAAAAGATGATCTTAGGCCGAGTACATAGATACCAAACACGACATGCTTTAAAATTTCGCACAAACGCGCATTGGCGACAAACTACATACATTTTTAAAAGCCTTTAAAAGCCTTTACAGGTTACGCCATTAGATTTACAGAGGAGGTCTACTGCTAAAATTACTGCCCTTGATCTGACCTTTGCGGTGATACCTCACATGCATGGTGCAATTGCTGTTTACATATGACGCCAGACCGACGCTTGCGTTCGCCATTGGGCAAGAGCAGGGCAGGACAGGGGTGCTTTTTTTTTTTTTTTTTATTATTAATTTTGCTTTTTTATTTTATTTTTAAATTGTTCCTTCCATATTTTTTTTTTATTGTTATCTCAGGGAATGTAAATATCCCCTATGATAGCAATAGGTAGTGACAGGTACTCTTTTTTGAAAAAACTGGGGTCTTCTAGACCCTAGATCTTTCCTCTGCCCTCAAAGCATCTGACCACACCAAGATTGGTGTGATAAAATGCTTTCCCAATTTCCCAATGACGCTTTTTATATCCGGGGGGGGGACATTCCCTCCCACTGCTTGTAAAAGCAGTCCAGAGGCTAATTAGCCACTAGGATTGCTTTTACATGAAAGCCGGCCGCTGGCTGAAAATAATGATACCATGATGATACCTAAACCCGCAGGCATCATTCTGGTATAAACATTCAAAGTCCAGCATAATACCAGTACGTTGCTGGTCCTTGTTGGACATGTATTGTAATCTTTTTTTTCATGCAGCCAGTTGGCTGAACAAAAAAAGAGATTGATCGGTGGGTATGCCCACCATTAGAATACCGCCCTTCATCCACCCACTTCTAATGATGGGCATACATGCACCATTTATATATGCCGAAGCATGGGGGCATCCTCCCGCAAAAAAGTTATGCCGCACACACATGGTCGGACTTTTCCACGGGCAAGCCTCCGTCGGAATTTCGACCGTATGTACGCGGCATTAGGAGCAAAATTGCTCCTCCGCCCCTGCTGCCCCAATGCTTCGGCATATATGCTTTTTTTTTAACTGTGGTGGTGAAATCACCTCCTACAGCACTGGAGTCGCAGGGATCAGGCCTGTCTCTGCGACCGCTGCAGTTATGTGTGTTGTGTTTTGTAAGTGACAGTGATCGATCGATACTGCACTTGGGTGGCCTGGGCTGGACGGAGGGGCAAAACGCAGGTGCTAGCAGGTATCTGGGCTGATCCCGCTAACACTGCGTTTTTGGGAACCCTAAACTGCTGGGGACGCTAGTATAGATCTGATCAGATCAGATATTGATCTGATCAGATACTATACCACTAAGGGGGGTGTATGCTTCACGCGTGGGTGTTAGCGTTACTGGCACTAACCTGACGCTGCCTGGGGTGTGACGCAGACCCTCTCTGACGCTAAAACCTAATTGATATCACCCGCCGGGCGATCAGGGGGTTAAACCTTTATTGGGTTATATATACGGCGGGTGCCCTGACACTATAAAAAGCAAACTAACTAACCAGCGTCACCCGTAACACTTATATGGTGATCACTGGTGAAAGGGTTAACTAGGGGCAATTAGGGGGTTAAAACCTTTATTAGATAATATATGGGGGTACCTGACGCTATAAAAACCTGCGGCGAACCTAAAAAAAATTACTGGCTACCGATCTGCATCACCGACACTAAGACAGCGATCAGAAAAATGATCGCTTAGCGACAGTGGTGATAGGGGGTGAAAGGGTTACCTGGGGGGCGATCAAGGGGTTAAACCTTTATTCGATAATTTATGGGGGTACCTGACGCTATAAAAACCTGCGCCGAACCTAAAAAAATTACTGGCTACCGATCTGCATCACCGACGCTAAGACAGCGATCAGAAAAATTATCGCTTAGCGACAGTCGTGATAGGGGGTGAAAGGGTTACCTGGGGGGCGATTAAGGGGGTTAAACCTTTATTAGGTAATATATGGGGGTACCCGACGCTATAAAAACCTGCGGCGAACCTAAAAAAAATAACTGGCTACCGATCTGCATCACCGACGCTAAGACAGCGATCAGAAAAATGATCGCTTAGCGACAGTGGTGATAGGGGGTGAAAGGGTTACCTGGGGGGTGATCAAGGGGGTTAAACCTTTATTAGATCATTTATGGGGGTACCCGACGCTATAAAAACCTGCGGCAAACCTAAAAAAATTACTGGCTACCGATCTGCATCACCGACGCTAAGACAGCGATCAGAAAAATGATCGCTTAGCGACGGCGGTGCTAGGGGGTGAAAGGGTTATCTGGGGGGTGATCAGGGGGTTAAACCTTTATTAGGGGGGGGGGTTAGGGGGCTACACTGGACCTAAAACTAACTTTAGTGACACTTTTACAGTCACAAATGTCACTGATTGCAGTGATCAGTAAATAAATGGTCACTGCAATCAGTGACACTGTGACTGGGGGCTGGGGGGTGATCTGGGGGGGCCTGGGGGGGCGATTTGTGTGCCTATGTGTCCCGGTGTCAGTGTAGTGTTAGTGTACTGACCTGTGTGTCTTCTCTTGTACGGCGCTCGGTATATGTGAGCGCCGCATGAGAGATGACATCACTTCCTCCTGCTTACTCTGCCTGTGTAAACATTACACAGCAGAGGGAGCATTTCCATTCGCCGGGAGCGATCGCGGGGGGGTTGCCGGAATCGAATGGCCGCCCCCTCATGTCGGATCGCTCCCCAACGAATAACGACCGCTCACTGTATAGGAGGGGGGTCCGATCGGACCCCCCAACTGTACAAAGGCAATCACGTACACTTACGTGATTGTGCCTGTCGGTGCCATTCTGCCGACGTATATATACAGTGAGCGGTCGTTAAGTGGTTAAGGACTAGTACATGTTTAATTTTTCACGATATTTTTAAAGATCTTTTTTGTATGCATGGCTGTTCATGTGTTTTAACAAACAAAAAATGTTTTGGACATCTACATTTAAAAGGAATAGTCCTAAAAAATAATAAAACATTGTATTTTCTTATCAAGAAATTGTGGCTTCATTATGTAAATGTTGTGCAAAGTGAACTAATCAATGTTTTGTGTTTACACTGACAATGAAGGCTAATTAAGAATGCAAAATACACATGGCAATACTAGTGCACTAAGTAAACCTACGAGAAACATAAAACATTATTAAATTAAAACACCAAACCAATCTTTGATAAAAAAATTGTTTTATTTTTCCAAATAATAAGGTTAAAAGTCATCAGGCATTTCAATGGCCCCCCTACCCACAAAATAATCCACATATTTGTCACGGACCTCACGTCCGGTTTGGGGGGCCAAGGCTGGACGGCCAGCTTCCAGGGCCACAAGATGTTCTGCTTCCAATAATGAGGCCTCAGGCCCAGTCAAAGTCAGATAATTTGTTGAATGCACCCGGAGATAATTATGGAGCACACAACACGCCATTACAACATGGTTCCATTTGTAAAGGGCAAGGTGGATGGAGGTGAGGAACAGGCGGAAGCGGCTGGCCATGATGCCAAAGGCATTTTCAACCACCCTTCTTGCTCTGGCCAGCCGATAGTTGTACACAGTGGCGTCACTAGGGTTGGTGTCACCCGGTGCAAAAAAAAATGGTGTCACCCCCCAACAACTATAGTCCCCCCTCAGTACAGACCCCCCTCCACTAACTACAGACCCCCCTCCCACAGTATAGATCCCCTCCCTCAGTACAAACCCGCTCCACTAAGTACAGACTCCCCGCCATCAATATAGACCCGCCTCCCTCAGTATGAACCTCCCCCTCAGTACAGACACCCCCACCTCAGTGCAGACTGCTCCATAAGTACAGACACCCCCACCTCAGTGCAGACCGCTCCATCAGTACAGACACCCCCACCTCAGTGCAGACCCCCTCAGTTACAGACACCCCCTCAGTTACAGACCCCCCTCGTACAGACCCCCCCTCAGTACAGACACCCCCCTCAGTAACAGACCCCCCTCAGTAACAGACACCCCCTCAGTTACAGATCCCCCCTCAGTTACAGACCCCCCCTCAGTTACAGACCCCCCCCTCAGTACCAGACCCCCCCTCAGTACAGACACCACCCTCAGTACAGACACCCCCCTCAGTACCAGACCCCCCCCCTCAGTACAGACACCCCCCTCAGTACCAATCCCCCCTCAGTACAGACACCCCCCTCAGTACAGACACCCCCCTCAGTACAGACACCTCCCTCAGTAACAGACACCCCCTCAGTTACAGATCCCCCTCAGTTACAGATCCCCCCTCAGTTACAGACCCCCCCTCAGTACCAGACCCCCCCTCAGTACCAGACCCCCCTCAGTACAGACCCCCCCCTCAGTACCAGACCCCCCCCTCAGTACCAGACCCCCCCCTCAGTACAGACACCCCCCTCAGTACCAGACCCCCCCTCAGTACAGACACCCCCCTCAGTACCAGACCCCCCTCAGTACAGACACCCCCTCAGTACAGATACCCCCCTCAGTACAGATACCCCCCTCAGTACAGACACCCCCCTCAGTACCAGACCCCCCTCAGTACCAGACACCCCCCTCAGTACCAGACCCCCCTCAGTACAGACACCCCCCTCAGTTACAGCCCCCCCCCTGGTGCAAACTCCCTCTTGTGCAGACCCCAGCAGTACAGACACCCCCTCCCCCATCAGTAAAGATGCCCCCCTTACCTTTCAGACCTCAGAACAGAGCGGCAGATACACACAGCGGTGTGTCTCTCGAGCGCGGGCTCCTCCTCCTCCTCTGTGGATGTAAACATAGAGGAGGCAGAGGGGGCGGCGGCTTCCTTCCGCTCCGCTGAGGGACACAGCCGCAGCGTGAGCCTAAGGCACAGGGCAGCGGGCGGGCGATGTCAGTGTGGCCGCTGCGCTACCCACGGGTGTCACCCCTCTGGTGGGTGTCACCCGGGTGCGGCCCGCCCCCCCCCGCACCTGGCTAGCAACGCTAGTGGTTGTACACCCTCCTCTCAGGGGTGAGGGTGCGTTGCGGGAATGGCCTCATCAAATGGGGACCCAGGCCAAACGCTTCATCAGCCACAAACACAAATCGGAGTCCCTCCACATTCTGCTCCGCTGGTGGCAAGGCCAGCTGATCCAAAAGGAGCCATTCCCCAAACTCCGTCTGTGCAAAGACTCCTCCATCAGACATCCTGCCATTCTTGCCAACGTCCACATAGAGGAATTCGTAGGTGGCCGACACCACTGCCATCATCACGATGCTGTGGAACCCCTTATAATTGTAATAAAAGGATCCCGAATGGGGTGGTGGGACGACCCGAACATGTTTGCCGTCGATGGCCCCTCCACAGTTCGGAAAGTTCCATCGTTGGGCAAACTCCGATGCCACATTCTGCCATTCATGTGGCGTAGAAGAGAACTGTGGAATTAAATGTAAAAAAAAATTAATACTTTGAGATAGAAACATTGAAAGCAGATTTAATAAAATAATTAATGGCCAACATTGGGAGAAACCGAAAAATTAAAACATTATTAGTAAGCAACAACAAGCCCAACAAAAAAAAATGGGGGGGTTTAAGATGAGTTGGGGAGATCACAAATGAAGGCTGTAGCACTCTGTATGATTTAGTGAAAAATGTAACATTCCTAGGCAATCTTTAGGGGGCGTTTAGGGTAAAGCACTACGATGGAGCATAGATTAAAATACATGGAAATGACTAGGCAAGGTGGGTATGGCCCCAGGATAGCATGCTGGAGAGGTTAGGTAAGGCAAATTTAAATGTAGGCCTAATAAAACAAATCCCAAAAATAAATTACCATGTGGAGAAAGGGGACATTCCCTGCATCTAAGAATCATGGGAATTAGGGACTGCTAATAAACCCAAAATAACAATTAAAACAAATAAATACATACAATGTGATGTTTGAAATAAGAACACTTACCTTAATATAGTCCTCCTGCAAAACTTGGAGGATGGCAGAACACGTCTCTGGTATAATGATACCCAGAGCCTGGGGGGATATGCCTGTGGAGAACTTTAAGTCCTGCAGGCTTCTCCCAGTCGCCAGGTATCGCAACGTAGCAATGAGCCTCTGCTCAGCACTGATGGCTTCACGCATAATGGTGTCCTGCCTGGTAATGTAGGGGGACACCAAAGCCAACAGATGCTGAAATACGGGGTCAGACATCCGGAGAAAATTCCTGTAGTCATCAGGATTATTCTCCCTGATCTCCCGCAACAAAGGCATATGACAGAACTGGTGCCGCTGGAGCAACCAATTCTTGGTCCATGAACTCCTGACCCTGCTCATGGCATGGAGTCGGGATACAGCATGAACCCCTGCACCAACTACAGCACGAACTCTACGACGAGTATGTAGCCGCAACATGGCTAGATAATGGTCGGCAGCTCAGAACGAACTAGAAGAACGAACGGAAGAACAGCAAGGCCTATGAAGAACAAGCTGAAAAACAGGAACGAGCAGACAAGAACGCACTGAATAAACAGATACGAACTGACTACAAGCACTGAAAGACAGATACGAACCCACAGGCACAAACTGAACTCCACAAAACGATCTTCAAAGCACGAAGACTGAAAAGCGCGAATCGTCTCTCACCAAACTTTTACTAACAAGCGGTAACACGATATTAGCAAAAGCGTCCCAAAGGGTGGGGTCATTAGAACGGAACTTCCCCTTTATAGTGCCGTCGTACGTGGTGTACGTCACTGCGCTTTGCTTGAACGTTTTTTAAAATGATCGTGTGTACGCAAGACAGGCTTGAGAGGAAACATGAAAAAAAAACGACGTGAAAAACGTCGGTAAAAAAAATGGCATGAAAAACGATCGTGTGTACATCACATAAGTGTTCTGTGTGGTTTGTCTGGCGACGCAGTGTATGGGTGTATAGTGGAAAACGCTTGTGTATGCATACACTGTGAGGGATAGAGGCCTAATTCGGGGGTTGATCTGTGGTTTTTGCTGTAGTTCCAAAAGTCTTGGAACAACAAGCCATAGAGTTGATGCCTTGGTTAGGGTTTCTAGTTGGGGGACTGGTTGTAGTCCGTCAATCCACCGTAGAAGAAGACACCGGGCGGTGCTCTCCGAAATGGGTGCAACGGTTTACCCTGGACGCAGGGTTAAGACGATAAGCCGATTCGAATCGCATGGACACAAGGAGGTCTGTGCAAAGGGAAGGAATGGAGGCTTCCCACAGTCAGATGGTCATACGGTGCACAAAGCCTAGTTTTGGGGCAAAGGCCTTTGAACCCCAAAAAGATTAACATAGGTGGCCCAAGGATACTATTTTGGGTATCCCTCTGGAATGGATGTAGTTCAGCTGTGGCTTCAGAAATCTGTAATAATGAGTGTGTTGATGGAGGTGTAGTACACGTTTTTGTGATTCTCAGAGAAGGAACGCGGTTAAAATTCTCATGCCCGTTTGTTTGAACTTTGTATGGCTGGTCCATGCAAGGTTCTCGAGCTGCTCTCATGTTTGTCCCATTGTATTTTTTTTCTATTGCTGAAAGAGTGAAGGTAGAAGGGGAGCATCTGGGTGTTAGTGTAACCCAGGTGCTTTGATTGTTAGGAAATTCAAGGTTCCCTTTGTGAGTCTTGGATGACTCTGGTGGTGTGAAGTTCTCGCCGGCCTAAAGGTGGCGTTGTTGCCTTGGACCGGGGTTGGGCTCGCACCGCAAGACTGTGCCTTTTTGTCCTCCCCTGGAGCTGGTACAGCGGGGCGGGGAACCCGCTGTGATGCAAAGGGAGAGGTCATAAAAGGGGCGGATGCCCTGACCTTGGGGTTCAGAGTTGGAGCACGCGGCCGCACCCAGGCACCTTCAGCTTGGGTGCTGGAGTTCCGGTGTTCCAGGCCTAGGCGCCCTTGGCCTAGCTGGAGCGGAGATGGAGTCCATCTCAGGCACCTTTAGCCTGGGGTGAGGTACTATGGCGGATGCCTGGGGCTCAGTACCTTGGACTGAGTTCCGCGAGGGTGGAGGAATCCGAGGGGGCCCTAACTCCTTGGGTGCCCGTTTCTGAGTTTGTGAGGACTGGTGCGCAGTAACTTCTCCGAAGAGTCCGTCGCAGCATCGCTGGTGACGGAGAGGCCTCCACTTCTCCCTTGGAGGGATTTCTTCCTCTGACAGGGGCAAAGTGAGCGAAGGTAATTCACGTTCTATATTACCTAGTCAGTGGCAGTGACTATTCACCACTGGTGACAGCACAGTGGGCAGCAGCAAGAAGGGAAAGGATTGTGCCTCGATCTGTCCCCCCATTTTCCAAAGAAAAGAGATTGTTTTATTGCTTGGCAAGAAGAATAAAACTGAGTTGTACCTATTCACTGTGTGGAACTTGGGTTACTAAAGCAAAGGAGTCAGGGACGAAGGCCTGGACTTGACTCTAGGACACCTACACAAAAGCCCAATCTTCTGGCCTTCACCTCTTAGTTACGGAGGACATGGGCTGTGGTGTATCTCATCCCTCTCTCCCAGGTACCCCTAGACAACAGCCGCATAACCGATAAAGATAGAGAGAGGGGTGAGTGCGCTACATCTGTCTGTTTTGTTTTTTCATTTTTGGTTTTGGAAACTGAAGTATCTCCCCCACATTTGTATCTGAATGTTTGTATGTAGTAACTTGTTCGAACATACCGCGGCGATCCTCCGATGCGTCGCGGCTGTTGTATTTTTGTAGGAACAGGAAAAGTAAGGGTTACAGAGGGTTTTCATTAAATCAGTTTTGATAGAATGTCATTGACAATTTACCAATGTACAGGAATGTCATTATTGTTTACCATTCTTTGCAGGTTAAATATGAAGGATATAGTAATGATTTTGATTACACCGTAAGTATTTTTCAGATCCAAAGGAGCTTCTGAAAGTGTATGTACACAGAGAGAAGGTGTATGTAGACAGCTGTACATATGGATAAATATGAGTCTAAGGCCTCATGCCCACGGACGTTTTTACAGCCGCGTTTTTGAGCGTTTTTTACAGCTTCAAAACGCCTGTCCATGTTAGTCTATAGCTTCATGCCCACCTAGACGTTTTTGAGCTGCAAATAGCATAGACGTTTTTAAGCTGTAAAAAAAAACCAGGACCAGTGCGTTCCTCAGGCCCCATGCACACAGGGCGTTTTTGCAGCTGCTAACAGCAGCTTTAGACGTTTTTTTTTACAGCTTCAAAATGCCCATCCATGTTATTCTATTGTGTCATGCACACTAGAGCTTTTATGAGCTCCAAGTGGCATAGGCGTTTTCCAGCTGCAAAAAAACCCAATTCCAGTGCGTTCTGGAGCTCCAAGTTCGAGCTGCAAAAATGCCTGACGCTATTAAACGCGCATAAACGCGCAAAAAACGCCGCGAAAACGGGTCAAAAAATGTCAAAAAATGTTTACAAAACATGGACAGGCGTTTTTAAGCTCTAAAAAAAGCGGCTGTAAAAACGCCCTGTGTGCATGGGGCCTCAGCGTCAGAATTAGGCAGAAAAAAACGCGAGCGTCAAAAAACGCGCAAAAACGCGCACTAACGCGCGGTCGCATTTTTAGCTCCGACGTTTTTTTTTTTTTTGTTTTGTTTTTCAGGTTCATGCGTGATGGTGAAGCTGTCCCAGCATCTTATGTCGCGGCCGATCGCAAGGATCTGATGGCGTGAGAAATTAAGAATGGCAGGGACAGCTAGAAGGGAGTTGTTCACCAACCCCGACCAGGTCTGGGCATGGTTTACTGGATGTACAAGGTGGGGGGGGGCTCGAGCTTAGGATACGATTGAACAATTCTCATCCATTAAGGATAGGATTCTTCATGTAACTGTTGAAGCCAGAGCTGTAGCTAAGTGAAGGTTGGGAGTCCTTTAAGGGTCTGGGGATCTTTGGGGATCTAATTTTTATTTTACAGCGGATCGTGGTTAAAGGAAGTGGGAATATATATACTCATGTCGTTTTTATTTCTATTTTTTCTATGTCGTGACGAGGTGCTCCTGTTGCCTGATTGGATGCGTGACCAGAGTTTCCTTGATGAGACGCCCCGAAGCCGGACCCACGTACAAGACACAGAGGATCACAGACGGATCGGCGATTACTACAGCTCACCATGTCGTGTCCTCCTTTATAAGTCATTCTCCTGAAGAACAGAGTCTACCTTTTTATGGACTCATATGGACTGTAAGGACTGATTAATTTCATCGAAATACACGTGGGAGCATATGACAAAAAAGGGAGGACTGTTGTGGAAAATATTATGAAGATATATTTAATATGTATTATCATAGTGTCACCCAGTGTTAGTACTTCCGCAACCCGCTCTAAAGAGCTGACGGGGGCAGTCTGAGGCTGGTTGAATCCCATCTGGTAGAGGAAAACGTCTTGAGGTTGGAGTGTGATGTTTGCAGCGTGTGGATATGCTCGCCGACGAGGGGCCCTCTTTGCATTAGCACGGACGATCGTTGAGGAGGGGATATGCTCGCTCCGCAATGACATCATTGGTTATAGGCAGATGCGCGCTCTTGTTTTGTGTGTTGATCAGCATTGGTCCGGATTCGTAGCGCGCGCCTGCAGATAGCCTCCCACAAGCAATAATAGTATAATCTGAATATGCGTTATTCTATGGAATAGCGTAGAATAAGGATTCCTATCTGCGGTAATATGAGAGCTTGCGAGCATTTTCAGAGTCAGGGAAACCGTCCATGTTTTAAAGCAATACGGCTTAGTTTGCTGGGAGCATAAACGCTTTCCCTGCCCGGACACGCCCATAAGACTTTAGCCATCATGTTGTTGAATATGTTGTTGTATTGATATTATATTGTAAATAACCCTGTTGGAAGGGATATCTTTATATGGACATTTGCTTTGTAAAGAGGACATCATGAGATGACCACTCCTGTGGAGGTCAGATGCTGTGTCCTCACTTCCTATGGAGGAGGTTACATTCTGTGATGACCACTCCCATGGAGGTCACATGCTTTGGAGTTTAATAAAAATACTTTTGAGGGCATTGGCATGGCAGTTGATGCTGGGAGGCCTTGGCGATGAGACCAGTCTGGTGATGTTTCTTGATTTGTATGAATGGGACGGATGAATGGTGAGTGAATTTTAGTTTAAGAAGTATTATTGCAATAAGATGAAGTGTGTGCTTATTTAGCACAAGGCAAAAATGGCTGTGTGCTCTGCAAACAACCAATTTTGCCACGACAGATGTCACCAGAGGGAGTGAGAGTCCCTCTGCGTCACAACAGAGAGAGTGGCATGATGTGCCGTCAGGTCCCCCGATGGGGGGTAAAACAATACAGGGCCGGCCAAAATGCATTTATAGCCATAGACAATCAATTGCACAACATCATTCCGTATAGGTAAATAACCAGAACATAACTAGTAGAGGGAGAGGATCCTGCAAGGGAAGGGAAGTAAAGGGGGGAAGGAAGGGGAGAGGCTGCTAGGCCTAACAATAGGGGAGAACTAGAAATGGCAAATCTTATATGCAACTATTTAGAAAGTCTAGATTAATGTCCACCCCGTACGGGGTGGGAGGATCAGAAGAGGTTGGGTATCCCATCTAGCCATTAAATGGGCTAGTGGGCCCAACCTAAAACAAGCAAAAGCCCTCGCCTGACTGACTAAAGTCAGGACTGTGCGGGCATGTCTTCCACCATACCGAGAGGGGAGAGCAGTTAGCTCTCTAAAAAATCAGGGGAAGGCAAAAACAAAACACCTCCCGTCCGGGAGTAGGAAAGAGGTCTCTCATCTTGGGGGGTGGGAGTCTCATTGTCTCTTCGGTTGTTGTTTGTTCCACAACGGGGTTAGAGGACTGCCGGGGGGTGGACGTTTGGAGGAGCCCAATTTGGCTGTCACTTGTGTGACAGCAGGAAGGTAAAGTCACCTGGTTGCATCCAGGGGGGTAGATATATTTCGCCCAGATTCAGGCTTTACGCCGACTTATACAACTAGGTGGAGAGTTGTATAAGCCCAGCTGAGGCTAGTGGGCTCATGGATGACTCATACCTCTAGGGAGAGTGTGGGGCGTCGTGCAGACAGGGAGTTGATGAGACCAGCTGAAGCTTGTCAGCTCATTTAGGCCTCTATAAGAACTCCCAGCTTCATTAGATGTTAGCTCATGCCTGGACCCAGACCTGTGTGGACTGTCTAGGGAGAGTGAACCCCTGTGCGGTGAGACAAAGCCTGTGTGGCTATTTGCTTGGACATTTAAAACCAGGGACTTAGGGACTAGGACAGCACTAGGCTGATCCCAGTTGTTAGTTAGGAAACCTGTATGTTTAGTCAGAGGTCAAGTTGACCAGGATTTATTTTGTTTATGTTTCTTTTGCTTTGCTGTGTTTTTGTCACTGTAAATAGAAAATAAACCACACCTTTTTTTGATTTTGAAAACCACAACCTCCGTTTGCTGGGCCTGTTTTTGTGTGGGGAGCCCATCTCGGGGGTCACACACACCCGCTGCCGAGCTAACCCCCTCACAGTTGGTGGAGAACCAGTGGCAGTTTTTTTTTAAGCCAGCATGGAGGAGATACTGAAGCAGCTGGCTCTAGCAAATGCCAATCAACAGCAGACAAATGCAGGTTTGCAAAAGAGCCTTGCAGCTCATCAACAGAGCCTTGCAGCTCAACAACAGAACTTCGCAGCCCAGCAGCAAGCTCATCAACAGAGCCTTGCAGCCCAGCAGCAGACAAACGCAACTTTGCAACAGAGTCTGGAGGCTCAGCAACAAGCCCAGCAGCAATCTGAGGCCCGCTTCATAGACCTGTTGCAGAAGCAAGAGCAGAGACTACAACAACAGATGGAAGCAGTAATGCAGCAACGTCCGCAGACCAGTGAGGAAAGCCGTCCCACTAATACCGCGTCCTTTGGGGTGAGTCGTTTATTGACAAAAATGACTGGAGAGGATGATCCAGAGGTATTTTTGACCACATTTGAAAGGACCGCTGAAAGAGAAAAGTGGCCTGAGGAGCAGTGGGCTGGACTGGTGGCTCCTCTGTTAACTGGTGAATCGCAGAAAGCTTACTATGACCTAGAGCCTAACCAAGCAAAAGACTATGTGATGCTAAAAGCTGAAATATTGGCAAGGCTGGGTGTCACCCAGGCTGTCCGGGCTCAGCGTGTGCATAACTGGACTTTCCAGCTTGGAAAACCCCCCAGGTCTCAAATGTATGATCTCATTCACCTGAGCAGAAAGTGGCTACAGCCAGAGACTTTGTCCGCACCAAAGATTGTGGAACGTGTTGTAATGGATCGGTTTTTGAGAGCTCTTCCTACTGCCATCCAAAAGTGGGTAAGCCATGGAGACCCAGAGACGGCCGATGGTCTTGTGGATCGTGTGGAGAAATACTTGGCTACAGAGAACCTGACGGCCTCTTCCAGAGACACTCGGACTTTCCACCCTAAGACCAGACCATCCCCAGGGGCGGATAAGAGGATTCCAAGGGGTGAGGGTGGAGAGAGTGAGAGGGTGGGAGCTCTACCCCAAGTTTGGCGAGAACAGCCTGGGAAATCAGCGGCTCAAGAGGCCGCAAGAAGGATCGTTTGCTACCGCTGCCGGCAAGCGGGACATATTGCAGCCAATTGCCCGGTTGTGGAGGAACCCATGCAGTGTGACTTTCTGACGGGCAGACGTCAGTCGCTGTGTGCGACAGTCGCATGCACTGCCATTCGAGGAACTGAGAAACATTTATGCAAAATGTGTGTTAATGGTAGAAATGTTGTGGTATTGCTGGATTCAGGTAGCCTTGTGACCCTGATAAAGGCTGAGTTAGTTAAAACAGAGGTCTCTGGGAATAGCAAGGTAGCTGTTATTTGTGTGCATGGGGACACCCGAGAGTATCCAGTGACTACAGTGTGTTTCGAGACCCCCAAAGGTACCCTCTCTCATCCAGTGGGCTTAGTATCTCAGTTACCGCATGACGCCATTGTGGGAAGGGATTTTCCGAAGTTCTGGGAACTGTGGGATGATCCTGAGCCCCCCACTGGTGCCCCTATGTACCAGGAATGTGATAGCCAGAACTCCCCTGAGAGTGGTGAGGACTCTCCGGAATTTCCCTTATCAGTATTGGCAGGGGAGACTCAAGAAACTGGAGAGGAGCCCACCTCCTCAGACGAAAACCTACCGTCTGTGGAGTTTTCTGATCTTGAGGTTCACAGGGAAAACTTTGCCACAGAACAGTTGAAAGACCCCGCCCTAATAAAGGCACGGGAAAACGTAGTGAAAATAGATGGCGAGTTAGTGAACCCAGATAATACCTGCACTTACCCATACTTCAGCGTAGAGAAGGACCTACTGTATCGGGTGGCAAAAAGGGCAGAAGAAACCGTTGAGCAGCTTGTGGTGCCCAAACCTTACAGGAAGTTGGTGTTGGAGTTGGCCCATGGGCACATTCTTGGAGGTCATCTGGGGACAGAGAAAACCCGAGAGAGGGTATTACAGAGATTCTATTGGCCGGGGGTGATGAAGGACATAGAAAATTATTGTTCCTCCTGCCCTGTGTGTCAGAGGTCGGCCCCGATGCCACATTTCCGTAGCCCGCTGGTCCCTCTACCCATCATTGAGGTCCCGTTTGAGAGGATCGCCATGGATTTGGTAGGTCCTATAATCAAGTCCGCTAGGGGGCACCAGTACATATTAGTTATAATGGACTATGCCACCCGTTATCCAGAAGTGATCCCTCTCCGAAATACCTCGGCCAAAACCATAGCCAAAGAGCTATCTCTTGTGTTTAGCCGGGTGGGTATTTGTAAAGAACTGCTTACAGACCAAGGTACACCCTTTATGTCCCGGGTTATGAAGGAGCTGTGTAAATTGTTCAAAGTGACGCAATTACGTACATCTGTGTATCACCCCCAAACCGATGGGCTGGTTGAAAGATTCAACAAAACCCTAAAACAAATGTTGAAGAAAGTAGTGGATAGAGATGGAAAGGATTGGGACTGTCTACTTCCTTATCTGATGTTTGCTATTAGGGAGGTGCCCCAATCCTCTACGGGATTCTCCCCCTTTGAGTTACTGTATGGGAGACACCCAAGAGGGCTGTTGGATATTGCCAAGGAAACTTGGGAAAGTGAGAGTTCTCCCCACAGGAGTGTGATTGAGCATGTCGCCCTGATGCAAGACCGAATTGCACAGGTAATGCCCATCGTGAAGGAACATTTGGCCCAAGCGCAGTTAGCACAGCAGAGAGTGTACAACCGTGGAGCCAAGACCCGTACCTTTTCCCCGGGGGATAGGATACTGGTACTTGTCCCTACGGTTGAAAGTAAATTCCTTGCCAAATGGCAAGGCCCCTACGAGATAATGGAAAAAGTGAGCGAAGTGAATTACAAGGTCAGACAACCAGGAAGGCGAAAGCCTGAACAGATCTATCACGTTAATCTGTTGAAAGCCTGGAGGGATAGCGAGTCCCTAGTCGCAGACACTTGGTCACCAGCTCAAACTGGTTGCGTGATTCCTGAGGTTGGAATAGCAGCCACCTTGTCACAACCCCAACAACAGGAGGTTAAGGAGTTTGTGCTTCGCAACAAGGAGGTATTCTCTGAGCTGCCGGGACAAACATCTGGGGTAGAGCATGACATCATTACCCCGCCCGGTGAAAGGGTGAAGTTAAAACCCTATCGGATCCCAGAGGCCCGACGGGAGGCAATACGGGAGGAAGTACAGAAAATGCTGAACTTAGGGGTGATAGAGGAGTCCCAAAGTGATTGGTCTAGTCCCATTGTGTTGGTGCCTAAACCGGATGGGAGCTGGCGATTTTGTAACGATTTTCGTCAGTTGAACAAAGTTACAAAATTTGACACCTACCCCATGCCACGTATAGATGAGTTGATCGACCGGCTGGGAACAGCCCGATACATGACGACTCTTGACCTCACAAAAGGGTATTGGCAAATCCCCCTGGCCAAGTCGGCCAAAGAGAAAACCGCATTTGTAACCCCAGACGGGGCGTTCCAATATAAAAGAATGCCGTTCGGGTTACAGAATGCGCCGGCCACATTCCAGCGGAAAATGGACCAGATGCTGAGGCCCCATCGGAAGTATGCTGCGGCTTACCTGGATGACGTAATTGTCCATAGCACAGATTGGGCCTCACATCTGCCAAAAGTGCAAGCAGTCCTGGACTCTGTTCGGGAAGCGGGGTTTACGGCTAACCCCAAGAAGTGTACCATTGGGCAGGAGGAGGCCAAATATCTTGGGTACACCATTGGGAGGGGAGTAATAAAACCCCAACTCAACAAAGTCGAGGCCATCCAGAGTTGGCCACGTCCCAACAGCAAGAAGCAGGTACGAGCCTTTCTGGGAATCGCTGGGTATTATCGGCGATTCATTCCCCACTTTGCTTCTAAGGCTGTGCCCCTAACCAACCTGACGAAGGGGAAAGGGTCGGTCATGATTAAATGGACCCCCGAGGCTGAGGCAGCATTCCAATTCTTGAAACAAGCCTTATGTAGCCAGCCAGTGTTGTACTCACCCGACTTCTCTAAAGACTTTGTCGTACAAAGTGATGCGTCAGATGTGGGGTTAGGAGCAGTATTGTCCCAGGTCTGGAACGGGGAAGAGCACCCAGTCATTTACCTCAGCAGGAAGTTGAAGTCCCATGAGGTAAATTACGCCACCGTTGAAAAGGAGTGTTTAGCGGTGAAGTGGGCTCTAGATTCCCTTCGGTACTACCTGCTAGGTAGGCACTTTGACATGGTTACGGATCACGCTCCGTTAAAGTGGATGGCTCAAAACAAGGAAACAAATAGAAGAGTGAATAGGTGGTTCCTGGCCCTCCAGGAATTCAACTTCACAGTAAAGCATCGCCCTGGCGTTCAAATGGGGAATGTGGATGCTTTGTTTCAAGTACATGAATGCCTGATTGCTGGTGTTCCAACCCCGAGGTTAAAACAAGAGGGGGGGGTATGTGACAGCAGGAAGGTAAAGTCACCTGGTTGCATCCAGGGGGGTAGATATATTTCGCCCAGATTCAGGCTTTACGCCGACTTATACAACTAGGTGGAGAGTTGTATAAGCCCAGCTGAGGCTAGTGGGCTCATGGATGACTCATACCTCTAGGGAGAGTGTGGGGCGTCGTGCAGACAGGGAGTTGATGAGACCAGCTGAAGCTTGTCAGCTCACTTAGGCCTCTATAAGAACTCCCAGCTTCATTAGATGTTAGCTCATGCCTGGACCCAGACCTGTGTGGACTGTCTAGGGAGAGTGAACCCCTGTGCGGTGAGACAAAGCCTGTGTGGCTATTTGCTTGGACATTTAAAACCAGGGACTTAGGGACTAGGACAGCACTAGGCTGATCCCAGTTGTTAGTTAGGAAACCTGTATGTTTAGTCAGAGGTCAAGTTGACCAGGATTTATTTTGTTTATGTTTCTTTTGCTTTGCTGTGTTTTTGTCACTGTAAATAGAAAATAAACCGCACCTTTTTTGATTTTGAAAACCACAAATCCGTTTGCTGGGCCTGTTTTTGTGTGGGGAGCCCATCTCGGGGGTCACACACACCCGCTGCCGAGCTAACCCCCTCACACTTGATATGGAGCAAGTTCTTGGGAGATAAGTCCATGTTGAAGCAGAAGACGTTCACCATCTTGAAAGGTGGAAAAGCCAAAAGATTTGTCCCTGCAATTAAATTGGAGACGAAATGGAAAAGACCAGCGATACTTGATGGAATTTTGTGTGAGGACCTCCAGGAGGGGCTTGAGGGATCTCCGTTTCTGGACCGTAGTAGGTGAGATGTCTGCAAATATTTGAATCTTGTTCCCTTGGAAGGAGAGATTATCCAGATTGCGGGGTTTTCTCATGACGTCCTTCTTGACGCTATAGTAATGGGGCTTGACTACAATGTCCCTCGGGAGACCATCCAGTCGAGGGGGCTGGAGGGCTCTGTGCGCCCTGTCAAGTTCCAGTCTGTGGCCCCGAATGTCTGGTATGAGTTCTTTGATGAACAATTGGCAGTACTGGGAACGTCTGTAACAGACTCAGGGATCCCTCTTATGCGGAAATTATATCTCCTACTTCTGTTCTCCAAGTCATCGATTTTGGAAAGAGCTGTCTCAAGTTGGTCTTGTAAAGTTTGAATGCAGGTGGTGTTTTGGTTAGTGCGGGTAGCGGTGTTATCAACAGCCTGCTAAAATGCATCCATACGAGCTCCCAGACTCTGTAAGTCTGCTTTAATGGTAGCAGTGATCTGTGTGGCATTATGAGCCAGGCCTGCGGCTAACATTTCAGAAAAGTTCTGTAACATGAGTTGCATGTCAGTGGACTGGACTGGCTGTAAGGGGGCGGAATGGTGGGGGCCTGCTAGGCCTAATGGGGATTGCAGCATGGGAGAGTGGCGGAGAACTCCAAATGTCCGGTTCAGCAGGGACTCTGTGGAGGCTGGGGAGATCCCTTGGGGATTGCAGGTACTCACTGGTGTTGCCAGCAGGCTTTTCCGGTGCTGGTAATGGGATGGGGGGTCCGCAATGGAGTCCGGGTCATCCATGCTTCCACGTGCTGCGGCCGCCATCTTGGGAGAAGCAGGGGCAGCCAGGGAAAAGTCCAGTTGGCGGCTCACCTCGCTTTTTTGCGAGCCGCTCGGCATACAAAAATGTGCCTGAGTCTCCCGGGAAGTGATGGGGTCAGTTTCGGTCGGATCCCGCTTGGTCTAAAAGCTCAGGGGGCTGTGAATCGCCGGCGCGGTGCAAAGCTCCCGTTCAGAGCGTCTTCCCGGAAGTCCTGCGCATGCGCACTCTCTACAGTGCTTCTCATGTACTTTTCCACTACAGTTACCATGACTGTTATTTCCTGTCAAAGTGTCTCCGGGTACCTCAAACTGCACCTCTCTGCGAGTGATGGACCGAATTCCCACTACTGTCACGTCCGTTCCGGGCCCTTCCTTTACATGAGGTCTAGCGGGTGAGACAGTACGCGCGCCATGTACCAACCAGTGCTCAGCCACACCTCGGACCGCACCAGCAGGAATGCACCCCATCACACCAGCATACGGAGAGACTTCCCCTATGTCCATTATCTCTGATTCCTCCAGCAATTCCCCTGAGCGCCTTCTGCACAAAACTGCTGCTGGAAGCACTCTCGAAGAGAACTGCGAAACAACTTTCCACAAAAGCAACCAACAGTGCAACAACCAATTTTCATCAACATTGCTTAAAAACGCATGTATCACCTGCGTCCACCGATTGGTACTACGCAGTACCATGTCGCCCTTCTGCTGTGGATACATGCAGGTGTACATTGGAAAGATTTTCACCAATTCCCACAACATCTCAGTTATTTCTAGACATGCCGCATCTAAACACAGAACGCTAAGAACTTTTCCTTTACTAACGATATGGAGGGGCTCATTTGCTAAGGCGTGAGAAGCCAAGACACTTAAAGAGACCTCCACCTCAGAGGCAACTGACAAAACTTGCGGCTCCCCCTGAGTACTGCAAATCGCATGTGTCACCCTCATCCTCTCACTTTCAGCAACACTGAGCCCTTCCAAGTCGCTATCCATTACCCCATCAATCTGACGTTCAACATTACTCATCACTTTTGCTGTGGACAAAACCTCTGCTATGTATGTGCCCTTTTCAGATCCTTCCAACTGGAAAGGGTTAACTTCTGCAAAAGCCAATGCTCCTGTGTCTACCGGCCCTGCAGCCTCTCCATTTAGCACAACAGAAATTGTGTCCACTCCACTGTTACCCACTAAGCCTTCCTTGTTTAAATGCACTTGTGGCAAAACATTTTCAAACACAACAGGCTGCAATAACATAACTTCACCACTTTGCTCGAGTGGCGCTTCATTAAACCCATGAGGACTTTTACTGTCAGCAGTGACAGACCGCAGCAACCCATTATCACTGCAAGTAATTTCAAACATTTGAGTTTTACCATTTTTTTTATCACCAAGGTCAAGTACGCTCCTATCCATCAGAGCAGCACCACAGTTGTCCCAGGCAACCTCTGTCTCCAACACACAGAGCTCCCTGGAGGTTTCTAAGGACACTATTGTGTTACACTATGTGATTATTCTTGCTCTGTGTCTTTAAGATCTGTTCCCTTCTTTCTAGCTGAACTCTCTCTCTCACCGTAGTTCTTTATATTTCTCCTCCAGATCCTGACTCTGGTCATTACTCCTGTATATCTTCCATGCTAAACATCTTACATGTGGCTTATAACTGCAACGTTTTTCTACCTATGAATATCCATTATTAAAAGGAACATTCAAAAGGATTCATCATCTGTCGTCCTAACTGTGAGTTGATTCATTGAGTTAAACTGCCTGTATCGATGCAAGGGATGAATATCAAACCAGCTTGTGTAAGGCCTACTTCAACCTGGAGATGAACTTTATCGCTTTGTAGTTGAGACAGAACAGTAGAAAAACTGAGTTTCACAGCCTAATTACAAGATTTCTGCACGTCAGTACTGATACAGACAAGATTTACTGCCCTCATAGCAAGAAAGAAGAAGGGAGCAGCACATGCAGCCTTATAGCTTGAGTTTGTCTGCTTGGTGTCATATCTCAGCACACAGATCCTGCCTGCTTTCACAGTCAGTCTGCTATCATGAGTGACCA
The DNA here is from genome assembly GCA_029206835.1 of Rana muscosa. Classification (NCBI taxonomy): domain Eukaryota; kingdom Metazoa; phylum Chordata; class Amphibia; order Anura; family Ranidae; genus Rana; species Rana muscosa. The sequence continues at coordinate 2,779,734 of CM055126.1, read as the reverse complement.
AGCTTCTATATGTGAACTCAGATCTACCTCCCCACAAGTTCCTGAAGAAACTGAGTTACCCAAACGCTCAGTTAAACCCACTTGGAAAGTAATGGAGAATTATGAAGCTTCAAGGACTGAATTGTCAAATAGCTTGGAATTAGTCTGGGAGAAAATCCTTGCTGAAGCTAATACAGTGTCTGTTGAACATGAACTACTAACACTAGAGGGCGCCATTAAACAACTTTCTGCCTCATATGAGCTTTATCAGCTTACCAGCAGCAAATTCACTAATGTCTTACAAAACATGAATTCAGAAAATGCGATGACGCAATTAAAGCGCGTCAATGCTCTCAATATTGAAAGAGACAGTTTTATCCAGCAAACCAGATTAAAGGCAGAAGCAAAAATAAAGCTGTTACAGGACACTGCATCTCACAGATCTGTTTCCACCAGACGTTCTAAAAACTCGTCAAGATCCCATAGTTCAAGATACTCAACACTCAGTGAGCGACTTATTAATGCCCGCGCTGAAGTGGAAGCCAGCAAAGTGCAGGTGGCATATGCAGAAAAAAGAGCAGAGTTGGAAGCGCAGTCAGCACGTCAAAGAGCAGAGTTGGAAGCTCAGGCAGCACGTCAAAGAGCAGAGTTGGAAGCTCGGAGAGCAGAGTCGGAAGCTCAGTCAGCACGTCAAAGAGCAACAATGGAAACCTTAAATGAACAGTGTAAACATGACGCAGCTATGGCAAAGCTAAGGGTCCTACAGCATGCTATCAGTGCAGACGAAGGTGCAAGTGAGAAAGACAGCATTAACCTAAACATAGCAGATATGGAAGACCCCCTCAAACGCACTAAAGACTATGTCCTAAGCCACTGCAGTGCACACTCCATCGTCTTCAATGCTCCCGACTACATAGAGACTCCTTCACAGCTTCAAGTTAAAGAGGTTCCAGCAACTTCCTGAACACAAAATCACTCCACTGCATTTCCTACCTGCCTACCTTGCCTGCCTTCATACGTCACAGAGCATCAGCGCAAGCTTCAAGCAAGTCATCAATCTCCAGTCATCGGTACAGCCTTGAATCAACGTACCATTGGAACAACTGACTTCAAGCAAGCAACTCACCTGGATGCATCTGCTGCACCATATTTCCCTGTGTCCTTTAACAACAATGTCAAAGATAACGCAATCAGCACAATTCAGCCAACAGCATCTCACATAAAGGCGGAGACAACTGAGACAGAAGAGTTTGTGAGGTACATGCTTCACAGAGAGCTCACAAAGACTGGTCTTACAAGTTTTGATGATCAACCTGAGAACTACAGAAGTTGGAAATGTGCCTTCAGAACTACAATCAGCAATCTTGGCATTACAGCTGATCAAGAATTGAATCTGCTGATCAAATGGCTTGGTCCTCTATCTGCTGCACGTGTTAAGCCATTAAGATTGGTTTTCATGGACAATCCTACTGCAGGCCTCACAGCTGCATGGGAGCGACTAAAGCAAAGTTATGGCAGTCCAGAAGCTATAGAGAATGCTTTGTTCATACGTCTGGAAACTTTCCCAAAGATATCCGGTAAGGACAACAAGGAGTTCCAGAGACTGAGTGACCTTCTCCTTGAGCTTCAGACCCAAAACTACCTGGACTCAGTTACCTTGACACTCCAAGAGGGGTAAACCCAATTGTCTCCAAGCTCCCGTATGGTTTGCAAGAGAAATGGACTGCACTAGGATCATCATACAAAAGAGAGAACAAGGTTTCCTTCCCTCCATTCTCTTTCTTCTGTGAATTCATCAGGAAAATTGCAGAGACCAAGAACGATCCAAGTTTTTCCTACGGTGAGTACAGTCTCTTCTCACCCTTTCCTAAGAGTACCAGTCTTCAGGGCAACTATAGAAACCATAGAGGCCCAGTGTCCGTGAAAAAGACTGACATCCTTCCCACTCCTACCACAGTTCTGGCCATGAACAGAGTAGGAAGAATGAAAACCATAACAGAGAGTGTCCCATACACAAGAAGCCACACCCCCTCAATAAATGTATTGGCTTTAGGAAAAAGCCTCTGGAAGAGCGCAAGGAGCTTTTAAAGACATTTAGGGTATGTTTCAGGTGCTGTGCTTCTACAGAACATTTTGCAAGGGACTGTAATGTGTCCATCAAGTGCATAGAGTGTGGCTCTGAAGAACATGTGCAAGCCCTCCATCCTCTTGAACCCAGCTCTGCACAACCTGCCAACGCTCCTCCCAGGTTAACGCATGGCGGGGAGAATACAGACCAAGTGCCTAATTCTACCATAGATTCTTCATCCTGCACTGAAGTTTGTGGAGAAGACTGCTGTGGTAAGTCCTGTGCTAAGATATGCTTGGTGAACATATACCACAAGGATCAACCAGAAAAATCTCTAAAGGCATATGCTATCTTAGACGATCAGAGCAATCGATCACTTGCAAAATCAGAATTGTTCAATCTATTTGAAATAAAAGGCGAAGCTCATCCTTACACCTTTGGTACCTGTAGTGGAACTATAGAGGTTTCTGGAAGAAGGGCTCATGGACTCATGATATCTTCAATCAAAGGTAACTTGCAATTACCCTTACCTACACTTGTTGAGTGCAATCAGATACCTGCTAACAGGGAAGAAATCCCTACTCCAGCTGCTGCTTTTCATCACCCTCACCTCAAGGTAATAGCAAATGAGATACCGTCGCTTGACAAAGATGCTCAGATCCTTTTTCTGTTAGGAAGAGACATTCTAAGAGTTCACAAGGTACACAGACAAGTCAGTGGACCCCCAGATGCGCCATTCGCCCAGCGCACGGATCTAGGGTGGGTCATCATAGGCAATGTCTGTATAGGCAAAATGAAAAGACCTACCAACATTTCGTCATTCAAGACAAATGTTCTGCCAAATGGCCGAAACACTTACTTTGAGCCATGCCCACATCACTACTGGGTGAAAGAGAAGATAGCCAGCCACGAATAGCAACATGGTATCTCAGGTGACACAAACCCTTTCTCCTGCCATGATGGCGACTTCGGGTCTACAGTGTTTAATGCAACCAGTGAAGATGACATACTGGCTCCTTCAATGGAAGACAAATAATTCATCAAGGTAATGGATAATGAGTTCTTTCAAGATGACTCCAATAACTGGGTAGCACCTCTACCCTTTCGTCTCCCAAGACAGAGATTGCCCAACAACTTACAGCAGGCTATCAGTAGATTCTCCTCCTTAAAGCAAAACTTAAGCAGGAAACCAGAGATGCAAAGGCACTTTGTGGACTTTATGCAAAATGTATTTGACAGAGATCATGCAGAGCCTGCTCCCCCACTAAAGGAGGGAGAAGAATGCTGGTACCTTCCATCGTTTGGCGTGTATCACCCATGCAAACCAGACCAAATCAGAGTCGTCTTTGATTCCAGTGCTCAGCACGAAGGTGTTTCTCTTAACAACATGCTCCTTACTGGACCCAACTTGAACAACAGTCTAATAGGAGTCTTGATTTGTTTCAGACAAGAGCCTTTAGCAGTAATGGCCGACATTCAACAGATGTTTCACTGCTTCATCGTCAGAGAAGACAACAGAAACTACCTCAGGTTTCTATGGCACAAGAACAATGACCTCAACAAGGAAGTTATAGATTATCGCATGAAGGTACATGTCTTCGGTAACAGTCCTTCCCCAGCAGTGGCAACTTATGGGCTAAGGAGAACAGCTCAGACTGGAGAAGTTAAATATGGATCAGATGCCCGTCAATTTGTTGAAAGAAACTTCTACGTTGACGACGCACTTAAGTCCTTTCCAACTGCTAAAGAAGCAATTGATCTTCTCACCAGAACAAAGGAGATGCTGTCTGTAGCAAACCTTAGACTACACAAGATTATATCCAACAGCCAGGAACTTATGAATGCCTTTCACTCTGAGGACTATGCCACTAGTCTAAAAAACCTTGACTTAGGTACAGATGTGCCTCCTGTACAGCGAAGTCTGGGTTTGTTGTGGAACATCAAACAAGACAAATTCACCTTCCAAGTGTCAACTTGTGACAAACCCTTCACTAAGAGAGGAGTCCTGTCCGTGGTGAATAGCATCTATGACCCACTGGGTTTCCTTGCTCCAGTTACCATTCAAGGTAAGATTTTACTAAGACAGTTGTCTACTGAGAACATAGACTGGGATACTCCCTTGCCTAGTGAGAATCAACACAAATGGGAAAGGTGGAGATATTCTTTGAAGTCACTAGAAAAACTTCAGATTCCCGGTTGCTATGTTCCAGGTTCCACTTCAACTGCTAACCGGAGAGAGATTTATTTTTTCTCTGATGCATCAGTTGAAGCTATTGCTGCAGTAGCCTATTTGAAGACCTCTGAACTGAATGGAGAATCACACTGTAGTTTTGTCCTAGGCAAGGCAAAACTCACTCCCAAGCCTGCACATACCATACCAAGACTTGAACTTTGTGCAGCCGTGCTAGCAGTAGAAATTGCAGAGGTCATACCAAGTGAAATGGACACTACAATTGATTCTTTCACCTTCTATACAGACAGTAAGGTAGTACTTGGTTACATAGACAACCAAACAAAACAATTTTATGTGTACGTCAGCAACAGGGTTGAACGTATCAAGAGATTCTCTCTACCAAGTCAATGGCATCACGTTCCCACTGAACTCAACCCAGCTGACTGTGAGACCAGAGCCGTGTCACCTGCCGCTCTTCAGGACAGCTTATGGCTGTCACCTCCAAGGTTTCTGCGTGAGGACTCTTACTTACTCCCTATTGACACCACCTATGGGCTAGTAAACCCTGAAGATAATAAGGAAATAAGAACTGTGAACATCTCACTACACACTTCTGTAAGTACAAAACAGAATCTGCGGTCACACCGTTACGAGCATCAATGGAAGCAGGTGCAGCATCTAGCCAATGTGTTCTGGCATCGTTGGAAGAAAAAGTATCTTCACCACCTTCAAGGTCGTAACAAATGGCAAGCATCTAAGCCGAATCTTAAGGTTGGAGACCTCATCCTTCTAAAAGACAAGGAAGTTTGTCAGAATGAGTGGCTTATGGGTCTTATTACAAAAGTTATGCCCAGCGACGATAACAAAGTCCGGAAGGTAGAAGTCAAGGTAACCAAGGGAGGATCGACACAAACCTTTAGTCGACCAATTACAGAGTTAGTACTCCTTTTGCCAGGTGAGTGACTTGTGCAAGGACTAGCCATGCTGTTGGCACGGCGGGGAGTACATTGCTGCCATCTACAGGTTCTACTCAGAACTTTGGAATTCTTTCAAGACATCATACTGTGACTTTATGTTCTTCATCCTGTTGAACTTACGTTTGTTATTTGCTTGTTGCATGTTTTTTATTACAGGTTCCAGGACATTTATCAGTATTGGACTTATTAAAAATATATATATTAGTTTAAGGTTATGAAATCTAAAGATTTCAGACGGGGAGTGTTGTGTTACACTATGTGATTATTCTTGCTCTGTGTCTTTAAGATCTGTCCCCTTCTTTCTAGCTGAACTCTCTCTCTCACTGTAGTTCTTTATATTTCTCCTCCACTTCCTGACTCTGGTCATTACTCCTGTATATCTTCCATGCTAAACATCTTACATGTGGCTTACAACTGCAACGTTTTTCTACCTATGAATATCCATCCTTAAACGGAACATTCAAAAGGATTCATCGTCTGTCGTCCTAACTGTGAATTTATTCATTGAGTTAAACTGCCTGTATCGATGCAAGGGATGAATATCAAACCAGCTTGTGTAAGGCCTACTTCAACCTGGAGATGAACTTTATCGCTTTGTAGTTGAGACAGAACAGACACCTCTGCAGCCTTATATACTGTTGCCAAGGGGCATATCCTGCTTAGCGATCACCCCTACCTCATTACTAGTGAACACATCACCATAAGTACATGTATCATCAGAAATATCTTCATCATCAGCATTCATAAACATAGCAGTTTTATAAGCTCTATCAAATTGACTTGTGTCATAACGCATGGCACCCTGCAGGCCACTCAGCACACCACCCTTCCTCTCCAAAGGCATTCTTTTTCCCACTAGGGCGGCTTCACAGTTGTCCTGGGAAACCACTTGCCTCACCGCTGCAGGCTCCTTGGTGGTTTCCCTTGGCAACTCTGCAGCACCTGTCACTGTCACTAGGGAACATGGCATACCAACTGCTTTGGTCACCCCTAGCACATCTCTCCAAGCACTCTGCTGGATTACCTTAGGTGTACCCAGAGTCCATGTGTTCTTTTTAATTCTTGACCTCGTTGCAAGCAGGGTTTTAACCTGTGTCTCCCCACTGATCTGGGTAGCACACTGCAGCAAGTTCATTTTTGCACCAACAGTGGATCTCCCCTCTGGGATCACTTCCACTTCAGTGTGAGCAACTACACAGTCAGTCTTTCCCATGATTTTAACAGGAACAGTCTTACAAACTGCAACAGTCTTACCATATCCTGTAGCAGGTAACTCTGGTTTCATTTGAGGGCGTTGTCCCTTCTTTGCTGTGCTCTCACAAGCAGGTGCCCCCTCATGGACACAGGGCAACATTGCATCCTTCTTGGATTTTCCAACATCGCCTGCAGGCAAAACAAATTTCCTGTTGCCAGGGGTAACAGCAGACCCACACACCTGGTCATACCCCTTGCAGGATGTTGGATACAATATCTTCTTTTCTGGGCTCCTCCTTTCTGAAAATATACTTTCTCCAGTTGCTATGGGAGACCACATTCTCCCCGCTGATCTTTTCAAGCGCTCTCAGGACTGGATTGCTCCTAGAAAATTGTCGTAGTCATCGCGGTTACTATACATCCCACGGTACACCTCCTGGTACTCCTCGATCAGAAAAGGTTGCACCAACTCAACCCAGCGACTTTTGGGCCATCCTCTGTAGGAAGCAATCATCGCAAACTCCTCCAAAAAATCTTCAACATATTCCGAAGGTAACATAGGCCGTATGAAGTCAGCTGTACAGATTTCTGCTTTGTTGCCACGGACAACCGCACCCATCTGCTCACTCTTTACACTCAGAGCAGGCTTCTCATACCTTTGGTTTGCTGGAGCCTGGGACAAAGGGCACTTGGAAACTTCATGCCCCCACTCACTGCACCGCAAACAGCGCACTTGGTTCCTAGCACTTTGCACATTGATAGCTGGCCATCTTGCACCAGCATTGCCAGGGGCAACAGCATGCACTTCTCTTTTAACTTGGTTCAGTGCAGCCAAGTGTCGCCTGCACCAATCCACTGCAGACGCAGACTTTGGTGAACTCTCCATACTTGCAGTCACCTATGCACTCCTTGCACCAGTGTTGCTAGGAACAACACCCGCTCTGTCTCTCATCTCAAACGCAAACATATCTCCCTTTTTGCGTTTTGACCGCACCATCTCTGCAGTCAGGCCAACAACGTTTTTTAACACAGTTCCTTTTAACACAGGAAAATTTGAGGTACTGTCTCCAAGACTTGCAAACAGCACACTTTCACATGCAGACTTCACTCTTTGCGATTCTGCTTGAATCATTCATTCACTGGAGCTTCCTAAGTGGATACATCTTCCCAGGCCACGCTGAGCTCACTTCCACAGGTACACCACCTGTATGCAACACAGTCCATCAATTGAACTCTTGTGCAATGCAGTTCGCCTGGCTGCCCCTCACAGTATTGCTGCAAAACACACAGTTTCTTTTTACTCACTGTTTTTGGTATGCGTGGATCTGGAACTCTTCCAAAAACTGCCCGCATTCTCCACCATATGTAAGATTAGGGGTTGTTAACTCTCGTGGTAGATGCGTTTTTCCAGTGATTCAAGCCAGTCAGGAACTATATTTAAGGGCATGGTAGCCCACTTTTATTTAAAAGCACAAAAAGTTCACAAATACATCAGTAGCCCTCACCAGAGGGTTCCACCATTACTGTATCTTGCATACTCAACAGTTTAGCCTTCTGTCTTCCACTCTTGCCATCCGGCTGTTCATGCCTTTAGCCTAGGCCTTAGGTCTGCTCCTCAGAACAAACAGTTTCCAAAAGTTAAGCTGTCTCCTAGCTTACTCCTGGTCATCAACTGTCAAGTCTCTGATGTGAGGCCGAGTAGCAGAGAGGGTGCCCCTTGCGGCCGAGTGCAGCACAGCCCTGAAGATGACACAGGGGGTGTGGTGCCCACAGAAGCACGGGTTGCCTGGTAGGTAGTGCTGGTTGCCAGGAACTTGGTAGGACAGGCAGACTGCAGGACAGCAGGCGTGCTTAGGGGGTCCAAAGGGAGGGGACCAGTGGAATGTTCCGATAACAGGGTCAAAGCCAGGCCAGGGGGTCAAACACAGCAAGACAGTCCAAGAACACAGCAGAGCTGAGTCTTAGCACAGAAGACAAGGTAAGCGGAGTTCGTTAGCCAGGCCGGGGTCAGGTATACGCTAGGAAGTCAACAGGAGCAGGTCAGGCAAGCCGGGTTTGGTACACAGGAGATCAGACAGGCAGGAGATGCAAGACACAGGAACACAGGAGAAGCTGACGATAATCCAGCAAATGCAGACACTAGCAGACTTCCTTATATAGGCCCATGTGACCTGCTTGTAGAGATACTGGGTCCTAGAGCCCTTCTCCTACCAGAGATGCTGGGTCCTAAAGTCCTTCGCCTGCTGTTGGTTCCCTGACAGTGCCCCCCCCCAAGGGGCAGCCTCCGGATGCCCACCCGGGCCCATCTTTCAGGGTATCTGGCACGGAATCTCTGGAGAAGTCTAGGAGCATGTATGTTGCCTGCAGGTTCCCAAGAATTCTCTTCTGCTGGATAACCCTTCCATTTAATAAGAAATTGAATAGTCCTACCTCTTTTGCGACAGTCCAGGATGGATTCTACCTCGAATTCGGCTTCATCTCCCACTGAGACTGGAGGCGGAGGGTCTTCTTCTCTTCCTGGAAAAGGACTAGAGACAACAGATTTAAGAAGAGAAACGTGAAACACAGGATGCACTTTATACGAACTTGGTAGTAACAGTTCAAAAGCTACTGGGTTAATTTTTCGTTTAATTTCGAATGGACCGATAAATCTTGGACCAAATTTCCGGGAGGGGCAAGGGAGCCTGAGATTTGCTGAAGAGAGCCAGACCTTATCTCCAACCTCAAAGCTAGGACTCTCTCCTCTCCTCTTGTCATATTGTTTCTTGTAGCCCTCTTGCGCTTTCTGCATGGTTAGCCGGAGGGTTTGATAATTAGCCTGAATGGAGCTTATCCTGTCTTGAACTGCTGGAACTGAGGCTTCCGGAATGACATTAGGTAGAAATGAAGGATGGAAACCGTAGTTGGCCCAAAACGGAGATTGATTGGTGGTTGAGTGTACTGCATTGTTGTAAGCAAACTCCGCACAAGGGAGTAGAGAGATCCAGTCGTCCTGGGAGAAGGAGCAGAAGCAACGCAAATATTGTTCTAAGGTCTGGTTGGTCCTTTCAGTTTGACCGTTGCTTTGGGGGTGATAGGCTGAGGACAGGCACACCTTGATTGATAGTGCTTTGCAGAGCTCTCTCCAGAACCGGGAGGTGAATTGTACCCCTCTATCAGACACAATGCTGTCAGGAAGGCCATGGAGCCTGACTATCTCCCTTATGAAAATTTTTGCTGTTTCTGCAGCAGAAGGAGTTCCTGCCATGGGCAAAAGTGCGCCATTTTGGATAGACGGTCCACAACTACCAGGATTGTTGTAGATTCTTCGGATGGGGGCAGCTCTACTATAAAGTCCATAGATATATTTCTCCATGGTTGTTCTGGCACTGGCAGAGGACGTAACAGACGTAACTTGACGTTGGACCCTTTATTTTGCTGGCAGGTAGTGCAGGAGCTAACAAACTCCCTGCAATCAGATTTCAAGGTAGGCCACCAGAAGGATCGTTGGATAAGATCCGTAGTTTTCCGCACTCCGAAGTGGCCAGCGAGTTGGTGGTCATGCAAGGTCTTCAGTACCTGTATTCGGGTTTGTTGCGGAACGAAGATCTTGTCCTGATGCCAGAGGTACCCTTCCTGGTTTCTTAGAGAGGATGCTTCTGGTTCCTGGCATTGGAGGGAAGCCTGTTCAAGAGAAGATCTTAGATCGGGTTGGATCAGAAGAAAGTTCTGAGGTGACAGGATTGTACTAGATATTGTCTCCTCCGGAGTATCGGGAAACATTCGGGATAAAGCATCGGCCTTTCTGTTCTTGGAGCCGGGACGGTAGGTGATGTGGAAGTTGAACCTTGAAAAGAACAGAGCCCAGCGGGCTTGACGGGGTCTCAGACGTTTGGCAGTACGGAGGTATTCGAGGTTCCGATGATCTGTAAATATCATTATGGGGTGAGCAGACCCCTCAAGAAGGTATCTCCACTCCTCTAAGGCTGTTTTAATGGCCAAGAGCTCGCGGTCTCCTACATCATAGTTCCTCTCGGGCTGGCTCATTTTCCGCGAGGAGAAGGCCACGGGGTGAAGCAAGGACTTGGGTCCCTGGCGTTGTGAAAGGACTGCCCCTGTAGCTACTTCTGAGGCATCGACCTCCAAGATGTATGGCAGGGCAGGCTCAGGGTGTTGAAGGATTGGTGCAGAGGTAAACAATAACTTTAGTCTCTCGAAAGCAGTTTGGGCTTCGGAGGACCACTGGAAACGGGTATGTAAGCGGGTCAACTGGGTAATGGGTGAGATGATGGAGGAGAAGTTTCTTATAAACCTCCTATAGAAGTTCGCAAAGCCCACAAACCTTTGCACCCCTTTCTTATCTGATGGAGTTGGCCAATCCAGGATTGCCTGCACTTTCTGTGGATCCATAGCTACACCGCCCGTGGAGATGATCAGTCCTAGGAATTGTATTGATTTCTTCTCGAAGTCACACTTTTCCGCTTTCACATAAAGTCCATGTTTTCTTAGTGTGAGCAGCACTGTCTTTACATGGGTCTGGTGGAGCTCCAGAGTAGCTGAAAATATGAGAATGTCATCCAGATAGATGATGACGAAGTAGTCAAGATATTCCCGGAAAATATCGTTGACGAAGTGCTGAAACGTCGCCGGGGCATTACAGAGCCCAAAGGGCATTACAAGATACTCGAAGTGTCCGAACCTCGTTCTGAATGCTGTCTTCCATTCATCGCCCTCACGGATCCGAACAAGGTTATAGGCACCCCGGAGGTCGAGCTTGGTAAATACTTGGGCCGTACGGAATCTCTGGAAAAGTTCAGGAACTAATGGCAGTGGGTAGCGGTTCTTTATTGTGATTTTATTGAGCTCCCTATAATCCACGCATGGTCTTAAAGACTTGTCTTTCTTCTCGACAAAAAAGATTCCGGCACCGGCAGGAGAGGTGGAAGCTCGGATGAAGCCCTTAGCCAAATTTTCATCAATATATTGTCGCAGAGTTCCCAATTCCATTTCAGAGAGAGGGAATATTCGTCCAAATGGAATCTCGGCCCCTGGAAGTAATTCTATTGGACAGTCATATGGCCAATGTGGTGGTAGAACATCAGCTTTTTTCTTATCAAAGACATCCAGGAATTCTTGGTATGCCTGGGGTATATTCTGGTTAGTGGTAGATACAGGGTGGACTGTCAAGCAACTGGTAATGTCTCTGGGTTCAGGAATAAAGCAATGCTGCTGGCAATAGGGAGAGGTGAACAGGACCTCCTTCTTGATCCAATTGAGCTGAGGGTTGTGGGCTTGGAGCCATGGAATTCCTAGGATAACTGGAGACATAGGCGAGCTTAGAGCGTCAAAGCGTATGAATTCCTGATGGCCATCAGGAGTGGTGATAAGCAGAGGGACAGTCTCCTGGGTAACAGGGCCAGAACTAGGCAATGTGCCATCGGCCAGGCGGACTTCAAGTCCCTGTTTCTTTTGGAGGAGGGGCAACTTCAGGTTTCTCACCAGGTTCAAGTCCACAAAGCAGCTGCATGCTCCAGAATCAATAATGGCCTGCAGCCGGATCTCTTCTTTTCCAAATTGCAGCGTAATGGGTAGCACTAGGTGTGAAGGAGAAGCTCCGGAAACCTGGAAATACACCGGAGGGTAGGAAGGTGGCTTCTTGGGCCTTCTGGGGCAGTTATACAAGAAATGTCCGCTTCCTCCACAATAGAGGCAGAGCCTTGATTGCATACGATGACGCCTTTCATCAGGGGTTAATGCGGAACGTAGTAGGCCGATTTGTCTAGGAACTGGGATAGAAGTACCAGTGGGAGCAGGCACTGATGAAGTGGAAACCTTAGGCGGCATCATGGCAGGCCTGGAGGACTGAGCTCGTTCGGACTGTCTCTCACGTAAACGTCGATCCAGCTGGATGGATGACTGGATGAGATCCTCAAGTGTAGTGGGGACCCCAATCCTGGCCAGCTCATCTTTGAGAGACTCAGAAAGTCCTAAGCGGAACTGGTGCTTGAGGGCAGCCTCGTTCCAGCCTGTGTCTGCAGACCACCGACGGAAGTCCATGGTATAGTCCTCCACTGTTTTAGAAGGAAATTGCTAAATTGTGCATCACCACAGGGTGACACTGTGGATGCACCTAGTATAAATGCGCCAACGTCCCGATAATCAATGGGAGAATATTGTTTGAACTAAAGATGGACTTTAAACGGCACATAGATAGATATTGTAAAAATTCTAAGGGTTTTATTGTTGGTAGAAAAATATAATTGAATTTAGGTAAAAAGTACGTTAATACAAAACAATGACATTATGTAACAGTCATCAATAATTAGTATAGGGTCCCATTTACAAGACTCAACACATCTCCCAGAAATTACATTAACATGTAAAATACACAAAGTAGAATAGGATAATGTATAGCCAACAAACACAAATGAGGAGTTGGACGGTATGCACGAGAGATGACTGGTCTTATTGATAGGTCCGGTAAATTCAAAGATAAAGATCTTGCTTTCGCTCGACTAGTTTTGCGTTCCAAAACGCTTCGTCGGGAGCATAGTATTGAACAAGGCCGTGTTAAGTAGTGAAACCGGCCTAGGTATTTTTACCTGGCAGTCCGTGTATCACAGGGTGCCAGTATTATATAAACACATTCATGGTAAACAATCATGCGTGATTTAAGTAAAAGAGTAACTATGCACAGGCTACTGATAGGTAGGGAACGTAAATCCAGGTGTAACAAGCCAGACAATACTGTAGAGGAGTGTGTCAGTCAGAAACACTTGCTCGAGCCACACAGTGGTAGTCGAGCCACACAGTGGTAGTCTGTTTGGGTGACCCCAAATGGGAGGAGGATGTCGTCTATGCCCTCAGGAGACCTGAATTGGTCCTTTGGGCGAGGTATATAGACGACATCCTCCTCCTATGGAAGGGAGACCAGGAATCACTGGACCAATTTATGTCCACACTCAATTTGAATGATAGAGGGATTAGGCTGAGCCATGCGGCTAGCTCTTCCTCTATACATTTCTTGGACATAGAGATTAAAGTGATTGACCAACATCTGGAGTTCAATACTTATTTCAAACCCACAGACCGTAATGGGTATATCCCGATAGACAGTTGCCATCATCCCCAGTGGCTGAAATCCATACCCGGTGGTCAGTTTCTCCGATTAAGACGTAACTGCACTAAGGTTGAAGATTTCGTCACTCAATCAGCTATTCTTAAGAAAAGATTTATAGAGAAGGGATATGAGAGTGGCGACCTGGATATGGAAATCGATCGGATCTTACGGATCGATCGAAACACATTACTCCAGGAACGTCCAAAAAAAGTGAAGGACGAAAGATTTAAATGGTCTTTTGTTACCACTTACTCTGTCCAGTCTAGACAAATAAAAGAAATTCTGAAGAAACACTGGGGTGTTCTCCAAAACGATAGGATTCTGGGACCTGTTTTACCCGAACGGTCAAATGTCATCTTCAGGGGAGCCAGATCTATTCAAGGTCAGATTGCTCCAAATATCATCGACCCCCCTAAAAGATTGACATTTTTCCAAGAATACAAGGGATATTTCCCTTGCCGTAAGTGTAACGTATGCCTACATAACACCCATGGCAGACGGAAAAGCGAGACCTTTCAGTCCACGGTCACCTTACGGGTATACCAGATGAAACGTTTCACCACGTGTGCCACACAGTTTATTGTGTATCTCTTGACCTGCCCATGTAAAAAACAGTATATTGGTTGTACCATCAGGACCTTTTCGATTCGGGTCAATGAACACATAAATAATATTAAACTGGGGAAAACCAATCACAGTGTTCCCCGACATTACCTCCAACACCACGATCGTAATCCTATGGGGACACAATTTTTGGTGATTGACCAGTTTGTTCCCCATTGGAGGGGCGAATCCCGCATACGTGGAGTGTCCCGTTTGGAAACTTTTTGGATCCATGAACTCCGTACATACCAACCGTTTGGTATGAACGTGGAATGGGACATAAATTCGTTCATCAATCTGGCATAATTATTACATGTATATATACATATATGTGGGTCTATACCTTTTATTTTCCATCTCCGAGGTGTAGATATACTTTTTAGGATTCATGTGTATCTAAGTTATTAAATACTAATTACGCTGGCGTTCAGCAGTGCAAACCTTTGTGTTTGACTTGTTTGAACCCCAGTTTGTGATATTGGCAACATTATGGGGAGTGATTCCTTATGATTTTTTGTTTTTCCTTTATGTCCACAAGATGGCACTCCATGCTTAACAGGAATGCTTCTCTTTTTCCTTTTTATTTTTGCCTATATTAGCTCTGCCCCCACTCCTGTCGGGTGTGCGCTCACTGGAGAGCTTCTGGCATGGATGTGGGGCGCCATATAGTATATTGAGGTACTTGTCTCTAATCATCCTAATTGTTGGGATGATGGAGATGTGTTTCCTCTTTTCTACGCAGAGCTGGAACGCAGTTTACGCGGCGGTCTTGGCTTGCGTTGCGTCCCAGCTTTGCGATTCACGTGACGGGGGCGTGTGTCTCCTTTTCTTATAGGAGATACATGTCCCTCCCTTTACGCGGGGCTGGAGCGCAGCCGATGCGGCCGATCCTTTTCCGGTCGGCGCTGCGTTCCAGCGTGGTGGCGCTGCGGTTCACACCGCGGTCCACGTGATCGTTACGACGCAATGCGTCATGACGTCATTTTTATAGTAACTGGCGTCTCATGAGAAGAGACGCCAGTAAATGACATTTATAGCCTTTAAATATCCAGTGGCCATACCCTGAAGCCATAACGGGTAAGGCACCCAATGAGGGATTACATTAATGTAGGTGCGTTGCCTTGATATGCGACGCACCTCCCCCTATCCCTCCACCGATCCTATGAGCCCTTTCATCTGAGCCGATTGGTCAGTGGTGAGCGGGTCCACCATTGGCTATTTCAATTGACCAATGGGAAGTGGTAGTTGATTGTGTGGGAGTTGATTTCTGTATATCACCTCCTCTGTCATTTTGGCGGTCCTTTTAAACAAGGCTACCATTGGCTAGATCACTATTACTTCCGGGGTCAAATGAGTTATGTCAGTCGACTTGGGAGGAGCTTTTTCCATTACTATGTTTTTATTGGTCCCTGCCTGGAGGTTGCGAGTTTGATTGGATATCCAGTCGTCTCTCCTCCAATCACGGACCAAGAAGGTTGGAACTCACCTGATTGGTTGTTTCCCCTTCTTACTTTGATTGTTTGGTGTATATATGCATGTGCAATATGGGGGAGCAGGTTGATGCCCCAGTAGAAGTCCTATTTGGACGAAACGCGTAGGGCTTGGTACGCCACTCCCCATATTGCCTTTTTTATTCTGTTTCTGTGATCACTTTTATTGTTATATTTTTGGTTTTATTCCAATAAAACCTATACAAATTTTTTTCGATCTATACCATTGGAGCCTTGTCTCTTCTTTTTCATGCATGTGAGGTAAAGAGATTTCTACTTGGATCCACTCTATACTATCCAGCTACCCATGGTCGGTCTCTTTTGAGGTAGAATTCCCTGTACATTGATTGGGAGTCGGGCTGATTTCTCACAAGCTCAGATTTGCTCAAACTATCCAGGATTTCCCTCCAAGCTTTGAAGTAGACGATCACGGTGTTCCAACGGCTAAAATCAAGACTCTAAAGCAACAGATGTCATCAGACAAGCTGTTCGTTGTCGTGGGTGGATTTCATATGTTTTCATGATCTGCTGTCATCGACAGGCAGATCCACGGGCTCTGGTAAGAGTATTTCATCTATTCCTTTAACCGGAAGATGTTCTTTGTTTGACGAACTATACACCTGCATGTCCTTACATTGATTCTTTTCACATTATTTTGATGGACACATTGTATAACTCTTTTTGCGAGTTACATGTTGGTGTATTTTTTTGACTTTTTGCTTACACATTCACATTATTGTTTTATTGTTTATTAGTTCCACCTTGTCACCTTGAGAGACATTCATTTGTTTCTTCTTCATTCTTGGCAGCGCTACTTTCTTTATCCCCATCACGTTTGCAATTTTTGTCATATTGTTATGTAGCAGCTTTTTTCTTTTTTTCTTTTTTCACATTCAGCGCAATATTTACCATACTTTCACTGTTTATTATTGACTTTTATTTATTGCCGCTTTTTGTATTTTATTTGTGTCACTATGGATGTGTTCGAGTATAGAACAGCCAGGTCATTCAACACTGAGGGTGTGTTTACTACCACTGGACCTGACACTGAAATTAGCGGTATGTTCATGAGATTAAAAAATCTGATGACCACGGAGGTACACCTACAATGGGATACGGCCTTTTTGGAGCAATATATTAAGGAACACATGGTTCCGAGAGGCCTCCGTTGGGATGTATCTCCACAACAAGGAGATTCAGATACCGCATCCTGGTTTCAATATTTTAATGAAGTGGGTATGAAACTTCTTGCCTTTTTGATAGAGAAGAAGCGTCATAAACTCTCACTCATAGATAAAGAAATCAAGGATTTAAAGGAGAAACTTACTCCTCATAGAACATCTCCTGAGTATACTTCTCTTTCAACAGGTTTGAAAAACCACCTTGAGAAGGAAGAAAAAGATCAGAGATCTAAAAAACAAAAGAAGTATAACAGGGATATCATGGATTATAAATCCAATCTGGTTTTCAATTGGCAGAAGAAATTAAATCAGCCTTTGCCTTCTGAAGACGAGATGTCTGGGATGGACATTACGCAACCTGATTCCCAGAATCCCGAAAGAATACTCACTCTAGAGTCTTCTGCTAGAAATGGCCCCGTTCGGATGTCCAATCCCCCACAACTTCCGAAGGCGAGACCGCCTAAAACTTCTGATGTTCGAAATAAACCTCGAACACCTAAACCTTATTCCAACTACCCTCCCCCTAATAGGGGTAGAGGCTCCAACAATAGAGGAAGGGGTTCCCAAAGGGGCCATTCGGGGGAGGTTTACCAATATAGGAGCCCTAGAAGACCCTTGTTTGGTTGGCAGGACCACCGGGGTGAGTATCCCCGTGATGATCGTGACTACCAACATAGAACTCCTATCCGGGTCCAAAATAGGTTCCTTCCCCTACAGGAGAACTATAGAGGAGAGGAACACTATGGGCCCCGTAGTTACCACAATAGAGATGAGGATTTTCTTTCTAGATCCCCTTATAATTACAACCAGAACTTCCCAGGACCTTCATATCAGCCGGGTTTTCACAGGGTAATGCAGGATTACCCAGGAAGCCCGGAAGAAAAAGAGGTACCCGAGGCGGGTGGAGGGCCCAAGCCAAAAAAAAGACCAAGGGTCTAAGTGGCTCGGGTGTCTTTAACCTTAGCTCGGTGAGTCTAACAGACGAGGAGAAACTTGTCCTTGATAAAGGGTTGAAATATGTCCCTCCTAGGACATTAAACAAGTTTTCCATGTTTATAGACGTACAAAAATTCATCCGTAAGCTCAGTATTCAAAGACACTTTCTAGTTCCACCCACCAACACAGTTACCACTGTCCCGATGGTTTCCAATGATCATGTACATACAGGGTTGGCTAACCCATCCTTGTTCAACCCTCCGGGAAACATAGCTCCTGCTATAAGTGTTTTCCGTAGTTTGGTTTTAGATGATTTAGAAAAAATGCCTAGTAAAAAGATACACATGAATCCTAGAGTCAAAGTTGGTTTAAAACAGCTTTGTGAGCGAAAAGATCTGATTATTCGTCCGGCCGACAAAGGCGGTGCCATTGTTGTGCTGGACAAATCAGACTACGTCAAGGAGATGGATAAAATATTGGGTGACTCGGAGACTTACATTCTAATGAATGGGAATCCCACCGTCCAATATAAGAAGGCTCTGACAGAACTGATTAATGAGGGTTTCTCCTTGGGGATCCTTGATAAGAAAGAGAAGAGCTACTTAGTTCCAGTAGCACCCAGGATTCCAGCTATATATTACCTTCCTAAGGTGCATAAAGATCCTGTCAACCCTCCTGGTCGTCCCATAGTGAGCGGGATTGACTCTGTGACGGCCAGGATTGGGAAATACATAGATTTCCATCTCCAACCATTGGTTAGACTTATGCCTTCCTTTCTAAAAGACACCGGTGATACTATTAGGCTTTTGGAATCCGTTGACTTCCAGGCTGGGACGATTTTGGCTACGGCTGATGTCACAGCCTTATACACGAGCATTCCCCACGAGTTGGGCTTTAATGCTGTGGAACACTATTTATCCACCAACAGCACCCTTTCAATTATCCAACGTAATTTCATTATGCAGCTCCTGAGGTTTGCAGCGAAACACAATTATTTCTGGTTTCAGAATAATTTTTATTTACAGACCAAGGGGGTTGCTATGGGGGCAAAGTTTGCTCCCAGCCTGGCCAATTTATTTATGGCCAAATGGGAGGAGGATGTCGTCTATGCCCTCAGGAGACCTGAATTGGTCCTTTGGGCGAGGTATATAGACGACATCCTCCTCCTATGGAAGGGAGACCAGGAATCACTGGACCAATTTATGTCCACACTCAATTTGAATGATAGAGGGATTAGGCTGAGCCATGCGGCTAGCTCTTCCTCTATACATTTCTTGGACATAGAGATTAAAGTGATTGACCAACATCTGGAGTTCAATACTTATTTCAAACCCACAGACCGTAATGGGTATATCCCGATAGACAGTTGCCATCATCCCCAGTGGCTGAAATCCATACCCGGTGGTCAGTTTCTCCGATTAAGACGTAACTGCACTAAGGTTGAAGATTTCGTCACTCAATCAGCTATTCTTAAGAAAAGATTTATAGAGAAGGGATATGAGAGTGGCGACCTGGATATGGAAATCGATCGGATCTTACGGATCGATCGAAACACATTACTCCAGGAACGTCCAAAAAAAGTGAAGGACGAAAGATTTAAATGGTCTTTTGTTACCACTTACTCTGTCCAGTCTAGACAAATAAAAGAAATTCTGAAGAAACACTGGGGTGTTCTCCAAAACGATAGGATTCTGGGACCTGTTTTACCCGAACGGTCAAATGTCATCTTCAGGGGAGCCAGATCTATTCAAGGTCAGATTGCTCCAAATATCATCGACCCCCCTAAAAGATTGACATTTTTCCAAGAATACAAGGGATATTTCCCTTGCCGTAAGTGTAACGTATGCCTACATAACACCCATGGCAGACGGAAAAGCGAGACCTTTCAGTCCACGGTCACCTTACGGGTATACCAGATGAAACGTTTCACCACGTGTGCCACACAGTTTATTGTGTATCTCTTGACCTGCCCATGTAAAAAACAGTATATTGGTCGTACCATCAGGACCTTTTCGATTCGGGTCAATGAACACATAAATAATATTAAACTGGGGAAAACCAATCACAGTGTTCCCCGACATTACCTCCAACACCACGATCGTAATCCTATGGGGACACAATTTTTGGTGATTGACCAGTTTGTTCCCCATTGGAGGGGCGAATCCCGCATACGTGGAGTGTCCCGTTTGGAAACTTTTTGGATCCATGAACTCCGTACATACCAACCGTTTGGTATGAACGTGGAATGGGACATAAATTCGTTCATCAATCTGGCATAATTATTACATGTGTATATATACATATATGTGGGTCTATACCTTTTATTTTCCATCTCTGAGGTGTAGATATACTTTTTAGGATTCATGTGTATCTAAGTTATTAAATACTAATTACGCTGGCGTTCAGCAGTGCAAACCTTTGTGTTTGACTTGTTTGAACCCCAGTTTGTGATATTGGCAACATTATGGGGAGTGATTCCTTATGATTTTTTGTTTTTCCTTTATGTCCACAAGATGGCACTCCATGCTTAACAGGAATGCTTCTCTTTTTCCTTTTTATTTTTGCCTATATTAGCTCTGCCCCCACTCCTGTCGGGTGTGCGCTCACTGGAGAGCTTCTGGCATGGATGTGGGGCGCCATATAGTATATTGAGGTACTTGTCTCTAATCATCCTAATTGTTGGGATGATGGAGATGTGTTTCCTCTTTTCTACGCAGAGCTGGAACGCAGTTTACGCGGCGGTCTTGGCTTGCGTTGCGTCCCAGCTTTGCGATTCACGTGACGGGGGCGTGTGTCTCCTTTTCTTATAGGAGATACATGTCCCTCCCTTTACGCGGGGCTGGAGCGCAGCCGATGCGGCCGATCCTTTTCCGGTCGGCGCTGCGTTCCAGCGTGGTGGCGCTGCGGTTCACACCGCGGTCCACGTGATCGTTACGACGCAATGCGTCATGACGTCATTTTTATAGTAACTGGCGTCTCATGAGAAGAGACGCCAGTAAATGACATTTATAGCCTTTAAATATCCAGTGGCCATACCCTGAAGCCATAACGGGTAAGGCACCCAATGAGGGATTACATTAATGTAGGTGCGTTGCCTTGATATGCGACGCACCTCCCCCTATCCCTCCACCGATCCTATGAGCCCTTTCATCTGAGCCGATTGGTCAGTGGTGAGCGGGTCCACCATTGGCTATTTCAATTGACCAATGGGAAGTGGTAGTTGATTGTGTGGGAGTTGATTTCTGTATATCACCTCCTCTGTCATTTTGGCGGTCCTTTTAAACAAGGCTACCATTGGCTAGATCACTATTACTTCCGGGGTCAAATGAGTTATGTCAGTCGACTTGGGAGGAGCTTTTTCCATTACTATGTTTTTATTGGTCCCTGCCTGGAGGTTGCGAGTTTGATTGGATATCCAGTCGTCTCTCCTCCAATCACGGACCAAGAAGGTTGGAACTCACCTGATTGGTTGTTTCCCCTTCTTACTTTGATTGTTTGGTGTATATATGCATGTGCAATATGGGGGAGCAGGTTGATGCCCCAGTAGAAGTCCTATTTGGACGAAACGCGTAGGGCTTGGTACGCCACTCCCCATATTGCCTTTTTTATTCTGTTTCTGTGATCACTTTTATTGTTATATTTTTGGTTTTATTCCAATAAAACCTATACAAATTTTTTTCGATCTATACCATTGGAGCCTTGTCTCTTCTTTTTCATGCATGTGAGGTAAAGAGATTTCTACTTGGATCCACTCTATACTATCCAGCTACCCATGGTCGGTCTCTTTTGAGGTAGAATTCCCTGTACATTGATTGGGAGTCGGGCTGATTTCTCACAAGCTCAGATTTGCTCAAACTATCCAGGATTTCCCTCCAAGCTTTGAAGTAGACGATCACGGTGTTCCAACGGCTAAAATCAAGACTCTAAAGCAACAGATGTCATCAGACAAGCTGTTCGTTGTCGTGGGTGGATTTCATATGTTTTCATGATCTGCTGTCATCGACAGGCAGATCCACGGGCTCTGGTAAGAGTATTTCATCTATTCCTTTAACCGGAAGATGTTCTTTGTTTGACGAACTATACACCTGCATGTCCTTACATTGATTCTTTTCACATTATTTTGATGGACACATTGTATAACTCTTTTTGCGAGTTACATGTTGGTGTATTTTTTTGACTTTTTGCTTACACATTCACATTATTGTTTTATTGTTTATTAGTTCCACCTTGTCACCTTGAGAGACATTCATTTGTTTCTTCTTCATTCTTGGCAGCGCTACTTTCTTTATCCCCATCACGTTTGCAATTTTTGTCATATTGTTATGTAGCAGCTTTTTTCTTTTTTTCTTTTTTCACATTCAGCGCAATATTTACCATTTTTTCAATATTCTCCCATAGTCCTCCACTGGTCGACTACCCTGCTGTAGTGAATGCAGAGCGGCTTCGGCGGTGGCTGTACGCTGGGGGTCCTCGTAGAGTTGTGACATGGCTGCCAGGAATGTGTCCACTGTGTTAATGACTGGGCTTCTTTGTTCCCATAAACTGTGGGCCCAGGTCTGGGGTTCATTAGATAGCAGGGAGATGAGGAACCCGACCTTAACAGTTTCTAAAGCAAAAGTCCGGGGCTGCAAGGATAGGTACAATAGGCAGGCATTCCTGAAGGATCTAAACTTTCTTCGATCCCCGGAAAACCATTCAGGGACAGGAACACGGGGTTCTGGAGGAGGGAACACCATCGTAGGAGCCACAGAGGAACGTACGTGGGTGGTACTGGGAGAAGCTGGGACCGGGTCCGCAGAAGCAGATGACTCTGACAGGTGTTGCAATCTCTCCTCTAGCTGGAGGTATCCTTCTTGCAGTGTCTGGATTGCTTGGGTCAGAGTAGCGGCCTGTTGACATAATGCCTCTAACGGGGACGCACCTCTGCCGGCCTCAGACATGGCTGGATTATACTGTCAAGTCTCTGATGTGAGGCCGAATAGCAGAGAGGGCGCCCCTTGCGGCCGAGTGCAGCACAGCCCTGAAGATGACACAGGGGGTGTGGTGCCCACAGAAGCACGGGTTGCCTGGTAGGTAGTGATGGTTGCCAGGAACTTGGTAGGACAGGCAGACTGCAGGCGTGCTTAGGGGGTCCAAAGGGTAAGGACCAGTGGAATGTTCCGATAACAGGGTCAAAGCCAGGCCAGGGGGTCAAACACAGCAAGACAGTCCGAGAACACAGGAGAGCTGAGTCTTAGCACAGAAGACAAGGTAAGCGGAGTCCGTTAGCCAGGCCGGGGTCAGGTATATGCTAGGAAGTCAACAGGAGCAGGTCAGGCAAGCCGGGTTTGGTACACAGGAGATCAGACAGGCAGGAGATGCAAGACACAGGAACACAGGAGAAGCTGACGATAATCCAGCAAATGCAGACACTAGCAGACTTCCTTATATAGGCCCATGTGACCTGCTTGTAGAGATACTGGGTCCTAGAGCCCTTCTCCTGCCAGAGATGCTGGGTCCTAAAGTCCTTCGCCTGCTGTTGGTTCCCTGACATCACCTTTGTTGCTTAATCACCAATGACGTCTGCCTCCTGCCTCCTGCAGACATGCATACTCTGGCTGCACCCATGCGTAGATAGCCTCTGACTCCTCTCAGAGGGATGGGAGAGATCACCTGACTCCCCAGGCACAGACTTCCTGTCTGTTGGGTGGAGCCCTGATCCATAGTCAGGTCAGAACTAATTAGCCCAACACACAGCTGTTTAATTAACGTGTCTTTTCTCTACAAAATCTTGCGTAAACCAACACTCTTTAAGGTCGCACATGGTCCCACCGTCACAATGGTTACATAGTTAGTCAGGTCGAAAAAAGACACAAGTCCATCCAGTTCAACCATAAAAAAATTAAATAATAATATCATACAATCCCATATACCTAATTCTATACCCACAGTTGATCCAGAGGAAGGCGAAAAAACCCCAGCAGAGCACGATCCAACTTGCTACAGCAGGGGAAAAAATTCCTTCCTGATCCCCCGAGAGGCAATTGGATATTCCCCGGATCAACTTCACCTATAAATGTTAGTACCCAGTTATATTATGTACATTTAAGAAAGAATCCAGGCCTTTCTTAAAGCAATCTACTGAGCTGGCCAGAACCACCTCTGCAGGTAGTCTATTCCACATTTTCACAGCTCTTACTGTGAAGAAACCTTTCCGTATTTGGAGGTGAAATCTCTTTTCCTCTAGATGTAAAGAGTGCCCCCTTGTCCTTTGTGTTGACTGTAAAGTGAATAACTCAACACCAAGTTCACTATATGGACCCCTTATATATTTGTACATGTTGATCCCCCCTTAATCTCCTCTTCTCAAGAGTGAATACATTCAGTTCCTCTAATCTTTTTTGTTTTCTGTAATTTTGAAAGTGTAAATGATGGAAATAAAATCAATTTTTTTTTGACATATTATAAGAATGTCTAATCTGTAATTTGATGCCATTTGGAGATTTTTCCATCTTCCCTTGGCTTCGTTATGCACATTAATACACATTTTTACCTGGGGTGCCCAAACTTTCGATCCCCACTGTAGGCAGAAGCAATACCTCACAATCAAGTGGTCTGAGCCTGGCTACAAGCATAGACCAACCCCTAAATCTGGGCACATAGCACCCCTGAAAATTAAAGGGGCGCTACATACACCCCCTCCTAAAATAGACACTGTCCCCAGTGTCTTAAATAAATTCACGACCCCTCAGGCCTGAGCAAGCATTGATTTATCCCCGAACTTATGTACAAAATTTTGAATTGTTGTGCCTGAACCAATATAATGAGAAGGGACAAGAGAAGAAGAAGAAAGAAAGAAAAATAGAGAACAAAGAATACAAAACACTGACATCCCATTCTCAATGTCACATTTTACATAGCATACTGTACAGGTTCCACCCCCTCCTAAATAACTACTCCACCCATCCTCTGGCAGAGTTGCTAGTAGTTCACCTGCAGAGGGAGAGAAAAAAAAAACAACACACAAATAAACATCCTACCTACTTGCTATACAAAATAAGTGAGCTATCTCCCCGAAGAAAGACAACTCCCTTCACTAAATGCTCCAATTGCTAATCCTAGCATGTGTTATTCTTAAAACTTTTTTTTTTTCTTTTAAACTATGAAAGTTCTGCAAATCACCGCCACCTGGTGGTAGTGCAAAAGTCATTACATCTGGCACTAGCTCTCATGGAAATGCATCACTGTAATCAGGCATTCCCCATCTTGAACACGGCGACTTCCAGCTTTGGCCCTAGCTAAATCTACCCCAAAGTTCAGTTCTTTCAAGGAAAAAAACGTTATTTTCTGCTGGCTGAGGAGGAGAGAAAAACACGGAACTGCTCTCCGGTTCCTCAACTGAGTAGATTCCCTTAGCAGGGACAAAGTTAGATGTTTCAGGCCGACTGGTTTCTAAAGTGGGTAAATAAAAAAACACAAGTTCCCACTCTAGAGGTAATAACGAGGATCGGGGAGGACAAGAGTTTTCCATTCCTTATCCAAGGTCTCTATAAAATACACAGCATCGTTTCTGTCCTTGCTGTATATCACCACCCGGTCCGCATGAATGTGCCGACCAAGAGTCCACTCCTTCCTGCAGCCTTTGTACCGATCCGTCATGACTGCCAAACATTTAAAGTACCTGTAGCCCCTCTTCACTTCTAGATGATCCCAGATAAAGTCTGTGTACCATCTTTCCCGGGAGGCTTCAATTTCGAAGAGGAGGCTCTTAGGAACGCATGGATATTCCCAGCCGTACTCCGCAGCAACTTTCCGGTGCAAAAGCTGTTGCAGTCAGGCTAGGGGTGGCATGGTTGCCCGATCTCCAGTTCCAGGGAGAACAATAGCATCCGGAAACCTCTTTAATGGTGCGGACTCTAGCTGGGGCATAGGTGGCCGCAAAGGTAAACGGGCCTCCATAATAGCAGGCACAGAGGGTTCCGGAGCAGGCAAAGTGGGTATGGGAATAAGTCTTTCTACTGGAGTAGGGGCTTCCAGCCAGGGTGTAGTTTCCCTAGAGTCCATAGGCGATCCCTCCTGGAGGCTACGGGGAGAAGTCACCGGTATTCTATCCCAACCCTTTTTATCAAACACCTCATTGATGGCAAAGTCATCTCCTACATCAGATGATGAGTCCAAATCAGAGGTATCATACTCCTCTGCTGGTAAGTAAGCTCTGGTGGACACGGACTCATCATCTCTTGGCTTTGAAAGTTCCCGCAGGCTGGCTGTCCACGCATCCCCAATAGTACGGTCTATGAGTTTCTTCCCTTTCCCTGGCAAACTTTGTACTGCCGTTTCCCCAGCCTCCTTACCATCCCCTGACGTGGATCTCCTGGAGGTCCCTCCAGTTTGATGATCCGGTTCAGACAGGCACTGGGGTGGGCCTTGACCACGGCCGCGGGAAGCCTTGACGTATCCCACCTTCCACTTGGCAGGTGGAAGGGAGGTCTCTGTTGCAACGGAGACAGCATCCGCTGGATTCTCCGTCTCTGGCTCCGTGGTGACCGGAACCTTGTCCTTGACTTCCGCTGTAGTCACGGTGGTGCGCGTGGGCATGGCCATGGGAGTATAAGTTTCCTCTTCCAGAGTGATGGTGCCTGTTAGGCAGTTGACCCGGTAGACCCGGGGCTGCTCCGTAGGTTGATCCACCTCGAAGAGGACCTCTCCTCAAAGGGTACATCTTCCGAAAGGGCGAAGCTGTACCACCAGTCCCTGGCACTTAGGACAGATCATGCCCAAGGCCTCTGCATCCCTGCACGTGTAGAGTGCAAAACGACCTCGAAGCTTTAGCCAGATCCCTGTATCTGTCAGGGGGGCAGTGAGCGGAGCAACGTTCATGGATGAAGCAGGTGGGAACATCCGAGGTCCCGGTGTAACAGAGATGCATGGGGCGGTAGACATGTTGCTTCTTCACTAGTCCAGCCTGTACTGTCCTTTGGCGCCAAACGCACCACGCGTAGCTCACAGTTGGCGGGGGCTCCTCCCCCTTCTTTCCTTGCTGCACGCAGCTCACTGGTTTTTCTATGTTTAAGACACGCCCACGAACTACGCAGTCAGAAATACAGTTAGGCCTGTACCTCCATTTCCCTCATAAGTGGCCCAGTTTAAATTCTCCCAAAATGTCCGAATTCCACAGAACCACACAGGAAAAAAATAAAGTCCAGCTTCCAGGGGTAGCTGAAAATCCCGGACTCAAGCCTCCACGTGTAGCACACACAAATCTTCTTGCCCCCGCTTACCTTCTCCTGCGGGGGATAAGACACACCATGCCACAAGCCCGTGTCCTCTGTGTTAGAGGTCAGGCGGTGTTCACAATTGTGAGTTCTGCAGCGAGTTACCTCTTTCCACTGGTTCTCATCCCCAGAGTGTAGGGACAAGTCTCTATATCTCCCCAAGAAGGCCAATGTCCACACCACTTTAACTCCAAACGATGAGTTTATTTTCTATAGTGCTTAGCAGACAGGAAAGTTGATGAGAGAAAGGATAGTAAGACAGGGAATTAGGTCCAGGCACAAAACTGGTACAATCGTCGCCACTCGATCCCAAGTGGGTTTAGCTCACCCGGATAGTCCCCTGTAAGAGCGGTCCTAGCAGCCAGAATGATGCTCGAACATTCACTTAAGTTTCCTTGGGATACGATCAAGAACAGCTCCAAGTCCTGAATAGTGATGAGCCGAACACCCCCGGGTTCGGTTCGCACCAGAACCCGCGAACGGACCGAAAGTTCGCACAAACATTAGAACCCTATTAAATACAATGGATGCGAACGTTCGGATTCTAAAGTGCTAAATATAACGACTATTATCCATGTTATTGTCCTAAACAGAGTTTGGGAACCCGGGTTCTGCACCAGGGGACATGTATCAATGCAAAAAGAAGTTTTAAAAACGGACGTTTTCCTGGAGCAGTCATTTTAATGATGCATAAAGTGAAAAAAATAAGTAAAATATTCCTTTAAATATTGTACCTGGGGGGTGTCTAAAGTATGCCTGTGAAGTGCCACGTGTTTCCCGTGTTTAGAACTGTCCCTGCACAAAATAACATTTCTAAAGGAAAAAACCATTTAAAACTGCTTGCGGCTTTAATGTAATGTCTGGTCCCGGTAATATGGATGAAAATCTTTAAGAAAAATGGCATAGCTACCCCATCAACCCCCCCCCCCCCACCCCAGCCCATTACCAGCCCCTTTGGGTCTTGTATGGATATTAAGGGGAACCCCGCACACAAAATAAAAAAGGCCCTATATACTCTGAACAGCCGTATACAGGCGGTGCATACAAGACAGGGACTGTAGGTTTGTTCTTATGTAGAATCTGTTTGTAATTTTGAACAGCTACATTGTTTAAGTGTAGCTCCATGCCAAATTCCTTTTTTTAAGCTTTTTGGAAAACATAGGAAGGGTTATCACCCCTGTAACATTTTTTTTTGCTGTCTGTGCCCCTGTTCAGAACATTTCACCTCACTTTGCGTCCCAATGACAACTGTTTTTGAAATGTGGTGTTTTTATTGAAACAAGGATTGGTGATAAAGCATCAGTAGAGAGGAGACACCTTTCTCCCATATTAATTCTTACAGGAGAGAATTTTCCTTCCAAGGGGTAGATTTCCTCTCACTTCCTGTTGTCTTCTTCCGTTTGCAAGTAGTAGTCGTTTGTAAGTTGAATGTTTGAAAGTAGGGACCCGCCGTATATACTCTGCAGAAATTGGCCCCTTAGGTGTTGGTGTTGGCACAACACTGAAAGCACTCACAGTTATTCTTGGTGGGTGCTGGAACGCCCTGCTGTCAACTATTATATCAGGAATTGTAATAACATATAATTGTTGATCAGTGGTAGTAAAAATTGGGCCTTTGATGGTGGTGCTGGTGCCACAACACTGTAAGGCCTGACAGTTACTCTTGGTGGGCGCAGCAATGGGCCCTGCTGTGAATTATTAGATCAATAATTATAATTGCATGCCCCTGTTGAATAGGGGCTGAAAAATTGGTCCTTTGGTGGTGGTGGTGGTGGTGATGGTGGTGCTGGTGCCACAACACTGTAAGGCCTGACAGTTACTCTTGGTGGGCGCAGCAATGGGCCCTGCTGTGAATTATTAGATCAATAATTATAATTGCATGCCCCTGTTGAACAGGGGCTGAAAAATTGGGCCTTTGGTGGTGGTGGTGGTGGTGATGGTGGTGCTGGTGCCACAACACTGTAAGGCCTGACAGTTACTCTTGGTGGGCGCAGCAATGGGCCCTGCTGTGAATTATTAGATCAATAATTATAATTGCATGCCCCTGTTGAACAGGGGCTGAAAAATTGGGCCTTAGGCACTGGTGGCACAACACTGCAACCCCTCACAGATACTGTACTTGGAGCACAGCAATGAGGCCTGTTGCAAAGTATTGCATCAAAAATTGTAATTACACGCCCCTGTTAAACAGGGGCTGAAAAATTGGGCCTTAGCCACTGGTGGCGTCACCCATAAACCAAAATGATCTTCCAAGCTATCATCATTAATCGTATCATTGAGGAGGAGGAGGAGGATAGCCAGTCAACATAACAGCACAGGCACTCAGCATCAGCATCAGTCTTGAAGGGATGTGACATTTTAAAATCAATTAGTCTGTTATATCAGCATCAGGTGTGTGGTAGCTGGTGGTGATCCAAGACTGGTTCATCTTGATGAAAGTCAGTCGATCAACCGAGTCGGTGGACAGGCGCACCCTGTGATCCGTGACAAATCCTCCAGCAGCACTGAATGTGCGTTCTGAAAGAACGCTGGATGCAGGACAGGCCAGTAGCTCAATTGCATACTGTGCAAGCTCTGGCCAGTGATCCATCCTCAGGACCCAGTAAGCCAGAGGATTTTCGGTGGGGAAGGTGTCCAAGTCTGACCTTGCCCCTAGGTATTCCTGCACCATGTATATAAGACGCTGGCGATGGTTGCTGGAACCGATCATACTTTGGGGCTGCGGACTAAAGAATTGTCTGAACGCATCGGTCAGAAGGCCACCTTCCCCCTCGCTCCTTCTTTGACTGCCCGAAGCCTCAGCAACTCGTTGTCCAGGACCAGGAGTTTGTAACCTCCCAGTCTCTGGGAACGTGTTGCACAGACCTTTCTGCAAGGCCTCCCGGAATTGTCTCATCCTCTGCTCCCTCTGCGACGGTAACATAAGGTCCGCAACCTTACCCTTGTACCGTGGATCAAGGAGAGTGGCCAACCAGTAATGGTCCCTCTCCTTGATCCGAAGAATACGAGGATCCTTCCGCAGACTTTGCAGGATCAGGGAGGCCATGCAGCGTAGGTTAGCTGAGGCATTCAGTCCGGAGTCCTCTGGGTCACTAAGGACGACATGATCCGCAGCCACCTCCTCCCAGCCACGTACAAGTCCACTGGTTTCTTGGGACTGTAAATCATCCCTAAAAGACTGCTGCTGATGATGCTGAGTGCCAGCCTCCACCTCCATGCTGACACAATCCTCCTCCTCCTCCTCCTCCTCTTCCTGTGCGATGGGTGGGACAGAAGGAACACTGTCTGGGTAAAGGGGGCCTTGAGAGGCAAGGAAGTCCTCCTCTTCCTGCCTCTGTTCTGCCTCAAGTGCCCTGTCCATTATTCCACGCAGCGTGTGCTCCAACAGGTGGACAAGAGGTACAGTGTCACTGATGCATGCACTGTCACTGCTCACCATCCTCGTGGCCTCCTCAAAAGGTGCCAGGACAGTGCATGCATCCCTGATCATGCCTCACTGGCGTGGTGAAAAAAACCCGAGCTCCCCTGACCCTGTCCTGGTGCCATAGTCCCACAGGTACTCATTGATGGCCCTCTGCTGCATGTGCAGCCGCTGCAGCATGGCCAACTTTGAGTTCCACCTGGTGGGCATGTCACATATAAGGCGGTTCTTGGGCAGGTTCAATCCTTTTGCAGCTCAGCCAGGCGAGCACTGGCATTATAAGATCTGCGGAAATGCACACAGACTTTCCTGGCCTGCCTCAGGACATCCTGTAAGCCCGGGTACCTGCCCAAGAACCGCTGCACCACCAGGTTAAGGACGTGAGCCATACAGGGCACATGGGTCAGTTGTCCCTGTCGGAGGGCGGAGAGGAGGTTGGTGCCATTGTCGCAAACCACCATTCCCGGCTTAAGCTGGCGTGGCGTCAACCACCTCTCGGCCTGCCCCTGCAGTGCAGACAGGACCTCTGCCCCAGTGTGGCTCCTGTCCCCCAAACACACCAGCGCAAGCACGGCATGGCATCTTTTTGCCTGCGTACTTGCGTAGCCCCTTGAACGCCTACGGAGCACCGCTGGTTCCGAGGACAAACCACAGGAAGAGGCCATGGAGGAAGAAGAAGAGGAGGGGGTGGAGGAGAGAGGTGTGTCACAACCAGTAGTAGCATTTTGGAGGCGTGGCGGTGGAACAACCTCCAACACTACTGCACCTTGTCCTGCATCCTTCCCAGCTGCCAAAAGAGTGACCCAATGGGCCGTGAAAGAAAGGTAACGTCCCTGTCCATGCCTGCTGGACCATGAGTCAGCGGTAATATGCACCTTACCGCTGACCGCCCTGTCCAGCGAGGCCAAGACATTGCCTTCCACATGCCTGTAGAGAGCCGGAATCGCCTTCCGTGAGAAAAAGTGGCGTTTGGGAACCTGCCACTGAGGAACCGCACATTGCACAAACTCACGGAAGGGGGCCGAGTCTACCAACTGAAAAGGCAGCAGTTGAAGCGCTAGCAATTTAGCCAAGATAGCATTCAACCGCTGGGCATGTGGATGGCTGGGAGTGAACTTCTTTCGACGGTCCAGCAGCTGGGGCAGGGAAATTTGCCTGCTAGAATTGGACGTCGGTGTACTGCTAGCAGAGTGCCCGTAAGTACTTGGCTGTGACACACCTAATTCTACACCTTCATTCCTCTCAGAGCAGGTTTCAGAGAGGACTGAAGGTATAGTGGGGTTGGAGATCCCAGCTGATGCGGTGCAAGAAGAGGTCAGCTTTGTTCTTTGGTGTGGGTCTTTAAGGTAGGCTTGCCAACGAGCTGCATGGCAGGTCAACATATGTCTGATCAAGCATGTGGTGCCCAAGCGGCTGATGTTTTGGCCACGCGATATACGCTTGAGACATATGTTGCAAACAGCAGCTGTGCGATCTGATGCACTCGCCTCAAAAAAGGCCCACACCAAAGAACTTTTTGAATGACGGGCAGAGGCAGCGCCCTGCACAGGCGGAGCTCTGCGGTGTGATTCCGTCGGTGTGCTGCCCATACGCTGGCCACCCAAGGGCATTCTGCCTCGTTGGAGATGTGCCTCCTCCTCATCCTCCTCCTCCTCCTCTCTCCTATTAGGCACCCACGTGGAGTCAGTGACCTCATCATCCCCTCCCTCCTCATCACTGGAGCCAATCTGGCAGTATGCTGCAGCTGCTGGAGCATGACTGCCAGATTGGTGTCCTTCTTGAGCATCCCCTCTCTCTGCTCTCACGCTACTGCCTTCCTCTATCTGGGTATCATCATCAGATCCTTCGAAACGCTGGGCATCCTCCTGGAGCATGTACCCAACACTGTGCTCAAACAGTTCGGGGGACTCCTCAGGAGGAGGACATGGTGGGTCTAAGGAAGGATTGACTAATGAAGATAATGATACCAGAGAAGAGGACGCTTTGGCAGCTGCTTTGCCAGTACCCTGAGCATGGGTGAGAGAGGATGAGGAGGATGAGGTGGGCTTGGTCATCCACTCTACCAAGTCTTCGGCATGATGTGGCTCAACATGTCCAGCTGCCGAAAAGAAGGACAAGCGTGTCCCATGGCCATGTGCTGATGACAATGCACCGCGTCCACGACCAGCACTGTTGCCCCCAGACACAGAGCCTGCTTGCCCTCTTTTTTTGCCTCCTGACTGTCTGCCTTTCCTTGTTTGCCTTCCAGACATTTTAATGGATGGCCTGCAGGGAGATGGGAAAAACAGCAATAAGGGCTACCTTCAGGTGTATACTGTGCAGGAGGCTTAGCAACAATGACACTGACACTGTCCCCTGCCTATCCTTCTCTGTCCCTAAACACAAGGATTTGCAATATGCTTCAGCAAGATTGGTTTAGCACAGAATAGCACACTGACAGTTTCCTTCACTGTCCTTCTCTGTCCCTACAAACAAGATTTAGCACAGAATAGCACACTGATAGTTTCCACGAGTGTCCTTCTCTGTCCCTAAACTCAAGGATTTCAAATATGGTACAGCAAGATTGGTTTAGAACAGAATAGCACACTGACACTTTCCCTCACTGTACCTCTCTGTCCCTAAACTAAAGAATTTCAAATATGGTTCAGCAAGATTGGTTTAGAACAGAATAGCACACTGACACTTTCCCTCACTGTACCTCTCTGTCCCTAAACTCAAGGATTCCAAATATGGTTCAGCAAGATTGGTTTAGAACAGAATAGCACACTGTCAGTTTCACTCACTGTCCTTCTCTGTCCCTACAAACAAGATTTAGCACAGAATAGCACACTGATAGTTTCCACGAGTGTCCTTCTCTGTCCCTAAACTCAAGGATTTCAAATATGGTACAGCAAGATTGGTTTAGAACAGAATAGCTCACTGACACTTTCCCTCACTGTACCTCTCTGTCCCTAAACTCAAGGATTTCAAATATGGTTCAGCAAGATTGGTTTAGAACAGAATAGCACACTGTCAGTTTCACTCACTGTCCTTCTCTGTCCCTACAAACAAGATTTAGCACAGAATAGCACACTGATAGTTTCCACGAGTGTCCTTCTCTGTCCCTAAACTCAAGGATTTCAAATATGGTACAGCAAGATTGGTTTAGAACAGAATAGCTCACTGACACTTTCCCTCACTGTACCTCTCTGTCCCTAAACTCAAGGATTTCTAATATGGTTCAGCAAGATTGGTTTAGAACAGAATAGCACACTGTCAGTTTCACTCACTGTCCTTCTCTGTCCCTACAAACAAGATTTAGCACAGAATAGCACACTGATAGTTTCCACGAGTGTCCTTCTCTGTCCCTAAACTCAAGGATTTCAAATATGGTACAGCAAGATTGGTTTAGAACAGAATAGCTCACTGACACTTTCCCTCACTGTACCTCTCTGTCCCTAAACTCAAGGATTTCAAATATGGTTCAGCAAGATTGGTTTAGAACAGAATAGCACACTGACACTTTCCCTCACTGTACCTCTCTGTCCCTAAACTCAAGAATTTCAAATATGGTTCAGCAAGATTGGTTTAGAACAGAATAGCACACTGTCAGTTTCACTCACTGTCCTTCTCTGTCCCTACAAACAAGATTTAGCACAGAATAGCACACTGATAGTTTCCACGAGTGTCCTTCTCTGTCCCTAAACTCAAGGATTTCAAATATGGTACAGCAAGATTGGTTTAGAACAGAATAGCTCACTGACACTTTCCCTCACTGTACCTCTCTGTCCCTAAACTCAAGGATTTCAAATATGGTTCAGCAAGATTGGTTTAGAACAGAATAGCACACTGTCAGTTTCACTCACTGTCCTTCTCTGTCCCTACAAGCAAGATTTAGCACAGAATAGCACACTGATAGTTTCCACGAGTGTCCTTCTCTGTCCCTAAACTCAAGGATTTCAAATATGGTACAGCAAGATTGGTTTAGAACAGAATAGCTCACTGACACTTTCCCTCACTGTACCTCTCTGTCCCTAAACTCAAGGATTTCAAATATGGTTCAGCAAGATTGGTTTAGAACAGAATAGCACACTGACACTTTCCCTCACTGTACCTCTCTGTCCCTAAACTCAAGAATTTCAAATATGGTTCAGCAAGATTGGTTTAGAACAGAATAGCACACTGTCAGTTTCACTCACTGTCCTTCTCTGTCCCTACAAACAAGATTTAGCACAGAATAGCACACTGATAGTTTCCACGAGTGTCCTTCTCTGTCCCTAAACTCAAGGATTTCAAATATGGTACAGCAAGATTGGTTTAGAACAGAATAGCTCACTGACACTTTCCCTCACTGTACCTCTCTGTCCCTAAACTCAAGGATTTCAAATATGGTTCAGCAAGATTGGTTTAGAACAGAATAGCACACTGACACTCTCCCTACCTATCCTTATTTGTCCCTAAACACAAGGAATCCAGGATTAGTAAAGGAAAAAAAATGACACTGTCCCTGCCTATGCTTCTCTTTCCCTGCTCCGGAACACACTACACAAGGCCGCCGCGCTGGCGGCCTTTTATAGTGTGGGGCGTGTACTAAACCCCCTCAGCAATAATTGGCCACAGGCATCCTGCCTGTGGCCAATCATTGCTCTCCTCGCTGCCGGCGCTGTGATTGGCCAAGCATGCGGGGTCACAGTGCATGCTTGGCCAATCACAGCGCCTGGATGACACTGCGATGGCGTAGTGCATTGTGGGCCGTTCGCGTCACTCGAATTAGGCGCGAACGGCCCAAATCGTTCGATCTTCGTCGAACGATCGAACAGCCGATGTTCGAGTCGAACGTATGTTCGACTCGAACACGAAGCTCATCCCTAGTCCTGAACTTCCCAGCGCTTGTAACAGAAGAACCAAGGTGCAAACTGAAGCACATTACAAGGCCTGTGACGGATCTCTGAATCCCTCTAGAAGGTAACCAGGCCTCATCCGAGGCGGTGACTCCTTTCACCGAAACCCTGGTTCCCTCTTGTCTAGAACGGGTCACCCAACCCCGGGCGCCCTAGGATTCTTCTTTTGGTGGTAGGCCCTAGCTAAAGGTGCTAGGCCTACTTGTAAAGTTGCAGCCCCAGGCTAAAGGTGCCTGAGACTGATACACACACGCACCCCTGGCCTGAAGGGCCGGGAGGCGCGAACTGCTCCCCAAAAGATGGCGTCTGTCCCTTATGTATCCTCTCCCAGCATGCACAGCAGGTTGGCAACGCCCACTGTACTTCTGCCAAAAGAGGACACCCTAAGTCGTAGTAATGCTACCCATGGTTATACCCTGACCTGATATGGCAGTGCCACCTACAAGTCACAGGGAACTATACACCAGGTTGCATCACATAGGCAGAAGCAATACCTAACAATCAAGTGGTCTGAGCCTGGCTACCAGCTCAGACCAACCCCTAAATTTGGGCACATATCACCCCTGAAGAGTAAAGGGGCGCTACATTAGTAAAGAAAAATATCAGGTCTTTTACAAAATTATTTTTAGTTTGTGACTGGAGACAACAGGAAGGCAAATTTATTAAATACCTTCTTCAGCTGTGTGTATACAAAGCAAAATGGGGGTACTTTAGCCTTGAGTCTCTTTTTGAGAATTGTTGTTTACAAGTTAATATCGTTTTTTTTTGTTAGAAAATTACCCCAAACATATTTTTTTTTCAGACACCCTGGAGAATAAATGGCGGTCATTGCAATACTTTATGTCACACCGTATTTGCGCAGCGGTCTTACATGCGCACTTTTTGGGGAAAAAGTACTCTTTTTTAAATTAAAAAATAAGTCAACAGTAAAGTTAGCCTAATTTTTTTCTATATTGTGAAAGATAATGTTACGCCAAGTAAATTGATACCCAACATGTCACGCTTCAAAATTATGACCGCTCGTGGAATGGCGACAAACTTTGGCACTTAAAAATCTCCATTGGCGATGTTTAAAAATTTACAGAGGAGGTCTAGAGTTAGAATTATTGCTCTCGCTCTAACGATCATGGCAATACCTCACATGTGTGGTTTAAACACAGTTTTCATATGTGGGCGTGACTTACGTATGCATTCACTTCTGCACGCGAGCGCTGCAGACGGGGCACTTTAAAAAAAAATTGCGATACAGAGCTACAGCGAGAGGAGCCAAGATCTCCCTCTGACGTTGGCCGAGTGTCAGGAAAGGTTTCACCTGTTGGTGGCGCTGTCGGTTCTGTGGGTCGCAGTACTGGTGTCCACCAGCGGGTGTGTCCTGACAGTCTGGAATTGTCAAAGGTATCACCCGTTGGTGGCACTGTTAGACCTTTGGGCCGCAGTACCGATGTCCACCAGCAGGTGTCTCCTGGCAGTATGGAGCCAACATCAACCCCTGCCATCAGGCGTCACCTGAGGCTGATCACAGGTGTGTGTATTGTACAGGACGCCAAGGTTGGGTCCTGGACGGGTGCTATATAGCACCAATATTTGGGTTGTGGTCCCTTTAAGGAGTGGTGATGGTGTTCAGGAGGTCACCCAGATTGGGTGAGGAATTCCCGGCAAAGGAAGTAGTCCAGAGAGGACTGGCTCGCAGTCCTCTTTGTCTTGATAGAGAGTTATTTGGGGCCCGGAATTTCGGAGGCTCTAAAGTGATATTCGAGTGGGATAGAGCCTCCACTCCTGACCACTGGGAGTCAGCACACAGGGGGTTAAAGGCTTCCAGGAAACAGCTCATAAAACAGGAAGTGGTGTAAGAGGTGTTGTGGAAGGAGTATGGAGATTGCACCTGTGAAGATGAGCTGTGTGTCTGCTGGGAGCTTTTATGGATTCAGCAAGGGCTTTGGAAGTTCTGGGGCGAGGACCCCTCTACAAAAACTGTATGTGCCTTTTCTTTAATTTGTTTTGTGCTGAAGACAAGCAGGACTTTACTTTATGCTGGAGATAAGCGGACTTTGTTTTTATATTTTTCCTGTGTGCTGAATGAAGCTTTATTTTTGGTTTATTTACAAATAAAAGCCTTTTTGTTCAAGTTCAACGGTTTATGCACTTGGTCCCGTGGAGCTATAATCCCCAAAAGTTTACAACTGGTGTCTTGGATGCTGGCAAAGTGCATTTTCAGCTGCAAAAACCGTTTAAAACAAACTGACACTTAAAGAGACAGTGTGCTTATGGCATGTCTTGGGTGAAGTCAGCTCAGACATTTCAAACAGCAGACAAAGGCATGGAGGAGGTCATCAAGGCTTTGGCACAAGCCACTGTGACCCAGCAACAAGCCACTGCGACCCAACAACAAGCTTTAGCAGAGGCAAACCGTTGCCATGAGGAAAGCACACGGCTGCTAACCGCACAGTTTACGACCCAGCAGGAGTCCACTCAAGCACAGGTGGCTGCCTTGCAGGAGGCAGTACAGCGGCTGACTCAGGGAGGAGAGCAAGCGGTCGTTGCCACTGGCATCCAAGTGTCCGTGAAAGCCACCCATTTTTTACAAAAGCTAACACCCAGTGATGACGTAGAGGCCTTTCTCACTACCTTTGAAAGGATAGCAGAGAGAGAGGGGTGGCCCCGTGACCAATGGGCTGGCATTATCTCCCCTTTCCTCACCGGTGACCCGCAAAAGGCTTATTTTGAACTCCCATCTGAGCACATCAGCGACTATGAGCGGCTGAAGGCAGAGATCCTGGCCCGCCTGGGAGTGACCACAGGTGTCCGGGCTCAGAGGGTGCATCGCTGGTGGTACAAACCAGACCGACCACCTAGGTCCCAAATGCACGAACTAGTGCAACTGGTGAAAAAATGGCTGCAGCCGGAAAAATTGTCGGGCCCACAAATGGTGAAACGGCTGGTTATGGACTGGTAGCTGCGGTCCCTGCCAGATGACCTAGAGCACTGGGTAAGCCATGGAGACCCTGCAACTGCTGACCAGCTGGTTGAGTTGGTCGAAAGATATACTGTGGTGGAGGACCTGCTTGGGCCTGCCAAGCGTCGGGAACCCACACCAAGTGCAACCAGACCAGCCACAGCACCTAGGAGAGAAGCCCTGCCTTACATTGAAACCCGCAAACCTGCATCATCTTCCGCAGAACCGCGAAGGTTGGTTCCTGTCCCTAGGATGGGGGACCTACAGTGTTGGCGATGTCGGTCCTGGGGGCATACCCGGGCACAGTGCCCGCTGCAGGAGGAGCCTATGGACTGTGGGACTAGTCGGAGAAGCTCCTTCTATGTGCAAAGAGCGTGTGCCACACATCTTGATCTGGCTGCAGGACGGTTCGAGTGTGAAGTGTGGGTAAACCACCTTCCTGCCAGGGCTCTACTGGACTCCGGTAGCATGGTAACACTTGTACATGCCAGGGTGGTTGGGAGACTCAGCCCAGTAAATAAGACTCTACGGGTAGTGTGTATCCATGGGGACACCAGGGAGTACCCCCTGGTCCCGGTGACGGTTTCCTATGGCCATACCTCAGTTACACAAGAGGTTGGGGTGGTAAAAAGTTTAATACATGACATCATAGTGGGGCGGGACTGTCCACTATTTCTCGAACTGTGGAACCAGGTACAGATGGGGCTGCCAGGAGAACTGGGGACACTGGGCCTGGAAGGGACAGAGTCTGAAGGGTCCGGGCCTGAAACCCCGACAACACACCCCTCTAATATGGAGATACCCATCACTGACAATGAAATAACAGAGAATGCTAATTTGGATGATAATGTTCCTGTTCCAGGTCTCAAAACCGAGTTGATCTCTGAGGGGGGGGGGTTTTCCCATTACAAGTTATGCTGGGGGAGGATGATGAAGAGCTCTCTCCGATTGAGGAGGATGAGAGGGAAACATCCTCGAGGCCAGTGCATCCAGACCTGGATGTATCCAGGGGTGCATTTGGCACCGCCCAATTACAGGATCCTACCTTGATTAATGCTCGAGAGCAGGTTTCTGTTATTGATGGGGTCTTACAAATGCCAGGGGCAGATCAGAGGTTTCCTCATTTTGCGTTGAAGGGGGACTTGGTATATCGAGTAGCTGAGAGCAGAGGGGAAACTGTAGAGCAGTTGCTGGTTCCCCAACTGTATAGGCGGATGCTCATTGATCTAGCCCACAACGACGCACTGGGAGGACACTTGGGGGTGGAGAAAACAGAGGCCAGGATAACTGACCGGTTTTACCGGCCGGGAGTGAAGGCCGAGGTTAAAAGATATTGTGCATCTTGTCCCATTTGCCAGTTAACTGCCCCAGTGCCCCACTATAGAAACCCTCTAGTACCCTTGCCAATTATTGAGGTCCCATTCGAGCGGATCGCTATGGATCTGGTGGGACCCCTGGTAAAGTCGGCAAGGGGGCACCAATACATATTAGTCATCCTAGATTACGCAACTAGGTATCCAGAAGCAATCCCTTTGAGGAAATCTTCCTCTAAGGCCATTGCCCGGGAGTTATTTCAAATGTTCTCACGAACTGGGTTCCCCAAAGAGATGCTAACGGACCAGGGCACCCCTTTTATGTCAAAGGTGATGGCGGACCTGTGCAAACTGTTTCAGATTAAGCAGTTGCGGCCGTCCGTTTATCACCCGCAGACCGATGGCCTAGTCGAGAGGTTTAATAAAACTCTAAAGTCCATGTTGAAAAGAGTGGTCCAGAAAGACGGGAAGGATTGGGATATGTTACTCCCTGCCTTGTTGTTTGCCATCCGGGAGGTTCCACAAGCATCCACAGGCTTCTCACCTTTTGAGCTAGTGTATGGACGAAGGCCCCGGGGGTTGCTCGATCTAGTAAAGGAAACGTGGGAAAGTGAGTCCTCACTGCATAAAACCGTGGTAGAGCATATCTCTCAAATGCGAGAGAGGGTGGCTAAGGTGATGCCGCTGGTGAGGGAGCACATGCAAAAGGCTCAGGATGCCCAAAGAAGAGTGTATAACCGGTCGGCTAAAATTAGACAGTTTCAAGTAGGAGACCGGGTGGCTGTTCTAATACCCGCGGTGGAGAGCAAATTCTTGGCCAAGTGTCAAGGCCCGTTTGAGGTAGTAGAGAAAGTAGGTGAGATGAACTACAAGGTACACCAGCCAGGGAAAAGAAAACCCTACAAAATCTATTACGTAAATTTGTTGAAACCCTGGAGAGACAGAGAACAGGTATCCGCGGTGGTAGGGGTACAGTCAGGGGACCATGCAGGGATCGACCTGGTGCAGGTTGCTGCCACCCTAACTAGACCCCAAACCCAGCAAGCAAAAGAGTTTCTACAAAGAAATAGGGTCATGTTTTCAGGATTGCCCTGTCTCACCAACGTCATCAAGCATGACATTGTAACCGAGCCCAATGTAAAAATCCGGTTAAAGCCTTACCGTATCCCAGAAGCTCATAGGGTGGCAGTATCTGAAGAGGTTAAAAGAATGCTCGAACTTGGAATCATTGAAGAGTCACAGAACGAGTGGTCGAGTCCAATCGTGTTGGTACCCAAACCCAACGGCACCCTCCGCTTCTGTAACGACTTCAGAAAACTTAATGAAGTCTCCAAGTTTGATGCATATCCCATGCCACGGGTAGATGAGCTAATTGAGAGGTTAGGTCCTGCCAAGTATATCACCATGCTGGACCTCACAAAAGGGTACTGGCAAATTCCCCTGACCAAGGAAGCCAGGGAGAAAACAGCCTTCTCTACCCCGGAAGGCCACTTCCAATACAAAAGGATGCCATTTGGTCTACACTCTGCCCCTGCCACGTTCCAAAGGGCCATGGACAAAACTTTGCGTCCACATCAACTGTACGCTTCCGTCTACTTAGATGACATAGTCATCTTCAGCACTGATTGAGAGTCCCATCTTCCCCGGGTTCAGGCAGTTGTAGACTCCTTGAGAAGAGCAGGGTTCACCATCAATCCCGAAAAGTGTGCCGTTGGGGTCGAGGAAGCCAAGTACCTAGGGTATATTGTGGGTAGGGGGTTGGTGAAGCCCCAAATGAGTAAGGTGGAAGCCATACAGGACTGGCCCTGTCCCCTAACCAAGAAGCAGGTCAGAGCGTTTTTGGGCATAGTTGAATATTATAGGAGGTTTGTTCCCAACTTCGTCACCATTGCTGCACCGCTGACTGATTTGACCAAGGGCAGAAAGTCAGTGATGATAAAGTGGAATGCTGAGGCCGAGAAAGCTTTTCAAAAGCTTAAGACGGCATTGTGTCAGGATCCAGTGCTTGTAGCTCCAGATTTCGCAAAGGATTTTGTAGTGCAGACAGACGCTTCAAGTGAGGGGCTGGGAGCAGTCCTGTCGCAGGAAATCAATGGGGAAGAGCACCCCATAGTTTTTCTTAGTAGGAATCTGACGGCAGCTGAGAAAAACTACGCTGTGGTAGAGCGGGAGTGTCTTGCCATCAAGTGGGCTTTGGACTCCCTAAGATATTTCCTCCTAGGTAGGAGGTTTCACTTGATGTCAGACCACGCTCCCCTTACCTGGATGAGGCAAAACAAGCACACCAATGCCAGGGTAACAAGGTGGTTCCTTTCTCTCCAGGAGTTCAATTTCGTGGTAGAGCACAGACCCGGGAGACAACATCAGAATGCCGATGCCCTCTCCCTAGTCCATTGTATGATGTCGAGTGGTGCCTCCAACACCTCCGCTTTGAGGCAGAGGGGGGGGGATATGTACAGGACGCCAAGGTTGGGTTCTGGATGGGTGCTATATAGCACCAATATTTGGGTTGTGGCCCCTTTAAGGAGTGGTGATGGTGTTCAGGAGGTCACCCAGAATGGGTGAGGAATTCCCGGCAAAAGAAGTAGTCCAGAGAGGACTGCGAGCCTAAAGGCTCTAAAGTGATATTCGGGTGGGATAGAGCCTCCACTCCTGACCACTGGGGGTCAGCACACAGGGGGTTAAAGGCTTCCAGGAAACAGCTCACAAAACAGGAAGTGGTGCAAGAGGTTTTGTGGAAGGAGTATGGGGATTGCACTTGTGAAGATGAGCTGTGTGTCTGCTGGGAGCTTTTAAGGATTCAGCAAGGGCTCTGGAAGTTTTGGGGCGAAGACCCCTCTACAAAAACTGTATGTGCCTTTTCTTTAATTTGTTTTGTGCTGAAGACAAGCAGGACTTTACTTTATCCTGGAGATTAGCGATGAGCCGAACACCCCCGGGTTCGGTTCGCACCAGAACCCGCGAACGGACCGAAAGTTCGTACGAACATTAGAACCCTATTAAATACAATGGATGCGAACGTTCGAATTCTAAAGTGGTAATTATAACAACTATTATGCATGTTATTGTCCTAAAAAGGGTTTGGGAACCCGGGTTGTGCACCAGGGGACATGTATCAATGCAAAAAGAAGTTTTAAAAACGGTCGTTTTTCGGGAGCAGTCATTTTAATGATGCATAAAGTGAAAAAAAAAAGTCAAATATTCCTTTAAATATCGTACCTGGGGGGTGTCTAAAGTATGCCTGTGAAGTGCCACGTGTTTCCCGTGTTTAGAACTGTCCCTGCACAAAATGACACTTCTAAAGGAAAAAAAAGCCATTTAAAACTGCTTGCGGCTTTAATGTAATGTCTGCTCCCGGTAATATGGATGAAAATCTTTAAGAAAAATGGCATAGCTACCCCATGACCCCCCCCCCCCCACCCCAGCCCATTACCAGCCCCTTTGGGTCTTGTATGGATATTAAGGGGAACCCCGCACATAAAATAAAAAAGGCCCTATATACTCTGAACAGCCGTATACAGGCGGTGCATACAAGACAGGGACTGTAGGTTTGTTCTTATGTAGAATGTGTTTGTAATTTTGAAC
Source organism: Rana muscosa (assembly GCA_029206835.1). Lineage (NCBI taxonomy): Eukaryota > Metazoa > Chordata > Amphibia > Anura > Ranidae > Rana > Rana muscosa. Next base: position 2,736,628 of record CM055126.1, on the reverse strand, counting down.
AGGTACATTGTTTAAGTGTAGCTCCAGCCCAAAAATCTATTTTTAAACTTTTTGGAAAACATAGGTAAGGGTTATCACCCCTGTAACATTTGTTTTGCTGTCTGTGCCCCTGTTCAGAACATTTCACCTCACTTTTCGTCCCAATGACAACTGTTTTTGAAATGTGGTGTTTTTCTTGAAACAAGGATTGCTGATAAAGCATCAGTACAGAGGAGACACCTTTCTCCCATATTAATTCTTACAGGAGAGAATTTTCCTTCCAAGGGGTAGATTTCCTCTCACTTCCTGTTGTCTTCTTGCGTTTGCAAGTAGGAGTCGTTTGTAAGTTGGATGTTTGAAAGTAGGGACCTGCCGTATATACTCTGCAGAAATAGGCCCCTTAGTTGTTGGTGTTGGCACAACACTGTAAGCACTCACAGTTACTCTTGGTTGGTGCTGGAACGCCCTGCTGTCAACTATTATATCAGGAATTTTAATTACATATAATTGTTGAACAGTGGTAGTAAAAATTGGGCCTTTGATGGTGGTGCTGGTGCCACAACACTGTAAGCCCTGACAGTTACTCTTGGTGGGTGCAGCAATGGGCCCTGCTGTGAATTATTAGATCAAGAATTGTAATTGCATGCCCCTGTTGAACAGGGGCTGAAAAATTGGGCCTTTCGTGGTGGTGGTGGTGGTGTTGCCACAACACTGTAAGCCCTCAGAGTTACTCTTGGTGGGTGCAGGAATGGGCCCTGCTGTGAATTATTAGATCAAGAATTGTAATTACATGCCCCTTTTGAACAGGGGCTGAAAAATTGGGCCTTTCGTGGTGGTGGTGGTGGTGGCGTTGCCACAACACTGTAAGCCCTCAGAGTTACTCTTGGTGGGTGCAGGAATGGGCCCTGCTGTGAATTATTAGATCAAGAATTGTAATTACATGCCCCTTTTGAACAGGGGCTGAAAAATTGGGCCTTTCGTGGTGGTGGTGGTGGTGGCGTTGCCACAACACTGTAAGCCCTCAGAGTTACTCTTGGTGGGTGCAGGAATGGGCCCTGCTGTGAATTATTAGATCAAGAATTGTAATTACATGCCCCTTTTGAACAGGGGCTGAAAAATTGGGCCTTTCGTGGTGGTGGTGGTGGTGGCGTGGCCACAACACTGTAAGCCCTCAGAGTTACTCTTGGTGGGTGCAGCAATGGGCCCTGCTGTGAATTATTAGATCAAGAATTGTAATTACATGCCCCTGTTGAACAGGGGCTGAAAAATTGGGCCTTAGGCACTGGTGGCACAACACTACAACCCCTCACAGATACTGTACTTGGAGCACAGCAATGAGCCCTATGGCAAATTATTGCTAAAAAAATTGTAATTACACGCCCCTGTAAAACAGGGGCTGAAAATGGGCCTTAGCCACTGGTGGCGGCACCCATAAACAAAAATTATCTTCCAAGCTATCATCATCAATCGTATCATTGAGGACTCGGAGGAGGAGGATAGCCAGTCAACATAACAGCACAGGCACTCAGCATCAGCATCAGTCTTGAAGGGATGTGACATGTTAAAATCAATTAGTCTGTTATATCAGCATCAGGTGTGTGGTAGCTGGTGGTGATCCAAGACTGGTTCATCTTGATGAAAGTCAGTCGATCAACCGAGTCGGTGGACAGGCGCACCCTGTGATCTGTGACAAATCCTCCAGCAGCACTGAATGTGCATTCCGAAAGAACGCTGGATGCAGGACAGGCCAGTAGCTCAATTGCATACTGTGCAAGCTCTGGCCAGTGATCCATCCTCAAGACCCAGTAAGCCAGAGGATTTTCGGTGGGGAAGGTGTCCAAGTCTGACCTTGCCCCTAGATATTCCTGCACCATGTTTATCAGACGCTGGCGATGGTTGCTGGAACCGATCATACTTTGGGGCTGCGGACTAAAGAATTGTCTGAATGCATCGGTCAGACGGCCACCTTCCCCACCGCTCCTTCTTTGACTGCCCGAAGCCTCAGCAACTCGTTGTCCAGGACCAGGAGTTTGTAACCTCCCAGTCTCTGGGAACGCATTGCACAGACCTTTCTGCAAGGCCTCCCGGAGTTGTCTCATCCTCTGCTCCCTCTGCGACGGTAACATAAGGTCCGCAACCTTACCCTTGTACCGTGGATCAAGGAGAGTGGCCAGCCAGTAATGGTCCCTCTCCTTGATCCGAAGAATACGAGGATCCTTCCGCAGACTTTGCAGGATCAGGGAGGCCATGCAGCGTAGGTTTGCTGAGGCATTCGCTCCGGAGTCCTCTGGGTCACTAAGGACGACATGATCCGCAGCCACCTCCTCCCAGCCACGTACAAGTCCACTGGTTTCTTGGGACTGTAAATCATCCCTAAAAGACTGCTGCTGATGATGCTGAGTGCCAGCCTCCACCTCCATGCTGACACAATCCTCCTCCTCCTCCTCCTCCTCCTCCTCCTCTTCCTGTGCGATGGGTGGGACAGAAGGAACACTGTCTGGGTAAAGGGGGCCTTGAGAGGCAAGGAAGTCCTCCTCTTCCTGCCTCTGTTCTGCCTCAAGTGCCCTGTCCATTATTCCATGCAGCGTGTGCTCCAACAGGTGGACAAGAGGTACAGTGTCACTGATGCATGCACTGTCACTGCTCACCATCCTCGTGGCCTCCTCAAATGGTGCCAGGACAGTGCATGCATCCCTGATCATGCCCCACTGGCGTGGAGAAAAAAAACCAAGCTCCCCTGACCCTGTCCTGGTGCCGTAGTTGCACAGGTACTCATTGATGGCCCTCTGCTGCGTGTGCAGCCGCTGCAGCATGGCCAACGTTGAGTTCCACCTGGTGGGCATGTCACATATAAGGCGGTTCTTGGGCAGGTTCAACTCCTTTTGCAGCTCAGCCAGGCGAGCACTGGCATTATAAGATCTGCGGAAATGCACACAGACTTTCCTGGCCTGCCTCAGGACATCCTGTAAGCCCGGTACCTGCCCAAGAACCGCTGCACCACCAGGTTAGGGACGTGAGCCACACAGGGCACATGGGTCAGTTGTCCCTGTCGGAGGGCGGAGAGGAGGTTGGTGCCATTGTCGCAAACCACCATTCCTGGCTTAAGCTGGCGTGGCGTCAACCACCTCTCGGCCTGGCCCTGCAGAGCAGACAGGACCTCTGCCCCAGTGTGGCTTCTGTCCCCCAAACACACCAGCACAAGCACGGCATGGCATCTTTTTGCCTGCGTACTTGCGTAGCCCCGTGAACGGCTACGGAGCACCGCTGGTTCATAGGACAAACCACAGGAAGAGGCCATGGAGGAAGAAGAAGAGGAGGGGGTGGAGGAGAGAGGTGTGTCCCAACCAGTAGTAGCATTTTGGAGGCGTGGCGGTGGAACAACCTCCAACACTACTGCACCTTGTCCTGCATCCTTCCCAGCTGCCAAAAGAGTGACCCAATGGACCGTGAAAGAAAGGTAACGTCCCTGTCCATGCCTGCTGGACCATGAGTCAGCGGTAATATGCACCTTACCGCTGACCGCCCTGTCCAGCGAGGCCAAGACATTGCCTTCCACATGCCGGTAGAGAGCCGGAATAGCCTTCCGTGAGAAAAAGTGGCGTTTGGGAACCTGCCACTGAGGAACCGCACATTGCACAAACTCACGGAAGGGGGCCGAGTCTACCAACTGAAAAGGCAGCAGTTGAAGCGCTAGCAATTTAGCCAAGCTAGCATTCAACCGCTGGGCATGTGGATGGCTGGGAGTGAACTTCTTTCGACGGTCCAGCAGCTGGGGCAGGGAAATTTGCCTGCTAGAATCGGACGTCGGTGTACTGCTAGCAGAGTGGCCGCAAGTACTTGGCTGTGACACACCTAATTCTACACCTTCATTCCTCTCAGTGAATGTTTCAGAGAGGACTGAAGTTATAGTGGGGTTGGAGATCCCAGCTGATGCGGTGCAAGGAGAGGTCCGCTTTGTTCTTTGGTGTGGGTCTTTGAGGTAGGCTTGCCAACGAGCTGCATGGCAGGTCAACATATGTCTGGTCAGGCATGTGGTACCCAAGCGGCTGATGTTTTGGCCACGCGATATACGCTTGAGACATATGTTGCAAACAGCAGCTGTGCGATCTGATGCACTAGCCTCAAAAAAGGCCCACACCAAAGAACTTTTTGAATGACGGGCAGAGGCAGCGCCCTGCACAGGCGGAGCTCTGCGGTGTGATTCCGTCGGTGTACTGCCCTTACGCTGGCCACCAAAGGGCATCCTGCCTCGTTGGAGATGTGCCTCCTCCTCATCCTCCTCCTCCTCCTCTCTCCTATTAGGCACCCACGTGGAGTCAGTGACCTCATCATCCCCTCCCTCCTCATCACTGGAGCCAATCTGGCAGTATGCTGCAGCTGCTGGAACATGACTGCCAGATTGGTGTCCTTCTTGAGCATCCCCTCTGTCTGCTCTCACGCTACTGCCTTCCTGTAGCTGGGTTTCATCATCAGACCCTTCGAAACGCTGGGCATCCTCCTGGAGCATGTACCCAACACTGTGCTCAAACAGTTCGGGGGACTCCTCAGGAGGAGGACATGGTGGGTCTAGGGAAGGAGTGACTGATGATGAGTCTGACATTCATACCAGGGAAGAGGACGCTTTGGCAGCTGCTTTGCCAGTACCCTGAGCCTGGGTGAGAGAGGATGAGGAGGAGGAGGAGGGCTTGGTCATCCACTCTACCAAGTCTTCGGCATGATGTGGCTCAACATGTCCAGCTGCCGAAAAGAAGGACAAGCGTGTCCCATGGCCATGTGCTGATGACAATGCACCGCGTCCACGACCAGCACTGTTGCCCCCAGACACAGAGCCTGCTTGCCCTCTTTTATTGCCTCCTGACTGTCTGCCTCTCCTTGTTTGCCTTCCAGACATTCTAATAGATGGCCTGCAGGGAGATGGGAAAAAAGCAATAAGGGCTACCTTCAGGTGTCCTTCTCTGTCCCTTTACTTAAGGATTTCTAAATATGGTTGAGAATGATTGCTTTTGCACAGAATAGCACAACGACAATTTCCCTGACTGTCCAAAAAACAAGGATTTCAAAGATGGTTGATGAGGAATGCTTTAGCACACTATAGCACAAGGAGAATTTCCCTCACTGTCCTTCCCTGTCCCTAGAAACAAGGATTATCACAGTGAAAGAAACTGACACTCTTCCTACCTATAGTTTTCTGTCCCTAGAAAAAAATGTTTTTTTAAAGCACACTATAGCACAAGGAGAATTTCCCTCACTGTCCTTCCCTGTCCCTAGAAACAAGGATTATCACAGTGAAAGAAACTGACACTCTTCCTACCTATAGTTTTCTGTCCCTAGAAAAAATGTTTTTTAAAAGCACACTATAGCACAAGGAGAATTTCCCTCACTGTCCTTCCCTGTCCCTAGAAACAAGGATTATCACAGTGAAAGAAACTGACACTCTTCCTACCTATAGTTTTCTGTCCCTAGAAAAAATGTTTTTTTAAAGCACACTATATCACAAGGAGAATTTCCCTCACTGTCCTTCCCTGTCCCTAGAAACAAGGATTATCACAGTGAAAGAAACTGACACTCTTCCTACTGTGAGGGGGTTAGCTCGGCAGCGGGTGTGTGTGACCCCCTGGATGGGCTCCCCACACAAAACAGGCCCAGCAGACGGAGGTTGTGGTTTTCAAGAAAAAAAAGGTGCGGTTTATTTCTCTATTTACAGAGACAAAAACACAGCAAAGCAAAAAGAAACATAAACAAAATAAACCCTGGTCAGCTTGACCTCTGACTAAACATGCAGGTTTCCTAACTAACAACTGGGATCAGCCTGGTGCTGTCCTAGTCCCTAAGTCCCTGGTTTAGTAAATGTCCAAACAAATAGCCACACAGGCTTTTTCTCACCGCACAGGGGTTCACTCTCCCTAGACAGTCCACACAGGTCTGGTTCCAGGCATGAGCAAACACCTAATGAATCTGGGAGTTTTTATAGAGGCCTTAAACGAGCTGACAAGCTTCAGCTGGTCTCATCAACTCCCTGCCTGCACGACGCCCAGCACTCTCCCTAGAGGTATGAGTCATCAATGAGCCCACTAGCCTCAGCTGGGCTTCATCAACTCCCTCCCTAGTTGTATAAGTCGGCATAAAGCCTGAATCTGGGAGAAATATACCTACCCCCCTGGATGCAACCAGGTGACTTTGCCTTCCTGCTGTCACATACCCCCCCCTCTTGTTTTAACCTTGGGGTTGGAACACCAGCAATCAGGCATTCATGTACTCGAGACAAAGCATCCACATTCCCCATTTGAACGCCAGGGCGATGCTTTACTGTGAAGTTGAATTCCTGTAGGGCCAGGAACCACCTATTTACTCTTCTATTTGTCTCCTTGTTTTGAGCCATCCACTTTAACGGAGCGTGATCCGTAACCATGTCAAAGTGCCTACCTAGCAGATAGTACCGAAGGGAATCTAGAGCCCACTTCACCGCTAAACACTCCTTTTCAACCGTGGCGTAATTTACCTCATGGGACTTCAACTTCCTGCTGAGGTAAATGACTGGGTGCTCTTCCCCGTTCCAGACCTGGGACAATACTGCTCCTAACCCCACATCTGACGCATCACTTTGTACGACAAAGTCTTTAGAGAAGTCGGGTGAGTACAACACTGGCTGGCTACATAAGGCTTGTTTCAAGAATTGGAATGCTGCCTCAGCCTCGGGGGTCCATTTAATCATGACCGACCCTTTCCCTTTCGTCAGGTTGGTTAGGGGCACAGCCTTAGAAGCAAAGTGGGGAATGAAGCGCCGATAATACCCCGCGATTCCCAGAAAGGCTCGTACCTGCTTCTTGCTGTTGGGACGTGGCCAACTCTGGATGGCCTCGACTTTGTTGAGTTGGGGTTTTATTACTCCCCTCCCAATGGTGTACCCAAGATATTTGGCCTCCTCCTGCCCAATGGTACACTTCTTGGGGTTAGCCGTAAACCCCGCTTCCCGGATAGAGTTTAGGACTGCTTGCACCTTTGGCAGATGTGAGGCCCAATCTGTGCTATGGACAATTACGTCATCCAGGTAAGCCGCAGCATACTTCCGATGGGGCCTCAGTATCTGGTCCATTTTCCGCTGGAAGGTGGCTGGCGCATTCTGTAACCCGAACGGCATTCTCTTATATTGGAACGCCCCATCTGGGGTTACAAATGCGGTTTTCTCTTTGGCCGACTTGGCCAGGGGAATTTGCCAATACCCTTTTGTGAGGTCAAGAGTCGTCATGTATCGGGCTGTTCCCAGCCGGTCGATCAACTCATCTATACGTGGCATGGGGTAGGTGTCAAATTTTGTAACTTTGTTCAACTGACGAAAATCGTTACAAAATCGCCAGCTCCCATCCGGTTTAGGCACCAACACAATGGGACTAGACCAATCACTTTGGGACTCCTCTATCACCCCTAAGTTCAGCATTTTCTGTACTTCCTCCCGTATTGCCTCCCGTCGGGCCTCTGGGATCCGATAGGGTTTTAACTTCACCCTTTCACCGGGCGGGGTAATAATATCATGCTCTACCCCAGATGTTTGTCCCGGCAGCTCAGAGAACACCTCCTTGTTGCGAAGCACAAACTCCTTAACCTCCTGTTGTTGGGGTTGTGACAAGGTGGCTGCTATTCCAACCTCCGGAATCACGCAACCAGTTTGAGCTGGTGACCAAGTTTCTGCGACTAGGGACTCTCTATCCCTCCAGGCTTTCAACAGATTAACGTGATAGATCTGTTCGGGCTTTCGCCTTCCTGGTTGTCTGACCTTGTAATTCACTTCGCTCACTTTTTCCATTATCTCGTAGGGGCCTTGCCATTTGGCAAGGAATTTACTTTCAACCGTAGGGACAAGTACCAATATCCTATCCCCCGGGGAAAAGGTACGGGTCTTGGCTCCACGGTTGTACACTCTCTGCTGTGCCAACTGCGCTTGGGCCAAATGTTCCTTCACGATGGGCATTACCTGTGCAATTCGATCTTGCATCAGGGCGACATGCTCAATCACTCTCCTGTGGGGAGAACTCTCACTTTCCCAAGTTTCCTTGGCAATATCCAACAGCCCTCTTGGGTGTCTCCCATACAGTAACTCAAAGGGGGAGAATCCCGTAGAGGATTGGGGCACCTCCCTAATAGCAAACATCAAATAAGGAAGTAGACAGTCCCAATCCTTTCCATCTCTCTCCACCACTTTCTTCAACATTTGTTTTAGGGTTTTGTTGAATCTTTCAACCAGCCCATCGGTTTGGGGGTGATACACAGATGTACGCAATTGCGTCACTTTGAACAATTTACACAGCTCTTTCATAACCCGGGACATAAAGGGTGTACCTTGGTCCGTAAGCAGTTCTTTACAAATACCCACCCGGCTAAAAACAAGAGATAGCTCTTTGGCTATGGTTTTGGCCGAGGTATTTCGGAGAGGGATCGCTTCTGGATAACGGGTGGCATAGTCCATTATAACTAATATGTACTGGTGCCCCCTAGCGGACTTGATTATAGGACCTACCAAATCCATTGCGATCCTCTCAAACGGGACCTCAATGATGGGTAGAGGGACCAGCGGGCTACGGAAATGTGGCATCGGGGCCGACCTCTGACACACAGGGCAGGAGGAACAATAATTTTCTATGTCCTTCATCACCCCAGGCCAATAGAATCTCTGTAATACCCTCTCTCTGGTTTTCTCTGTCCCCAGATGACCTCCAAGAATGTGCCCATGGGCCAACTCCAACACCAACTTCCTGTAAGGTTTGGGCACCACAAGCTGCTCAACGATTTCTTCTGCCCTTTTTGCCACCCGATACAGTAGGTCCTTCTCTACGCTGAAGTATGGGTAAGTGCAGGTATTATCTGGGTTCACTAACTCGCCATCTATTTCCACTACGTTTTCCCGTGCCTTTATTAGGGCGGGGTCTTTTAACTGTTCTGTGGCAAAATTTTCCCTGTGAACCTCAAGATCAGAAAACTCCACAGACGGTAGGTTTTCGTCTGAGGAGGTGGGCTCCTCTCCAGTTTCTTGAGTCTCCCCTGCCAATACTGACAAGGGAAATTCGGAAGAGTCCTCACCACTCTCAGAGGAGTTCTGGCTATCACATTCCTGGTACATAGGGGCACCAGTGGGGGGCTCAGGATCATCCCACAGTTCCCAGAACTTCGGAAAATCCCTTCCCACAATGGCATCATGCGGTAATTGAGATACTAACCCCACTGGATGAGAGAGGGTACCTTTGGGGGTCTCGAAACACACTGTAGTCACTGGATACTCTCGGGTGTCCCCATGCACACAAATAACAGCTACCTTGCTATTCCCAGAGACCTCTGTTTTAACTAATTCAGCCTTTATCAGGGTCACAAGGCTACCTGAATCCAGCAATACCACAACATTTCTACCATTAATACACATTTTGCATAAATGTTTCTCAGTTCCCCGAATGGCAGTGCATGCGACTGTCGCACACAGCGACTGACGTCTGTCCGTCAGAAAGTCACATTGCATGGGTTCCTCCACAACCGGGCAATTTGCTGCAATATGTCCCGCTTGCCGGCAGCGGTAGCAAACAATCCTTTTGGCTGCCTCTTGAGCCCCTGACTTCCCAGGCTGTTCTCGCCAAACTTTGGGTAGAGCTCCCACCCTCTCACTCTCTCCACCCTCACCCCTTGGAATCCTCTTATCCGCCCCTGGGGATGGTCTGGTCTTAGGGTGGAAAGTCCGAGAGTCTCTGGAAGAGGCCGTCAGGTTCTCTGTAGCCAAGTATTTCTCTACACGATCCACAAGACCATCGGCCGTCTCTGGGTCTCCATGGCTTACCCACTTTTGGATGGCAGTAGGAAGAGCTCTCAAAAACCGATCCATTACAACACGTTCCACAATCTCTGGTGCGGACAAAGTCTCTGGCTGTAGCCACTTCCTGCTCAGGTGAATGAGGTCATACATTTGAGACCTGGGGGGTTTTCCAAGTTGGGAAGTCCAGTTATGCACACGCTGAGCCCGGACAGCCAGGGTGACACCCAGCCTTGCCAATATTTCAGCTTTTAGCATCACATAGTCTTTTGCTTGGTCAGACTCTAGGTCATAGTAAGCTTTCTGCGATTCACCAGTTAACAGAGGAGCCACCAGTCCAGCCCACTGCTCCTCAGGCCACTTTTCCCTTTCAGCAGTCCTTTCAAATGTGGTCAAAAATACCTCTGGATCATCCTCTCCAGTCATTTTTGTCAATAAACGACTCACCCCAAAGGACGCGGTATTAGTGGGACGGCTTTCCTCACTGGTCTGCGGACGTTGCTGCATTACTGCTTCCATCTGTTGTTGTAGTCTCTGCTCTTGCTTCTGCAATAGGTCTATGAAGCGGGCCTCAGATTGCTGCTGGGCTTGTTGCTGAGCCTCCAGACTCTGTTGCAAAGTTGCAAGGCTCTGTTGATGAGCTTGCTGCTGGGTTGCAAGGCTCTGTTGATGAGCTTGCTGCTGGGCTGCAAGGCTCTGTTGATGAGCTTGCTGCTGGGCTGCGAAGCTCTGTTGTTGAGCTGCAAGGCTCTTTTGAAAACCTGCATTTGTCTGCTGTTGATTGGCATTTGCTAGAGCCAGCTGTTTCAGTATCTCCTCCATGCTGGCCTAAAAAAAACTGCCACTGGTTCTCCACCAACTGTGAGGGGGTTAGCTCGGCAGCGGGTGTGTGTGACCCCCTGGATGGGCTCCCCACACAAAACAGGCCCAGCAGACGGAGGTTGTGGTTTTCAAGAAAAAAAAGGTGCGGTTTATTTCTCTATTTACAGTGACAAAAACACAGCAAAGCAAAAAGAAACATAAACAAAATAAACCCTGGTCAGCTTGACCTCTGACTAAACATGCAGGTTTCCTAACTAACAACTGGGATCAGCCTGGTGCTGTCCTAGTCCCTAAGTCCCTGGTTTAGTAAATGTCCAAACAAATAGCCACACAGGCTTTTTCTCACCGCACAGGGGTTCACTCTCCCTAGACAGTCCACACAGGTCTGGTTCCAGGCATGAGCAAACACCTAATGAATCTGGGAGTTTTTATAGAGGCCTTAAACGAGCTGACAAGCTTCAGCTGGTCTCATCAACTCCCTGCCTGCACGACGCCCAGCACTCTCCCTAGAGGTATGAGTCATCAATGAGCCCACTAGCCTCAGCTGGGCTTCATCAACTCCCTCCCTAGTTGTATAAGTCGGCATAAAGCCTGAATCTGGGAGAAATATACCTACCCCCCTGGATGCAACCAGGTGACTTTACCTTCCTGCTGTCACACTACCTATAGTTTTCTGTCCCTAGAAAAAATGTTTTTTTAAAGCACACTATAGCACAAGGAGAATTTCCCTCACTGTCCTTCCCTGTCCCTAGAAACAAGGATTATCACAGTGAAAGAAACTGACACTCTTCCTACCTATAGTTTTCTGTCCCTAGAAAAAATGTTTTTTTAAAGCACACTATAGCACAAGGAGAATTTCCCTCACTGTCCTTCCCTGTCCCTAGAAACAAGGATTATCACAGTGAAAGAAACTGACACTCTTCCTACCTATAGTTTTCTGTCCCTAGAAAAAATGTTTTTTTAAAGCACACTATAGCACAAGGAGAATTTCCCTCACTGTCCTTCCCTGTCCCTAGAAACAAGGATTATCACAGTGAAAGAAACTGACACTCTTCCTACCTATAGTTTTCTGTCCCTAGAAAAAATGTTTTTTTAAAGCACACTATAGCACAAGGAGAATTTCCCTCACTGTCCTTCCCTGTCCCTAGAAACAAGGATTATCACAGTGAAAGAAACTGACACTCTTCCTACCTATAGTTTTCTGTCCCTAGAAAAAATGTTTTTTTTAAAGCACACTATAGCACAAGGAGAATTTCCCTCACTGTCCTTCCCTGTCCCTAGAAACAAGGATTATCACAGTGAAAGAAACTGACACTCTTCCTACCTATAGTTTTCTGTCCCTAGAAAAAATGTTTTTTTAAAGCACACTATAGCTCAAGGAGAATTTCCCTCACTGTCCTTCCCTGTCCCTAGAAACAAGGATTATCACAGTGAAAGAAACTGACACTCTTCCTACCTATAGTTTTCTGTCCCTAGAAAAAATGTTTTTTTTAAAGCACACTATAGCACAAGGAGAATTTCCCTCACTGTCCTTCCCTGTCCCTAGAAACAAGGATTATCACAGTGAAAGAAACTGACACTCTTCCTACCTATAGTTTTCTGTCCCTAGAAAAAATGTTTTTTTAAAGCACACTATAGCACAAGGAGAATTTCCCTCACTGTCCTTCCCTGTCCCTAGAAACAAGGATTATCACAGTGAAAGAAACTGACACTCTTCCTACCTATAGTTTTCTGTCCCTAGAAAAAATGTTTTTTTAAAGCACACTATAGCACAAGGAGAATTTCCCTCACTGTCCTTCCCTGTCCCTAGAAACAAGGATTATCACAGTGAAAGAAACTGACACTCTTCCTACTGTGAGGGGGTTAACTCAGTAGCGGGTGTGTGTGACCCCCTGGTTGGGCTCCCCACACAAAAACAGGGCCAGCAGACGGAGGTTGTGGTTTTCAAAATCAAAAGGTGCGGTTTATTTCTCTATGTACAGTGACAAAAACACAGCAAAGCCAAAAAGAAACATAAACAAAATAAATCCTGGTCAGTTTGACCTCTGACTAAACATGCAGGTTTCCTAACTAACAACTGGGATCAGCCTGGTGCTGTCCTAGTCCCTAAGTCCCTGGTTTAGTAAAAGTCCAAACAAATAGCCACACAGGCTTTGCCTCACCGCACAGGGGTTCACTCTCCCTAGACAGTCCACACAGGTCTGGGTCCAGGCATGAGCTAACATCTAATGAAGCTGGGAGTTTTTATAGAGGCCTTAAACGAACTGACAGGCTTCAGCTGGTCTCATCAACTCCCTGCCTGCACGACGCCCAGCCCTCTCCCTAGAGGTATGAGTCATCCATGAGCCCACTAGCCTCAGCTGGGCTTCATCAACTCCCTCCCTAGTTGTATAAGTCAGCATAAAGCCTGAATCTGGGAGAAATATATCTACCCCCCTGGATGCAACCAGGTGACTTTACCTTCCTGCTGTCACATACCCCCCCCCCTCTTGTTTTAACCTTGGGGTTGGAACACCAGCAATCAGGCATTCATGTACTCGAGACAAAGCATCCACATTCCCCATTTGAACGCCAGGGCGATGCTTTACTGTGAAGTTGAATTCCTGTAGGGCCAGGAACCACCTATTCACTCTTCTATTTGTCTCCTTGTTTTGAGCCATCCACTTTAACGGAGCGTGATCCGTAACCATGTCAAAGTGCCTACCTAGCAGATAGTACCGAAGGGAATCTAGAGCCCACTTCACCGCTAAACACTCCTTTTCAACCGTGGCATAATTTACCTCATGGGACTTCAACTTCCTGCTGAGGTAAATGACTGGGTGCTCTTCCCCGTTCCAGACCTGGGACAATACTGCTCCTAACCCCACATCTGACGCATCACTTTGTACGACAAAGTCTTTAGAGAAGTCGGGTGAGTACAACACTGGCTGGCTACATAAGGCTTGTTTCAAGAATTGGAATGCTGCCTCAGCCTCGGGGGTCCATTTAATCATGACCGACCCTTTCCCTTTCGTCAGGTTGGTTAGGGGCACAGCCTTAGAAGCAAAATGAAGCGCCGATAATAACCCGCGATTCCCAGAAAGGCTCGTACCTGCTTCTTGCTGTTGGGACGTGGCCAACTCTGGATGGCCTCGACTTTGTTGAGTTGGGGTTTTATTACTCCCCTGCCAATGGTGTACCCAAGATATTTGGCCTCCTGCTGCCCAATGGTACACTTCTTGGGGTTAGCCGTAAACCCCGCTTCCCGGATAGAGTCTAGGACTGCTTGCACTTTTGGCAGATGTGAGGCCCAATCTGTGCTATGGACAATTACGTCATCCAGGTAAGCCGCAGCATACTTCCGATGGGGCCTCAGTATCTGGTCCATTTTCCGCTGGAATGTGGCCGGCGCATTCTGTAACCCGAACGGCATTCTCTTATATTGGAACGCCCCGTCTGGGGTTACAAATGCGGTTTTCTCTTTGGCCGACTTGGCCAGGGGAATTTGCCAATACCCTTTTGTGAGGTCAAGAGTCGTCATGTATCGGGCTGTTCCCAGCCGGTCGATCAACTCATCTATACGTGGCATGGGGTAGGTGTCAAATTTTGTAACTTTGTTCAACTGACGAAAATCGTTACAAAATCGCCAGCTCCCATCCGGTTTAGGCACCAACACAATGGGACTAGACCAATCACTTTGGGACTCCTCTATCACCCCTAAGTTCAGCATTTTCTGTACTTCCTCCCGTATTGCCTCCCGTCGGGCCTCTGGGATCCGATAGGGTTTTAACTTCACCCTTTCACCGGGCGGGGTAATAATATCATGCTCTACCCCAGATGTTTGTCCCGGCAGCTCAGAGAACACCTCCTTGTTGCGAAGCACAAACTCCTTAACCTCCTGTTGTTGGGGTTGTGACAAGGTGGCTGCTATTCCAACCTCCGGAATCACGCAACCAGTTTGAGCTGGTGACCAAGTTTCTGCGACTAGGGACTCTCTATCCCTCCAGGCTTTCAACAGATTAACGTGATAGATCTGTTCGGGCTTTCGCCTTCCTGGTTGTCTGACCTTGTAATTCACTTCGCTCACTTTTTCCATTATCTCGTAGGGGCCTTGCCATTTGGCAAGGAATTTACTTTCAACCGTAGGGACAAGTACCAATATCCTATCCCCCGGGGAAAAGGTACGGGTCTTGGCTCCACGGTTGTACACTCTCTGCTGTGCCAACTGCGCTTGGGCCAAATGTTCCTTCATGATGGGCATTACCTGTGCAATTCGATCTTGCATCAGGGTGACATGCTCAATCACACTCCTGTGGGGAGAACTCTCACTTTCCCAAGTTTCCTTGGCAATATCCAACAGCCCTCTTGGGTGTCTCCCATACAGTAACTCAAAGGGGGAGAATCCCGTAGAGGATTGGGGCACCTCCCTAATAGCAAACATCAAATAAGGAAGTAGACAGTCCCAATCCTTTCCATCTCTATCCACCACTTTCTTCAACATTTGTTTTAGGGTTTTGTTGAATCTTTCAACCAGCCCATCGGTTTGGGGGTGATACACAGACGTACGCAATTGCGTCACTTTGAACAATTTACACAGCTCTTTCATAACCCGGGACATAAAGGGTGTACCTTGGTCCGTAAGCAGTTCTTTACAAATACCCACCCGGCTAAAAACAAGAGATAGCTCTTTGGCTATGGTTTTGGCCGAGGTATTTCGGAGAGGGATCGCTTCTGGATAACGGGTGGCATAGTCCATTATAACTAATATGTACTGGTGCCCCCTAGCGGACTTGATTATAGGACCTACCAAATCCATTGCGATCCTCTCAAACGGGACCTCAATGATGGGTAGAGGGACCAGCGGGCTACGGAAATGTGGCATCGGGGCCGACCTCTGACACACAGGGCAGGAGGAACAATAATTTTCTATGTCCTTCATCACCCCAGGCCAATAGAATCTCTGTAATACCCTCTCTCGGGTTTTCTCTGTCCCCAGATGACCTCCAAGAATGTGCCCATGGGCCAACTCCAACACCAACTTCCTGTAAGGTTTGGGCACCACAAGCTGCTCAACGGTTTCTTCTGCCCTTTTTGCCACCCGATACAGTAGGTCCTTCTCTACGCTTAAGTATGGGTAAGTGCAGGTATTATCTGGGTTCACTAACTCGCCATCTATTTCCACTGCGTTTTCCCGTGCCTTTATTAGGGCGGGGTCTTTTAACTGTTCTGTGGCAAAATTTTCCCTGTGAACCTCAAGATCAGAAAACTCCACAGACGGTAGGTTTTCGTCTGAGGAGGTGGGCTCCTCTCCAGTTTCTTGAGTCTCGCCTGCCAATACTGACAAGGGAAATTCTGGAGAGTCCTCACCACTCTCAGAGGAGTTCTGGCTATCACCTTCCTGGTACATAGGGGCACCAGTGGGGGGCTCAGGATCATCCCACAGTTCCCAGAAGTTCGGAAAATCCCTTCCCACAATGGCATCATGCGGTAATTGAGATACTAACCCCACTGGATGAGAGAGGGTACCTTTGGGGGTCTTGAAACACACTGTAGTCACTGGATACTCTCGGGTGTCCCCATGCACACAAATAACAGCTACCTTGCTATTCCCAGAGACCTCTGTTTTAACTAATTCAGCCTTTATCAGGCTCACAAGGCTACCTGAATCCAGTAATACCACAACATTTCTACCATTAATACACATTTTGCATAAATGTTTCTCAGTTCCCCGAATGGCAGTGCATGCGACTGTCGCACACAGCGACTGACGTCTGTCCGTCAGAAAGTCACATTGCATGGGTTCCTCCACAACCGGGCAATTTGCTGCAATATGTCCCGCTTGCCGGCAGCGGTAGCAAACAATCCTTTTGGCTGCCTCTTGAGCCCCCGACTTCGAAGCTTTAGCCAGATCCCTGTATCTGTCAGGGGGGCAGTGAGCGGAGCAACGTTCATGGATGAAGCAGGTGGGAACATCCGAGGTCCCGGTGTAACAGAGATGCATGGGGCGGTAGACATGTTGCTTCTTCACTAGTCCAGCCTGTACTGTCCTTTGGCGCCAAACGCACCACGCGTAGCTCACAGTTGGCGGGGGCTCCTCCCCCTTCTTTCCTTGCTGCACGCAGCTCACTGGTTTTTCTATGTTTAAGACACGCCCACGAACTACGCAGTCAGAAATACAGTTAGGCCTGTACCTCCATTTCCCTCATAAGTGGCCCAGTTTAAATTCTCCCAAAATGTCCGAATTCCACAGAACCACACAGGAAAAAAATAAAGTCCAGCTTCCAGGGGTAGCTGAAAATCCCGGACTCAAGCCTCCACGTGTAGCACACACAAATCTTCTTGCCCCCGCTTACCTTCTCCTGCGGGGGATAAGACACACCATGCCACAAGCCCGTGTCCTCTGTGTTAGAGGTCAGGCGGTGTTCACAATTGTGAGTTCTGCAGCGAGTTACCTCTTTCCACTGGTTCTCATCCCCAGAGTGTAGGGACAAGTCTCTATATCTCCCCAAGAAGGCCAATGTCCACACCACTTTAACTCCAAACGATGAGTTTATTTTCTATAGTGCTTAGCAGACAGGAAAGTTGATGAGAGAAAGGATAGTAAGACAGGGAATTAGGTCCAGGCACAAAACTGGTACAATCGTCGCCACTCGATCCCAAGTGGGTTTAGCTCACCCGGATAGTCCCCTGTAAGAGCGGTCCTAGCAGCCAGAATGATGCTCGAACATTCACTTAAGTTTCCTTGGGATACGATCAAGAACAGCTCCAAGTCCTGAATAGTGATGAGCCGAACACCCCCGGGTTCGGTTCGCACCAGAACCCGCGAACGGACCGAAAGTTCGCACAAACATTAGAACCCTATTAAATACAATGGATGCGAACGTTCGGATTCTAAAGTGCTAAATATAACGACTATTATCCATGTTATTGTCCTAAACAGAGTTTGGGAACCCGGGTTCTGCACCAGGGGACATGTATCAATGCAAAAAGAAGTTTTAAAAACGGACGTTTTCCTGGAGCAGTCATTTTAATGATGCATAAAGTGAAAAAAATAAGTAAAATATTCCTTTAAATATTGTACCTGGGGGGTGTCTAAAGTATGCCTGTGAAGTGCCACGTGTTTCCCGTGTTTAGAACTGTCCCTGCACAAAATAACATTTCTAAAGGAAAAAACCATTTAAAACTGCTTGCGGCTTTAATGTAATGTCTGGTCCCGGTAATATGGATGAAAATCTTTAAGAAAAATGGCATAGCTACCCCATCAACCCCCCCCCCCCCCACCCCAGCCCATTACCAGCCCCTTTGGGTCTTGTATGGATATTAAGGGGAACCCCGCACACAAAATAAAAAAGGCCCTATATACTCTGAACAGCCGTATACAGGCGGTGCATACAAGACAGGGACTGTAGGTTTGTTCTTATGTAGAATCTGTTTGTAATTTTGAACAGCTACATTGTTTAAGTGTAGCTCCATGCCAAATTCCTTTTTTTAAGCTTTTTGGAAAACATAGGAAGGGTTATCACCCCTGTAACATTTTTTTTTGCTGTCTGTGCCCCTGTTCAGAACATTTCACCTCACTTTGCGTCCCAATGACAACTGTTTTTGAAATGTGGTGTTTTTATTGAAACAAGGATTGGTGATAAAGCATCAGTAGAGAGGAGACACCTTTCTCCCATATTAATTCTTACAGGAGAGAATTTTCCTTCCAAGGGGTAGATTTCCTCTCACTTCCTGTTGTCTTCTTCCGTTTGCAAGTAGTAGTCGTTTGTAAGTTGAATGTTTGAAAGTAGGGACCCGCCGTATATACTCTGCAGAAATTGGCCCCTTAGGTGTTGGTGTTGGCACAACACTGAAAGCACTCACAGTTATTCTTGGTGGGTGCTGGAACGCCCTGCTGTCAACTATTATATCAGGAATTGTAATAACATATAATTGTTGATCAGTGGTAGTAAAAATTGGGCCTTTGATGGTGGTGCTGGTGCCACAACACTGTAAGGCCTGACAGTTACTCTTGGTGGGCGCAGCAATGGGCCCTGCTGTGAATTATTAGATCAATAATTATAATTGCATGCCCCTGTTGAATAGGGGCTGAAAAATTGGTCCTTTGGTGGTGGTGGTGGTGGTGATGGTGGTGCTGGTGCCACAACACTGTAAGGCCTGACAGTTACTCTTGGTGGGCGCAGCAATGGGCCCTGCTGTGAATTATTAGATCAATAATTATAATTGCATGCCCCTGTTGAACAGGGGCTGAAAAATTGGGCCTTTGGTGGTGGTGGTGGTGGTGATGGTGGTGCTGGTGCCACAACACTGTAAGGCCTGACAGTTACTCTTGGTGGGCGCAGCAATGGGCCCTGCTGTGAATTATTAGATCAATAATTATAATTGCATGCCCCTGTTGAACAGGGGCTGAAAAATTGGGCCTTAGGCACTGGTGGCACAACACTGCAACCCCTCACAGATACTGTACTTGGAGCACAGCAATGAGGCCTGTTGCAAAGTATTGCATCAAAAATTGTAATTACACGCCCCTGTTAAACAGGGGCTGAAAAATTGGGCCTTAGCCACTGGTGGCGTCACCCATAAACCAAAATGATCTTCCAAGCTATCATCATTAATCGTATCATTGAGGAGGAGGAGGAGGATAGCCAGTCAACATAACAGCACAGGCACTCAGCATCAGCATCAGTCTTGAAGGGATGTGACATTTTAAAATCAATTAGTCTGTTATATCAGCATCAGGTGTGTGGTAGCTGGTGGTGATCCAAGACTGGTTCATCTTGATGAAAGTCAGTCGATCAACCGAGTCGGTGGACAGGCGCACCCTGTGATCCGTGACAAATCCTCCAGCAGCACTGAATGTGCGTTCTGAAAGAACGCTGGATGCAGGACAGGCCAGTAGCTCAATTGCATACTGTGCAAGCTCTGGCCAGTGATCCATCCTCAGGACCCAGTAAGCCAGAGGATTTTCGGTGGGGAAGGTGTCCAAGTCTGACCTTGCCCCTAGGTATTCCTGCACCATGTATATAAGACGCTGGCGATGGTTGCTGGAACCGATCATACTTTGGGGCTGCGGACTAAAGAATTGTCTGAACGCATCGGTCAGAAGGCCACCTTCCCCCTCGCTCCTTCTTTGACTGCCCGAAGCCTCAGCAACTCGTTGTCCAGGACCAGGAGTTTGTAACCTCCCAGTCTCTGGGAACGTGTTGCACAGACCTTTCTGCAAGGCCTCCCGGAATTGTCTCATCCTCTGCTCCCTCTGCGACGGTAACATAAGGTCCGCAACCTTACCCTTGTACCGTGGATCAAGGAGAGTGGCCAACCAGTAATGGTCCCTCTCCTTGATCCGAAGAATACGAGGATCCTTCCGCAGACTTTGCAGGATCAGGGAGGCCATGCAGCGTAGGTTAGCTGAGGCATTCAGTCCGGAGTCCTCTGGGTCACTAAGGACGACATGATCCGCAGCCACCTCCTCCCAGCCACGTACAAGTCCACTGGTTTCTTGGGACTGTAAATCATCCCTAAAAGACTGCTGCTGATGATGCTGAGTGCCAGCCTCCACCTCCATGCTGACACAATCCTCCTCCTCCTCCTCCTCCTCTTCCTGTGCGATGGGTGGGACAGAAGGAACACTGTCTGGGTAAAGGGGGCCTTGAGAGGCAAGGAAGTCCTCCTCTTCCTGCCTCTGTTCTGCCTCAAGTGCCCTGTCCATTATTCCACGCAGCGTGTGCTCCAACAGGTGGACAAGAGGTACAGTGTCACTGATGCATGCACTGTCACTGCTCACCATCCTCGTGGCCTCCTCAAAAGGTGCCAGGACAGTGCATGCATCCCTGATCATGCCTCACTGGCGTGGTGAAAAAAACCCGAGCTCCCCTGACCCTGTCCTGGTGCCATAGTCCCACAGGTACTCATTGATGGCCCTCTGCTGCATGTGCAGCCGCTGCAGCATGGCCAACTTTGAGTTCCACCTGGTGGGCATGTCACATATAAGGCGGTTCTTGGGCAGGTTCAATCCTTTTGCAGCTCAGCCAGGCGAGCACTGGCATTATAAGATCTGCGGAAATGCACACAGACTTTCCTGGCCTGCCTCAGGACATCCTGTAAGCCCGGGTACCTGCCCAAGAACCGCTGCACCACCAGGTTAAGGACGTGAGCCATACAGGGCACATGGGTCAGTTGTCCCTGTCGGAGGGCGGAGAGGAGGTTGGTGCCATTGTCGCAAACCACCATTCCCGGCTTAAGCTGGCGTGGCGTCAACCACCTCTCGGCCTGCCCCTGCAGTGCAGACAGGACCTCTGCCCCAGTGTGGCTCCTGTCCCCCAAACACACCAGCGCAAGCACGGCATGGCATCTTTTTGCCTGCGTACTTGCGTAGCCCCTTGAACGCCTACGGAGCACCGCTGGTTCCGAGGACAAACCACAGGAAGAGGCCAT
The DNA here is from genome assembly GCA_029206835.1 of Rana muscosa. Taxonomy (NCBI): domain Eukaryota; kingdom Metazoa; phylum Chordata; class Amphibia; order Anura; family Ranidae; genus Rana; species Rana muscosa. The sequence goes on along the minus strand of CM055126.1, from coordinate 2,715,627 downwards.
GGAGGAAGAAGAAGAGGAGGGGGTGGAGGAGAGAGGTGTGTCACAACCAGTAGTAGCATTTTGGAGGCGTGGCGGTGGAACAACCTCCAACACTACTGCACCTTGTCCTGCATCCTTCCCAGCTGCCAAAAGAGTGACCCAATGGGCCGTGAAAGAAAGGTAACGTCCCTGTCCATGCCTGCTGGACCATGAGTCAGCGGTAATATGCACCTTACCGCTGACCGCCCTGTCCAGCGAGGCCAAGACATTGCCTTCCACATGCCTGTAGAGAGCCGGAATCGCCTTCCGTGAGAAAAAGTGGCGTTTGGGAACCTGCCACTGAGGAACCGCACATTGCACAAACTCACGGAAGGGGGCCGAGTCTACCAACTGAAAAGGCAGCAGTTGAAGCGCTAGCAATTTAGCCAAGATAGCATTCAACCGCTGGGCATGTGGATGGCTGGGAGTGAACTTCTTTCGACGGTCCAGCAGCTGGGGCAGGGAAATTTGCCTGCTAGAATTGGACGTCGGTGTACTGCTAGCAGAGTGCCCGTAAGTACTTGGCTGTGACACACCTAATTCTACACCTTCATTCCTCTCAGAGCAGGTTTCAGAGAGGACTGAAGGTATAGTGGGGTTGGAGATCCCAGCTGATGCGGTGCAAGAAGAGGTCAGCTTTGTTCTTTGGTGTGGGTCTTTAAGGTAGGCTTGCCAACGAGCTGCATGGCAGGTCAACATATGTCTGATCAAGCATGTGGTGCCCAAGCGGCTGATGTTTTGGCCACGCGATATACGCTTGAGACATATGTTGCAAACAGCAGCTGTGCGATCTGATGCACTCGCCTCAAAAAAGGCCCACACCAAAGAACTTTTTGAATGACGGGCAGAGGCAGCGCCCTGCACAGGCGGAGCTCTGCGGTGTGATTCCGTCGGTGTGCTGCCCATACGCTGGCCACCCAAGGGCATTCTGCCTCGTTGGAGATGTGCCTCCTCCTCATCCTCCTCCTCCTCCTCTCTCCTATTAGGCACCCACGTGGAGTCAGTGACCTCATCATCCCCTCCCTCCTCATCACTGGAGCCAATCTGGCAGTATGCTGCAGCTGCTGGAGCATGACTGCCAGATTGGTGTCCTTCTTGAGCATCCCCTCTCTCTGCTCTCACGCTACTGCCTTCCTCTATCTGGGTATCATCATCAGATCCTTCGAAACGCTGGGCATCCTCCTGGAGCATGTACCCAACACTGTGCTCAAACAGTTCGGGGGACTCCTCAGGAGGAGGACATGGTGGGTCTAAGGAAGGATTGACTAATGAAGATAATGATACCAGAGAAGAGGACGCTTTGGCAGCTGCTTTGCCAGTACCCTGAGCATGGGTGAGAGAGGATGAGGAGGATGAGGTGGGCTTGGTCATCCACTCTACCAAGTCTTCGGCATGATGTGGCTCAACATGTCCAGCTGCCGAAAAGAAGGACAAGCGTGTCCCATGGCCATGTGCTGATGACAATGCACCGCGTCCACGACCAGCACTGTTGCCCCCAGACACAGAGCCTGCTTGCCCTCTTTTTTTGCCTCCTGACTGTCTGCCTTTCCTTGTTTGCCTTCCAGACATTTTAATGGATGGCCTGCAGGGAGATGGGAAAAACAGCAATAAGGGCTACCTTCAGGTGTATACTGTGCAGGAGGCTTAGCAACAATGACACTGACACTGTCCCCTGCCTATCCTTCTCTGTCCCTAAACACAAGGATTTGCAATATGCTTCAGCAAGATTGGTTTAGCACAGAATAGCACACTGACAGTTTCCTTCACTGTCCTTCTCTGTCCCTACAAACAAGATTTAGCACAGAATAGCACACTGATAGTTTCCACGAGTGTCCTTCTCTGTCCCTAAACTCAAGGATTTCAAATATGGTACAGCAAGATTGGTTTAGAACAGAATAGCACACTGACACTTTCCCTCACTGTACCTCTCTGTCCCTAAACTAAAGAATTTCAAATATGGTTCAGCAAGATTGGTTTAGAACAGAATAGCACACTGACACTTTCCCTCACTGTACCTCTCTGTCCCTAAACTCAAGGATTCCAAATATGGTTCAGCAAGATTGGTTTAGAACAGAATAGCACACTGTCAGTTTCACTCACTGTCCTTCTCTGTCCCTACAAACAAGATTTAGCACAGAATAGCACACTGATAGTTTCCACGAGTGTCCTTCTCTGTCCCTAAACTCAAGGATTTCAAATATGGTACAGCAAGATTGGTTTAGAACAGAATAGCTCACTGACACTTTCCCTCACTGTACCTCTCTGTCCCTAAACTCAAGGATTTCAAATATGGTTCAGCAAGATTGGTTTAGAACAGAATAGCACACTGTCAGTTTCACTCACTGTCCTTCTCTGTCCCTACAAACAAGATTTAGCACAGAATAGCACACTGATAGTTTCCACGAGTGTCCTTCTCTGTCCCTAAACTCAAGGATTTCAAATATGGTACAGCAAGATTGGTTTAGAACAGAATAGCTCACTGACACTTTCCCTCACTGTACCTCTCTGTCCCTAAACTCAAGGATTTCTAATATGGTTCAGCAAGATTGGTTTAGAACAGAATAGCACACTGTCAGTTTCACTCACTGTCCTTCTCTGTCCCTACAAACAAGATTTAGCACAGAATAGCACACTGATAGTTTCCACGAGTGTCCTTCTCTGTCCCTAAACTCAAGGATTTCAAATATGGTACAGCAAGATTGGTTTAGAACAGAATAGCTCACTGACACTTTCCCTCACTGTACCTCTCTGTCCCTAAACTCAAGGATTTCAAATATGGTTCAGCAAGATTGGTTTAGAACAGAATAGCACACTGACACTTTCCCTCACTGTACCTCTCTGTCCCTAAACTCAAGAATTTCAAATATGGTTCAGCAAGATTGGTTTAGAACAGAATAGCACACTGTCAGTTTCACTCACTGTCCTTCTCTGTCCCTACAAACAAGATTTAGCACAGAATAGCACACTGATAGTTTCCACGAGTGTCCTTCTCTGTCCCTAAACTCAAGGATTTCAAATATGGTACAGCAAGATTGGTTTAGAACAGAATAGCTCACTGACACTTTCCCTCACTGTACCTCTCTGTCCCTAAACTCAAGGATTTCAAATATGGTTCAGCAAGATTGGTTTAGAACAGAATAGCACACTGTCAGTTTCACTCACTGTCCTTCTCTGTCCCTACAAGCAAGATTTAGCACAGAATAGCACACTGATAGTTTCCACGAGTGTCCTTCTCTGTCCCTAAACTCAAGGATTTCAAATATGGTACAGCAAGATTGGTTTAGAACAGAATAGCTCACTGACACTTTCCCTCACTGTACCTCTCTGTCCCTAAACTCAAGGATTTCAAATATGGTTCAGCAAGATTGGTTTAGAACAGAATAGCACACTGACACTTTCCCTCACTGTACCTCTCTGTCCCTAAACTCAAGAATTTCAAATATGGTTCAGCAAGATTGGTTTAGAACAGAATAGCACACTGTCAGTTTCACTCACTGTCCTTCTCTGTCCCTACAAACAAGATTTAGCACAGAATAGCACACTGATAGTTTCCACGAGTGTCCTTCTCTGTCCCTAAACTCAAGGATTTCAAATATGGTACAGCAAGATTGGTTTAGAACAGAATAGCTCACTGACACTTTCCCTCACTGTACCTCTCTGTCCCTAAACTCAAGGATTTCAAATATGGTTCAGCAAGATTGGTTTAGAACAGAATAGCACACTGACACTCTCCCTACCTATCCTTATTTGTCCCTAAACACAAGGAATCCAGGATTAGTAAAGGAAAAAAAATGACACTGTCCCTGCCTATGCTTCTCTTTCCCTGCTCCGGAACACACTACACAAGGCCGCCGCGCTGGCGGCCTTTTATAGTGTGGGGCGTGTACTAAACCCCCTCAGCAATAATTGGCCACAGGCATCCTGCCTGTGGCCAATCATTGCTCTCCTCGCTGCCGGCGCTGTGATTGGCCAAGCATGCGGGGTCACAGTGCATGCTTGGCCAATCACAGCGCCTGGATGACACTGCGATGGCGTAGTGCATTGTGGGCCGTTCGCGTCACTCGAATTAGGCGCGAACGGCCCAAATCGTTCGATCTTCGTCGAACGATCGAACAGCCGATGTTCGAGTCGAACGTATGTTCGACTCGAACACGAAGCTCATCCCTAGTCCTGAACTTCCCAGCGCTTGTAACAGAAGAACCAAGGTGCAAACTGAAGCACATTACAAGGCCTGTGACGGATCTCTGAATCCCTCTAGAAGGTAACCAGGCCTCATCCGAGGCGGTGACTCCTTTCACCGAAACCCTGGTTCCCTCTTGTCTAGAACGGGTCACCCAACCCCGGGCGCCCTAGGATTCTTCTTTTGGTGGTAGGCCCTAGCTAAAGGTGCTAGGCCTACTTGTAAAGTTGCAGCCCCAGGCTAAAGGTGCCTGAGACTGATACACACACGCACCCCTGGCCTGAAGGGCCGGGAGGCGCGAACTGCTCCCCAAAAGATGGCGTCTGTCCCTTATGTATCCTCTCCCAGCATGCACAGCAGGTTGGCAACGCCCACTGTACTTCTGCCAAAAGAGGACACCCTAAGTCGTAGTAATGCTACCCATGGTTATACCCTGACCTGATATGGCAGTGCCACCTACAAGTCACAGGGAACTATACACCAGGTTGCATCACATAGGCAGAAGCAATACCTAACAATCAAGTGGTCTGAGCCTGGCTACCAGCTCAGACCAACCCCTAAATTTGGGCACATATCACCCCTGAAGAGTAAAGGGGCGCTACATTAGTAAAGAAAAATATCAGGTCTTTTACAAAATTATTTTTAGTTTGTGACTGGAGACAACAGGAAGGCAAATTTATTAAATACCTTCTTCAGCTGTGTGTATACAAAGCAAAATGGGGGTACTTTAGCCTTGAGTCTCTTTTTGAGAATTGTTGTTTACAAGTTAATATCGTTTTTTTTTGTTAGAAAATTACCCCAAACATATTTTTTTTTCAGACACCCTGGAGAATAAATGGCGGTCATTGCAATACTTTATGTCACACCGTATTTGCGCAGCGGTCTTACATGCGCACTTTTTGGGGAAAAAGTACTCTTTTTTAAATTAAAAAATAAGTCAACAGTAAAGTTAGCCTAATTTTTTTCTATATTGTGAAAGATAATGTTACGCCAAGTAAATTGATACCCAACATGTCACGCTTCAAAATTATGACCGCTCGTGGAATGGCGACAAACTTTGGCACTTAAAAATCTCCATTGGCGATGTTTAAAAATTTACAGAGGAGGTCTAGAGTTAGAATTATTGCTCTCGCTCTAACGATCATGGCAATACCTCACATGTGTGGTTTAAACACAGTTTTCATATGTGGGCGTGACTTACGTATGCATTCACTTCTGCACGCGAGCGCTGCAGACGGGGCACTTTAAAAAAAAATTGCGATACAGAGCTACAGCGAGAGGAGCCAAGATCTCCCTCTGACGTTGGCCGAGTGTCAGGAAAGGTTTCACCTGTTGGTGGCGCTGTCGGTTCTGTGGGTCGCAGTACTGGTGTCCACCAGCGGGTGTGTCCTGACAGTCTGGAATTGTCAAAGGTATCACCCGTTGGTGGCACTGTTAGACCTTTGGGCCGCAGTACCGATGTCCACCAGCAGGTGTCTCCTGGCAGTATGGAGCCAACATCAACCCCTGCCATCAGGCGTCACCTGAGGCTGATCACAGGTGTGTGTATTGTACAGGACGCCAAGGTTGGGTCCTGGACGGGTGCTATATAGCACCAATATTTGGGTTGTGGTCCCTTTAAGGAGTGGTGATGGTGTTCAGGAGGTCACCCAGATTGGGTGAGGAATTCCCGGCAAAGGAAGTAGTCCAGAGAGGACTGGCTCGCAGTCCTCTTTGTCTTGATAGAGAGTTATTTGGGGCCCGGAATTTCGGAGGCTCTAAAGTGATATTCGAGTGGGATAGAGCCTCCACTCCTGACCACTGGGAGTCAGCACACAGGGGGTTAAAGGCTTCCAGGAAACAGCTCATAAAACAGGAAGTGGTGTAAGAGGTGTTGTGGAAGGAGTATGGAGATTGCACCTGTGAAGATGAGCTGTGTGTCTGCTGGGAGCTTTTATGGATTCAGCAAGGGCTTTGGAAGTTCTGGGGCGAGGACCCCTCTACAAAAACTGTATGTGCCTTTTCTTTAATTTGTTTTGTGCTGAAGACAAGCAGGACTTTACTTTATGCTGGAGATAAGCGGACTTTGTTTTTATATTTTTCCTGTGTGCTGAATGAAGCTTTATTTTTGGTTTATTTACAAATAAAAGCCTTTTTGTTCAAGTTCAACGGTTTATGCACTTGGTCCCGTGGAGCTATAATCCCCAAAAGTTTACAACTGGTGTCTTGGATGCTGGCAAAGTGCATTTTCAGCTGCAAAAACCGTTTAAAACAAACTGACACTTAAAGAGACAGTGTGCTTATGGCATGTCTTGGGTGAAGTCAGCTCAGACATTTCAAACAGCAGACAAAGGCATGGAGGAGGTCATCAAGGCTTTGGCACAAGCCACTGTGACCCAGCAACAAGCCACTGCGACCCAACAACAAGCTTTAGCAGAGGCAAACCGTTGCCATGAGGAAAGCACACGGCTGCTAACCGCACAGTTTACGACCCAGCAGGAGTCCACTCAAGCACAGGTGGCTGCCTTGCAGGAGGCAGTACAGCGGCTGACTCAGGGAGGAGAGCAAGCGGTCGTTGCCACTGGCATCCAAGTGTCCGTGAAAGCCACCCATTTTTTACAAAAGCTAACACCCAGTGATGACGTAGAGGCCTTTCTCACTACCTTTGAAAGGATAGCAGAGAGAGAGGGGTGGCCCCGTGACCAATGGGCTGGCATTATCTCCCCTTTCCTCACCGGTGACCCGCAAAAGGCTTATTTTGAACTCCCATCTGAGCACATCAGCGACTATGAGCGGCTGAAGGCAGAGATCCTGGCCCGCCTGGGAGTGACCACAGGTGTCCGGGCTCAGAGGGTGCATCGCTGGTGGTACAAACCAGACCGACCACCTAGGTCCCAAATGCACGAACTAGTGCAACTGGTGAAAAAATGGCTGCAGCCGGAAAAATTGTCGGGCCCACAAATGGTGAAACGGCTGGTTATGGACTGGTAGCTGCGGTCCCTGCCAGATGACCTAGAGCACTGGGTAAGCCATGGAGACCCTGCAACTGCTGACCAGCTGGTTGAGTTGGTCGAAAGATATACTGTGGTGGAGGACCTGCTTGGGCCTGCCAAGCGTCGGGAACCCACACCAAGTGCAACCAGACCAGCCACAGCACCTAGGAGAGAAGCCCTGCCTTACATTGAAACCCGCAAACCTGCATCATCTTCCGCAGAACCGCGAAGGTTGGTTCCTGTCCCTAGGATGGGGGACCTACAGTGTTGGCGATGTCGGTCCTGGGGGCATACCCGGGCACAGTGCCCGCTGCAGGAGGAGCCTATGGACTGTGGGACTAGTCGGAGAAGCTCCTTCTATGTGCAAAGAGCGTGTGCCACACATCTTGATCTGGCTGCAGGACGGTTCGAGTGTGAAGTGTGGGTAAACCACCTTCCTGCCAGGGCTCTACTGGACTCCGGTAGCATGGTAACACTTGTACATGCCAGGGTGGTTGGGAGACTCAGCCCAGTAAATAAGACTCTACGGGTAGTGTGTATCCATGGGGACACCAGGGAGTACCCCCTGGTCCCGGTGACGGTTTCCTATGGCCATACCTCAGTTACACAAGAGGTTGGGGTGGTAAAAAGTTTAATACATGACATCATAGTGGGGCGGGACTGTCCACTATTTCTCGAACTGTGGAACCAGGTACAGATGGGGCTGCCAGGAGAACTGGGGACACTGGGCCTGGAAGGGACAGAGTCTGAAGGGTCCGGGCCTGAAACCCCGACAACACACCCCTCTAATATGGAGATACCCATCACTGACAATGAAATAACAGAGAATGCTAATTTGGATGATAATGTTCCTGTTCCAGGTCTCAAAACCGAGTTGATCTCTGAGGGGGGGGGGTTTTCCCATTACAAGTTATGCTGGGGGAGGATGATGAAGAGCTCTCTCCGATTGAGGAGGATGAGAGGGAAACATCCTCGAGGCCAGTGCATCCAGACCTGGATGTATCCAGGGGTGCATTTGGCACCGCCCAATTACAGGATCCTACCTTGATTAATGCTCGAGAGCAGGTTTCTGTTATTGATGGGGTCTTACAAATGCCAGGGGCAGATCAGAGGTTTCCTCATTTTGCGTTGAAGGGGGACTTGGTATATCGAGTAGCTGAGAGCAGAGGGGAAACTGTAGAGCAGTTGCTGGTTCCCCAACTGTATAGGCGGATGCTCATTGATCTAGCCCACAACGACGCACTGGGAGGACACTTGGGGGTGGAGAAAACAGAGGCCAGGATAACTGACCGGTTTTACCGGCCGGGAGTGAAGGCCGAGGTTAAAAGATATTGTGCATCTTGTCCCATTTGCCAGTTAACTGCCCCAGTGCCCCACTATAGAAACCCTCTAGTACCCTTGCCAATTATTGAGGTCCCATTCGAGCGGATCGCTATGGATCTGGTGGGACCCCTGGTAAAGTCGGCAAGGGGGCACCAATACATATTAGTCATCCTAGATTACGCAACTAGGTATCCAGAAGCAATCCCTTTGAGGAAATCTTCCTCTAAGGCCATTGCCCGGGAGTTATTTCAAATGTTCTCACGAACTGGGTTCCCCAAAGAGATGCTAACGGACCAGGGCACCCCTTTTATGTCAAAGGTGATGGCGGACCTGTGCAAACTGTTTCAGATTAAGCAGTTGCGGCCGTCCGTTTATCACCCGCAGACCGATGGCCTAGTCGAGAGGTTTAATAAAACTCTAAAGTCCATGTTGAAAAGAGTGGTCCAGAAAGACGGGAAGGATTGGGATATGTTACTCCCTGCCTTGTTGTTTGCCATCCGGGAGGTTCCACAAGCATCCACAGGCTTCTCACCTTTTGAGCTAGTGTATGGACGAAGGCCCCGGGGGTTGCTCGATCTAGTAAAGGAAACGTGGGAAAGTGAGTCCTCACTGCATAAAACCGTGGTAGAGCATATCTCTCAAATGCGAGAGAGGGTGGCTAAGGTGATGCCGCTGGTGAGGGAGCACATGCAAAAGGCTCAGGATGCCCAAAGAAGAGTGTATAACCGGTCGGCTAAAATTAGACAGTTTCAAGTAGGAGACCGGGTGGCTGTTCTAATACCCGCGGTGGAGAGCAAATTCTTGGCCAAGTGTCAAGGCCCGTTTGAGGTAGTAGAGAAAGTAGGTGAGATGAACTACAAGGTACACCAGCCAGGGAAAAGAAAACCCTACAAAATCTATTACGTAAATTTGTTGAAACCCTGGAGAGACAGAGAACAGGTATCCGCGGTGGTAGGGGTACAGTCAGGGGACCATGCAGGGATCGACCTGGTGCAGGTTGCTGCCACCCTAACTAGACCCCAAACCCAGCAAGCAAAAGAGTTTCTACAAAGAAATAGGGTCATGTTTTCAGGATTGCCCTGTCTCACCAACGTCATCAAGCATGACATTGTAACCGAGCCCAATGTAAAAATCCGGTTAAAGCCTTACCGTATCCCAGAAGCTCATAGGGTGGCAGTATCTGAAGAGGTTAAAAGAATGCTCGAACTTGGAATCATTGAAGAGTCACAGAACGAGTGGTCGAGTCCAATCGTGTTGGTACCCAAACCCAACGGCACCCTCCGCTTCTGTAACGACTTCAGAAAACTTAATGAAGTCTCCAAGTTTGATGCATATCCCATGCCACGGGTAGATGAGCTAATTGAGAGGTTAGGTCCTGCCAAGTATATCACCATGCTGGACCTCACAAAAGGGTACTGGCAAATTCCCCTGACCAAGGAAGCCAGGGAGAAAACAGCCTTCTCTACCCCGGAAGGCCACTTCCAATACAAAAGGATGCCATTTGGTCTACACTCTGCCCCTGCCACGTTCCAAAGGGCCATGGACAAAACTTTGCGTCCACATCAACTGTACGCTTCCGTCTACTTAGATGACATAGTCATCTTCAGCACTGATTGAGAGTCCCATCTTCCCCGGGTTCAGGCAGTTGTAGACTCCTTGAGAAGAGCAGGGTTCACCATCAATCCCGAAAAGTGTGCCGTTGGGGTCGAGGAAGCCAAGTACCTAGGGTATATTGTGGGTAGGGGGTTGGTGAAGCCCCAAATGAGTAAGGTGGAAGCCATACAGGACTGGCCCTGTCCCCTAACCAAGAAGCAGGTCAGAGCGTTTTTGGGCATAGTTGAATATTATAGGAGGTTTGTTCCCAACTTCGTCACCATTGCTGCACCGCTGACTGATTTGACCAAGGGCAGAAAGTCAGTGATGATAAAGTGGAATGCTGAGGCCGAGAAAGCTTTTCAAAAGCTTAAGACGGCATTGTGTCAGGATCCAGTGCTTGTAGCTCCAGATTTCGCAAAGGATTTTGTAGTGCAGACAGACGCTTCAAGTGAGGGGCTGGGAGCAGTCCTGTCGCAGGAAATCAATGGGGAAGAGCACCCCATAGTTTTTCTTAGTAGGAATCTGACGGCAGCTGAGAAAAACTACGCTGTGGTAGAGCGGGAGTGTCTTGCCATCAAGTGGGCTTTGGACTCCCTAAGATATTTCCTCCTAGGTAGGAGGTTTCACTTGATGTCAGACCACGCTCCCCTTACCTGGATGAGGCAAAACAAGCACACCAATGCCAGGGTAACAAGGTGGTTCCTTTCTCTCCAGGAGTTCAATTTCGTGGTAGAGCACAGACCCGGGAGACAACATCAGAATGCCGATGCCCTCTCCCTAGTCCATTGTATGATGTCGAGTGGTGCCTCCAACACCTCCGCTTTGAGGCAGAGGGGGGGGGATATGTACAGGACGCCAAGGTTGGGTTCTGGATGGGTGCTATATAGCACCAATATTTGGGTTGTGGCCCCTTTAAGGAGTGGTGATGGTGTTCAGGAGGTCACCCAGAATGGGTGAGGAATTCCCGGCAAAAGAAGTAGTCCAGAGAGGACTGCGAGCCTAAAGGCTCTAAAGTGATATTCGGGTGGGATAGAGCCTCCACTCCTGACCACTGGGGGTCAGCACACAGGGGGTTAAAGGCTTCCAGGAAACAGCTCACAAAACAGGAAGTGGTGCAAGAGGTTTTGTGGAAGGAGTATGGGGATTGCACTTGTGAAGATGAGCTGTGTGTCTGCTGGGAGCTTTTAAGGATTCAGCAAGGGCTCTGGAAGTTTTGGGGCGAAGACCCCTCTACAAAAACTGTATGTGCCTTTTCTTTAATTTGTTTTGTGCTGAAGACAAGCAGGACTTTACTTTATCCTGGAGATTAGCGATGAGCCGAACACCCCCGGGTTCGGTTCGCACCAGAACCCGCGAACGGACCGAAAGTTCGTACGAACATTAGAACCCTATTAAATACAATGGATGCGAACGTTCGAATTCTAAAGTGGTAATTATAACAACTATTATGCATGTTATTGTCCTAAAAAGGGTTTGGGAACCCGGGTTGTGCACCAGGGGACATGTATCAATGCAAAAAGAAGTTTTAAAAACGGTCGTTTTTCGGGAGCAGTCATTTTAATGATGCATAAAGTGAAAAAAAAAAGTCAAATATTCCTTTAAATATCGTACCTGGGGGGTGTCTAAAGTATGCCTGTGAAGTGCCACGTGTTTCCCGTGTTTAGAACTGTCCCTGCACAAAATGACACTTCTAAAGGAAAAAAAAGCCATTTAAAACTGCTTGCGGCTTTAATGTAATGTCTGCTCCCGGTAATATGGATGAAAATCTTTAAGAAAAATGGCATAGCTACCCCATGACCCCCCCCCCCCCACCCCAGCCCATTACCAGCCCCTTTGGGTCTTGTATGGATATTAAGGGGAACCCCGCACATAAAATAAAAAAGGCCCTATATACTCTGAACAGCCGTATACAGGCGGTGCATACAAGACAGGGACTGTAGGTTTGTTCTTATGTAGAATGTGTTTGTAATTTTGAACAGGTACATTGTTTAAGTGTAGCTCCAGCCCAAAAATCTATTTTTAAACTTTTTGGAAAACATAGGTAAGGGTTATCACCCCTGTAACATTTGTTTTGCTGTCTGTGCCCCTGTTCAGAACATTTCACCTCACTTTTCGTCCCAATGACAACTGTTTTTGAAATGTGGTGTTTTTCTTGAAACAAGGATTGCTGATAAAGCATCAGTACAGAGGAGACACCTTTCTCCCATATTAATTCTTACAGGAGAGAATTTTCCTTCCAAGGGGTAGATTTCCTCTCACTTCCTGTTGTCTTCTTGCGTTTGCAAGTAGGAGTCGTTTGTAAGTTGGATGTTTGAAAGTAGGGACCTGCCGTATATACTCTGCAGAAATAGGCCCCTTAGTTGTTGGTGTTGGCACAACACTGTAAGCACTCACAGTTACTCTTGGTTGGTGCTGGAACGCCCTGCTGTCAACTATTATATCAGGAATTTTAATTACATATAATTGTTGAACAGTGGTAGTAAAAATTGGGCCTTTGATGGTGGTGCTGGTGCCACAACACTGTAAGCCCTGACAGTTACTCTTGGTGGGTGCAGCAATGGGCCCTGCTGTGAATTATTAGATCAAGAATTGTAATTGCATGCCCCTGTTGAACAGGGGCTGAAAAATTGGGCCTTTCGTGGTGGTGGTGGTGGTGTTGCCACAACACTGTAAGCCCTCAGAGTTACTCTTGGTGGGTGCAGGAATGGGCCCTGCTGTGAATTATTAGATCAAGAATTGTAATTACATGCCCCTTTTGAACAGGGGCTGAAAAATTGGGCCTTTCGTGGTGGTGGTGGTGGTGGCGTTGCCACAACACTGTAAGCCCTCAGAGTTACTCTTGGTGGGTGCAGGAATGGGCCCTGCTGTGAATTATTAGATCAAGAATTGTAATTACATGCCCCTTTTGAACAGGGGCTGAAAAATTGGGCCTTTCGTGGTGGTGGTGGTGGTGGCGTTGCCACAACACTGTAAGCCCTCAGAGTTACTCTTGGTGGGTGCAGGAATGGGCCCTGCTGTGAATTATTAGATCAAGAATTGTAATTACATGCCCCTTTTGAACAGGGGCTGAAAAATTGGGCCTTTCGTGGTGGTGGTGGTGGTGGCGTGGCCACAACACTGTAAGCCCTCAGAGTTACTCTTGGTGGGTGCAGCAATGGGCCCTGCTGTGAATTATTAGATCAAGAATTGTAATTACATGCCCCTGTTGAACAGGGGCTGAAAAATTGGGCCTTAGGCACTGGTGGCACAACACTACAACCCCTCACAGATACTGTACTTGGAGCACAGCAATGAGCCCTATGGCAAATTATTGCTAAAAAAATTGTAATTACACGCCCCTGTAAAACAGGGGCTGAAAATGGGCCTTAGCCACTGGTGGCGGCACCCATAAACAAAAATTATCTTCCAAGCTATCATCATCAATCGTATCATTGAGGACTCGGAGGAGGAGGATAGCCAGTCAACATAACAGCACAGGCACTCAGCATCAGCATCAGTCTTGAAGGGATGTGACATGTTAAAATCAATTAGTCTGTTATATCAGCATCAGGTGTGTGGTAGCTGGTGGTGATCCAAGACTGGTTCATCTTGATGAAAGTCAGTCGATCAACCGAGTCGGTGGACAGGCGCACCCTGTGATCTGTGACAAATCCTCCAGCAGCACTGAATGTGCATTCCGAAAGAACGCTGGATGCAGGACAGGCCAGTAGCTCAATTGCATACTGTGCAAGCTCTGGCCAGTGATCCATCCTCAAGACCCAGTAAGCCAGAGGATTTTCGGTGGGGAAGGTGTCCAAGTCTGACCTTGCCCCTAGATATTCCTGCACCATGTTTATCAGACGCTGGCGATGGTTGCTGGAACCGATCATACTTTGGGGCTGCGGACTAAAGAATTGTCTGAATGCATCGGTCAGACGGCCACCTTCCCCACCGCTCCTTCTTTGACTGCCCGAAGCCTCAGCAACTCGTTGTCCAGGACCAGGAGTTTGTAACCTCCCAGTCTCTGGGAACGCATTGCACAGACCTTTCTGCAAGGCCTCCCGGAGTTGTCTCATCCTCTGCTCCCTCTGCGACGGTAACATAAGGTCCGCAACCTTACCCTTGTACCGTGGATCAAGGAGAGTGGCCAGCCAGTAATGGTCCCTCTCCTTGATCCGAAGAATACGAGGATCCTTCCGCAGACTTTGCAGGATCAGGGAGGCCATGCAGCGTAGGTTTGCTGAGGCATTCGCTCCGGAGTCCTCTGGGTCACTAAGGACGACATGATCCGCAGCCACCTCCTCCCAGCCACGTACAAGTCCACTGGTTTCTTGGGACTGTAAATCATCCCTAAAAGACTGCTGCTGATGATGCTGAGTGCCAGCCTCCACCTCCATGCTGACACAATCCTCCTCCTCCTCCTCCTCCTCCTCCTCCTCTTCCTGTGCGATGGGTGGGACAGAAGGAACACTGTCTGGGTAAAGGGGGCCTTGAGAGGCAAGGAAGTCCTCCTCTTCCTGCCTCTGTTCTGCCTCAAGTGCCCTGTCCATTATTCCATGCAGCGTGTGCTCCAACAGGTGGACAAGAGGTACAGTGTCACTGATGCATGCACTGTCACTGCTCACCATCCTCGTGGCCTCCTCAAATGGTGCCAGGACAGTGCATGCATCCCTGATCATGCCCCACTGGCGTGGAGAAAAAAAACCAAGCTCCCCTGACCCTGTCCTGGTGCCGTAGTTGCACAGGTACTCATTGATGGCCCTCTGCTGCGTGTGCAGCCGCTGCAGCATGGCCAACGTTGAGTTCCACCTGGTGGGCATGTCACATATAAGGCGGTTCTTGGGCAGGTTCAACTCCTTTTGCAGCTCAGCCAGGCGAGCACTGGCATTATAAGATCTGCGGAAATGCACACAGACTTTCCTGGCCTGCCTCAGGACATCCTGTAAGCCCGGTACCTGCCCAAGAACCGCTGCACCACCAGGTTAGGGACGTGAGCCACACAGGGCACATGGGTCAGTTGTCCCTGTCGGAGGGCGGAGAGGAGGTTGGTGCCATTGTCGCAAACCACCATTCCTGGCTTAAGCTGGCGTGGCGTCAACCACCTCTCGGCCTGGCCCTGCAGAGCAGACAGGACCTCTGCCCCAGTGTGGCTTCTGTCCCCCAAACACACCAGCACAAGCACGGCATGGCATCTTTTTGCCTGCGTACTTGCGTAGCCCCGTGAACGGCTACGGAGCACCGCTGGTTCATAGGACAAACCACAGGAAGAGGCCATGGAGGAAGAAGAAGAGGAGGGGGTGGAGGAGAGAGGTGTGTCCCAACCAGTAGTAGCATTTTGGAGGCGTGGCGGTGGAACAACCTCCAACACTACTGCACCTTGTCCTGCATCCTTCCCAGCTGCCAAAAGAGTGACCCAATGGACCGTGAAAGAAAGGTAACGTCCCTGTCCATGCCTGCTGGACCATGAGTCAGCGGTAATATGCACCTTACCGCTGACCGCCCTGTCCAGCGAGGCCAAGACATTGCCTTCCACATGCCGGTAGAGAGCCGGAATAGCCTTCCGTGAGAAAAAGTGGCGTTTGGGAACCTGCCACTGAGGAACCGCACATTGCACAAACTCACGGAAGGGGGCCGAGTCTACCAACTGAAAAGGCAGCAGTTGAAGCGCTAGCAATTTAGCCAAGCTAGCATTCAACCGCTGGGCATGTGGATGGCTGGGAGTGAACTTCTTTCGACGGTCCAGCAGCTGGGGCAGGGAAATTTGCCTGCTAGAATCGGACGTCGGTGTACTGCTAGCAGAGTGGCCGCAAGTACTTGGCTGTGACACACCTAATTCTACACCTTCATTCCTCTCAGTGAATGTTTCAGAGAGGACTGAAGTTATAGTGGGGTTGGAGATCCCAGCTGATGCGGTGCAAGGAGAGGTCCGCTTTGTTCTTTGGTGTGGGTCTTTGAGGTAGGCTTGCCAACGAGCTGCATGGCAGGTCAACATATGTCTGGTCAGGCATGTGGTACCCAAGCGGCTGATGTTTTGGCCACGCGATATACGCTTGAGACATATGTTGCAAACAGCAGCTGTGCGATCTGATGCACTAGCCTCAAAAAAGGCCCACACCAAAGAACTTTTTGAATGACGGGCAGAGGCAGCGCCCTGCACAGGCGGAGCTCTGCGGTGTGATTCCGTCGGTGTACTGCCCTTACGCTGGCCACCAAAGGGCATCCTGCCTCGTTGGAGATGTGCCTCCTCCTCATCCTCCTCCTCCTCCTCTCTCCTATTAGGCACCCACGTGGAGTCAGTGACCTCATCATCCCCTCCCTCCTCATCACTGGAGCCAATCTGGCAGTATGCTGCAGCTGCTGGAACATGACTGCCAGATTGGTGTCCTTCTTGAGCATCCCCTCTGTCTGCTCTCACGCTACTGCCTTCCTGTAGCTGGGTTTCATCATCAGACCCTTCGAAACGCTGGGCATCCTCCTGGAGCATGTACCCAACACTGTGCTCAAACAGTTCGGGGGACTCCTCAGGAGGAGGACATGGTGGGTCTAGGGAAGGAGTGACTGATGATGAGTCTGACATTCATACCAGGGAAGAGGACGCTTTGGCAGCTGCTTTGCCAGTACCCTGAGCCTGGGTGAGAGAGGATGAGGAGGAGGAGGAGGGCTTGGTCATCCACTCTACCAAGTCTTCGGCATGATGTGGCTCAACATGTCCAGCTGCCGAAAAGAAGGACAAGCGTGTCCCATGGCCATGTGCTGATGACAATGCACCGCGTCCACGACCAGCACTGTTGCCCCCAGACACAGAGCCTGCTTGCCCTCTTTTATTGCCTCCTGACTGTCTGCCTCTCCTTGTTTGCCTTCCAGACATTCTAATAGATGGCCTGCAGGGAGATGGGAAAAAAGCAATAAGGGCTACCTTCAGGTGTCCTTCTCTGTCCCTTTACTTAAGGATTTCTAAATATGGTTGAGAATGATTGCTTTTGCACAGAATAGCACAACGACAATTTCCCTGACTGTCCAAAAAACAAGGATTTCAAAGATGGTTGATGAGGAATGCTTTAGCACACTATAGCACAAGGAGAATTTCCCTCACTGTCCTTCCCTGTCCCTAGAAACAAGGATTATCACAGTGAAAGAAACTGACACTCTTCCTACCTATAGTTTTCTGTCCCTAGAAAAAAATGTTTTTTTAAAGCACACTATAGCACAAGGAGAATTTCCCTCACTGTCCTTCCCTGTCCCTAGAAACAAGGATTATCACAGTGAAAGAAACTGACACTCTTCCTACCTATAGTTTTCTGTCCCTAGAAAAAATGTTTTTTAAAAGCACACTATAGCACAAGGAGAATTTCCCTCACTGTCCTTCCCTGTCCCTAGAAACAAGGATTATCACAGTGAAAGAAACTGACACTCTTCCTACCTATAGTTTTCTGTCCCTAGAAAAAATGTTTTTTTAAAGCACACTATATCACAAGGAGAATTTCCCTCACTGTCCTTCCCTGTCCCTAGAAACAAGGATTATCACAGTGAAAGAAACTGACACTCTTCCTACTGTGAGGGGGTTAGCTCGGCAGCGGGTGTGTGTGACCCCCTGGATGGGCTCCCCACACAAAACAGGCCCAGCAGACGGAGGTTGTGGTTTTCAAGAAAAAAAAGGTGCGGTTTATTTCTCTATTTACAGAGACAAAAACACAGCAAAGCAAAAAGAAACATAAACAAAATAAACCCTGGTCAGCTTGACCTCTGACTAAACATGCAGGTTTCCTAACTAACAACTGGGATCAGCCTGGTGCTGTCCTAGTCCCTAAGTCCCTGGTTTAGTAAATGTCCAAACAAATAGCCACACAGGCTTTTTCTCACCGCACAGGGGTTCACTCTCCCTAGACAGTCCACACAGGTCTGGTTCCAGGCATGAGCAAACACCTAATGAATCTGGGAGTTTTTATAGAGGCCTTAAACGAGCTGACAAGCTTCAGCTGGTCTCATCAACTCCCTGCCTGCACGACGCCCAGCACTCTCCCTAGAGGTATGAGTCATCAATGAGCCCACTAGCCTCAGCTGGGCTTCATCAACTCCCTCCCTAGTTGTATAAGTCGGCATAAAGCCTGAATCTGGGAGAAATATACCTACCCCCCTGGATGCAACCAGGTGACTTTGCCTTCCTGCTGTCACATACCCCCCCCTCTTGTTTTAACCTTGGGGTTGGAACACCAGCAATCAGGCATTCATGTACTCGAGACAAAGCATCCACATTCCCCATTTGAACGCCAGGGCGATGCTTTACTGTGAAGTTGAATTCCTGTAGGGCCAGGAACCACCTATTTACTCTTCTATTTGTCTCCTTGTTTTGAGCCATCCACTTTAACGGAGCGTGATCCGTAACCATGTCAAAGTGCCTACCTAGCAGATAGTACCGAAGGGAATCTAGAGCCCACTTCACCGCTAAACACTCCTTTTCAACCGTGGCGTAATTTACCTCATGGGACTTCAACTTCCTGCTGAGGTAAATGACTGGGTGCTCTTCCCCGTTCCAGACCTGGGACAATACTGCTCCTAACCCCACATCTGACGCATCACTTTGTACGACAAAGTCTTTAGAGAAGTCGGGTGAGTACAACACTGGCTGGCTACATAAGGCTTGTTTCAAGAATTGGAATGCTGCCTCAGCCTCGGGGGTCCATTTAATCATGACCGACCCTTTCCCTTTCGTCAGGTTGGTTAGGGGCACAGCCTTAGAAGCAAAGTGGGGAATGAAGCGCCGATAATACCCCGCGATTCCCAGAAAGGCTCGTACCTGCTTCTTGCTGTTGGGACGTGGCCAACTCTGGATGGCCTCGACTTTGTTGAGTTGGGGTTTTATTACTCCCCTCCCAATGGTGTACCCAAGATATTTGGCCTCCTCCTGCCCAATGGTACACTTCTTGGGGTTAGCCGTAAACCCCGCTTCCCGGATAGAGTTTAGGACTGCTTGCACCTTTGG
This sequence comes from Rana muscosa, assembly GCA_029206835.1. Taxonomy (NCBI): domain Eukaryota; kingdom Metazoa; phylum Chordata; class Amphibia; order Anura; family Ranidae; genus Rana; species Rana muscosa. The sequence continues at coordinate 2,696,579 of CM055126.1, read as the reverse complement.
CAGATGTGAGGCCCAATCTGTGCTATGGACAATTACGTCATCCAGGTAAGCCGCAGCATACTTCCGATGGGGCCTCAGTATCTGGTCCATTTTCCGCTGGAAGGTGGCTGGCGCATTCTGTAACCCGAACGGCATTCTCTTATATTGGAACGCCCCATCTGGGGTTACAAATGCGGTTTTCTCTTTGGCCGACTTGGCCAGGGGAATTTGCCAATACCCTTTTGTGAGGTCAAGAGTCGTCATGTATCGGGCTGTTCCCAGCCGGTCGATCAACTCATCTATACGTGGCATGGGGTAGGTGTCAAATTTTGTAACTTTGTTCAACTGACGAAAATCGTTACAAAATCGCCAGCTCCCATCCGGTTTAGGCACCAACACAATGGGACTAGACCAATCACTTTGGGACTCCTCTATCACCCCTAAGTTCAGCATTTTCTGTACTTCCTCCCGTATTGCCTCCCGTCGGGCCTCTGGGATCCGATAGGGTTTTAACTTCACCCTTTCACCGGGCGGGGTAATAATATCATGCTCTACCCCAGATGTTTGTCCCGGCAGCTCAGAGAACACCTCCTTGTTGCGAAGCACAAACTCCTTAACCTCCTGTTGTTGGGGTTGTGACAAGGTGGCTGCTATTCCAACCTCCGGAATCACGCAACCAGTTTGAGCTGGTGACCAAGTTTCTGCGACTAGGGACTCTCTATCCCTCCAGGCTTTCAACAGATTAACGTGATAGATCTGTTCGGGCTTTCGCCTTCCTGGTTGTCTGACCTTGTAATTCACTTCGCTCACTTTTTCCATTATCTCGTAGGGGCCTTGCCATTTGGCAAGGAATTTACTTTCAACCGTAGGGACAAGTACCAATATCCTATCCCCCGGGGAAAAGGTACGGGTCTTGGCTCCACGGTTGTACACTCTCTGCTGTGCCAACTGCGCTTGGGCCAAATGTTCCTTCACGATGGGCATTACCTGTGCAATTCGATCTTGCATCAGGGCGACATGCTCAATCACTCTCCTGTGGGGAGAACTCTCACTTTCCCAAGTTTCCTTGGCAATATCCAACAGCCCTCTTGGGTGTCTCCCATACAGTAACTCAAAGGGGGAGAATCCCGTAGAGGATTGGGGCACCTCCCTAATAGCAAACATCAAATAAGGAAGTAGACAGTCCCAATCCTTTCCATCTCTCTCCACCACTTTCTTCAACATTTGTTTTAGGGTTTTGTTGAATCTTTCAACCAGCCCATCGGTTTGGGGGTGATACACAGATGTACGCAATTGCGTCACTTTGAACAATTTACACAGCTCTTTCATAACCCGGGACATAAAGGGTGTACCTTGGTCCGTAAGCAGTTCTTTACAAATACCCACCCGGCTAAAAACAAGAGATAGCTCTTTGGCTATGGTTTTGGCCGAGGTATTTCGGAGAGGGATCGCTTCTGGATAACGGGTGGCATAGTCCATTATAACTAATATGTACTGGTGCCCCCTAGCGGACTTGATTATAGGACCTACCAAATCCATTGCGATCCTCTCAAACGGGACCTCAATGATGGGTAGAGGGACCAGCGGGCTACGGAAATGTGGCATCGGGGCCGACCTCTGACACACAGGGCAGGAGGAACAATAATTTTCTATGTCCTTCATCACCCCAGGCCAATAGAATCTCTGTAATACCCTCTCTCTGGTTTTCTCTGTCCCCAGATGACCTCCAAGAATGTGCCCATGGGCCAACTCCAACACCAACTTCCTGTAAGGTTTGGGCACCACAAGCTGCTCAACGATTTCTTCTGCCCTTTTTGCCACCCGATACAGTAGGTCCTTCTCTACGCTGAAGTATGGGTAAGTGCAGGTATTATCTGGGTTCACTAACTCGCCATCTATTTCCACTACGTTTTCCCGTGCCTTTATTAGGGCGGGGTCTTTTAACTGTTCTGTGGCAAAATTTTCCCTGTGAACCTCAAGATCAGAAAACTCCACAGACGGTAGGTTTTCGTCTGAGGAGGTGGGCTCCTCTCCAGTTTCTTGAGTCTCCCCTGCCAATACTGACAAGGGAAATTCGGAAGAGTCCTCACCACTCTCAGAGGAGTTCTGGCTATCACATTCCTGGTACATAGGGGCACCAGTGGGGGGCTCAGGATCATCCCACAGTTCCCAGAACTTCGGAAAATCCCTTCCCACAATGGCATCATGCGGTAATTGAGATACTAACCCCACTGGATGAGAGAGGGTACCTTTGGGGGTCTCGAAACACACTGTAGTCACTGGATACTCTCGGGTGTCCCCATGCACACAAATAACAGCTACCTTGCTATTCCCAGAGACCTCTGTTTTAACTAATTCAGCCTTTATCAGGGTCACAAGGCTACCTGAATCCAGCAATACCACAACATTTCTACCATTAATACACATTTTGCATAAATGTTTCTCAGTTCCCCGAATGGCAGTGCATGCGACTGTCGCACACAGCGACTGACGTCTGTCCGTCAGAAAGTCACATTGCATGGGTTCCTCCACAACCGGGCAATTTGCTGCAATATGTCCCGCTTGCCGGCAGCGGTAGCAAACAATCCTTTTGGCTGCCTCTTGAGCCCCTGACTTCCCAGGCTGTTCTCGCCAAACTTTGGGTAGAGCTCCCACCCTCTCACTCTCTCCACCCTCACCCCTTGGAATCCTCTTATCCGCCCCTGGGGATGGTCTGGTCTTAGGGTGGAAAGTCCGAGAGTCTCTGGAAGAGGCCGTCAGGTTCTCTGTAGCCAAGTATTTCTCTACACGATCCACAAGACCATCGGCCGTCTCTGGGTCTCCATGGCTTACCCACTTTTGGATGGCAGTAGGAAGAGCTCTCAAAAACCGATCCATTACAACACGTTCCACAATCTCTGGTGCGGACAAAGTCTCTGGCTGTAGCCACTTCCTGCTCAGGTGAATGAGGTCATACATTTGAGACCTGGGGGGTTTTCCAAGTTGGGAAGTCCAGTTATGCACACGCTGAGCCCGGACAGCCAGGGTGACACCCAGCCTTGCCAATATTTCAGCTTTTAGCATCACATAGTCTTTTGCTTGGTCAGACTCTAGGTCATAGTAAGCTTTCTGCGATTCACCAGTTAACAGAGGAGCCACCAGTCCAGCCCACTGCTCCTCAGGCCACTTTTCCCTTTCAGCAGTCCTTTCAAATGTGGTCAAAAATACCTCTGGATCATCCTCTCCAGTCATTTTTGTCAATAAACGACTCACCCCAAAGGACGCGGTATTAGTGGGACGGCTTTCCTCACTGGTCTGCGGACGTTGCTGCATTACTGCTTCCATCTGTTGTTGTAGTCTCTGCTCTTGCTTCTGCAATAGGTCTATGAAGCGGGCCTCAGATTGCTGCTGGGCTTGTTGCTGAGCCTCCAGACTCTGTTGCAAAGTTGCAAGGCTCTGTTGATGAGCTTGCTGCTGGGTTGCAAGGCTCTGTTGATGAGCTTGCTGCTGGGCTGCAAGGCTCTGTTGATGAGCTTGCTGCTGGGCTGCGAAGCTCTGTTGTTGAGCTGCAAGGCTCTTTTGAAAACCTGCATTTGTCTGCTGTTGATTGGCATTTGCTAGAGCCAGCTGTTTCAGTATCTCCTCCATGCTGGCCTAAAAAAAACTGCCACTGGTTCTCCACCAACTGTGAGGGGGTTAGCTCGGCAGCGGGTGTGTGTGACCCCCTGGATGGGCTCCCCACACAAAACAGGCCCAGCAGACGGAGGTTGTGGTTTTCAAGAAAAAAAAGGTGCGGTTTATTTCTCTATTTACAGTGACAAAAACACAGCAAAGCAAAAAGAAACATAAACAAAATAAACCCTGGTCAGCTTGACCTCTGACTAAACATGCAGGTTTCCTAACTAACAACTGGGATCAGCCTGGTGCTGTCCTAGTCCCTAAGTCCCTGGTTTAGTAAATGTCCAAACAAATAGCCACACAGGCTTTTTCTCACCGCACAGGGGTTCACTCTCCCTAGACAGTCCACACAGGTCTGGTTCCAGGCATGAGCAAACACCTAATGAATCTGGGAGTTTTTATAGAGGCCTTAAACGAGCTGACAAGCTTCAGCTGGTCTCATCAACTCCCTGCCTGCACGACGCCCAGCACTCTCCCTAGAGGTATGAGTCATCAATGAGCCCACTAGCCTCAGCTGGGCTTCATCAACTCCCTCCCTAGTTGTATAAGTCGGCATAAAGCCTGAATCTGGGAGAAATATACCTACCCCCCTGGATGCAACCAGGTGACTTTACCTTCCTGCTGTCACACTACCTATAGTTTTCTGTCCCTAGAAAAAATGTTTTTTTAAAGCACACTATAGCACAAGGAGAATTTCCCTCACTGTCCTTCCCTGTCCCTAGAAACAAGGATTATCACAGTGAAAGAAACTGACACTCTTCCTACCTATAGTTTTCTGTCCCTAGAAAAAATGTTTTTTTAAAGCACACTATAGCACAAGGAGAATTTCCCTCACTGTCCTTCCCTGTCCCTAGAAACAAGGATTATCACAGTGAAAGAAACTGACACTCTTCCTACCTATAGTTTTCTGTCCCTAGAAAAAATGTTTTTTTAAAGCACACTATAGCACAAGGAGAATTTCCCTCACTGTCCTTCCCTGTCCCTAGAAACAAGGATTATCACAGTGAAAGAAACTGACACTCTTCCTACCTATAGTTTTCTGTCCCTAGAAAAAATGTTTTTTTAAAGCACACTATAGCACAAGGAGAATTTCCCTCACTGTCCTTCCCTGTCCCTAGAAACAAGGATTATCACAGTGAAAGAAACTGACACTCTTCCTACCTATAGTTTTCTGTCCCTAGAAAAAATGTTTTTTTTAAAGCACACTATAGCACAAGGAGAATTTCCCTCACTGTCCTTCCCTGTCCCTAGAAACAAGGATTATCACAGTGAAAGAAACTGACACTCTTCCTACCTATAGTTTTCTGTCCCTAGAAAAAATGTTTTTTTAAAGCACACTATAGCTCAAGGAGAATTTCCCTCACTGTCCTTCCCTGTCCCTAGAAACAAGGATTATCACAGTGAAAGAAACTGACACTCTTCCTACCTATAGTTTTCTGTCCCTAGAAAAAATGTTTTTTTTAAAGCACACTATAGCACAAGGAGAATTTCCCTCACTGTCCTTCCCTGTCCCTAGAAACAAGGATTATCACAGTGAAAGAAACTGACACTCTTCCTACCTATAGTTTTCTGTCCCTAGAAAAAATGTTTTTTTAAAGCACACTATAGCACAAGGAGAATTTCCCTCACTGTCCTTCCCTGTCCCTAGAAACAAGGATTATCACAGTGAAAGAAACTGACACTCTTCCTACCTATAGTTTTCTGTCCCTAGAAAAAATGTTTTTTTAAAGCACACTATAGCACAAGGAGAATTTCCCTCACTGTCCTTCCCTGTCCCTAGAAACAAGGATTATCACAGTGAAAGAAACTGACACTCTTCCTACTGTGAGGGGGTTAACTCAGTAGCGGGTGTGTGTGACCCCCTGGTTGGGCTCCCCACACAAAAACAGGGCCAGCAGACGGAGGTTGTGGTTTTCAAAATCAAAAGGTGCGGTTTATTTCTCTATGTACAGTGACAAAAACACAGCAAAGCCAAAAAGAAACATAAACAAAATAAATCCTGGTCAGTTTGACCTCTGACTAAACATGCAGGTTTCCTAACTAACAACTGGGATCAGCCTGGTGCTGTCCTAGTCCCTAAGTCCCTGGTTTAGTAAAAGTCCAAACAAATAGCCACACAGGCTTTGCCTCACCGCACAGGGGTTCACTCTCCCTAGACAGTCCACACAGGTCTGGGTCCAGGCATGAGCTAACATCTAATGAAGCTGGGAGTTTTTATAGAGGCCTTAAACGAACTGACAGGCTTCAGCTGGTCTCATCAACTCCCTGCCTGCACGACGCCCAGCCCTCTCCCTAGAGGTATGAGTCATCCATGAGCCCACTAGCCTCAGCTGGGCTTCATCAACTCCCTCCCTAGTTGTATAAGTCAGCATAAAGCCTGAATCTGGGAGAAATATATCTACCCCCCTGGATGCAACCAGGTGACTTTACCTTCCTGCTGTCACATACCCCCCCCCCTCTTGTTTTAACCTTGGGGTTGGAACACCAGCAATCAGGCATTCATGTACTCGAGACAAAGCATCCACATTCCCCATTTGAACGCCAGGGCGATGCTTTACTGTGAAGTTGAATTCCTGTAGGGCCAGGAACCACCTATTCACTCTTCTATTTGTCTCCTTGTTTTGAGCCATCCACTTTAACGGAGCGTGATCCGTAACCATGTCAAAGTGCCTACCTAGCAGATAGTACCGAAGGGAATCTAGAGCCCACTTCACCGCTAAACACTCCTTTTCAACCGTGGCATAATTTACCTCATGGGACTTCAACTTCCTGCTGAGGTAAATGACTGGGTGCTCTTCCCCGTTCCAGACCTGGGACAATACTGCTCCTAACCCCACATCTGACGCATCACTTTGTACGACAAAGTCTTTAGAGAAGTCGGGTGAGTACAACACTGGCTGGCTACATAAGGCTTGTTTCAAGAATTGGAATGCTGCCTCAGCCTCGGGGGTCCATTTAATCATGACCGACCCTTTCCCTTTCGTCAGGTTGGTTAGGGGCACAGCCTTAGAAGCAAAATGAAGCGCCGATAATAACCCGCGATTCCCAGAAAGGCTCGTACCTGCTTCTTGCTGTTGGGACGTGGCCAACTCTGGATGGCCTCGACTTTGTTGAGTTGGGGTTTTATTACTCCCCTGCCAATGGTGTACCCAAGATATTTGGCCTCCTGCTGCCCAATGGTACACTTCTTGGGGTTAGCCGTAAACCCCGCTTCCCGGATAGAGTCTAGGACTGCTTGCACTTTTGGCAGATGTGAGGCCCAATCTGTGCTATGGACAATTACGTCATCCAGGTAAGCCGCAGCATACTTCCGATGGGGCCTCAGTATCTGGTCCATTTTCCGCTGGAATGTGGCCGGCGCATTCTGTAACCCGAACGGCATTCTCTTATATTGGAACGCCCCGTCTGGGGTTACAAATGCGGTTTTCTCTTTGGCCGACTTGGCCAGGGGAATTTGCCAATACCCTTTTGTGAGGTCAAGAGTCGTCATGTATCGGGCTGTTCCCAGCCGGTCGATCAACTCATCTATACGTGGCATGGGGTAGGTGTCAAATTTTGTAACTTTGTTCAACTGACGAAAATCGTTACAAAATCGCCAGCTCCCATCCGGTTTAGGCACCAACACAATGGGACTAGACCAATCACTTTGGGACTCCTCTATCACCCCTAAGTTCAGCATTTTCTGTACTTCCTCCCGTATTGCCTCCCGTCGGGCCTCTGGGATCCGATAGGGTTTTAACTTCACCCTTTCACCGGGCGGGGTAATAATATCATGCTCTACCCCAGATGTTTGTCCCGGCAGCTCAGAGAACACCTCCTTGTTGCGAAGCACAAACTCCTTAACCTCCTGTTGTTGGGGTTGTGACAAGGTGGCTGCTATTCCAACCTCCGGAATCACGCAACCAGTTTGAGCTGGTGACCAAGTTTCTGCGACTAGGGACTCTCTATCCCTCCAGGCTTTCAACAGATTAACGTGATAGATCTGTTCGGGCTTTCGCCTTCCTGGTTGTCTGACCTTGTAATTCACTTCGCTCACTTTTTCCATTATCTCGTAGGGGCCTTGCCATTTGGCAAGGAATTTACTTTCAACCGTAGGGACAAGTACCAATATCCTATCCCCCGGGGAAAAGGTACGGGTCTTGGCTCCACGGTTGTACACTCTCTGCTGTGCCAACTGCGCTTGGGCCAAATGTTCCTTCATGATGGGCATTACCTGTGCAATTCGATCTTGCATCAGGGTGACATGCTCAATCACACTCCTGTGGGGAGAACTCTCACTTTCCCAAGTTTCCTTGGCAATATCCAACAGCCCTCTTGGGTGTCTCCCATACAGTAACTCAAAGGGGGAGAATCCCGTAGAGGATTGGGGCACCTCCCTAATAGCAAACATCAAATAAGGAAGTAGACAGTCCCAATCCTTTCCATCTCTATCCACCACTTTCTTCAACATTTGTTTTAGGGTTTTGTTGAATCTTTCAACCAGCCCATCGGTTTGGGGGTGATACACAGACGTACGCAATTGCGTCACTTTGAACAATTTACACAGCTCTTTCATAACCCGGGACATAAAGGGTGTACCTTGGTCCGTAAGCAGTTCTTTACAAATACCCACCCGGCTAAAAACAAGAGATAGCTCTTTGGCTATGGTTTTGGCCGAGGTATTTCGGAGAGGGATCGCTTCTGGATAACGGGTGGCATAGTCCATTATAACTAATATGTACTGGTGCCCCCTAGCGGACTTGATTATAGGACCTACCAAATCCATTGCGATCCTCTCAAACGGGACCTCAATGATGGGTAGAGGGACCAGCGGGCTACGGAAATGTGGCATCGGGGCCGACCTCTGACACACAGGGCAGGAGGAACAATAATTTTCTATGTCCTTCATCACCCCAGGCCAATAGAATCTCTGTAATACCCTCTCTCGGGTTTTCTCTGTCCCCAGATGACCTCCAAGAATGTGCCCATGGGCCAACTCCAACACCAACTTCCTGTAAGGTTTGGGCACCACAAGCTGCTCAACGGTTTCTTCTGCCCTTTTTGCCACCCGATACAGTAGGTCCTTCTCTACGCTTAAGTATGGGTAAGTGCAGGTATTATCTGGGTTCACTAACTCGCCATCTATTTCCACTGCGTTTTCCCGTGCCTTTATTAGGGCGGGGTCTTTTAACTGTTCTGTGGCAAAATTTTCCCTGTGAACCTCAAGATCAGAAAACTCCACAGACGGTAGGTTTTCGTCTGAGGAGGTGGGCTCCTCTCCAGTTTCTTGAGTCTCGCCTGCCAATACTGACAAGGGAAATTCTGGAGAGTCCTCACCACTCTCAGAGGAGTTCTGGCTATCACCTTCCTGGTACATAGGGGCACCAGTGGGGGGCTCAGGATCATCCCACAGTTCCCAGAAGTTCGGAAAATCCCTTCCCACAATGGCATCATGCGGTAATTGAGATACTAACCCCACTGGATGAGAGAGGGTACCTTTGGGGGTCTTGAAACACACTGTAGTCACTGGATACTCTCGGGTGTCCCCATGCACACAAATAACAGCTACCTTGCTATTCCCAGAGACCTCTGTTTTAACTAATTCAGCCTTTATCAGGCTCACAAGGCTACCTGAATCCAGTAATACCACAACATTTCTACCATTAATACACATTTTGCATAAATGTTTCTCAGTTCCCCGAATGGCAGTGCATGCGACTGTCGCACACAGCGACTGACGTCTGTCCGTCAGAAAGTCACATTGCATGGGTTCCTCCACAACCGGGCAATTTGCTGCAATATGTCCCGCTTGCCGGCAGCGGTAGCAAACAATCCTTTTGGCTGCCTCTTGAGCCCCCGACTTCCCAGGCTGTTCTCGCCAAACCCTGGGCAGAGCTCCCACCCTCTCACTCTCTCCACCCTCACCCCTTGGAATCATCTTATCCGCCCCTGGGGATGGTCTGGTCTTAGGGTGGAAAGTCCGAGAGTCTCTGGAAGAGGCCGTCAGGTTCTCTGCAGCCAAGTATCTCTCTACACGATCCACAAGTTTACCGGCCGTTTCTGGGTCTCCATGGCTTACCCACTTTTGAATGGCGGTAGGAAGAGCTCTCAAGAAACGATCCATCACAACACGTTCCACAATCTCCGGTGCGGACAAAGTCTCTGGCTGTAGCCACTTCCTGCTCAGGTGAATGAGATCATACATTTGAGACCTGGGGGGTTTTCCAAGCTGGAAAGTCCAGTTATGCACACGCTGAGCCCGGACAGCCAGGGTGACACCCAGCCTTGCCAATATTTCAGCTTTTAGCATCACATAGTCTTTTGCTTGGTCAGGCTCTAGGTCATAGTAAGCTTTCTGCGATTCACCAGTTAACAGAGGAGCCACCAGTCCAGCCCACTGCTCCTCAGGCCACTTTTCTCTTTCAGCAGTCCTTTCAAATGTGGTCAAAAATACCTCTGGATCATCCTCTCCAGTCATTTTTGTCAATAAACGACTCACCCCAAAGGACGCGGTATTAGTGGGACGGCTTTCCTCACTGGTCTGCGGACGTTGCTGCATTACTGCTTCCATCTGTTGTTGTAGTCTCTGCTCTTGCTTCTGCAACAGGTCTATGAAGCGGGCCTCAGATTGCTGCTGGGCTTGTTGCTGGGCTGCGAAGCTCTGTTGTTGAGCTGCAAGGCTCTTTTGCAAACCTGCATTTGTCTGCTGTTGATTGGCATTTGCTAGAGCCAGCTGTTTCAGTATCTCCTCCATGCTGGCTTAAAAAAAAAACTGCCCGCATTCTCCACCAACTGTGAGGGGGTTTGCTCGGTAGCGGGTGTGTGTGACCCCCTGGATGGGCTCCCCACACAAAAACAGGCCCAGCAGACGGAGGTTGTGGTTTTCAAGATCAAAAGGTGCGGTTTATTTCTCTATTTACAGTGACAAAAACACAGCAAAGCAAAAAGAAACATAAACAAAATAAATCCTGGTCAGCTTGACCTCTGACTAAACATGCAGGTTTCCCTAACTAACAACTGGGATCAGCCTGGTGCTGTCCTAGTCCCTAAGTCCCTGGTTTAGTAAATGTCCAAACAAATAGCCACACAGGCTTTGTCTCACCGCACAGGGGTTCACTCTCCCTAGACAGTCCACACAGGTCTGGGTCCAGGCATGAGCAAACACCTAATGAAGCTGGGAGTTTTTATAGAGGCCTTAAACGAGCTGACAAGCTTCAGCTGGTCTCATCAACTCCCTGCCTGCACGACGCCCAGCACTCTCCCTAGAGGTATGAATCATCCATGAGCCCACTAGCCTCAGCTGGGCTTCATCAACTCTCTCCCTAGTTGTATAAGTCGGCATAAAGCCTGAATCTGGGAGAAATATACCTACCCCCCTGGATGCAACCAGGTGACTTTACCTTCCTGCTGTCACACTACCTATAGTTTTCTGTCCCTAAACTAAAGGAATCCAGGTTAAGCAAGAAAAAATAAATGTCACTGTCCCTGCCTATGCTTCTCTTTCCCTGCTCCGGAACACACTACACTAGGCCGCCGTGCTGGCGGCCTTTTATAGTGTGGGGCGTGTACTAAACACCCTCAGCAATAATTGGCCACAGGCATCCTGCCTGTGGCCAATCATTGCTCTCCTCGCTGCCGGCGCTGTGATTGGCCAAGCATGCGGGGTCACAGTGCATGCTTGGCCAATCACAGCGCCTGGATGACACTGCGATGGCGTAGTGCATTGTGGGCCGTTCGCGTCACTCGAATTAGGCGCGAACGGCCCAAATCGTTCGATCTTCGTCGAACGATCGAACAGCCGATGTTCGAGTCGAACGTATGTTCGACTCGAACACCGAGCTCATCCCTACTGGAGATAAGCGGACTTTGTTTTTATATTTTTCCTGTGTGCTAAATGAAGCTTTATTTTTGGTTTATTTACAAATAAAAGCCTTTTTGTTCAAGTTCAACGGTTTATGCACTTGGTCCCGTGGAGCTATAATCCCCAAAATGTTACAGTATATATACCCGGCTGTTGATTACTATCACTGCCTTGGTATCTTCCTTGTACCCTGATCTGTAACTGCTAACCTGTGAACCAGATCCTGTGATTCTGTTACCCTGTGTATCTGTAAACCTGATCCTGTTCCTCCTGTTACCCTGTTACACTGTATCCCTGCCCTGCAGCCTGATCCATCCACCTTCTCCCTCTCCTATCTTGTTCCTTGCCCCCATCTGCTGATCTCCTGTGTATGACCCTGGCCTGGCTACGTTTATGATTCCGGTATTCCCCATCTGTTGTATATACTTTTTTGTTATTTGTGGGTCACTATCTGGTTGTTGTTCACTGTTTGGTATTGGAGGCGTTTGTGTATTTATATCACTCATCTTAATAAACTTATTATTCACTTATATACGTTTGGTTTCCTCTCTCGCAGTATACGCGGTTCTGGTCACACCTGTTCATGACACCGGGAGTCACATGACCATCACGCTGGTTGCTCGGCTCTCCCACTGTAGCCCTGGATCGTAGTAGTAGAGCGACCAGGAGTCACGTGTGGGGCCTGAAAATAACTGAAAAAAGGTATTTAGAAGCAACTTTTTAAACAAACACTGACAGAATGAGTTATCACAGAATAAAGGAGAGGGGATGCCAGGATGTTTTGTAAAGTTCTTTTTAATACAAATAGCGACAGGAAGGGGGGTGGAGATAGAGATACAGACATGGGATCTGACAGGCAGAGAGGGAGGGGTTGAGGGAGACAGGGAGAGCTGCAGATGACAGAGGAACGTAAGCTGACCACTGTAGTCTGGGCTCAGCAGTCCTGATTATCGTGTTCAGCTCACAGAGGGGGACACAGGAAATGGCAGGTTCAGCCAGGTTTTGTACAGCTTAGAGAGGGGCAGATTAGGCCGCACAAGCACTGTGCTGTTTAATCTGCTATAAGGGAACAGGAGGTTTATTTTTTTATTTTTGTTATGGTTACAAACACTGTAAGTCCATTAAATTATTGTAAAGGTATTTCTTTCTACTTAAAATAATAAACATGTTATATTTACATGCTTTGTGCAAAACCATTGAGGGCACAGAGTGACCCTGAACCTCCTCTTCTTGGGCCCCCACCAGCGTTCTTGGCTCCTCCCTTCTTTGTGCGCGGCCGTAGCAAGCCACTTGATGCTCAGTAGCAGGAGCCAATGGCACCCACTGCTGCCTCTGTAAGGCTCTGGCCCAGAAACATGAATAAAGCACAAAGTCTTTACCAAGCAATTACAGTCTGATTCGTTTAACTGAACTGTAGTCAGGAAGATAGTGGAGAGTTTAATAAAATAATAATAAAATATTCTAAGCAATAGTCAGCATGACTTCATGTAAACTCCAAGTTGTCAAACAAATATGATTTCTTTTTATGAGGAGGTAAGCAAAAACTTAGACAAAGGAATGGCTGTGGATATGGTATACCTGGATTTTGCCAAAGCATTTGACACAGTTCCCCACACACGGCTAATGTGTAAGGTGTCTACAGGCTTAGAAAATTCTATGTGTAAATGAATAAAAAACTGTCTAAAAGACCGTATTCAGAGAGTAGTGATTAATGACTTACTATGAATGGTCAGTGGTGTACCCCGAGGTTCAATGTTGGGACCCTAACTTTTCACCCTATTTATTAATGATATAGAGTTTATAATTAAAATAAATATTTCTGTGTTTGCAGATGACACCAAGCTTTGCAGTGGATTTATGTCCTTACAAGATGTCTCAAACTTACCAGCCAACCTCAATGTGCTATTAAATTGCGCAACTATGTGGCAAATTAAGTTTAATGTTGATAAATATAAAGTTATGCACTTGGGGGGCCAAAAACATACATGCATCATACATACTGGAAAGAGAACAGCTGGAGAAGTCAGTGAAAAAGACGAAAAGCAGAGCACAAAGTGATGTGAACATTATAGTCCACTTTTTTCGGGATAAAAAAAGAATTTACTTACATGTAAAAACAGTAGCCTCCAGCCTGATAAGAGAGCATGAGAGAATCGCTCTGCATGCACACAGGCACAGCCGCATGGGACAAGGTTTAACAAAGATAACAGGCAATGCATTTCTGGGCACATTGCTCCTTTCTCAAGCATGAAGACCGGAACCCAAGGAGGTTAATTTAAAACCTATTAGGCAGGAGCAGCAGGAGTAGTGGTCAAGGATACAGGGAGGGGAACATTAATATTTTAATAAAAAAACAAATCAAAAATAGAAGAAAACTACCACATTTTAATATCGGATTATATAATTACAAACTAAAGTCTATTATTCAATAAAAAAGATATGTAAAAATTTGTGTGCTGCATGGACCTTTGTTTTCCCATATACGGTAATGAGAGTAGCTATACTCCAAAAGAACCAGCAGAGGGAGCAGGAGTAATGCAAGGTATATTATACATATTCGGCTCCATTCACAAAGCGGTATCTTACAGTATTCGAGTATGCAGTAAGATACCGTACAGCGTTTTTCAAAGAGTTTTTTGCCACTAACTAAAAAAAGTTACTGAAATACGAGTCATTTTTGAAGTCATGCAGTATTTTAGTAGTAAAAGCCAGCGGTAATTTAGCACCGGCTGTAACTGGTGTCCTTAACACAGGCTGTAAAATGCTGGTTGTTAGGGAGCGGGTGGCCACCGGCATCCTTAACAACCAGTAACTGTCATGGTTGTCAAGGAGCGGGCGGCTGCCGTGTCCTTAATAACCGATGAGTCAACAGCTGTCAGCAGGGTTCCCCACTGACAGCTGAGTGTAAAAAAATTATGAAAAATTAGGAAATCCCCCCAATCCATACCAGACTATTCAGCCCAGCAGGTCAAGAAAGGGGGGGATGGGTGAGCACCTCCCCTGAATCATACCAGTCTCTGTCACCCCAAAGCACTTGTCCCCAAGTTGATGGGGGCCTCTTCCCCACAACCCTGGCTGGTGGTTGTAGGGGTCTGGGTCGGAGGGCTTATCAGAATCTAGAAGCCCACTTTAACAAGCATGCCCCCAGATCCCACCCCCCATATGAATGAGTATGGGGTACATAGAACCCCTGGCTCATTCACAACAAAAAAGTAGTGCAAAAAAAGACAGTAGGCAGTTTTTGACAAGTCCTTTATTTAAAAAAACAACAATTTAAAAAAATGTCTCCCAGTGTAGATCCAGTGTCAATCACCCCCACGCATGCGTCGGTAACGGCACACTGGCTGAAGCAACGGCATGAACGTGCCATAGCTTCAGTGCGCATGTGCCGATGACGTCGGTACATGCTGATACAGGGGATACGATACCTGCCCGATTTAGGAGATATCCGGGGTAGATACAGGTAAGCCTTATTCTAGGCTTACCTGTAGGAATGAGCTCGGTGTTCGAGTTGAACATACGTTCGACTCGAACATCGGCCGTTCGATCGTTCGACGAAGATCGAACTATTTGGGCCGTTCGCGGCAAATTCGAGTGACGCGAACGGCCCACAATACACTGCGCCATCGCAGTGCAATCCCGGCGCTGTGATTGGCCAAGCATGCACTGTGACCCCGCATGCTTGGCCAATCACAGCTTCGGCAGCTAGGAGAGCCATAATTGGCCACAGGCAGGTTGCCTGTGGCCAATTATAGCTCAGGGGGTTTAGCACACGCCCCACACTATAAAAGGCCGCCAGCGCGGCGGCCTTGTGTAGTGTGTTCCGGCTCAGGGAAAGAGAAGGATAGGCAGGGACAGTGTCATTGTGCTATTATTTGTACTATTCTTATGTGTAGGGAGAGAAAAGGATAGGCAGGGAGAGTGTCAGTGTCATATTCTTTGCTAAACCTTGTGTACAGGGAGAGAGAAGGATGGGCAGGGGACAGTGTCAGTGTCATATTCTTTGCTAAACCTTGTGTGCAGGGAGAGAGAAGGATAGGCAGGGGACAGTGTCAGTGTCATTGTTGCTAAGCCTCCTGCACAGTATACACCTGAAGCTAGCCCGTATTGCTGTGATTTCCTGGTGTGTTACACTAACAGGCATTTGCAGCACTTACAGCGGGCGGAGTGTGCTTCCTGCTAAATATACACCTGAAGTTAGCCCGTATTGCTGTGTTTTCCTGGTGTGTTACACTAACAGGCATTTGCAGCACTTACAGAGGGCGGAGTGTGCCTCCTGCACATTATACACCTGAAGCTAGCTCGTATTGCTGTGCTTTCCTGGTGTGTTACACTAACAGGCATTTGCAGCACTTAAAGCGGGCGGAGTGTGCTTCCTGCCAAATATACACCTGAAGCTAGCCCGTATTGCTGTGTTTTCCTGGTGTGTTACACTAACAGGCATTTGCAGCACTTACAGCGGGCGGAGTGTGCCTCCTGCACATTATACACCTGAAGCTAGCCCGTATTGCTGTGTTTTCCTGGTGTGTTACACTAACAGGCATTTGCAGCACTTACAGCGGGCGGAGTGTGCTTCCTGCTAAATATACACCTGAAGCTAGCCCGTATTGCTGTGTTTTCCTGGTGTGTTACACTAACAGGCATTTGCAGCAGTTACAGCGGGCGGAGTATGCCTCCTGCACATTATACACCTAAAGCTAGCCCGTATTGCTGTGTTTTCCTGGTGTGTTACACTAACAGGCATTTGCAGCACTTACAGCGGGCGGAGTGTGCTTCCTGCTAAATATACACCTGAAGCTAGCCCGTATTGCTGTGTTTTCCTGGTGTGTAACACAGGCAGTCATCTGCAACAATTACAGCGGGCGTTGTGTGCTTCCTGCACATTATACACCTGAAGCTAGCCCATATTGCTGGAGCTTTTTTTCTTTTGTGTTACACTAACAGGCATTTGCAGCACTTACAGCGGGCGGAGTGTGCTTCCTGCAAAATAAACACCTGAAGCTAGCCCTTATTGCTGTTTTTTCCTGTTGTGTAACACAGGCAGTCATCTGCAACAATTACAGCGGGCGTTGTGTGCTTCCTGCAAAATATACACCTGAAGCTACCCCTTATTGCTGGTTTTCCCATCTCCCTGCAGGCCATTGCTATGTCTGGAAGGCCAACAAAGAGAGGCAGACAGTCAATAAAAGTCAATAAAAGAGGGCAAGCAGGCTCTGTGTCTGGGGGCAACAGTGCTGGCCGTGGACGCGGTGCATCGTCATCAGCACATGGCCATGGGACACGCTTGTCCTTCTTTTCGGCAGCTGGACGTGTTGAGCCGCATCATGCCGAAGACTTGGTAGAGTGGATGACCAAGCCCTCCTCATCCTCCTCATTCTCTCTCACCCAGGCTCAGGGTACTGGCAAAGCAGCTGCCAAAGTGTCCTCTTCCCTTGTATCAATGTCATCATCAGTCACTTCTTCCCTAGACCCACCATGTCCTCCTGAGGAGTCCCCCGAACTGTTTGAGCATAGTGTTGGGTACATGCTCCAGGAGGATGCCCAGCGTTTCGAAGGGTCTGATGATGATACCCAGCTAGAGGAAGGCAGTAGCGTGAGAGCAGAGAGAGGGGATGCTCAAGAAGGACACCAATCCGGCAGTCATGTTCCAGCAGCTGCAGCATACTGCCAGATTGGCTCCAGTGATGAGGAGGAAGGGGATGATGAGGTCACTGACTCCACGTGGGTGCCTAATAGGAGAGAGGAGGAGGAGGAGGATGAGGAGGAGGCACATCTCCAACGAGGCAGGATTCCCTTGGGGGGCCAGCGTAAGGGCAGCACACCGACTGAATCACACCACAGAGCTCCGCCTGTGCAGGGCGCTGCCTCTGCCCGTTATTCAAAAAGTTCTTTGGTGTGGGCCTTTTTTGAGTCGAGTGCATCAGATCGCACAGCTGCTGTTTGCAACATATGTCTCAAGCGTATATCGTGTGGCCAAAACATCAGCCGCTTGGGCACCACATGCTTGACCACACATATGTTGACCTGCCATGCAGCTCGTTGGCAAGACTACCTTAAAGACCCACACCAAAGAACAAAGCGGACCTCTCCTTGCACCGCATCAGCTGGGATCTCCAACTCCACTATACATTCAGTCCTCTCTGAAACCTGCACTGAGAGGAATGAAGGTGTAGAATTAGGTGTGTCACAGCCAAGTACTTGCGGGCACTCTGCTAGCAGTACACCGACGTCCGATTGTAGCAGGCAAATTTCACTGCCCTAGCTGCTAGACCATCAAAAGAAGTTCACTCCCAGCCATCCACATGCCCAGCGGTTGAATGCTAGCTTGGCTAAATTGCTAGAGCTTCAAATGCTGCCTTTTCAGTTGGTAGACTTGGCCCCCTTCCGTGAGTTTGTGCAATGTGCGGTTCCTCAGTGGCAGGTTCCCAAACGCCACTTTTTCTCATGGAAGGCGATTCCGACTCTCTACCGGCATGTGGAAGGCAATGTTTTGGCCTCGCTGGACAGGGCGGTCAGCGGTAAGGTGCATATTACCACTGACTCATGGTCCAGCAGGCATGGGCAGGGACGTTACCTTTCTTTCACGGCCCATTGGGTCACTCTTTTGGCAGCTGGGAAGGATGCAGGACAAGGTGCAGTAGTGTTGGAGGTTGTTCCGCCACCACGCCTCCAAAATGCTACTACTGGTTGTGACACACCTCTCTCCTCCACCCCCTCCTCTTCTTCTTCCTCCATGGCCTCTTCCTGTGCTTGGTCCTCGGAACCAGCGGTGCTCCGTAGGCTTTCAAGGGGCTACGACAGTATGCAGGCAAAAAGATGCCATGCCGTGCTTGTGCTGGTGTGTTTGGGGGACAGGAGCCACACTGGGGCAGAGATTCTGTCTGCTCTGCAGGGGTTGACACCAGCTTAAGCCAGGAATGGTGGTTTGTGACAATGGCACCAACCTCCTCTCCGCCCTCCGACAGGGACAACTGACCCATGTGCCCTGTGTGGCTCACGTCCTTAACCTGGTGGTGCAGCGGTTCTTGGGCAGGTACCCAGGCTTGCAGGATGTCCTGAGGCAGGCCAGGAAAGTCTGTGTGCATTTCTGCAGATCATATAATGCCAGTGCTCGCCTGGCTGAGCTGCAAAAGGAGTTGAACCTGCCCAAGAACTGCCTTATATGTGACATGCCCACCAGGTGGAACTCAACGTTGGCCATGCTGCAGCGGCTGCACACGCAGCAGAGAGCCATCAATGAGTACCTGTGCGACTACGGCACCAGGACAGGGTCAGGGGAGCTCGGGTTTTTTTCACCATGCCAGTGGGGCATGATCAGGGATGCATGCACTGTCCTGGCACCATTTGAGGAGGCCACGAGGATGGTGATCAGTGACAGTGCATGCATCAGTGACACTGTACCTCTTGTCCATCTGTTGGAACATACGCTGCGTGGAATAATGGACAGGGCACTTGAGGCAGAACAGGGGCAGGAAGAGGAGGACTTCCTTGCCTCTCAAGGCCCCCTTTACCCAGACAGTGTTCCTTCTGTCCCACCCATCGCACAGGAAGAGGAGGAGGAGGAGGAGGAGGATTGTGTCAGCATGGAGGTGGAGCCTGGCACTCAGCATCATCAGCAGCAGTCTTTTAGGGATGTTTTACAGTCCCAAGAAACCCGTGGACTTGTACGTGGCTGGGAGGAGGTGGCTGCGGATCATGTTGTCCTTAGTGACCCAGAGGACTCTGGACCGAATGCCTCAGCTAACCTACGCTGCATGGCCTCCCTGATCCTGCAAAGTCTGCGGAAGGATCCTTGTATTCTTCGGATCAAGGAGAGGGACCATTCCTGGCTGGCCACTCTCCTTGATCCACGGTACAAGGGTAAGGTTGCGGACCTTATCTTACCGTCGCAGAGGGAGCAGAGGATGAGACAACTCCGGGAGGCCTTGCAGAAAGGTCTGTGCAACGCGTTCCCAGAGACTGGGAGGTTAAAAATTCCTGGTCCTGGACAACGAGTTGCTGAGGCTTCGGTCAGTGAAAGAAGGAGCGGTGGGGAAGGTGGCCGTCTGACCGATGCGTTCAGACAATTCTTTAGTCCGCAGCCCCAAGGTATGATCGGTTCCAAAAGAGAACAAAAAAAACTGTGCTTATATCAGGTGAAAATTTAAAAAAAGGCAAGCAGTAATAATGTGATAAGCATGTACAAACGAAATAAAGAAAAAAACGGCGCCAACTTCATTTGCATATGAGACTTCTCAAAAGTCTTAATAGTGTCTCAAAATTGGAGTCCAACAAATGATGGTCAGAAAGAAATCCAAAATTGCAGGCAAATTCCAACTTGCAAACACAACTTTATATGAATTGTAGTCCCGAGTATGTGAAATGGCTCCTTACCACAAATCAAGAGATAATATGCAGATGGCTTTAACCCAGCCTAGGCCTTTGGTCCCTGGATAGAATTCACTGGGTCTCCAAGCAATCTGCAAACTGATATGGGAACGCTCCTGTCGGCTCCGTATCAGGTAATAAAAATATATATAACATAGGGTGATATTGTTTTTACAAAAATAGAAAAAAACAGAAAAAACACCACTGTGCAAAAAAGTTGAATAATAAGTGACCACCACCTATATGTGAATTGGCTCCTTACCAGACCCCCATAGGAAATAAACATGTGAAGACTGCATCTAGTCCCAATCCGTCACAGACAGCATCAGACCTCCAAACAAACCCTCTCCGTATCAAGCGCTGTAACGCTCCGAATGGATACCAAAAAACAGAGGGGGATACCATAGAATAATACCCTCTTAAATGTTTTTTATTAAAAAAATAAAATGTACTTACAAACATATAATCAGTTCAAGCATAAGAAAGCCGGCCGGCTCAAACAAAGTACCCTTCCGTACTGGTAGCGTGGTGACGTCACTGCGTGTCCCCCAGACGCGTTTCGTCATAAATGAAGTTTTCAGTTTGCAGATTGCTTGGAGACCCGGTGAATTCTATCCAGGGACCAAAGGCCTAGGCTGGGTTAAAGCCATCTGCATATTATCTCTTGATTTGTGGTAAGGAGCCATTTCACATACTGGGGACTACAATTCATATAAAGTTGTTGTTGCTTCCGCAACCCGCTCTAAAAGAGCTGATTGGGGTAGTCTGAGGCTGGTTGAATCCCGTCTGATAGGGGAAAACGTTTTGAGTGTGATGTTTGCAGGGTGCGGATATGTCCGCCAACGGGGGCCCTCTGTGCATTAGCATGGACGATCGTTAAGGAGGGGATATGCTCGCTCTGCAATGACATCATTGGTTATAGGCGGATGGGCGCTCTTGTCTCTGCTATGTCTGATCAACATTGGTTGGAATTCGTAGCGCGCATCTGCAGATAGCCTCCCTCCCCCATTCAATAATAGTATAATCTTAATATGCGTTATTCTATGGAATAGCGCAGAATAAGAATTCCTATCAACGGTAACTTTAGCCATCCTACGTTATTGTATTCATGTATGACATCTCCTGTTGGAAGGAATGTCCAGGTATTGTCATTTTCCTGTGAGGAGGGAACATCCTGTGAGGTTCCCGCCCATGGGGGAGGGGATTGGTAATTACAATTTTTGATGCAATACTTTGCAACAGGGCTCATTGCTGTGCTCCAAGTACAGTATCTGTGAGGGGTTGCAGTGCTGTGGCACCAGGGCCTAAGGCCCAATTTTTCTGCCCCTGTTTAACAGGGGCATGTAATTACAATTCTTGATCTAATAATTCACAGCAGGGCCCATTCATGCGCCCACCAAGAGTAACTGTGAGGGCTTACAGTGTTGTGGCAACACCAACATGTAAGGGGCAAATTTCAGCAGAGTATATAGGGCAGGCCCCTACTTTCAAACATCCAACTTACAAACGACTCCTACTTGCAAACAGAAGGAGACAACAGGAAGTGAGAGGAAATCTAGCCCTAGGAAGGGAAATTCTCTCCTGTAAGAGTTAATATGGGAAAAAGGTGTCTCCTCTCCACTGATGCTTTATCACCAATCCTTGTTTCAATGAAAACCCCACTTTTCAAAAACATTTGTCATTGGGACGGAAAGTGAGGTGAAATGTTCTGAACAGGGGCACAGACAGCAAAACAAATGTTACAGGGGTGATAACCCTTCCCTATGTTTTCCAAAAAGCTTAAAAATAGATTTTTTGGCTGGAGCTACACTTAAACAATGTACCTGTTCCAAATTACAAACAGATTCTACATAAGAACAAACCTACAGTCCCTGTCTTGTATGCACCGCCTGTATACGGCTGTTCAGAGTATACAGGTCCTTCTCAAAAAATTAGCATATTGTGATAAAGTTCATTATTTTCTGTAATGTACTGATAAACATTAGACTTTCATATATTTTAGATTCATTACACACAACTGAAGTAGTTAAAGACTTTTCTTTTAATATTGATGATTTTGGCATACAGCTCATGAAAACCCAAAAATCCTATCTCAAAAAATTAGCATATCATGAAAAGGTTCTCTAAACGAGCTATTAACCTAATCATCTGAATCAACTAATTAACTCTAAACACCTGCAAAAGATTCCTGAGGCTTTTAAAAACTCCCAGCCTAGTTCATTACTCAAAACCGCAATCATGGGTAAGACTGCCGACCTGACTGCTGTCCAGAAGGCCATCATTGACACCCTCAAGCAAGAGGGTAAGACACAGAAAGAAATTTCTGAACGAATAGGCTGTTCCCAGAGTGCTGTATCAAGGCACCTCAGTGGGAAGTCTGTGGGAAGGAAAAAGTGTGGCAGAAAACGCTGCACAACGAGAAGAGGTGACCGGACCCTGAAGAAGATTGTGGAGAAGGACCGATTCCAGACCTTGGAGGACCTGCGGAAGCGGTGGACTGAGTCTGGAGTAGAAACATCCAGTGCCACAGTGAACAGGCGTGTGCAGGAAATGGGCTACAGGTGCCGCATTCCCCAGGTCAAGCCACTTTTGAACCAGAAACAGCGGCAGAAGCGCCTGACCTGGGCTACAGAGAAGCAGCACTGGACTGTTGCTCAGTGGTCCAAAGTACTTTTTTCGGATGAAAGCAAATTTTGCATGTCATTCGGAAATCAAGGTGCCAGAGTCTGGAGGAAGACTGGGGAGAGGGAAATGCCAAAATGCCTGAAGTCCAGTGTCAAGTACCCACAGTCAGTGATGGTCTGGGGTGCCATGTCAGCTGCTGGTGTTGGTCCACTGTGTTTTATCAAGGGCAGGGTCAATGCAGCTAGCTATCAGGAGATTTTGGAGCACTTCATGCTTCCATCTGCTGAAAAGCTTTATGGAGATGAAGATTTCATTTTTCAGCACGACCTGGCACCTGCTCACAGTGCCAAAACCACTGGTAAATGGTTTACTGACCATGGTATTACTGTGCTCAATTGGCCTGCCAACTCTCCTGACCTGAACCCCATAGAGAATCTGTGGGATATTGGGAAGAGAAAGTTGAGAGACGCAAGACCCAACACTCTGGATGAGCTTAAGGCCGCTATCGAAGCATCCTGGGCCTCCATAACACCTCAGCAGTGCCACAGGCTGGTTGCCTCCATGCCACGCCGCATTGAAGCAGTCATTTCTGCAAAAGGATTCCCGACCAAGTATTGAGTGCATAACTGAACATAATTATTTGAAGGTTGACTTTTTTTGTATTAAAAACACTTTTCTTTTATTGGTGAAATATGCTAATTTTTTGAGATAGGATTTTTGGGTTTTCATGAGCTGTATGCCAAAATCATCAATATTAAAACAAGAAAAGGCTTGAACTACTTCAGTTGTGTGTAATGAATCTAAAATATATGAAAGTCTAATGTTTATCAGTACATTACAGAAAATAATGAACTTTATCACAATATGCTAATTTTTTGAGAAGGACCTGTACAATTTAAATGAACAAATAAGTTTTATTTGGAGCTTTTTTTTTCTGCAGGGTTTCTCATGCATACATTCTATAATGTATGTATGATCCTCCTCTTCAAAAGAAAAAAAAAGTTGAGGTTTGATCCACCCAGCCCCAGTGTCCCTTTAACTTTGCTATTATGCCCGAGGGGGGGGGGAGCAATAAGGACTACCTGTGATCATGTGATCACTGTGATTGGCTGCCACAGTGGTCACATGATCATTACTAGAGGCAGAAAGTCTTATTTGACAAAATACAGCATTTTTTTTAATAGTAGTGCAGTACATGGCAATATACATTTGTTTGTGCGCATTGTTCTGTGCTACCAAACACGTGCATTGAGAAGGTGCGTTGGGATGCCATTCAGAATGAATGGCATTGCATCCCACGAACATGTGTAATGCTACTGCAGTGCGGTAGTGTGAACTGGGCTTTATTCTCTTCCTCTTGATGCTGGCAGTTATAGAATCCCCCTGAATCTCCCTGAGGAAGATACGTCACATCCCTGTATCAACACGCGTAGGGGATGGGACAGGACACTACGGAAGGCAGCTGGTCTGCCCAAGGAGGAGACGCACATCAACTCACATGATCCTGGTGATATTTGCTGTTTTTAGAGCAGTGCACTGACGCACCTTGTCCATGTGAGTACCCCTGATTGGGGTTTGTGTTTAATAAACAGTTTTTATATGTTAAAAGGATATCACACTATCCAGCCTTTTCTGTCATCTTACTTTATATGGAGACCATGCTATTGGGCAGCCCAAGATTTCACAGAATTCACAGAACCCTGAGGTGGTTCACAGGCGTGTTCTGACCAAACTTGTATGTGAGGTGAGTGTTTATTACCTGGGGCGGAGCACCAGTGTGTTAACACACCAACATGTTTGGATCACTGCATTAAGGATTTACCATTTATGGATTCTATGAATTTGATGCATTATTTTGTTGTGATATAATTTTGGGATATCACATATATGCACTACAGCACTTTGATATAATTTTAATGCATCATTGAGTATATACTATTGTGATTTTTTATCTTGTCTCACATGATCAACACTTTTGTTTGCACTATTGTTACTTTTTTTGAATATCAGGCAGACTTGATTTAATTATATTGATTGGGTTATAGTGTTTACCTACTTATTGTATTATAGCACCTTATTCAGATGAAAATCTTTTTATATATATATTTTTGACTACACAGTTTTAACCACTTGCTTCCTGGGCACATATTCCCCCTTCCTGCCCAGGTGAAATTTCAGCTTTCGGCACTGTCACGCTTTGAATGACAATTGCGCGGTCGTGCGACGTGGCTCCCAAACAAAATTGATGCCCTTTGTTTCCCACAAATAGAGCTTTCTTTTGGTGGTATTTGATCACCTCTGTGGTTTTTATTTGTTGCGCTAAAAACAAAAAAAGAGCGACAATTTTGAAAAAAAAAATATTTTTAGATTTTTGCTATAAT
This sequence comes from Rana muscosa, assembly GCA_029206835.1. Lineage (NCBI taxonomy): Eukaryota > Metazoa > Chordata > Amphibia > Anura > Ranidae > Rana > Rana muscosa. Next base: position 2,671,730 of record CM055126.1, on the reverse strand, counting down.
AAATATCCGATTCTTTTTTTTTTTCTTAAACGTTTTTTTCTCAGTTTAGGCCGATACGTATTTTTCTACATATTTTTGGTAAAAAAAATCGCAATAAGGGTATAGTGATTGATTTGCGTAAAAGTTATAGCAGCCACAAAATAGGGTATAGAATTCTGACATTTTTTTTTTTATTATTTTTTTTTTACTAGTAATGGCGGTTATTTGCGATTTTTGTCAGGACTGCGATATTATGGCGGACACATGGGACACTTTTGACACATTTTTTGGACCATTCACATTTATACAGTGAACAGTGCTATAAATATGCACTGATTACTGTATAAATGTGACTGGCAGGGAATGGGTTATCACTAGGGGGCGAGGAAGAGGTTAAATGTGTGCCCTGGGAGTGATTGTTACTGTGGGGGGAGGGGACTGACTGGGGGAGGTGACCGATCTGTGTCCCTATGTACAAGGGACACAGCATCGGTCTCCTCTCACTGACAGGACGTGGATCTCTGTGTTTACACACAGAGATCCACGTCCTTGTCTGTGTACCGGCCGATCGCGGGTACCTGGCGGACATCGCGGCCGCCAGGCACGCGCACCGGCATCTCAGTGACGTGCCGGGCACGCGCGCGCGCCCCCCAATGGCCGAAGGAGTCGAGGCTGTATAATGACGGCCTCCCGGCATTGTAGAGCCACCTTGTGGCCGTTTAATGATGTACGGCGGGCGCAAAGTGGTTAAAGATAGCGCAGCGTTTCCATATATATATACTTTGCACGATTTTATGAGACGTGATCAACGCAGCTGTCCACATAATAGCTATATATTTTTTTAGTGGAGGCTCGCAAGATTTCTTTATTTTAGATAATTATAGAAAGACCCCTAAAAGGTTTTACACAGAGCTCTTACAGAAAATATTAAGGACTTTGGTTTAAATAAAACAGAGGTCTCTGTTGTAATGTAAAAAGAGGTGGGTGATGTGTGTCTTTTCCATATTTTGCAACCAAATAGATTCCTACCTTAACATAACTGTGGAAATGTCTGAACGATTAATTTAGTAAGCTATATTGGTTGTTAAACCACTTGAGCCCCGGAGGATTAGGCTGCTGAATGACCAGACCAGTTTCTACAATTTGGCACTGCGCTTTAACTGGTAATTGCACGTGCAATGTTGTACCCAAACTAAATTTGCGTCCTTTTTTCCCCACAAATAGAGCTTTCTTTTGATGGTATTTGATTGCCTCTGCGATTTATATTTTTTGCGATATAAATGGAAAAAGACCGAAAATTTTGAAGCTTTTTGTTATAAAAAAAATACAATAAACTCAATTTTAGTCATACATTTAGGCTAAAATGTAATCAGCCACATGTCTTTGGTATAAAAAATGTCAATAAGCGTAAATTTATTGGTTTGCGCAAAAGTTATAGCGTCTACAAACTAGGGTAAATTTTCTGGAATTTACGAAGCTGCCTATCTCATTTCTTGAGATGCTAAAATGGCAGGGCAGTACAACCCCCCCCCCCCCAAATGACCACATTTTGGAAAGTGGACACCCCAAGGAAATTGCTGAGAGGCATGTTGAGCCCATTGAATATTTTATTTTTTTGTCCCAAGTGATTGAAAAACCATGGTTATATGTGGAACTACACCCCAAAATACATTCTGCTGCTTCTCCTGAGTATGGGGATACCACATGTGTGGGACTTTTTGGGAGCCTAGCCGCGTACGGGACCCTGAAAACCAAGCACCGCCTACAGGATTTCTAAGGGCGTACATTTTTGATTTCACTCCTCACTACCTATCACAGTTTTGAAGGCCATAAAATGCCAAGATAGCACAAAACCCCCCCAAATGACCCCATTTTGGAAAGTAGACACCCCAAGCTTTTTGCTGAGAGGCATGTTAAGTCCATGTAATATTTTATATTTTGCCACAAGTTGCGGGAAAATTACAAACTTTGTTTGTTTTTTTTGCACAAAGTTGCCACTAAATGATATATTACTCAAACATGCCATGGGCACAGGCCCGGACTGGCCATAGGGCATACCGGGCATATGCCCAGTGGGCCGCGGCGGCCTGCGACGGCCCTCGGTGGCCCGCGGGCCGCATGTCACGTCTCCCCCCCAAGTCAGGGCCGTCTTTAGCGCAGGGCAAACAGGGCAGTTGCCCTGGGCCCAATCATTGTTGGGGGCCCAAAGCAGCTGCACTGAAATGTCTTTTTTACAGCTGGAGTTTCGCAGCCTGCGCTAGTCACTTGCTGGCTGCTCTGCTTTGTCAGCGGCCGTTCAAAACCCTTGCTGCTCTACACATCTCTACATGTGTGTGTGCAGGATCGGCATTGTTTGGGCGGGATCGGCATCAGGGGGAGGGGGCCGGGCAATGATGTCATTCTAACTGCACCTGCACGAGCATGGGAGATAAGAAATTCCACATGCTCTTTAGGTATGTAAATATGGACAGGGGAGTGATTGTGCACACTGTGACTGATTGTGGCTGTGCATACTGTGACAGGCTGATCTCGCTGGGGGTTGAATTATTTCTGTGCACACTGACTGACTGCTTGATTTGCGGAGGGGGTGGTTATGCACACTGTGGCAGGCTCATCTGGGTGGGGGTTAGATTGCTTTCTTTTGTGCACACTGTGACAGTCCAGTTTGTTCTCCAGTACAGTCCTCCCATTTCCCAGATCAGTCTGTCCCCAGCATAATCCCCCCACATCAGTATGTGCCCCAATAGGGTCCATCTATGTTAGTCTGACTGACCTGGGGAAATTATACTAGGGGACAGACTGAACTCGGGGCAGTGGCGGAACTACCAGAGTCACAAAGGTCGCACTTGTAATCAGCCCTGGTGTTTCCGCCACTGTAGGGGGGGCCCCAGCGGGGATGCTGACCGCAGGGCTATGAGCTGAGAGCTTCTCTCTCATAGAGCCCAGAGCCTGCACTGACAGTTCCTCCCTCCTCACTTGCAGGGATGGGAGAGGAGAGAGTCAATCTGCTCCTTCCCTCCCTGCCCCTCTCCTCATGTGTGCACACAAGAAGTGTGAAGCCCAGCTGAATTGGATCAATCCCACTTCCTGCATTGCACACACAGGGGGAGAGGGGCAGGAGGAGAAGGAGCAGAGCGGCTCTTTCCTCTTCCATCTGTGCAAGTGGGGAGGGAGGGGGAACTGGCACTGCAGGCTCTGGGCTGTACGAGAGAGATGCTCCCAGCTCAGAGTCCTGCAGAGGAAGCACTGATAGGCGGCATTGATGAGCACCGAAAGGTGACACTGATGGGTGGCACTGATGGGCAGCATTGATAAGCATTGATAAGCAGCACTGATTCATGGTTTCTTGCACCAGTGCCCCGAAGGTTCTAGTTACGCTTCTGCCCTCAACCCTGCACTCTGCCCATAGAGGACCCCTCAACCCTGCACTCTGCCCATAGAGGACCCCTCAACCCTGCACATAGAGGACCCCTCAACCCTGCCTTCTGCAACATAGAGGACCCCTCAACCCTGCACTCTGCAACATAGAGGATTCCTCAACCCTGCACTCTGCAACACAGAGGACCCCTCAACCCTGCACTCTGCAACATAGAGGACCCCTCAACCCTGCACTCTTCCCATAGAGGACCCCTCAACCCTGCACTCTGCCCATAGAGGACCCCTCATCCCTGCACTCTGTATGTAGTGCACTCCTCAACCCTGCACATATAGCAAACTCCAGAACCCTGCAGTCTGTATATAGTGCTTTCCTAAAATACTGGTATATAACAATGCCTCACTGTTTAGATAATGATGTACAGTAACCTCTAGCAACCAATCAGTGAACAGTAATGTCTGCTGTAATCTCTAGCAACCCATCAGTGAGCAATAATGATGTGCAATGACCTCTAGCAACCAGTTAGTGAGTGGCAATGATATGCTGCAACCTCTGGCAACCAATCGCAGTCGCTACCTGATCTGCTGCAGTAAACCGATTTTGAGTCTGGCTGCTATCTATTGTATTTCTCAGGGAGGGGGGCTCCAAGAAAATGTTTTCCCGGGGTCCAATCAATATTAGAGACAGCCTTGCCCCAGTGCACTCTCAGCTGCGAGTCAGAGCTGCACTCGAGTGACAGTGACACACGTCGGCACATCAGGGGTCCGGGACCCGCAACGATTCCCTTCTCTCTGGCAAGGTGGCCGTGGCACTGATGATCTGATCAGTCTCGGTTTGGCTGTCTCACACAGCCGAGCAGAGTGAAGCCGCCTCCCCCTCCTCCTTTATGTCCACACAGGGGGAGGGGACCCGACATGCAATCCCGTGCTGATCTGAGGTAAATTATGGGTCTGAAGGGGGGGCATCTGTATTGTAGGGGGGTTCTGTATTGTGGGGGTGGTCTGAAATGTAGGGGGTTCTGTATTGTAGGGGGGTCTGTAATGTAGGGGGGTTCTGTATTGTAGGGGGGTTCTGTATTGTAGGGGGGGTTCTGTATTGTAGGGGGGTTCTGTATTGTAGGGGGGTCTGTAATGTAGGGGGGTTCTGTATTGTAGGGGGGACTGAAATGTAGGGGGGTTCTTTATTGTAGGAGGGTCTGAAATGTAGGGGGGATTCTGTATTGTAGGGGGGTCTGTAATGTAGGGGGGTTCTGTATTGTAGGGGGGGTCTGAAATGTAGGGGGGTTCTGTATTTTAAGGGGTCTGAAATGTAGGTGGGGTCTGTATTGTAGGGGGGTCTGTATTGTAGGGGGGTCTGTAAAGTAGGGGGGTCTGTATTGTAGGGGGTTCTGTATTGTAGGGGGTCTGTAATGCAGGGGGTTCTGTATTGTAGGGGGATCTGAAATGTGGGGGGTATGAAATGTAGGGGGGTTCTGTATTGTAGGGGGGTCTGTAATGTAAAGGGGTTCTGTATTGTAGGGGGGGTCTAAAATGTAGAGGGGTTCTGTATTTTAGGGGGGTCTGAAATGTAGGGGGGTCTGTATTGTAGGGGGTCTATAATGTAGGGGGGTCTGTATTGTAGGGGGGTTCTGTATTGTAGGGGGTTCTGTATTGTAGGGGGGTCTGTAATGTAGGGGGCGTCTGTAATGTAGGGATCGGGTCTGTACTATAGGGAGGGGGTCTGTACTGTAGGGAGGGGGTCTGTACTTTAGGGAGGTCTGTGTAACATGTAGGGGGTCCAGAACTGTTAGGGGGGTGTCTGTGTAACAAACTGTGGGGGGCTGTGTAATGTAAAGTGGTCCAGAGGTGCGGTGCTATGTAATGTAAAGGGGTCCAGAGGTGCAGGGCGCTGTGTAATGTAAAGGGGTCCAGAGGTGCAGGGTGCTGTGTAATGTAAAGGGGCTCAGAGGTGCAGGGTGATGTGTAATGTAAAGGGGTCCAGAGGTGCAGGGTGCTTTGTAATGTAAAAGGGTCCAGAGGTGCAGTGCTATGTAATGTAAAGGGGTCCAGGGTGCTGTGTAATGTAAAGGGGTTCAGAGGTGCAAGGTGCTGTGTAATGTACAGGAGTCCAGAGGTACAGGGTGCTGTGTAATGTAAAGAGGTCCAGAGGTACAAGGTGGTGGAACCCCACTTCTCATCATTAACTGCCGCCGCAAAGCGCCGCAAAGCGCCCCCCCCCCCCCCTGGGCTGCTCAGTCTAAAATGCCCAGGCCTATTTTTGTCACAGACCGGGCCTGTATGGGCATATGTGAAATTACACCCAAAAATACATTCTTCTGCTTCTCCTGAGTACGGGGATACCACATGTGTGGGACTTTTTGGGAGCCTAGCCGCGTACAGGACCCCGAAAACCAAGCACTGCCTTCAGGCTTTCTAAGAGCATAAAATGATGATTTTAGTCCTCACTACCTATCACAGTTACGGAGGCCCTGAAATGACCAGATGGCACAAAACCCCCCAAATGACCCCATTTTGGAAAGTAGACACCCCAAGGTAAGGTGATTGAGTCTAGCAGCAACTTTCATGATGGACTGGAGGAGGGGGTAGCCTGTGTAGAGGTAGGCCAGTGAGAAGAGAGTAATGCCCCATACACACGATCGTTTTTCTTGCAATTTTTTTTCTTGCCGTTTTTCACGTCGTTTTTTTTTCATGTTTCCTCTCAAGCCTGTCTTGCGTACACACGATCATTTTAAAAAACGATCAAGCAAAGCGCAGTGACGTACAACACGTACGACGGCACTATAAAGGGGAAGTTCCGTTCGAATGGCGCCACCCTTCATGTTAGTAAAGTTTGTTGAGGGACGATTCGCTCTTTTCAGTCTCGTGCTTTTCAGTCCGTGACTGCGTGACGAATGTGCTATCTCCATTACAAACGCTAGTTTTACCAGAACGAGCGCTCCTGTCTCATACTTGATTCTGAGCATGCGCGTTTTTTTTCACGACGTTAAAGCATACACACTATCGTTTTTCACGTCGTTAAAAAAAACGACATGAAAAACGACGTGAAAAAAGAGAGCATGTTCAAAAATTTTAATGCCCGTTTTTCACGTCGTTAAAAATGCTCTGGAGCCTACACACGATCATTTTTAATGGCCATTTTTTTAATGCCATTTTTAACGGCATGAAAAACGATCGTGTGTATGGGGCATTACAGTAGTCAAGGCAGGAGATAACCAGGGAGTGAATACATTGTTTTGTAATGCTGTTAATTTAGAAGGGGCACATTTTGATATGTATTACAGAAATGTCTAGCCCTGTCCCTCATGGTAATTTCGTTCTGCCACTAGATATATTCATTCATTCAGCCTCAATTCAGCTTGCATTCAACCTGGAAGACTGTGGAATGAACACTGTGAGCACAGAATGCCATGGATTCGCCCCCTGAAGGTAAGGTGACCAGATTTTTAAAATGAAATGAAATGAAAATCAGCGACTCTCTGCCCGACGCCGCTGCCGTCCGCCTCACAGCCTGTCAAGTCTTACTCTCCAGGTCCCGGCTACTACTGGGTGGGGAGCAGAGGAAGATCACTCCACCAGGGAAGGCAAGTAGATAAGCAGGCAGGCGGCTGGCCAGGACTTGAGCCAAGGCAGAAGAACATGCGAGCGGAGCTGAATGGGCATGCACCTGAAACTGAAGAAATATTCCCTCCGCTCCGACCAGCACATGATCATCAGAAAGGGGCACAGATAATGGAAAAAAAAATACACCCCCCTAAGCTAGTAAGAGCGGTGGAGCGGGGGGGGGGGTGTAATTCAGAATTTATTTATTTTATTCTGCACTGTCTTTGAAATTGCTCCAGCACCTGTTCAAATCCAATCCGGGGACAGACTTGGTCTGGGGACAGTGTCCTCAATCCGGGGACTGTCCCCGGAAAACGGGGATGTCTGGTCACCCTACCTGAAGGGGCATAACGATGGCGTCTGCATAGTGTAATGATGGAGAGAGTGGCATATCATGTCATTGCAACACTCTGCCTCATTGAGAACTGCCCACTGTGGGAAGAAGACCCAGGACAAAGGACTTTGCATGTCTCATGAGTACCTGAAAGACACCTGAAAAGGTAAGTATAAAAAAAAAAAAAAACTACTTGAGGGCATGTGAGCCTGGTGTTATTTCTAATCTGATAGGTAGTAGAGCTTTTAAATGCTTTGCTTATTTACAGCTTTTCAATTTTTTTCCTTACTATTTCACAAGGACTTACAATTTTAACCGGCATATGTTTTTTTTTATTTATTAACTTAACACAATGTCATAAATTATATTTAATAAAAAAGTTGGAGATTTTATTGTATTATTAATTTTACTAATAATTAATATTCATACAGTATAATAATCTAATAATAGCATAGTGAAATAATATCATGTTTTTATTCTATAGGGCTTTTGCTTATAGAAAATATATACATTTAGCAGGTTTTTTTTTCAAATCCATAAAGTGTATTTCAGTGTTTAGGAAGAGGGTTAACCATTCAGTATATAAATTCTCAGATTGGTGGACATTTGTGATGCGAGTGTGGGCTGAAAGTAAAATAATATTGTATTGTTGTATTATTTACCTGACAATATACTCTAGTTAAACATACATTGTAGGTAACAATTCATTACAATATTATTAGTAATAAAAATAACTTGGTTCAAAATACATACACTAAAAATATTGGCTGATATTTAACATAGATAAGAAGATTAAATGAATGAACTTTACACATAATTATAAAATGTAATAAGTTAACAAGCATATGAACTTGTAATTCCAATTAAAAGGCAAAGGCAATTGATGGTCTACTAATGTATTAATTAACCACTTATGGACCGAGCCTCTTTCTGAGATTTGGTGTTTACAAGTTAAAAAACGTTTTTTTTTTGCTAGAAAATTACTTAGAACCCCAAACATTATTTTTTTTTTCTAACACCCTAGAGAATAAAATGGCGGTCATTGCAATACTTTTTTTCACAACGTATTTGCGCAGCGGTCTTATAAGTGCACTTTTTTGGGAAAAAAAAACTTTTTTGAATTAAAAAATAAGACAACAGTAAATTTAGCCCATTGTTTTTTTATATTGTGAAAGATAATGTTACGCTGAGTAAATTGATACCCAACATGTCACGCTTCAAAGTTGCGCCCGCTCATTGAATGGCGACAAACTTTTACCCTTAAAAATCTCCATAGGCGACATTTGAAAAAATCTACAGCTTGCAGGTTTTCAGTTACAGAGGAGGTCTAGGGCTATAATTATTGCTCTCACTCTAACGATCATGGTGATACCTCACATGTGTGGTTTGAACACTGTTTTCATATGCAGGGGCTGCTCACGTATGCGTTCTGCTCGGTTTAAAAAATGATTTTTTTTCTTATTTATTTAACTTTTTTTTTTTTTTTTTTACACTGTTTTGGGTCACTTTTATTCCTATTACAAGGAATGTAAACATCCCTTGTAATAGAAAAAAGCATGACAGGTCCTCTTAAATATGATATCTGGGGTCAAATAGACCTCAGATCTCATATTTAAACTAAAATAAATTTTTATGCAATTCTAAAAAAAAAAATGTCCCTTTAAGAGCATTGGGCGGAAGTGACGTTTTGACGTTGATTCCGCCCTGCAGTGGTATGGAGACGGGTGGGGGCCATATTCCCCTCACTCATCTCCAGGCCACTGACAGAGAAGGATCCGATCGCCTCCGCTGCTGTCGACGGCTCCGGTAAGCGGCGGAGGGCACCGGAGAGTGGCGGGAGGGGGTGGGCCCTCTCCCGCCGCTGATAAAAGTGATTTTGCTGCAAAGACCACTTTTATCTGAAAGAGGACCGCCCGCTCTGGAAGAGGGTACCGGAGTTATGGTGTATGTTGGTAATCTCGCACCAAAAAAACTATAGAAAATATTAACAAATAAATGGATAAACAGCTGCTAACCCCAAAATTTCAGTGACTGAAACAAACATTGGATATATTATATATTCACACTGTGCATATATGGTGGGGGCGCTATAGTGGGTGATAAATTAAATAACACCTAAATAATAAATTACTATTAACAAAATTATTAAATATACTAGTATTGTGATAAATAACACCAGCCTGCCTATACAACCTAGAAAACATTGCTGGTGCGTCCTAAGTTCTAACTTGGAAATGCCAAGCCGGGTGCACCATAAGTGTGAGAATATACAGTTGATAGCAATTCCACAACGACCCCTTGTGGATAGTAGTGATAATAGTGACAAAATCCTTAAATCATAAGCAATGTCCAAATAAATAATAAAATGGATATTAGAGTCCCAATACTCCATGCATATCATTCAAACAAAGGTGTTGTGATAAATTCCAAAAAGACGTCTTGTAAAAACTGAATCCAGACGTAGTGACCTGCGGTGTGTGCCTTCACCAACTTAGACCTATTGACACCCGATAGTGCTCAAGAAAAAGGGGGCAGCTTACCAGAGGTGATTGACCCTTTTAATTAAAAAAGAAGTCAATTGCGCTTTTTGCAAGTTCCACTTCCTTTTTGGAATTTATCACAACACCTTTGTTTGAATGATATGCATGGAGTATTGGGACTTTAATATCCATTATTTATTTGGACATTGCTTATGATTTAAGGATTTTGTCACTAATATCACTACTATCCACAAGGGGTCGTTGTGGAATTGCTATCAACTGTATATTCTCACACTTATGGTGCACCCGGCTTGGCATTTCCAAGTTAGGACGCACCAGCAACGTTTTCTAGTTTGTATAGGCAGGCTGGTGTTATTTATCACAATATTAGTATATTTAATCATTTTGTTATTAGTAATTTATTATTTAGGTGATATTTAATTTATCACCCACTATAGCGCCCCCACCATATATGCACGGTGTGTATATATAATATATCCACCGGGGTTATGGTAGCTAGCTGCCTTGGAATTTTATTGGGATTTTATGTGCTAGACCAACACAAAGTGGAACATAATTGTGAAGTGGAAGGAAAATGTTTTTCATTTACTTTTACAAATAAATATCTGAAAAGTGTGGCGTGCATTTAGCCCTCTGAGTCAATACTCTGTAGAACCATCTTTCACTGCAATTACAGCTGCAAGTCTTTTTGGGGATGTCTCTACCAGCTTTGCACATCTAGAGAGTGACATTTTTGCCCATTCTTCTTTGCAAAATAGCTCAAGCTGTCAGATTGGATGGAGAGCATCTGTGAACAGCAATTTTCAAGTCTTGCCACAGATTCTCAATTGGATTTAGGTCTGGACTTTGACTGGGCCATTCTAACACATGAATATGCTTTGATCTAAATCATTCCATTGTAGCTCTGGCTGTATGTTTAGGGTCCTTGTCCTGCTGGAAGGTGAACCTCCGCCCCAGTCTCAAGTCCTTTGCAGACTCTAATGCCGTGTACACACGATCGACTTTCACGGCGGTGAAAACACCGCCGTGAAACCCGACGGGAAAAACGAGGACCGGCTTGGTCCCCTACACACGGCTGTTTTTCATGACAGGTTTTCTCTTGGTCGAGAAAACCGGCCGTGTGTAGGCTCCCTAGCAGTGTTTCCCTATGGTAAAACTGCCGCGGAAAAAAATGCTGCGATTCGCGACAAGAAAAATTAGAGCATGTTCTAATTTTTCTCATCGTGATTCTTATAATACAAACGTTTTTTATTGAGAAAAAACAATAAAGTAATACATACAAATGAAATTATGTGTATCATATAGTACATGTTGAAATATAATTATAAATGTCAACGCAGTGACAAAAAAAAAAGAGACAGAAAGAAACAAAAAAATAAAAAATAAATAAAATTAACTTTGAAGCATCTGAGAGAAGCCATAGCGGATAACAGAGAATCTACAGGTAACATAGTCGTACATATGAGGTATAACAGCGAGGGGGTGTAGCAGCGCCCTATGGTCTAATGCTGCTGGGGAATCTGTGTCATCGGCTAAGACTGTGGCAATAGAATATGTCTATGCGAGTTCCAGGGATTCCACCTTTGGTCAAATAAGTGCATCCTGTCATTTAGAGTATATAGAATCCTTTCCATTATCATAATAGAATCCATCCTATGAAGGACAGAGGAGATAGGGACAGTAGGGGATTTCCAATGTAGGGCAATGGCCCACAGAGTGGCCAAGCAAACTGTGTGGATAAGGCCTTCTTCAGAACGAAGCGCACCTGGGATAGATGCACCAAGGAGGCACATAGAAGATTTAAGAGGTACTGGAGTACCTGATAGTGCTGATGCTATAGCCATCACTGTGTTCCAAATGGGGGAAAGTCGATCACAGTCCCAAAATATATGCATAAAGGTCCCAGGAAGGTGACAGCCTCTGAAGCAGAGGTCAGATGCTCCTGGGAAGATAGAGTGAAGTCTTGATGGGGTATAGTACCATCTGGTCAGTACTTTATATGCTGTTTCTCTGACAGCTAGGGATTTAGACGCTTTGCGTAGGTTAGTCAGCATTGTGTCCCAGTCGTCCGAGTCAAAGATCTTGTTGCAATCAGCCTCCCATTTACGTTTATACGGGACCGCCCCGGGAAATGATGCAGTTAGAACTGATTTGTAGAGGATAGAGATAAGCCCTTTTCCTCTGGGGGAGTCACGGCAGATCTGTTCAAGCGTGGTAGAAGGGGATGATGGGGAGAGGGCAAAGTGGGAGAGATAAAAGTGTCTGATTTGCAAATAACGGAAGTGTTCTCTTAGTGGGATTTGTTTATGCGTACGTAACAGGTCAAATGAAGCAAAGGAGTTACCAATCTGCATGTCAGCTAATGTGACCATAGAGTTAGAGATCCACCAGGAGAAACCCACGGGGTTAGCGAAGGCTAAGGTAAATAAGGGTTCTCCTACAAAGGAGGAGCCTCGGGGTGCATGGGACGCTAGGTCTAGTTTATGTTTGTATCTGTACCATAGGATAAGAGAGTGAGCTACTAGGGAGTTAAGGGAGATAATTTTATGACCCAATTTGGAGGGGGACCAAAGTATAGCAGAGAGTCTATAGGGAGCGATGGAGTGTGATTCAAATTCTACCCAGGGTACTTTAGAGTTAGGGATGTTCCATTGCGCCATCTGAGCGAAGCGAGCTGCAAGGAAATAGAGCCAAAGGTTTGGTAGGCCTAGTCCCCCACGTACTTGTGGGTTGAACAAGACATGTTTAGAGAACCTCGGCCGTTTGTTCTGCCAGATAAATTTGTGGATATCTTGTTGTAGTTTGTCTATAAAAGCTCTGGGGATCAGGAATGGTAGGGCTCTGAACAGAAATAGAAGTTTGGGTAGGAGGGTCATTTTGATCGCCGTGATTCTCCAGAGAAACGAGATATGGTAGGTGCTCCATAGTTTGAGCAATTTGCGGAGACGGGACACACATGCCGGATAATTCGCAGCGAAAATAGAGGACCAATGTGGTGTGATATAGATGCCCAAATAGGGTATTTTGTCGGTAGACCATTGCAGGGGGAAGGAGCTCTGGAGGGTCTCACACTGAGCAGGGGGAATGTTGATTGGGAGTGCAGTGGACTTGGACATATTAACTGTGATATAGAGGCGAATCGGGACAACAGGGTAAATAGATTGGGCAGGGAAATATGGGGTTGGGTTAGAAAAAGCATGACATCATCTGCATACATGCAGAGATGAGATGTGTTGGAAGCCACGGGGTATCCAGATATGTCAGGGTGTTGTTTAATTGCGGTGGCAAGGGGTTCTAGGGCCAGGGCGAATAATAGGGGAGATAGGGGACATCCCTGACGGGTGCCCCTGCCCAGTGTGAAAAACCCAGAGCTGCAGCCTGGAATTTGGATTCTGGTCTGCGGGTGATGGTATAGGGCCTGTACACCCAACAAAAATTCATCCCGGAAGCCAAGTCTCTGAAGCACTGCGAGTAAATAAGGCCATAGTACGCTGTCAGATGCTTTATTATTGTCTAAGCTGAGAAGGAGGACTTGTTGTTTACGTATATTAGCATCCTGGAGTACATTAAGTGTCAAACGAATATTGTCCGTGATGAGTCTATTGGGGATGAAACCAGATTGGTCAGGGGAGGTCAGTGTTTCAATAATGGCGGCTAGTCTGTCAGCTAGGGCACGACTAAAGATTTTAAGGTCATTGTTAATGACCGAAATCGGTCTATAATTTTGGGGGAGGGAGTGATCCTTAAGAGGTTTGGGCAGGAGAGACATGTTAGCTAAGGTCATTTCAGAAGGGAAATGGTTTCCTGTAAGAATCTTGTTGAACATGCTAGTGAGGCGTGGGAGTAATATAGGGGCATAATGTTTATAATAACTAGCAGTGAAACCATCTGGGCCTGGGGCTACAGAGTGTTTTAGGGATTTGACAACGCCCAGCAGTTCTTCTTCTGTGAAGGGGGCGTTAAGAGATTCAATTTGTAAATTGGACAAAGTGGGAAGGGGAAGGGAGGCTAGCCAGTCTAGGGAGGGCTGAGCAGGATACGTCGGTAGGTGAGAAAGAAGTCTGGAATAAAAGTCTTCAAAGACGCCAAGGACTTCTTTAGGGTGGGAGACTATTTTGCCTGAGGAATTGCGGAGTTTATACACGTGGGGGAGACGTAGTGTGTGGTTTAATTTACGAGCAAACATGGCAGATGCTGTGTTGCTGTGAAGGAGAAAGTTGGCTTTGGACCACCTAAGTGCTTTTTCCGTCTTAGCGGATAACAGAGTATCCAGTTCTAATCTTTTTTGCGCCACCAGGCGTGTGTTGGCAACCGATGGGTTACCTATTTGGGATTTATGAAGGCGGTCCAGTTCTGTGGTCAGTGTGAAGACTTGCTGCCATCTTTCTTTGTTTTTCCGTGATGCAATACTAATAAGGTGGCCTCGTAACACTGCTTTATGAGCCATCCACAGAGTGCCAGGGGATATGTCTGGGGTGGCATTGATCGTGAAGTATTCTTGAATAGTGTTGAATACTTCCTGGCGTATGATAGGGTCAGTTAAGAGGGAGTCATTTAGTCTCCATGTGTAGGGCGTATCAGATAGGCCTATGAGGGAGGTCGACATGGAGACCATATTGTGATCGGACCAGGGGCAGTGATGGATCACAGAATGTGTGGAGTTAGCAAGAATGATGGGTGTGCAGAAAATATAGTCCAATCTGGCAAAGGAATTATGGGGGCGGGAGTAAAAGGTGAAGTCTTTTGCACCTGTGTTGTGTACTCTCCAGGCATCGGATAATTGGAGAGACTGCAGAGTTCTGGTCAGGGATTTGGGAAATGCTGAATTTAGTTGGGAGGAGGTGCTTCTGTCTAATTGTGGGTGTGCTACTAGGTTGAAATCTCCCCCAACAAACATGTGAGTCGAAGAGTATTTCTCAAGTGTCCTAAAGAAGGTGGAAAAAAAGGTGGCCTGTGCGACATTAGGAGCATAGACGTTAGCGATCGTGAGTTTGCGTCCTGCTACTAGACCCTTAACAATAAGGAACCTACTATCAGGATCCTTATAGACCTGCTGAACCTCCATGGGGAATGAATTGTGAAGGAAAATGGCCACCCCTCTACATTTAGAGTCGTATAAAGTGTAAAAGGCTTGTCCATATGAGCCATGAAAAAAAGTTGGGTGTCTATCAGCAGCAAAGTGGGTCTCCTGCAGTAATAGGATTTGTGCCCCTAGTTTTTTATAGGATGTGAATGTTTTTTTCCGCTTGTGGGGAGAATTGAAGCCCTGGACATGATGAGTAATGCATGTAATCACCATTTATGTATGTAGGGGTGTAATAGGCTCACCTGGGGGGTCTAAGGACCCTGGAAGTACAGTGTCAAAATTCTCCGTCACTAGGGGGACGTCAGTCTGGGAGAGCTGAGTGTAATAGATAGCTTCAAGTACATAGTAATAGGAAATACATCTGGAGTGCTTCAACAACCTAAATAAAATAAAAAAAACAAGTAATAGAACATAAAAAGCATCTAAAAGTAGTGCCAGCAGTGCAAACATGCGCTGGACTAACAGTGGGTCAGGTTGCAAGTAGCAGAAGCCTGAAACAGTGAGGTAAATCTTGTAAGGGGCAAAAGCTCCCTTAATTCTCCAGGTCATATCTAGAGCTCCAAAGGAGGTCGGGATATGAGAGGAGTGGGGCAGCACGGCATCGACATCAACCGAACTAGCCTGCAGCAAAAAAAAAAAAAAACGGTTTGTGCATGCCAGAGTGTGCTGGTCTGATATATTAGTCCATCAAATTATCTGGGAACCATCATCTTGTAGGAAATAAAGTAAGGAAGTCCCAAGAGCAGTGTCCTGTGAGAAAAGGTGGTGTAGAGACCAATTCCCCAACCCCAAAAAAAAAAGGGGGCGGGGAATGGATAAAGCGTAGCTAGGTCATATAACGTGTTAGAGGAAAAAACAAGGTATGCAGGGTGTCAGATTGGTAGAGGACCCAGATAGTCTAAAATGTATGGGTCAATCCTGCTGGGTTGATACCTTGCTTGCTGAGACAGGACGAAGAGAAATGTGGAACCATCAGTGAAGCGGTAGTTCCAAAATTGGACAGTAGATAGCACACAGATGCCAGGAAACGCCAATGGTGCTCAGAAGTTCAAGAAGAGCAGTAGGGAGAATTCACAAAAGTGGCAAAAGGATTCGGTTAGTTTTGAAAGGCGTTATGGCCAGCATCCTGTCTGTGACGTCTGCGGTCCCGTCTAGGAGAAGGGGTGTTCCAGATGGGTTTTGGTCTA
Organism: Rana muscosa; assembly: GCA_029206835.1. Lineage (NCBI taxonomy): Eukaryota > Metazoa > Chordata > Amphibia > Anura > Ranidae > Rana > Rana muscosa. The sequence goes on along the minus strand of CM055126.1, from coordinate 2,655,668 downwards.
GGAGTAGAGGGTTGGCGAGGAAGGGCTTCAGCCTCCAGGAGGCCTAGTTTAATGAGTATTTCTTGTCCTTCCAATAGAGTGGTGGCAGTATAAGTTATACCATTATGTGGAATGGTAAGCTTGAAGGGGAAACCCCATCTATAGCGAATGTGCGCTTTTGCCAGCACTGTGGTGACCTCCTTCATATTACGGCATCTGTCCAGGGTAGCTGGGGAGATGTTCGGGTAGATTTGAACAGGAGAGCCGTCCAGGGAGATGGAATGGGAATTGCGGGCAGCCCTGAGAATCTGTCATGTATCTGGGTGTATTTGAACCGGGATCTTCCTGGTCCCAAAGCTGCAGCCTTACCTGTTGCGCTACTGAGCAGATCTGGACTTTTGGAAATGTCCTCTCAGTGTTAAACATTACCTTGGACTCACTAGCCCCACCTGCTGCCAGCTGTGGACAATTTTCAATCAAAGCAGCCCTTAAAAAGGAAGTGATGCTATCTCTCAGCGCCCGTTTGTGTGGAATAGCTCCCTGGGTGTTGTGAGTGCTTTTTGATCCTGATTTTCGTGTTGAACTTCTGCCTGAATTCCTGACTACTCTCCAGCCTGCTGATTTTGTACTTCACTGCCAGCTCCTGTATGACCTTTGCCTGCCTGACCACTCTCTGGATTTCGATCGTGTACCATTTTGCCTGATCTGTTGCCAACCTAATCTGCCTGACTACGTTTTCGCCTGAATCCTCAGCACACAAGTTCCACTTCGGACGCTACCTATCACAGGTACCTTACATTACAAATGGGCCACAATGACAGTGGACCCTGCTGAGATTGTTAAGGTGATTTCACGTCAGGGACAATTGATTGGAGCTCATGAACAGCATCTTTCTTCCCTGGACGCCAAGTTAGATGAACTTTGTACTATGCTTAAATCTTGTTTGCCTGCTTCCTCTGCAACGGTCCAGACTCTGGATCCTACTCCTGCTACGATCCAACCCACCTCTTCTGTACCACCCAAACTTCCTATGCCTGACAAATTTGGTGGTGATACTGAGGACTGCAGAGGCTTTTTAAATGTTTGCCGTTTGCATTTCCGCAACAACCCTGGGACCTTTAGCACTTCTTCTGCCAAAGTGACTTTTGTAATTTCCTTGTTAAAGGGGAAGGCCCTGGCCTGGGTCTCTCCTTATCTGGAACGCAATGATCCTGTGCTGCAAGACGCTGACAAATGTCTGGCTTCTCTCCAGACTGTATTTGACAAGCCAGATAGAGCTTCTGCAGCTGAGTACTCACTCTTGGACATGCAACAAGGCACCAGGTCTGTGGCACAATATGCTATTGAGTTTCGTACCCTTGCTGCTGAGACTACTTGGGACTCAAGGGCATTACGTGCAGCCTTCCGAAAAGGTCTTGCAGATCGCATCAAAGACGAATTAGTCTATAAGGATTCCCCAGAAGACCTAGAGAAATTCATAGAGCTCTGTGTTCGTCTGGATGTCCGGTATCATGAAAGGTGCCAAGAGAGACTTAGAACTCGCAAGTTTCCTCGGCCAGTCTACCGTTTGGCCCCTAACTTCCAAGCACCACCTCAGCCAGAACCTGAAATCTCAGTTGAACCCCAGACACCTGTGGAACCCATGGATGTAAGCCGTCTCCACCTAACTGAGTCTGAGAAACAAAGGAGGCGTTCATTGGGCCTATGCCTATACTGTGGACTTAAAGGACATTTATTATCTGTCTGCCCTTCCCGTCCAGTAAAAGGCAGGGTCTAACCAGTGTTGGAGGAGCTGGCTTAGACCTTACAGGTCTATCCTCCAAGACCAAGATTACCATTCCTGCAATTATCCATTTACCCTCTAAACTTGTCTCCTGTGAGGCTTTTGTGGATTCTGGAGCTGCTGGCATATTCTTGGACTACACTTTTGCTAAAAAAAATAATATCCCATTTGTTCCAAAATCTAGACCCCTGAACATTACCACCGTGAATGGACAACCCTTGGGAGATGGCATTGTAAAATTTGAGACTATAACAATCACCCTTCAGGTAGGCGTACTCCACAAAGAGGAAGTTGTCTTGTCTCTTATTGATTCTCCACTTCTGCCTGTTATCCTTGGTTACCCATGGTTACAACAACATAACCCTTCTTTTGATTGGGAAAATGGAGAACTAACCTCTTGGGGGTCGTTCTGTCATTCAAACTGTTTGTCTCAACCCAAAAGACTTCCTGCTTGTATGTTGGCTTCCGTGGCCGTCCCACCTACCTTGCCTCATGAATACCATGCGTTTGCAGACGTATTTTGCAAGCAAAAGGCAGAGGTTTTACCTCCACATCGTTCTTTTGACTGTGCAATTAAATTGATTCCTGGAGCACCTCTTCCCAAAGGAAGGACCTATCCCCTGTCTTTGCCTGAACAAAAATCCATGGAGGAATACGTAAAAGACAACTTGGAAAGAGGTTTTATCCGACCCTCTTCTTCTCCAGTAGGGGCAGGTTTTTTCTTTGTTGAAAAAAAAAGATGGGGGTCTTCGACCATGCATAGACTATCGAGGGTTAAATCAAATCACTGTAAAAGACTCCTACCCTTTGCCTCTCATTCTTGAACTGTTTGATGTACTTAAGGGGGCTGTTATCTTCTCCAAGCTAGACCTACGAGGGGCTTATAATCTAATTCGAATTAAAGACGGGGACGAGTGGAAGACAGCATTCAACACTCGTAATGGACATTTTGAATATCTGGTTATGCCATTTGGGTTGTGTAACGCCCCTGCTGTCTTCCAACGTTTCATGAATGAAATTTTTCATGATTTCAGCAACAGTTTTGTGATCATCTACTTGGACGACATTTTAATCTTTTCCAAGACTCATCTAGAGCACATCTCGCATGTAAAGCAGGTATTGCAACGACTGAGAGAAAACCATCTTTACGCGAAGATTGAGAAATGCAGTTTCCATCAAAGCCGTATTCCTTTCCTTGGATACATTATAAGTGCTGCCGGTTTCCAAATGGACCCTCAAAAACTTTCCGCTGTCTTGCAATGGCCCCAACCGACCACTTTAAGAGGGCTCCAAAGCTTTCTAGGGTTCGCAAATTACTACAGACGCTTCATCAAAGGTTTTGCCTCCATTGCGGCTCCCCTTACTGCTATGACTAAGAAAGGTACAAATTGCAAGGTATGGTCCTCAGAAGCAGAATCGGCTTTCCAGCAATTAAAAGACATGTTCAGCAAAGCTCCAATTCTTCAGCATCCAAATCCCGATCTCCAGTACATAGTTGAGGTTGATGCCTCTGAGGTAGGAGCAGGTGCCGTGCTCTCCTAGAGACAGCCTAAGTCTGGTAGAATCCATCCAGTAGCATTTTTTTCTAGAAAGTTTTCTCCAGCGGAGATGAATTACGATGTTGGGAATCGAGAACTACTGGCCATCAAATTAGCATTGTCTGAATGGTGACATCTTCTGGAAGGGGCTCCCAAACCTTTATCTATCCTCACTGACCATAAAAACCTACTGTACCTTCAGACTGCAAGATGTTTGAACTCACGTCAGGCTCGATGGGCTCTGTTTTTCTCCCGTTTTAATTTTGTTCTTTCTTATGTTCCTGGGCATAAAAACAAGAAAGCCGATGCTCTTTCCAGACAGTTTTCTACCTCTGAAGAAGACCAACCTACCGAGCAGTATATAATCCCACCTCACAAAATTGTCGCACAGATCTCTACGGCTCTTTCCCAACAGTTACAAGAAACCCAGAATTGTGTTCCCCAAGGCTTGAAGATACCACCAGGTCGCCTGTTCGTAGCCCCTAGCCTCAGAAAACCTGTACTCCTCTGGGCACATGATGGTGTTTTATCTGGTCATCCTGGTGTCACCATCACTCTTAAGACCTTGCAGCGTCATGTCTGGTGGCCTCATATGAAAAGGGATGTTACTGACTATGTGACTGCCTGCCCAACTTGTGCTGCTAATAAAGTACCCCGTACATTGCCTACTGGACTGTTACAACCACTTTCAGCACCTCGTCAGCCTTGGACCCATTTGACTATGGACTTCATTACAGACTTACCCAAGTCCGAGGGCATGACTGCTATATGGGTCATAGTGGATCGCTTTTCAAAAATGTCTCATTTTGTGCAGCTACCGGGATTACCTACAGCGGAAGCACTGTCTACTCTCTTCCTTTCCCATATTGTGAGATATCATGGCATACCTACCAATGTCGTCTCAGACCGCGGATCCCAGTTTGTTTCCCGATTCTGGAGAGCGTTCTGCAAGAAACTGGGAGTAACGCTTTCACTCTCTACCTCACATCACCCTCAAACAGATGGTCAAACCGAACGCATGAACCAGACCCTAGAAACCTATCTTCGACATTATGTCAATGCCTTACACTCCAACTGGTCTGAGTATTTGCCTTTAGCTGAGTTCGCCATTAATTCCCGTTGGCACAGTGCTCTTCATACCACACCATTCTACGCAGCCCTAGGCTATCACCCTCAGACTTTTCCCCTACTTCAGCCTTCTTCTGGTGTACCAGCAGCAGATCAGCGGGTTAAAAATATTCTGCTACATTGGAAAAAGATTTGCTTATTACTACGGAAGTCAGCAGGCAAGTATGCACTTTTTTCCAACAAACGAAGACGCCATATACCTCCATATGTGGTGGGGGACAGAGTTTGGCTATCAACCAAATATGTGAGACTGAAACAACCTTCTACCAAATTGGGCCCTCGATTCATTGGTCCTTTCAGAATTATTGCTCGAGTCGGGCCAGTCTCCTATCGGTTGAAATTACCCTCCTCTCTCCGGATTCATCCTGTGTTCCACGTTTCCCTCCTCAAAAAAGCAATTTTCAATCGCTACTCCAGAACGCAACAGCTACCTCCTCCTGTTCTTGTTGATGGACAAAATGAGTTTGAAGTCTCCAAGATTCTTGATTCTAGAAGACAGGGTCGTGGCCTTCGGTATCTGGTTCATTGGAAGGGATATCCTGTCACAGACCGTTCCTGGGTTCCAGCCAAAGATCTGCATGCCCCTTCTCTTATTCGAGACTTCCATGCCTCCTTTCCCACTAAGCCCCACTAGGCCCCCGGAGGGGTCCACTGGGGAGGGGGCCCTGTCATATACCTGGGTGTATTTGAACCGGGATCTTCCTGGTCCCAAAGCTGCAGCCTTACCTGTTGCGCTACTGAGCAGATCTGGACTTTTGGAAATGTCCTCTCAGTGTTAAACATTACCTTGGACTCACTAGCCCCACCTGCTGCCAGCTGTGGACAATTTTCAATCAAAGCAGCCCTTAAAAAGGAAGTGATGCTATCTCTCAGCGCCCGTTTGTGTGGAATAGCTCCCTGGGTGTTGTGACTGCTTTTTGATCCTGATTTTCGTGTTGAACTTCTGCCTGAATTCCTGACTACTCTCCAGTAGGGATGGGCCCGGTGCTCGATTCGAACCCACGTTCGAATCGAGCACCGGGCGTTCGCTCGCTCGGCGAGCCCAGAACTATTTGGGCCGTTCGCATCACATTCGTGTGATGCGAGCGGCCCCGCAATGCATTGCGGCCGGCGCGGCCGGCGCAGTGCATTGCTGGCTGATGATTGGCCAAGCATGCACTGTGACCCCGCATGCTTGGCCAATCACAGTGCCCGAAACTCGGAGAGCAATAATTGGCTACAGGCAGGACGCCTGTAGCCAATTACAGCTCAGGGGCTTTAGTACACGCCCCACCATTTAAAAGGCCGCCACGCCGTCGGCCCCGGTCACATGAGTTCCGGCTTTAGGAGAGATCAGTCTGCTGATTCTGTCTTTGCTTGATACTGAAAGATTTGCTCTTCTTTGCTAAACCATTGGCTATTTCTTTGCTAAACCATTGCTACCTAAGTCATTGATCGTCCATTGCTGCTTATTGCACAGTTAGTGTGTTATTAGCTGCTGCTGGGGATTAGTCTGGTGCGTGCTTACTGTTAGTACAGTATTGCAGTAGTACCAACCGCAGTGCTGTTAGCACAGCATTGCACCCCAACAGCACCCATAGGACTTCTAGTGTGTTAGTGGCAGCAAACAGAGCTCCTATATTTTCTTCTCAGCAGCACCCATAGGACTTCTAGTGTGTTAGTGGCTTCACACAGAGCTCCTATATTTTCATCTCAGAAGCACCCATAGGACTTCTAGTGTGTTAGTGGCATCACACAGAGCTCCTATATTTTCTTCTCAGCAGCACCCATAGGACTTCTAGTGTGTTAGTGGCAGCAAACACAGCTCCTATATTTTCATCTCAGAAGCACCCATAGGACTTCTAGTGTGTTAGTGGCATCACACAGAGCTCCTATATTTTCTTCTCAGAAGCACCCATAGGACTTCTAGTGTGTTAGTGGCATCACACAGAGCTCCTATATTTTCTTCTCAGAAGCACCCATAGGACTTCTAGTGTGTTAGTGGCATCACACAGAGCTCCTATATTTTCATCTCAGAAGCACCCATAGGACTTCTAGTGTGTTAGTGGCATCACACAGAGCTCCTATATTTTCTTCTCAGAAGCACCCATAGGACTTCTAGTGTGTTAGTGGCATCACACAGAGCTCCTATATTTTCTTCTCAGCAGCACCCATAGGACTTCTAGTGTGTTAGTGGCATCACACAGAGCTCCTATATTTTCTTCTCAGAAGCACCCATAGGACTTCTAGTGTGTTAGTGGCATCACACAGAGCTCCTATATTTTCTTCTCAGCAGCACCCATAGGACTTCTAGTGTGTTAGTGGCAGCAAACAGAGCTCCTATATTTTCATCTCAGAAGCACCCATAGGACTTCTAGTGTGTTAGTGGCATCACACAGAGCTCCTATATTTTCTTCTCAGAAGCACCCATAGGACTTCTAGTGTGTTAGTGGCATCACACAGAGCTCCTATATTTTCTTCTCAGCAGCACCCATAGGACTTCTAGTGTGTTAGTGGCATCACACAGAGCTCCTATATTTTCTTCTCAGAAGCACCCATAGGACTTCTAGTGTGTTAGTGGCATCACACAGAGCTCCTATATTTTCTTCTCAGCAGCACCCATAGGACTTCTAGTGTGTTAGTGGCAGCAAACAGAGCTCCTATATTTTCATCTCAGAAGCACCCATAGGACTTCTAGTGTGTTAGTGGCATCACACAGAGCTCCTATATTTTCTTCACAGAAGCACCCATAGGACTTCTAGTGTGTTAGTGGCATCACACAGAGCTCCTATATTTTCTTCTCAGCAGCACCCATAGGACTTCTAGTGTGTTAGTGGCAGCAAACAGAGCTCCTATATTTTCATCTCAGAAGCACCCATAGGACTTCTAGTGTGTTAGTGGCATCACACAGAGCTCCTATATTTTCTTCTCAGCAGCACCCATAGGACTTCTAGTGTGTTAGTGGCATCACACAGAGCTCCTATATTTTCTTCTCAGAAGCACCCATAGGACTTCTAGTGTGTTAGTGGCATCACACAGAGCTCCTATATTTTCTTCTCAGCAGCACCCATAGGACTTCTAGTGTGTTAGTGGCATCACACAGAGCTCCTATATTTTCATCTCAGAAGCACCAATAGGACTTCTAGTGTGTTAGTGGCATCACACAGAGCTCCTATATTTTCTTCTCAGCAGCACCCATAGGACTTCTAGTGTGTTAGTGGCATCACACAGAGCTCCTATATTTTCATCTCAGAAGCACCAATAGGACTTCTAGTGTGTTAGTGGCATCACACAGAGCTCCTATATTTTCATCTCAGAAGCACCAATAGGACTTCTAGTGTGTTAGTGGCATCACACAGAGCTCCTATATTTTCTTCTCAGCAGCACCCATAGGACTTCTAGTGTGTTAGTGGCATCACACAGAGCTCCTATATTTTCTTCTCAGCAGCACCCATAGGACTTCTAGTGTGTTAGTGGCATCACACAGAGCTCCTATATTTTCATCTCAGAAGCACCAATAGGACTTCTAGTGTGTTAGTGGCATCACACAGAGCTCCTATATTTTCTTCTCAGCAGCACCCATAGGACTTCTAGTGTGTTAGTGGCATCACACAGAGCTCCTATATTTCCATCTCAGAAGTAGGGATGAGCTTCGTGTTCGAGTCGAACATACGTTCGACTCGAACATCGGCTGTTCGATCGTTTGACGAAGATCGAACGATTTGGGCCGTTCGCGCCAAATTCGAGTGACGCGAACGGCCCACAATGCACTACGCCATCGCAGTGTCATCCAGGCGCTGTGATTGGCCAAGCATGCACTGTGACCACGCATGCTTGGCCAATCACAGCGCCGGCAGCGAGGAGAGCAATGATTGGCCACAGGCAGGATGCCTGTGGCCAATTATTGCTGAGGGTGTTTAGTACACGCCCCACACTATAAAAGGCCGCCAGCACGGCGGCCTAGTGTAGTGTGTTCCGGAGCAGGGATAGAGCAGCATAGGCAGGGACAGTGACTTTTATTTCTTTCTTGCTTAACCTGGATTCCTTTAGTTTAGGGAAAGAGAAGGATAGGTAGGGAGAGTGTCAGTGTGTTTTGTGCTTGTGCTATAGTGTGCTTAAAAAAAACATTTTTTCTAGGGACAGAAAACTGTAGGTAGGGAGAGTGTCAGTTTCTTTCACTGTGCAAGTCCTTGTTTCTAGGGACCTGGAAGGACAGTGAGTGAATTCTCCTTGTGCTATATTGTGCTTAAAAAAAACATTTTTTCTAGGGACAGAAAACTGTAGGTAGGGAGAGTGTCAGTTTCTTTCACTGTGCAAGTCCTTGTTTCTAGGGACCTGGAAGGACAGTGAGTGAATTCTCCTTGTGCTATATTGTGCTTAAAAAAAACATTTTTTCTAGGGACAGAAAACTGTAGGTAGGGAGAGTGTCAGTTTCTTTCACTGTGCAAGTCCTTGTTTCCAGGGACCTGGAAGGACAGTGAGTGAATTCTCCTTGTGCTATATTGTGCTTAAAAAAAACATTTTTTCTAGGGACAGAAAACTGTAGGTAGGGAGAGTGTCAGTTTCTTTCACTGTGCAAGTCCTTGTTTCTAGGGACCTGGAAGGACAGTGAGTGAATTCTCCTTGTGCTATATTGTGCTTAAAAAAAACATTTTTTCTAGGGACAGAAAACTGTAGGTAGGGAGAGTGTCAGTTTCTTTCACTGTGCAAGTCCTTGTTTCTAGGGACCTGGAAGGACAGTGAGTGAATTCTCCTTGTGCTATATTGTGCTTAAAAAAAACATTTTTTCTAGGGACAGAAAACTGTAGGTAGGGAGAGTGTCAGTTTCTTTCACTGTGCAAGTCCTTGTTTCCAGGGACCTGGAAGGACAGTGAGTGAATTCTCCTTGTGCTATATTGTGCTTAAAAAAAACATTTTTTCTAGGGACAGAAAACTGTAGGTAGGGAGAGTGTCAGTTTCTTTCACTGTGCAAGTCCTTGTTTCTACGGACCTGGAAGGACAGTGAGTGAATTCTCCTTGTGCTATATTGTGCTTAAAAAAAACATTTTTTCTAGGGACAGAAAACTGTAGGTAGGGAGAGTGTCAGTTTCTTTCACTGTGCAAGTCCTTGTTTCTAGGGACCTGGAAGGACAGTGAGTGAATTCTCCTTGTGCTATATTGTGCTTAAAAAAAACATTTTTTCTAGGGACAGAAAACTGTAGGTAGGGAGAGTGTCAGTTTCTTTCACTGTGCAAGTCCTTGTTTCCAGGGACCTGGAAGGACAGTGAGTGAATTCTCCTTGTGCTATATTGTGCTTAAAAAAAACATTTTTTCTAGGGACAGAAAACTGTAGGTAGGGAGAGTGTCAGTTTCTTTCACTGTGCAAGTCCTTTTTTCTAGGGACTGGGAAGGACAGTGAGTGAATTCTCCTTGTGCTATAGTGTGCTTAAAAAAAACATTTTTTCTAGGGACAGAAAACTGTAGGTAGGGAGAGTGTCAGTTTCTTTCACTGTGCAAGTCCTTGTTTCTAGGGACCTGGAAGGACAGTGAGTGAATTCTCCTTGTGCTATATTGTGCTTAAAAAAAACATTTTTTCTAGGGACAGAAAACTGTAGGTAGGGAGAGTGTCAGTTTCTTTCACTGTGCAAGTCCTTGTTTCTAGGGACCTGGAAGGACAGTGAGTGAATTCTCCTTGTGCTATATTGTGCTTAAAAAAAAACATTTTTTCTAGGGACAGAAAACTGTAGGTAGGGAGAGTGTCAGTTTCTTTCACTGTGAAAGTCCTTGTTTCAAGGGACAGAGAAGGACACCTGAAGGTAGCCCTTATTGCTTTTTTCCCATCTCCCTGCAGGCCATCTATTAGAATGTCTGGAAGGCAAACAAGGAGAGGCAGACAGTCAGGAGGCAATAAAAGAGGGCAAGCAGGCTCTGTGTCTGGGGGCAACAGTGCTGGTCGTGGACGCGGTGCATTGTCATCAGCACATGGCCATGGGACACGCTTGTCCTTCTTTTCCGCAGCTGGACATGTTGAGCCACATCATGCCGAAGACTTGGTAGAGTGGATGACCAAGCCCTCCTCCTCCTCCTCATCCTCTCTCACCCAGGCTCAGGGTACTGGCAAAGCAGCTGCCAAAGCGTCCTCTTCCCTGGTATCAATGTCAGACTCATCATCAGTCACTCCTTCCCTAGACCCACCATGTCCTCCTCCTGAGGAGTCCCCCGAACTGTTTGAGCACAGTGTTGGGTACATGCTCCAGGAGGATGCCCAGCGTTTCGAAGGGTCTGATGATGAAACCCAGCTACAGGAAGGCAGTAGGGTGAGAGCAGACAGAGGGGATGCTCAAGAAGGACACCAATCTGGCAGTCATGTTCCAGCAGCTGCAGCATACTGCCAGATTGGCTCCAGTGATGAGGAGGGAGGGGATGATGAGGTCACTGACTCCACGTGGGTGCCTAATAGGAGAGAGGAGGAGGAGGATGAGGAGGAGGCACATCTCCAACGAGACAGGATGCCCTTTGGTGGCCAGCGTAAGGGCAGTACACCGACGGAATCACACCGCAGAGCTCCGCCTGTGCAGGGCGCTGCCTCTGCCCGTCATTCAAAAAGTTCCTTGGTGTGGGCCTTTTTTGAGGCTAGTGCATCAGATCGCACAGCTGCTGTTTGCAACATATGTCTCAAGCGTATATCGCGTGGCCAAAACATCAGCCGCTTGGGTACCACATGCCTGACCAGACATATGTTGACCTGCCATGCAGCTCGTTGGCAAGCCTACCTCAAAGACCCACACCAAAGAACAAAGCGGACCTCTCCTTGCACCGCATCAGCTGGGATCTCCAACCCCACTATAACTTCAGTCCTCTCTGAAACATGCACTGAGAGGAATGAAGGTGTAGAATTAGGTGTGTCACAGCCAAGTACTTGCGGCCACTCTGCTAGCAGTACACCGACGTCCGATTCTAGCAGGCAAATTTCCCTGCCCCAGCTGCTGGACCGTCGAAAGAAGTTCACTCCCAGCCATCCACATGCCCAGCGGTTGAATGCTAGCTTGGCTAAATTGCTAGCGCTTCAACTGCTGCCTTTTCAGTTGGTAGACTCGGCCCCCTTCCGTGAGTTTGTGCAATGTGCGGTTCCTCAGTGGCAGGTTCCCAAACGCCACTTTTTCTCACGGAAGGCTATTCCGGCTCTCTACCGGCATGTGGAAGGCAATGTCTTGGCCTCGCTGGACAGGGCGGTCAGCGGTAAGGTGCATATTACCGCTGACTCATGGTCCAGCAGGCATGGACAGGGACGTTACCTTTCTTTCACGGCCCATTGGGTCACTCTTTTGGCAGCTGGGAAGGATGCAGGACAAGGTGCAGTAGTGTTGGAGGTTGTCCCACCGCCACACCTCCAAAATGCTACTACTGGTTGTGACACACCTCTCTCCTCCACCCCCTCCTCTTCTTCTTCCTCCATGGCCTCTTCCTGTGGTTTGTCCTATGAACCAGCGGTGCTCCGTAGCCGTTCACGGGGCTACGCAAGTACGCAGGCAAAAAGATGCCATGCCGTGCTTGTGCTGGTGTGTTTGGGGGACAGAAGCCACACTGGGGCAGAGGTCCTGTCTGCTCTGCAGGGCCAGGCCGAGAGGTGGTTGACTCCACGCCAGCTTAAGCCAGGAATGGTGGTTTGCGACAATGGCACCAACCTCCTCTCCGCCCTCCGACAGGGACAACTGACCCATGTGCCCTGTGTGGCTCACGTCCTTAACCTGGTGGTGCAGCGGTTCTTGGGCAGGTACCCGGGCTTACAGGATGTCCTGAGGCAGGCCAGGAAAGTCTGTGTGCATTTCCGCAGATCTTATAATGCCAGTGCTCGCCTGGCTGAGCTGCAAAAGGAGTTGAACCTGCCCAAGAACCGCCTTATATGTGACATGCCCACCAGGTGGAACTCAACGTTGGCCATGCTGCAGCGGCTGCACACGCAGCAGAGGGCCATCAATGAGTACCTGTGCGACTACGGCACCAGGACAGGGTCAGGGGAGCTTGGTTTTTTTTCTCCACGCCAGTGGGGCATGATCAGGGATGCATGCACTGTCCTGGCACCATTTGAGGAGGCCACGAGGATGGTGAGCAGTGACAGTGCATGCATCAGTGACACTGTACCTCTTGTCCACCTGTTGGAGCACACGCTGCGTGGAATAATGGACAGGGCACTTGAGGCAGAACAGAGGCAGGAAGAGGAGGACTTCCTTGCCTCTCAAGGCCCCCTTTACCCAGACAGTGTTCCTTCTGTCCCACCCATCGCACAGGAAGAGGAAGAGGAGGAGGAGGAGGAGGAGGAGGAGGATTGTGTCAGCATGGAGGTGGAGGCTGGCACTCAGCATCATCAGCAGCAGTCTTTTAGGGATGATTTACAGTCCCAAGAAACCAGTGGACTTGTACGTGGCTGGGAGGAGGTGACTGCGGATCATGTCGTCCTTAGTGACCCAGAGGACTCCGGAGCGAATGCCTCAGCAAACCTACGCTGCATGGCCTCCCTGATCCTGCAAAGTCTGCGGAAGGATCCTCGTATTCTTCGGATCAAGGAGAGGGACCATTACTGGCTGGCCACTCTCCTTGATCCACGGTACAAGGGTAAGGCTGCGGACCTTATGTTACCGTCGCAGAGGGAGCAGAGGATGAGACAACTCCGGGAGGCCTTGCAGAAAGGTCTGTGCAACGCGTTCCCAGAGACTGGGAGGTTACAAACTCCTGGTCCAGGACAACGAGTTGCTGAGGCTTCGGCCAGTCAAAGAAGGAGCGGTGGGGAAGGTGGCCGTCTGACCGATGCGTTCAGACAATTCTTTAGTCCGCAGCCCCAAAGTATGATTGGTTCCAGCAACCATCGCCAGCGTCTGATAAACATGGTGCAGGAATATCTAGGGGCAAGGTCAGACTTGGACACCTTCCCCACCGAAAATCCTCTGGCTTACTGGGTCTTGAGGATGGATCACTGGCCAGAGCTTGCACAGTATGCAATTGAGCTACTGGCCTGTCCTGCATCCAGCGTTCTTTCGGAACGCACATTCAGTGCTGCTGGAGGATTTGTCACGGATCACAGGGTGCGCCTGTCCACCGACTCGGTTGATCGACTGACTTTCATCAAGATGAACCAGTCTTGGATCACCACCAGCTACCACACACCTGATGCTGATATAACAGACTAATTGATTTTAACATGTCACGTCCCTTCAAGACTGATGCTGATGCTGAGTGCCTGTGCTGTTATGTTGACTGGCTATCCTCCTCCTCCGAATCCTCAATGATACGATTGATGATGATAGCTTGGAAGATCATTTTTGTTTATGGGTGCCGCCACCAGTGGCTAAGGCCCAATTTTTCAGCCCCTGTTTTACAGGGGCGTGTACTTACAATTTTTTTAGCAATAATTTGCCATAGGGCTCATTGCTGTGCTCCAAGTACAGTATCTGTGAGGGGTTGTAGTGTTGTGCCACCAGTGCCTAAGGCCCAATTTTTCAGCCCCTGTTTAACAGGGGCGTGTCATTACAATTTTTGAAGCAATACTTTGCAACAGGGCTCATTGCTGTGCTCCAAGTACAGTATCTGTGAGGGGTTGTAGTGTTGTGCCACCAGTGCCTAAGGCCCAATTTTTCAGCCCCTGTTCAACAGGGGCATGCAATTACAATTCTTGATGTAATAATTCACAGCAGGGCCCATTCCTGCACCCACCAAGAGTAAGTCTGAGGGCTTACAGTGTTGTGGCAACGCCACCACCACCACCACCACGAAAGGCCCAATTTTTCAGCCACTGTTCAAAAGGGGCATGTAATTACAATTCTTGATCTAATAATTCACAGCAGGGCCCATTCCTGCACCCACCAAGAGTAACTCTGAGGGCTTACAGTGTTGTGGCAACACCACCACCACCACCACCACCACGAAAAGCCCAATTTTTCAGCCCCTGTTCAACAGGGGCATGCAATTACAATTCTTGATCTAATAATTCACAGCAGGGCCCATTGCTGCACCCACCAAGAGTAACTGTCAGGGCTTACAGTGTTGTGGCACCAGCACCACCATCAAAGCCCCAATTTTTACTACCACTGTTCAACAATTATATGTAATTAAAATTCCTGATATAATAGTTGACAGCAGGGCGTTCCAGCACCAACCAAGAGTAACTGTGAGTGCTTACAGTGTTGTGCCAACACCAACAACTAAGGGGCCTATTTCTGCAGAGTATATACGGCAGGTCCCTACTTTCAAACATCCAACTTACAAACGACTCCTACTTGCAAACGAAAGAAGACAACAGGAAGTGAGAGGAAATCTACCCCTAGGAAGGAAAATTCTCTCCTGTAAGAATAAATATGGGAGAAAGGTGTCTCCTCTGTACTGATGCTTTATCAGCAATCCTTGTTTCAAGAAAAACACCACATTTCAAAAACAGTTGTCATTGGGACGGAAAGTGAGGTGAAATGTTCTGAACAGGGGCACAGACAGCAAAACAAATGTTACAGGGGTGATAACCCTTACCTATGTTTCCCAAAAAGTTTAAAAATAGATTTTTGGGCTGGAGCTACACTTCAACAATGTACCTGTTCAAAATTACAAACACATTCTACATAAGAACAAACCTACAGTCCCTGTCTTGTATGCACCGCCTGTATACGGCTGTTCAGAGTATATAGGGCCTTTTTTATTTTATGTGCGGGGTTCCCCTTAATATCCATACAAGACCCAAAGGGGCTGGTAATGGGCTGGGGTAGGGGGGGGGGGGGGGTCATGGGGTAGCTATGCCATTTTTCTTAAAGATTTTCATCCATATTACCGGGACCAGACATTACATTAAAGCCGCAAGAAGTTTTAAATGGCTTTTTTTTCCTTTAGAAGTGTCATTTTGTGCAGGGACAGTTCTAAACACGGGAAACACGTGGCACTTCACAGGCATACTTTAGACACCCCCCAGGTACGATATTTAAAGGAATATTTGACTTTTTTTTTTCACTTTATGCATCATTAAAATGACTGCTCCCGAAAAACAACCGTTTTTAAAACTTCTTTTTGCATTGATACATGTCCCCTGGTGCAGAACCCGGGTTCCCAAACCCTTTTTAGGACAATAACATGCATAATAGTTGTTATAATTAGCACTTTAGAATTCGAACGTTCGCATCCATTGTATTTAATAGGGTTCTAATGTTCGTACGAACTTTCGGTCCGTTCGCGGGTTCTGGTGCGAACCGAACCCGGGGGTGTTCGGCTCATCACTACTCAGAAGCACCAATAGGACTTCTAGTGTGTTAGTGGCATCACACAGAGCTCCTATATTTTCTTCTCAGCAGCACCCATAGGACTTCTAGTGTGTTAGTGGCATCACACAGAGCTCCTATATTTTCTTCTCAGCAGCACCCATAGGACTTCTAGTGTGTTAGTGGCAGCAAACAGAGCTCCTATATTTTCTTGTCAGCAGCACACATAGTACCTATAGTGTGTTAGTGTCAGCACCCATAGGACCTACAGTGTGTTGTGAGCACACATAGGAGCTCTATTTTTTATACTATATACACTACCGACTACAATGGCTGGAAGACCGCCAAGGAGAGGCAGAGCGTGCCGAGGCAAGAACACAGGGCAGGCAGGCTCTGTTTCTAGAGACAACAGTGCTGGCCGTGGACGTGGTCGTGCATCGTAATCAGCACGTGGCCATGGGACACGCTTGTCTTTGTTTTCGGCAGCTGGACATGTGGAGCCGCATCATGCCGAAGGCTTGGTAGAATGGATGACCAAGCCCTCCTCATCCTCCTCATCCTCTCTCACCCAGGCTCAGGGTACTGGCAGAGCAGCTGCCAACGCGTACTCAATGGCATCATCAGCCACCCCTCCCCTAGACCCACCATGTCCTCCTGAGGAGTCCCCCGAACTGTTTGAGCACAGTGTTGGGTACATGCTCCAGGAGGATGCCCAACGATTCGAAGGCTCGGATGATGATACCCAGCTTGAGGAAGTCAGTAGTGTGCGCGCAGAGAGAGGGGATGCTGAAGGACAGCAATCTGGCAGTACTGTTCCAGCAGCTGCAGCTTACTGCCAGGTTTGCTCTAGTGGTGAAGAGGGAGGGGATGATGAGGTCACTGACTCCACGTGGGTGCCTGAAGGGAGAGAGGAGGAGGAGGAGGAGGAGGAGGATGCGGCGTCACATGTCCAACGAGGCAGGATGCCCCCTGGAGGCCAGCTAGAGGCCAGCACAGCAACTGTACCACACCGCAGAGCTCCGCCTGTGCAGGGCGCTGCCTCTGCACGTTATCACAAAAGTTCTTTGGTGTGGGCCTTTTTTGAGACAAGTGCATCAGATCGCACCACTGCTATTTGCAATATTTGTCTCAAGCGTATCTCGCGTGGCCAAAACATCAGCCGATTGGGCACCACAAGCATGAGCAGACATATGCCGACCTGCCATGCAGCTCGTTGGCAAGCACACATAAAAGACCCACACCAAAGAACATAGCGGACCTCTCCTTGCTCCTCATCAGCTGGGATCTCCATCCCCACTATATCTTCAGTCCTCTCTGAAAGCTGCTCTGAGAGGACTGAAGGTGTAGAATTAGGTGTGTCACAACCAAGTACTTGCAGTACACCGACGTCCGATTGTAGCAGGCAAATTTCCCTGCCCCAGCTGCTGGACCGTCAAAAGAAGTATACTCCCAGCCATCCACATGCCCAGCGGTTGAATGCTAGCTTGGCTAAATTGCTAGCACTTCAACTGCTGCCTTTTGAGTTGGTAGACTCGGCCCCCTTCCGTGAGTTTGTTCAATGTGCGGTTCCTCAGTAGCAGGTTCCCAAACGCCACTTTTTCTCACGGAAGGCGATTCCGTCTCTCTACCGGCATGTGGAAGGCAATGTCCATGCCTCGCTGGACAGGGCGGTCAGCGGTAAGGTGCATATTACCGCTGACTCATGGTCCAGCAGGCATGGACAGGGACGTTATCTTTCTTTCACTGCCCATTGGGTCACTCTATTGGCAGCTGGGAGGGATGCAGGACAAGGTGCAGTAGTGTTGGAGGTTGTTCCGCCACCACGCCTCCAAAATGCTACTACTGGTTGTGACACACCTCTCTCCTCCACCCCCTCCTCTTCTTCTTCCTCCATGTCCTCTTCGAGTGCTCTGTCCTCGGAACCAGCGGTGCTCCGTAGGCGTACAAGGGGCTACGCGAGTACGCAGGCAAAAAGATGCCATGCCGTGCTTGCGCTGGTGTGTTTGGGGGACAGGAGCCACACTGGGCCAGAGGTTCTGGCAGCTCTGCAGGGGCAGGCCGAGAGGTGGTTGACGCCACGCCAGCTTAAGCCAGGAATGGTCGTTTCTGACAATGGCACCAACCTCCTCTCCGCCCTGCGACAGGGGCAGCTCACCCATGTGCCCTGTATGGCTCACGTCCTCAACCTGGTGGTGCAGCGGTTCTTGGGCAGGTTCCCAGGCTTACAGGATGTCCTGAGGCAGGCCAGGAAAGTCTGTGTGCATTTCCGCCGATCTTATAATGCCAGTGCTCGGCTGACTGAGCTGCAAAAGGAGCTGAACCTGCCCAAGAACCGCCTAATATGTGACATGCCCACCAGGTGGAACTCAACGTTGGCCATGCTGCAGCGACTGCACACGCAGCAGAGGGCCATCAATGAGTACCTTTGCGACTACGGCACCAGGACAGGGTCAGGGGAGCTTGGCTTTTTTTCCCCACGCCAGTGGAGCATGATCAGGGATGCATGCACTGTCCTCTCACCATTTGAGGAGGCCACGAGGATGGTGAGCAGTGACAGTGCATGCATCAGTGACACTGTACCTCTTGTCCACCTGTTGGAGCATACGCTGCGTGGGATAATGGACAGGGCACTTGTGGCAGAACAGAGGCAGGAAGAGGAGGACTTCCTTGCCTCTCAAGGCCCCCTTTATCCAGACAGTGTTCCTTCTGTCCCACCCATCACACAGGAAGAGGATGAGGATGAGGAGGAGGAGGAGGAGGATTGTGTGAGCATGGAGGTGGAGCCTGGCACTCAGCATCAGCAGCAGCAGTCTTTTAGGGATGATGTACAGTCCCAACAAACCAGTGGACTTGTACGTGGCTGGGAGGAGGTGGCTGGCGATCATGTCATCCTCAGTGACCCAGAAGACTCCGGACCGAATGCCTCAGCTAACCTACGCTGCATGGCCTCCCTGATCCTGCAAAGCCTGCGGAAGGATCCTCGTGTTCTTCGGATCAAGGAGAGGGACCATTACTGGCTGGCCACTCTCCTTGATCCACGGTACAAGGGTAAGGTTGCGGACCTTATCTTGCCGTCGCAGAGGGAGCAGAGGATGAGACATCTCAGGGAGGCCTTGCAGAAAGGTCTGTGCAACGCGTTCCCAGAAAGTGGGAGGTTACAAACTCCTGGTCCTGGACGACGAGTTGCTGAGGCTTCGGTCAGTAGCAGAAAGAGCGGTGGGGAAGGTGGACGTCTGACCGATGCGTTCAGACAATTTTTTAGTCCGCAGCCCCAAGGTATGATCGGTTCCAGCAACCATCGCCAGCGTCTGATATACATGGTGCAGGAATACCTAGGGGCAAGGTCAGACTTGGACACCTTTCCCACCGAAAATCCTCTGGCTTACTGGGTCCTGAGGATGGATCACTGGCCAGAGCTTGCACAGTATGCAATTGAGCTACTGGCCTGTCCTGCATCCAGCGTTCTTTCCGAACGCACATTCAGTGCTGCTGGAGGATTTGTCACCGATCATAGGGTGCGCCTGTCCACCGACTCGGTTGATCGACTGACCTTCATAAAAATGAATCAGTCTTGGATCACCACCAGCTACCAGACACCTGAAGCGGATATAACGGAATAATTTATAATGTCACATCCCTTCAAGACTGCCTATGCTGATGCTGAGTGACTGTCCTGTTATGTTCACTGACTATCCTCTTCCTCCTCCTCAATGATCCATGCCACCACACCAGTGCCTAAGGCACAATTTTTCAGCCCCTGTATAACAGGGGCGTGTAATTAAATTTTTTTAAAAAGATGCTTCGCAACAGGTGTGACTGCTGTGCTCCAAGTACAGTATCTGTGAGGGGTTGCAGTGTTGTGGCACCAGCACCAGTGCCTAAGGCACAATTTTTCAGCCCCTGCTGGGGCGTGTAATTACAATTTTTAGGCAATGCTTTGCAACAGGTCTCATTGCTGTGCTCAGAGTACAGTATCTGTGAGGGGTTGCAGTGTTGTGGCACCAGCACCAGTGCCTAAGGCACAATTTTTCAGCCCCTGTATAACAGGGGCGTGTAATTACAATTTTTTAAAAAGATGCTTCGCAACAGGTGTGACTGCTGTGCTCCAAGTACAGTATCTGTGAGGGGTTGCAGTGTTGTGGCACCAGCACCAGTGCCTAAAGCACAATTTTTCAGCCCCTGTTGGGGCGTGTAATTACAATTTTTAGGCAATGCTTTGCAACAGGTCTCATTGCTGTGCTCAGAGTACAGTATCTGTGAGGGGTTGCAGTGTTGTGGCACCAGCACCAGTGCCTAAGGCACAATTTTTCAGCCCCTGTATAACAGGGGCGTGTAATTAAAAAATTTTAAAAAGATGTTTCGCAACAGGTGTGACTGCTGTGCTCCAAGTACAGTATCTGTGAGGGGTTGCAGTGTTGTGGCACCAGCACCAATGCCTAAGGCACAATTTTTCAGCCCCTGTTTAACAGGGGCGTGTAATTACAAATCTTGATCTAATAGTTCACAGCAGGGCCCATTCCTGCGCCCACCAAGAGTAACTATGAGGGCCTACAGTCTTGTGGCAACACCGTCCACCACCACCACCACCACCAAAGGCCCAATTTTTCTGCCCTGTTCAACAGGTGCATGCAATTACAAATCTTGATCTAATAACTCACAGCAGGGCCCATTCCTGCACCCACCAAGAGTAACTGTGAGGGCTTACAGTCTTGTGGCAACACCGTCCACCACCACCACCACCACCAAAGGCCCAATTTTTCTGCCCTGTTCAACAGGTGCATGCAATTACAAATCTTGATCTAATAACTCACAGCAGGGCCCATTCCTGCGCCCACCAAGAGTAACTATGAGGGCCTACAGTCTTGTGGCAACACCGTCCACCACCACCACCACCACCAAAGGCCCAATTTTTCTGCCCTGTTCAACAGGTGCATGCAATTACAAATCTTGATCTAATAACTCACAGCAGGGCCCATTCCTGCACCCACCAAGAGTAACTGTGAGGGCTTACAGTCTTGTGGCAACACCGTCCACCACCACCACCACCACCACCACCAAAGGCCCAATTTTTCTGCCCTGTTCAACAGGTGCATGCAATTACAAATCTTGATCTAATAACTCACAGCAGGGCCCATTCCTGCACCCACCAAGAGTAACTGTGAGGGCTTACAGTCTTGTGGCAACACCGTCCACCACCACCACCACCACCACCAAAGGCCCAATTTTTCTGCCCGGTTCAACAGGTGCATGCAAGTACAAATCTTGATCTATTAACTCACAGCAGGGCCCATTCCTGTGCCCACCAGTCTTGTGGCTACACCAACATCTAATAGGGCAAATTTCTGCAGAGTATATACGGCAGGCCCCTACTTTCAAACATCCAACTTACAAACGACTCCTACTTGCAAACGGCAAGAGAAAACAGGAAGTGAGAGGAAATCTACCCCTAGGAAGGGAAATTCTATCCTGTTAGATTTAATTTGGGAAAAAGGTATCTCCTCTCTACTGATGCTTTATCACCAATCCTTGTTTCAATTAAAACCCCACTTTTCCAAAAACATTTGTCATTGGGACGGAAAGTGAGGTGACATGTTCTGAACAGATGTGCAAAGACAGCAAATGTTACAGGGGTGATAACCCCTCCCTATGTTCTCCAAAAAGCTTAAAAATAGATTTTTTTGGGATGGAGCTACACTTCATAATGTACCTGTTCAGATTCTACTTAAGAACAAACCTACAGTCCGTGTCTTGTTTGCACCACCTATATACTGCTGTTCAGAGTATATAGGGTTGTAGGTATAGGGTTTTATTTTGGGTGCGGGGTCCCCCTTAATATCCATACAAGACCCAAAGGGGCTGGGGTGGGGGGGGGGTGATGGGGTAGCCATGCCATTTTTCTCAAGGATTTTCAGCCATATGGCGGCCAGGACAAGACATGACATTAAAGCCGCAAGTGGTTTTAAATGGCTTCTTTTTTTTCTTTACAAATGTCATTTTGTGCAAGGACAGTTCTAAACACGGGAAACACATGCCACTTCACAGGCATACTTTAGACACCCCCCAGGTACCATATTTAAAGGAAAGTTTCACTTTTTTTTTTTCACTTTATGCATCATTAAAATGACTGCTCCCGAAAAAACGTCAGTTTTTAAAATTTCTTTTTGCATTGATATATGTCCCCTGGGGCAGGACCCGGGTCCCCAAACCTGTTTTATGACATTAACATGCATATTGGCCGTTGTAATTAGCAATTTTGATTTCGAACGTTCGCGTCCATTATAACGAATAGGGTTCGAAAATTCACGCAAACTTTCGGTCCGTTCGAAGGTTCTGGTGCGAACCGAACCCGGGGGTGTTCGGCTCATCCCTGCTCTCCAGCCTGCTGATTTTGTACTTCACTGCCAGCTCGTGTATGACCTTTGCCTGCCTGACCACTCTCTGGATTTCGATCGTGTACCATTTTGCCTGATCTGTTGCCAACCTAATCTGCCTGACTACGTTTTCGCCTGAATCCTCAGCACACAAGTTCCACTTCGGACACTACCTATCACAGGTACCTTACAGGATCTCTTCCTTGATAAGAAAGTCTTTTAAACACAGGACAATGTCCCTGGGGGGTTTGTCTGGAGGAGGCTTGGGGCGCAGAGCCCTGTGAATGCGGTCCCATGTGAACGCTTCCACCTCACGGTCTGGCAGGAGGGAAAGGAACAGCTTATGTATGGCAGGGATAAGATCAGTGGTAGTTTCAGGGACACCCCTGATCCGAAGATTGTGCCTACGATTTCGATTGTCGAGGTCTTCAACTTGGGTTTGCAGTTGAGTGACCGTGGCATTGAGGGAGTCAAATTCTCTGGAGAGATCGTTATGTGCAATATTAAGTTCGTCATGCATAGTCTCTAAGCGGTCCGTGCGGGTGCCCAGGGCCGAGATCTCCTGTGTTAGGGTATTGGTGCTTTTGTGTAGCTCCGTTTGGAACTTGGTGGCAATCTTGCTATAAATAGATTCCAAGCTCCTGTCTAGGTCCGCTTTGGTCAGGGGAGGAAGGTACTCACATTCTTGTGCAGAGTCCAGTGAAGAAGCAGCGGTATCCTGTGAATCTTGTGAGGCCTGCAGTGAGGGAGAAGCAGGGCCGCTGGCGCCATCTTGGGACATGCTGTAGCGTTCCTGGTTCCTTAGCAGATAGGTGGTTAGGGACCTCTGCGTGGTCTTATTGCCCTTCTTTTGCTTCAAAGGCATGCACAACT
This sequence comes from Rana muscosa, assembly GCA_029206835.1. Taxonomy (NCBI): domain Eukaryota; kingdom Metazoa; phylum Chordata; class Amphibia; order Anura; family Ranidae; genus Rana; species Rana muscosa. The sequence continues at coordinate 2,632,807 of CM055126.1, read as the reverse complement.
CGGTCCAGGGGTTGTGGAGAATAGCTGTGGTGAAGATTACGAGCTTATGGCCCCGGGAAGCAGGCTAAATGGTTGGAGTAGTGCGGAGCTACTCAGTCATGCGGCCGGTCCCGTGGATGTCGCGCATGCGCCCCCCTCTCATCATGATTCTTGTCGGGAAAAATGCTGGAAAGCCTACACACGGCCGTTTTTCTCGTTCAAGAGAAACAATTTAATTTTTCCCGACGAGAAAAGTGATCGTGTGTACGCGGCATAACAGGTTTTCTTCCAAGATTGCCCTGTATTTGGCTCCATCCATATTCCCATGAACTCTGATCAGCTTCCCTGTCCCTGCTGAAGAGAAGCATCCCAACAATATGATGCTGCCACCATCATGTTTCACAGTGGGGATGGTGGGTTCAGGGTGATGTGCAGTGTTAGTTTTCCACCACACAAAGCGTTTTGCTTTTAGGACAAAAAGTAAAATTTTGGTCTCATCTGACAAGAGCATCTTCTTCCACATGTTTGCTGTGTCCCCCACATGGCTTCTTACAAACTGCAAAAGGAACTTCTTATGGCTTTCTTTCAACAATGGCTTTCTTCCTGCCACTCTTCCATAAAGGCCAGATTTGTGGAGTGTACGACTAATAGTTGTCCTGTGGACAGATTCTCCCACCTGAGCTGTGAATATCTGCAGCTCCTCCAGAGTTACCACGGGCCTCTTGGCTGTTTCTCTGATTTAATGCTCTCCTTGCCCAGCCTGTCAGTTTAGGTGGACAGCCATGTCTTGGAAGGTTTGCAGTTGTGCTATACTCTTTCCATTTTCCCATGATGGATTGAACAGTACTCCGTGAGATGTTTAAAGCTTGGGATATTTTTTTATAACCTAACCCTACTTTAAACTTCTCCACAACTTTATTCCTGACCTGTCTGGTGTGTTCCTTGGCCATCATGATGATGTTTGTTGACTAAGGTTGTCTAACAAACCTCTGAGGGCTTCACAGAACAGCTGTATTTATACTGAGATTAAATTACACACAGGTGAACTCTTTTTACTAATTAGGTGACTTCTGAAGGCATTTGGTTCCACAGATTTTAGTTAGGGGTATCAGAGTAAAGGGGGCTGAATACAAATGCACACCTCACTTTTCACATATTCTATTTGTAAAATGAATTGAAAACCATTTATCATTTTTCTTCCACTTCACAATTATGTTCCACTTTGTGTTGATCTATCTCATAAAATCCCAATAAAATACATTTACGTTTTTGGTTGTAACATGACAAAATGTGGAAATTGTCAAGGGGTATGACTACTTTTTAAAGGCACCGTATACTGAAATTAGAATGTTAATATATGTAAAGCTAAAACTTTTGCTCAGTTTTTCAAAGTGGGTTATACCCCTTTCTGGTTTTATTGCTGTCTGTGTGCCCAATAGGAGATTTACCCTCTTTATTGGTCCTGTTGACCATTGTCTCTGGTACAGAAATTGATGGAAAATTTGACATATTTTAATTGTCATGGGAGCAGGTTAAGAAGAATATTCCAATGGGGAAACCCGTTCTCACTTTTTTTGTGATTTTCTCTTGTGTTGTCTCAAATGTAACATTTGTGAAGGGGACACAGTGTGAAAAATGTGAACTGGCTTTACCTACACTATAATTCAATGTACTGTACCCTAAAAAGTGTTATCTGTAATCTTATTCATACACAAGTATACATTACACATAAGACCACATAGGGTGTTTAGCTCCTGTGCACCAATTTCTGTCATTTTTGTGCACCTGGGCGGCAAGTGTAGCATCCAACCCTGTTGCCTGTCAAAGTCTATGACAGGCTTAAATGCTGTGGTTGGATGATGTACGGAATGGAGGGAGTTGGAATGGAAGGTTTAGAGGAGATTTCAGTTGAAGGACTCAGGATTGGACAGGTGAAGAACCAGCTTACTTGTTGGTAATGAGTGATGAAAATTGAGTGACCGATATTGCTTAAATATTAATGCATTCAATCATTTCTGAAATGTTTCATGGTTCTGAATTTTTGTACTTTCAGCTAATAATTGATTGATTCCACAAAAAACCCCAGAAAAAAACATTAAACTGATAAGGGGAGGACTGGAACCTTTGGCCTTGGCTTTTTGTGCAGCTCATATGGTCTCCAGGGATGAGCCGAACACCCCCCTGTTCGGTTCACACCAGAACCTGCGAACAGACAAAATGTTTGTGTAAACTTTAGAACCCTATTAAATACAATGGACTCGAACGTTCGAAATCTAAAGTGTTAATTATAAAGGCTAATATGCAAGTTATTGTCCTAAAAAGTGTTTGGGGACCCGGGTCCTGCCCCAGGGGACATGTATCAATGCAAAAAGAAGTTTTAAAAACTGCCGTTTTTTCGGGAGCAGTGATTTTAATAATGCTTAAAATGAAACAATAAAAGTGAAATATTCCTTTAAATTTCGTACCTGGGGGGTGTGTATGATATGCATGTAAAGTGGCGCATGTTTCCCGTGCTTAGAACTGTCCCTGCAAAAAATGTCATTTTTGAAAGAAAAAAATGCATTTAAAACTGACTCGCGGCTATTAATGAATTGTCGGCTCCCGGCAAAACACACAAAAGTCATTGATAAAAAAAAAAAAAAAAAGCGTGGGGGTTCCCCAGAATTCAATTACCAGGCCCTTCAGGTCTGGAATGGATATTAAGGGGAACCCCGCCGCAAATTTAAAAAAAAATTGACGTGGGGTTCCCCCAAATATCCATTCCAGGCCCTTCAGATCTGGCATGGATTTTAAGGGGAACTCCACCCCAAATTTAAAAAAAAAATGGCGTGGAGTCCCCCTAAAAATCCATACCAGACCCCTTATCCGAGCACGCAACCTGGCCGGCCGCAGGGGAAAAGGGGGGGACGAGAGAGCGGCCCCCCCTCCCTCCTGAACCGTACCAAGCCACATGCCCTCAACATGGGGAGGATGTCCCCATGTTGATGGGGACAAGGGCCTCATCCCCACAACCCTTGCCCGGTGGTTGTGGGGATCTGCGGGCGGGGGGCTTATCGGAATCTGGAAGACCCCTTTAACAAAGGGGACCCCCAGATCCCGGCCCCCCCCCTATGTAAATTGGTAAGGGGTACATTGTACCCCTACCATTTCACGAAGAAAGCGTAAAAAAATGTTAAAAAAAACACACAAACACCTTGAAAAAGTCCTTTATTTAAAAAATAAATAAATAAATAAAAACATTCCAGCGGTGAAATCCAGTGTCCCGCGGCGATCCCGATGTCCAGCGCTGTCCTTCATTGGTTGTGCCTGAGCGGACCTGATGGGGAACTCCCTCTCAGTATTTTAAATGTATAGACCCGCCCCTTCTAAAGTTCCCCATCAGGTCCGCTTAGCGGACCAGATGCGGAACATGAGAAGGGGCGGGTCTATACATGTATTACCAAAGTGAGAGCAGTTCCCCATCAGGTCCGCCCCCTCGGTATGTCGGACCCGCCTACGTCATTGGCTTGAGCGGGGAACTTCCTTCACTGTGTAATTTAAATTTACATAGTGAAGGAAGTTCCCCGCTCAAGCCAATGACGTAGGCGGGTCCGACATACCGAGGGGGCGGACCTGATGGGGAACTGCTCTCACTTTGGTAATACATGTATAGACCCGCCCCTTCTTCTCATGTTCCGCATCTGGTCCGCTGAGCGGACCTGATGGGGAACTTTAGAAGGGGCGGGTCTATACATTTAAAATACTGAGAGGGAGTTCCCCATCAGGTCCGCTCAGGCACAACCAATGAAGGACAGCGCTGGACATCGGGATCGCCGCGGGACACTGGATTTCACCGCTGGAATGTTTTTTTGTTTTTTGTTTTTAAATAAAGGACTTTTTCAAGGTGTTTGTGTGTTTTTTTAAACATTTTTTTACGCTTTCTTCGTGAAATGGTAGGGGTACAATGTACCCCTTACCAATTCACATAGGGGGGGGCCGGGATCTGGGGGTCCCCTTTGTTAAAGGGGTCTTCCAGATTCCGATAAGCCCCCCGCCCGCAGACCCCCACAACCACCGGGCAAGGGTTGTGGGGATGAGGCCCTTGTCCCCATCAACATGGGGACATCCTCCCCATGTTGAGGGCATGTGGCTTGGTACGGTTCAGAAGGGAGGGGGGGCCGCTCTCTCGTCCCCCCCTTTTCCCCTGCGGCCGGCCAGGTTGCGTGCTCGGATAAGGGGTCTGGTATGGATTTTTAGGGGGACTCCACGCCATTTTTTTTTAAAATTTGGGGTGGAGTTCCCCTTAAAATCCATGCCAGATCTGAAGGGCCTGGAATGGATATTTGGGGGAACCCCACGTCAATTTTTTTTTTAATTTGCGGCGGGGTTCCCCTTAATATCCATTCCAGACCTGAAGGGCCTGGTAATTGAATTCTGGGGAACCCCCACGCTTTTTTTTATTTTTTATCAATGACTTTTGTATGTATTGCCGGGAGCCGACAATTCATTAATAGCCGCGAGTCAGTTTTAAAAGACTTTTTTTCTTTCAAAAATGACATTTTTTGCAGGGACAGTTCTAAGCACGGGAAACATGCGCCACTTTACATGCATATCATACACACCCCCCAGGTACGAAATTTAAAGGAATATTTCACTTTTATTTTTTCATTTTAAGCATTATTAAAATCACTTCTCCCGAAAAAACGGCCGTTTTTAAAACTTTTTTTTGCATTGATACATGTCCCCTGGGGCAGGACCCAGGTCCCCAAACACTTTTTAGGACAATAACTTGCATATAAGCCTTTATAAATAGCACTTTAGATTTCTCCCATAGATTTTTCGAATTTGCCGCGAACACCCCAATTTGTTCGCTGTTCGGCGAACGGGCGAACAGGCAATGTTCGAGTCGAACATGAGTTTGACTCGAACTCGAAGCTCATCCCTAATGGTCTCATGACATTTCTTAGCCACAAAGGAAGTCCTTGCTGAAACATTTCTCTTTAATGTGATCAGAGGCCTGAATGGTAGATTACTTCTTACCCGCTTCTAATGCTAAATTGTACCACATGTAAGACAACTGTCAAATCAGAGGGCTTCTCCTGCCTACTAATGTTCTAGCATTTCACTGACAAATAGAATGAGATGAGGTTCTCAACTTGGGCAGAAGTCAAGTCCTCGTGTACAGCCTGAGCCTAGGATCCAAGGAGTTTTACAGACATAGTCACATGTATTGATGTAAAGAATAACTTTTTTAGTCAGGTCAAGTTCACTTTAAAGTAATTATAAAACGTTTTTTTTTTTTTATAAAAAAGAAAACATGCCTATACTTGGTTTTGAACAGAGCAGCCCCGAGCCTCGGCTTCTGGGGTCCCCCATCAGCACTCCAGGCCCCTCCTATTCATCGGGTGCCCCTAGGGAAAACCAATTTCCCTAGGGGCCCCTGTGTGTGCCCCCTACCGAGTCCGGCTGCTACATCCATTGACATATACAGCGGGACACGGCCCTGCCTTCCGCTCCTATGTCACTGGATTTGATTGACAGCAGCGGAAACCAATTGCTGCTATCATTCTGTCCAATGAGGAGAGTGCACATCACTGGATCGGATCGGGCTCAGGTAAGGAAAAGGGGGGTTCTGGGGGGACCTACTTTAAGCACAACAGGGATATTTTATGCTACCAATTGATTTGAATAGCTATCCTTTGAATTCCTCTTCTCAAACCTGATAAAACTTCTTGATTCCTCAGACTATACATAATGGGATTTAGAAAAGGTGTTAACATAGCATATACAATTTCAAATATTTTGTCAAAATCTCCTGTATGAACTTCTTTGGGACTAGCGTACACAATACAGGCTGCACCATAGAAAAGGGTCACCACAGTCAGGTGTGAAGAGCATGTTGAGAACGCCTTAATTCGTCCTGTGTTGGTCTTTATTTTCACAATTGAAATAATGATATTGATGTACATTACAATAACTATTGCCATGTTAAACATGGTGGCAAAGCCTCCAACACAACGATTTATGGTGACTGTAAGGGTTATATCACCACAAGATAGTCCTAGTAAAGGAGCCAGGTCACAGAAGTAATGGTTAACAACATATCTTCCACAAAATGGAACTGTGATGTGAGTGTTGTGGGAATTATTGCCATTAGGAAACCCAAGATCCAGCACAAGGTTGCCAGGCATATACATGCCTTTATGTTCATGATGGTTTTGTATCTAAGTGGTTTGCAGATGGCCACATATCGGTCAATGGCCATGATGGCCAATAAGTTACACTCTGTAATGCCCAAAGTATGGAACATGTAGAGATGAACAAAGCACCATCGGAAGGGGATTATCTTGTTTTTAGTTATCAGCATGGCTAGAAGCTTGGGTGTTGTAGTGGACACGTACCATATCTCCAGGAAAGACAGATTGGTGATGAAGAAATACATTGAGGGATGAAGGTTAATGTGATAACACACCACCAAGATTATCAATATATTTCCAATAAGAGTCAGAAGGTAAGATGACAAAGAAGACAGTGAACATTGCAAGGTTGTAATTCCCAGTGCTGACAAATCCTTCTAGTATGAAGTCATTAAAATATGACTGGTTTGTCATGATAGGTGGTCTTATGAAGACATGAACAGTTTATTCTTGGTCACTTTGTCAAGCAGCTATTAGGGACTCCTAAAATACAAAATATAAAAAAAAAAAAAACTATATTATTTTTATTAAAAATAACAAGGTTGATTTTCTAAAGAAAAAGAGATAGTTCACCTAGCAAAAATCACATACATAAAAGTGAGAACAAAAGCTGTACCTGGATAGAAGATGATAAACACTTACCTCTCCCACTGCTTGCACCATTGGTGAGAAATCCTCCAATGAAGTCCATGCAGAAACCAAAACGTTGATGTTCTAGGTCTCCTACCGCACTCAATGGTTTTTCCCGTTCATATAGAGATGTAGGGATCAGCAGAAGGAACCACTGTGTGAGGCAAGGGGCACAGGAGGTTGACACTTCTGGAAGTGTTGGTACCTGCACAAACTTCAGTGGAGATTTTCTTGCCAATGTAGCAGTATGCAACAGTGTGGCCAGTGGGAGAGGTATTTACAGTTTTCTTTCCAGGCTATTGTTCTCACTTTTATTTAAAGGACAGAGTCAGTTTAAGCACAGAAGTGTGAATAGGACTAGAATTGAAAATCACTTTTATACTATATCTTGCATACATACAGTATATCACAAAAGTGAGTACACCCCTCACATTTTTTAAAATATTTTATTATATCTTTTCATGTGACAACACTGAAGAAATTACACTTTGTTTTACAAGCTGTACACTCACTACTTTACATCACAGCAGTGTAAATTTTCTGTCCCCTCAAAATAACTCAACACACAGCTATTAATGTCTAAACCGCTGGCAACAAAAGTGAGTACACCCCTAAGTGAAAATGTCCAAATTGGGCCCAATTAGCCATTTTCCCTCCTCGGTGTCATGCGACTCGTTAGTGTTACAAGGTCTCAGGTGTAAATGGGGAGCAAGTGTGTTAAATTTGGTGTTATCGGTCTTATTCTCTCATACTGGTCACTAGAAGTTCAACATGGCACCTCATGGCAAAGAACTCTCTGAGGATCTGAAAAAAAGAATTGTTGCTCTACATAAAGATAGCCTAGGCTATAAGAAGATTGCCAAGCCCCTGAAACTGAGCTGCAGCACACTGGCCAAGACCAGTTTAACAAGACAGGTTCCACTCAGAATAGGCCTTGCCATGGTCGACCAAAGAAGTTGAGTGTACGTGCTCAGCGTCATATCCAGAGGTTGTCTTTGGGAAATAGATGTATAAGTGCTGCCAGCATTGCTGCAGAGGTTGAAGGGATGGGGGGGTCAGCCTGTCAGTGCTCAGACCATACGCCGCACACTGCATCAAATTGGTCTGCATGGCTAAAAAATGGAGAGCTGCGCCAAAAAAAGTCAAATGGTTGTAATTACATCCAGGGGCTGGTATGTCAAAAACAATGCACACTAAACAAAGCAAGTCAGAAATGTCCAAATTGAGTTAACACAGCTGATCATAGGGTGAGGATTGATAATGAAATGAATCCCAATAGAGTGGCATCCAGATTAAAGGAGTGCACAAACTAATCATCAAATGTCTAAACTGTTATGAGCTAATCTAAAGATGGTAATATAGTCCACAACGATAATAAAGGTGACAAAGTTGCACGTAGAATGTATCAATTGAGAAGTCCAATTGCATGCATATCACCCGGTAAATCACAAACACGGATAAAAAGTGCCCACCACCATATTAGGATGTCCGCTTACCGGAAGGCAAGTCCAAAACGCAGTCGGCTTTAGCCCAGCCGCTACATTTAGCTTGTACGTGTATACCAGGAATATACCAGGAACCAGGATATATCAGTGGATGAATCAGTTAAACACGTTCTGTCCAGTCACAAATAGTCCGTGCGGTCAATATGATAGCTGACACCCTCATGACAGTTCACTGATCTCAGGTGGACAGGGTCTGCATGGCTGTCGTCCCAGAAGGAAGTTTCTTCTAAAGATTATGCACAAGAAAGCAAGCTCACAAACAGTTTGCTGAAGACAAGCAGACTAAGGACATGAATTACTAGAACCATGATCTGTGGTCTGATGAGACCAAGATAAACTTATTTGGTTCAGATGGTGTCAAGCGTGTGTGGGGGCAACCAGGTGAGGAGTACAAAGACAAGTGTGTCTTACCTACAGTCAAGTATGGTGGTGGGAGTATCATGGTCTGGGGCTGCATGAGTGCTGCCGGCACTGAGGAGCTACAGTTCATTAAGGGAACAATGAATGCCAACATGTACTGTGACATACTGAAGCAGAGCATGATCCCCTCCCTTTGGAGACTGGGCCGCAGTTAAGTATTTCAACATGATAACGACCCCAAACACACCTCCAAGATGACTGCTGCTTTGCTAAAGAAGCTGAGGGTAAAGGTGATAGACTGGCAAAGCATGTCTCCAGACCTAAACTCTATTGAGCATCTGTGGGGCATCCTCATACGAAAGGTGGAGGAGAGAAAGGTCTCTAACATCCACCAGCTCCGTGATGTCGTCATTGGAGGAGTGGAAGAGGACTCCAGTGGCAACCTGTGAAGCTCTGGTCAACTCCATGCTCAAGAGGGTTAAGGCAGTGCTGGAAAATAAAGGTGGCCACACAAAATATTGTCACTTTGGGCAGGGCCGTCTTAATAGCATCATGGACCCGTGGGCAAAGTAATGCACTGGGGTCCCAATTTATACACCTACTCTCAAGAATTAAAGTATACATAGCTGATATTGTTTAAAATACATTTTATTATGTTTAATTCTAAGAAAACATGCCATAAATCAAAGACTAATCAACACAAAGGTCACAGTACAGGGGGAGTCAGGAGGGCAGAATATTGGGATCAGGTGGGCACAGGACAGTTTATGGGACGCTGGCCGGAACATGGCCATCCAGATTAGTAGAAAACGTGACTGTCCTGGCAAATCAGAGACAGTTGGCAAGTATGATGTAATGCAAAATAATGGGGCCCCCATGCACCTGGGGCCCCTGAGGTGCTCATGCATTAAGACAGCCCTGACATTGGGCCCAACTTGGACATTTTCATTTAGGGGTCTACTCACTTTTGTTGCCAGCGGTTTTGACATTAATGGCTGTGTGATGAGTTATTTTGAGGGGACAGCACATTTACACTGTTATACAAGCTGTACACTCACTACTTTACATTGAAGCAAAGTGTAATTTCTTCAGTGTTGTCACATGAAAAGATATAATAAAACATTTACAAAAATGTGAGGGGTGTACTCACTTTTGTGAGATACTGTATGTAACGTATCTTATCTCAGCACACGGAATATGTAAGTACCCTTACAAATGACATTATAACCCCTGGTAAATGACTACAAATTATTTTTGTTTATAACAATAGCTAGACTTTATGTATTTTCATTCTGTGCTCTACTTCTTTACATATCCTTTGATCCTGATCTACATTCTGAAGCCTCGTACACACGGCCGATTTTCTCATCGTAAAAAACACGTCGTTTTTTTGACGAGATTCTTGTTAACCTTGATGATTTTCTCGTCAAGCTTTCCATGCGTACACACTGACATTTCTCAAATTCCTCGTTGTTCTCCGTGGTCACGTCCAGCACATACGACGGCACTATAAAGGGGAAGATCTATTTCCCTGGCGCCACCCCTTGGGCTGCTTTTGCTGATCTTGTGTTACCGCGTGTGAAGTAAAAGTTTGGGAAGAGACGATTCGCGCTTTTCAGTCTTCGTGCTTTTCAGTTCGTTTTCTGTGGTTCAGTTTGTGCTTGTGGATTCGTATCTAGGCAGGTCGTATCTGTTTTACAGTGCGTTCTTGCCCGTTCGTTTCTGATTTTCAGTTCGTTATTCATAGGCCTTGCTGTTCTAAAGTGCGTTCTGTTCTGTACGTTCTGATAAGACGACCGTTTCCTAGCCATGTCGCCTGTACGTTTTTGTCATCGAGTTTGTGCTGTGCGTGCGCTTGGTGTTGGTCTGCTTGTTTTGGACCAAGACCAGTCCATGAACGGTGTGAGGAGGAGTTCATGGACCAAGAATTGGTTGCTCCAGCGGGACCAATTCTGCCATATGCCTCTGCTGCGGGAGATCGTCGAGAATAATCCTGAGGACTACAGGAATTTTCTGCGGATGTCTGACCCCGTTTTTCAGCATCTGTTGGCTTTGGTGTCCTCCTATATTACCAGGAAGGACACCGTTATGCGGGAAGCCATCAGTGCTGAGCAGAGGCTCATTGCCACCTTACGTTACCTGGCGACAGGGAGAAGTCTTCAGGACTTGAAGTTCATGACAGGCATCTCCCCCCAGGCTCTGGGCCTCATAATCCCAGACACCTGTTCTGCCATTATACAAGTCCTGCAGGAGGACAATATTAGGGTAAGTTTTCTCCATTAACATCACATTTTATGTATTTCATGTATGCTAATGTATTGTATTTCTTTCATCCTTCCCTAATTACCATGATTGTAATATGCTGAGAATGTCCCCTTTGTCCTCATGCATGCTGGAAGCTTTTAAATGCCCCTTTTTTCTCCTCCATGCATATTTCCCTTCACTAACCTTTCCAGCAGGGGCGTCTGTTGCTCCAAATGTTTGGGGGTCCAACCCCAATTTTAGGAACTAAACTTCCTCCTTTTTAGCGACTGTGCCTATTAAACGCCACCAGTTGCCCCTTCCAATGCAGCCATTTTGTCCCTTCCAATGCAGCCATTTTGTCCCCAGCCCTGCACTTACCTTCTTCTGGTCAGCGCCATCCTTCTTCTGTCCTTGATGTCTTTTCCTGCCCTCGATGTTGCATCAGCCAATCATGTAACCGTAAAACAGACTTGGTGAACATGATTGGCAGAGCAGCCTGTCAGTGTTTACCCAAGGAATGTCCCCCCCCCCACGTCCCCTATTTTACTTTTATCAAGCCAATTACATCCCTCAGGCTGGATTTTGCAAGCCTATTTGCCCCCCTGTTTCTGATATGCAATTTTCACCCCCTAAATGCCGCAGTTATTCATATGGCCGTCGCTCAACAGGGGGCCATCCACCTGAATAGTGGGCGGCATTGACAATACATAGGTTCATGCAAGGCATGAACCTATGTATTGTTCTGAGTGACGGGCACAGGTGAGAGGGGGCAGTGCTCCAGCGCCCACTCTGGACGCACCGCCACTGCTATCCTGTGGCCAAACACATCTACCCTCCCCCCCAAATTTTGTTAGAATGGACCATCAGAGGGGGTGATGAATATGAAACATGAGCCTTCCATTATACTCATTAAAAACACCTTAAACTGAGATTTTTATTGATGTTGGCCTCTAATGTATTTTCTTATAATCTGCTTGCAATGTTCTATTTTAAATTTCTAATTTTTTTTTCATCTTGTTTGACTCCCCAGCTTCCTTCCACGCCACAGGAATGGCAGACTGTGGCATCAGAGTTTGCCACGCGGTGGGACTTCCCCAACTGCGGTGGTGCCATAGACGGGAAGCACGTCCGCATCGTGCCGCCACCCCGTTCTGGGTCCTACTACTTCAATTACAAGGGGTTTCATAGCATTGTGCTGATGGCGGTGGTGTCAGCACGGTATGAATTCCTCTATGTTGATGTAGGGAAGAATGGCCGGATGTCCGATGGGGGATCCTTCATCCAGACGGAGTTTGCCCTCCGTCTCCAGAGTGACGACCTTGCATTGCCACCGGATGCAGGGAATGTTGAAGGACTCCCCTTTGTTTTTTTGGCTGATGAAGCCTTCGGACTTGGGCCGCACCTCATGAGGCCATTTCCACAGAGGACCCTGACCTCAGAGAAGAGGGTATTCAATTACCGGCTGGCCAGGGGCCGAAGAGTCGTTGAAAATGCCTTCGGCATAATGGCCAGCCGGTTCCGCCTTTTTATGACTCCCATCCACTTGGCGGAGTACAAGATAAACTATGTCGTTTTATGCTGCTGTGTGCTCCATAATTTTCTGTGCCGAAAATCAAGTACTTATATGGCCTCAGTATTGCCTGAGGCTGGACTTTCCCATGCCAATCCCCTGCCGGGCCTCGAATCTGCCCGTCCTGGCTTGCCCGCCTAAAATGCCCGTGAGGTTTGGGAGAAATATATGGACTATTTCACGGGTAGGGGGGCAATTCCTATGCCAGGCCATGACTAAAGAATTGTGCATAAAAAACTCATTAAAATTCTTTTTTAATCTGGTAACTTTGTTTGTTTCCTGTCTCCTAGTTTGTCTTAGTGCATTTGTAGTGGCAGTTGTTTTTTCCTTTAGTAAATAACAACCATTTCACTATGCAACCCAAAAAGATACACAAATAAGGTTAGAGCGTATTTGAAAAAGAAGCTACTCTTTGTTGGTGTTCAAATATTTTACTCTGTGCACATTCACACACATGGTAATTTTATTTTATTTTTTGTTTTTTGGCTGGCCACAAACCGGCAATTGTTTTCTTATGGAAATACAAAACCATTAGTTGCATTCTAAAAAGTACAACATTGGATACCTCTGAGCAATATGAGACATTCACTTACACAAACTATGTCTCTATGTGCCCATCCTAATATGGGGTATTGGCACCCCTTGCCCAGCCAAAAATTGAATATGCACACATTTTGAAGTAATTTCCAATAGGGATTTTAGACTCCTGATCCCTATTGACAACATGTGCCATCTGCCATCAGGGGTGATCAATGGACGTGTTTTGTGGGTGCAACCCCTTCTTCAGTTCACCTACTTTAGATACGAGGAAGGGGTTGCACCCCCAAAAGCCGTACATGGATATCCCCTGATGGCAGATGGCACATGTTGACACACTGTGTGCATATTCAATTTTTGGCTGGTTTGATTGTCAAAAATACATTAAAAGGGTGAATAACAAACTGAAAACAAAAATGGGGGTTTTGAGGCCTTATTCAATTCTCCCCAAAACATCTAGGATGTCTTTAAAGGTTTGATCCATCACATAAATTCTTTGTTTAACTCTGTCCAGTTCTGTGCTACATTCCATCACTTGCTGTATTATTCGTAGGGCACTGTCAGCAGAGAAACGTGTACTATCTTTCACCACAACATTTACATCCCCTAAAATATAAAAAAAAAGTTATTATAACTCTGCAGGCCTACATCTCTTACCTGAAGCTGTGGTGACAGATACTGACCTGTTGTGGTGACCAGTTCCACCACGTCGTCCACTTCTCCTTCTTGCACTTCTCCTTCCTCCACCTCTTCAACTTCCTCAACACCCTCAGGATGTGGGTCTTTGTGAGGTTGGGGTTGTTTCGAAGCTGTTGGTTTCATGTGCTCCCTGGAGTGTTCTCCTCCCAGTCTTCTCTCCCGTATGAGAATCAAACAGAAGGTCTAGTTATCACACAGAAATTTTCTCTAAAAAATAAAAACAGGCTAAATTGATTGGTAGTGGGGTACAAGTGTCTGTTTGTGCAGAATTTCCACATGAAGACATTATTTTGTCTAAAAAATATGTTTAGTATTCACCTTTGGCTGTCAATTTTGAGACATGGAGGCACCACAAAATTTCACTGATGCACCTGTGTGGGACCCCCAAAAAAGGCGGTTCTGCTGGGCCACACTATAGTGCTCAAAAGTACAGATGTGGAACCAGCTGCTGAGTGTCCTCTCCTTTACACTGATTAAAAAGTTTGCATTTCATTCTCTTTACAAACACATCATCTAGCCAACAATGTAAGAACCACAATTTTATCAAAACAGGCAGATGTCTAATTAAATTTGAGCCTGAAAAATAATCAAAAAGCGAGGATAGTGACCGAACGATGTGTCTGTAACGAACGCTTACTGTGCCCAACAAAGTTCAAAATATTACATTTTGGAAGGGAGTACACTTGTAAAATAAATAAACTTGGAGCAACATGTAAGTTGATAAATACATTAATAGCATTAAAGTTTCCAAAGTACTTACTTTTTCCTAGCATTCTCTTAATGCTCCTTAACTGCTCCGGCTTCCTCAGTTTGAGGTCTGACCACCTCTTTCTGAGCTGCTCATTTGAGCGTTTCACCCCAAAATTCTTCTTCAGACTCTTCACGACTTTCTTCATGATTTTGGCCTTCCTTCTATTAGGTTTGCTATACGGCCCATGCTTTGCGTCATAATCCGACTTTAGCAATATGTCCACCATCTCCGCATAAGACATATTAGATGCCTTGAGTCTCCTCCTTGATCGTGACGTTTCCTCAGTCTCCGGGCTTGTCTCCTCCTGGTTATTTGAGGAATTATCAGACACCTGCTGTAAATCCGCCATATCTGTCTGGGCGCCGAAAGAGAAGGGGCGGGGAAAAGATGTTAGTTAGAACGTCATGGGCGGGCGACGTGTGCAGAGCGACGTGTGCATAGTTTGACGCATGCGTGGTGTATATATAGCAAACACACATGTGACTATACTACGTTCGGTGTGCGGAGAGAGGAGCTCAAGTGACGGACGTGCGAACAAAGGTATGTGAATTTGTGACTTTGAAAAATTGTTGCCCTATACTGTCTTGAGAATGTTGGAGGATATATATGGTGAATAAGATTTTTAAGGAGGTTAGACTGTGTGCCTCACATTAGTTATATAATTTTTTTTTTACTTGCAGAGCCAATATGAATGTCTTTATCAGCGACAAAGAATTCCGTGTGGAATTTATAGACCTGGTAAGGGAGTTGCCCGCTCTGTGGAAAACCAAAAACCCCATACATAAAAAAAAAAGGGGTGAGAAAAGTAGCGCTGGAGACCCTGCTCCCATTTGTGCATACCAAGGTGCCCACAGCCACAGCAAAACAGGTGGACACTAAAATTGGGAGCTTGAGAGGCACATACAGGACTGAACGCTCTAAGGTCCTGGCTTCTCAGAGGTCAGGAGCAGCAGCAGATGATGTGTATGTCCCCAATTTGTGGTACTACAGCAGGATGTCCTTTCTGGATGACCACATTGAGGCAAGGCCATCACTATCCCCTCTTCCCCCCAGACTTCCCTGCAGCCAACCTGAGCCTTCTCTGGAGCAAGAGGAGGCAGCCATCCTGGATGAACCTGATTTGGCCATCTGGAGCCAGGTATAGTATTTATAGAAAATGTATTGGGATAAACCTAATGTTTGAAAAATATATCAAGATGACAAACATAAACTATTTTGTGTTCCACACGTAAAATCAAGATCTCGAGACATTAGTCTTGCCTAAATTGGGTGCTAAATAGTCAATCTGATGTAGTTGTAAATGTTTGGAATTTTATTCTTGATTTACATTCAAATTGCTACAATCTGGATCTGAAAGTTGTATGAAAATAATAAACCAAAATATTAAACTATGTCCCTTTTTTATACACAGGATGAAATCAGCCAGGAGGAGGGTCAGGAAACTGTCAGGCAGGAGGAGGCAGGGCCCACTGTGAGCCAGGAGGAGGCAGGGCCCAGTGGCAGCCAGGAGGTGGCAGGGCCCAGTGGCAGCCAGGAGGTGGCAGGGCCCAGTGACAGACAGGAGGTGGCCGGCCCGAGGAGAACCACAAGATCACAGGTGCCTCCCATCCGACTTCCCAAAAGAAGCAGGAGGGACAGGACCACGAGTGAGGCAGCAATGGCCCTTATTTGAGAGGCCCATGCCACCCTCCAGGAGCCCACATCCCCTGAAGAGGCCATTGCCGGCCTAGTGGAGGCCAAGTTCAAGGTGATGAGCATGGAGCAACGCCTCCTATGCGAGCCCCTGCTTATCACCTTGCTGAACAAGGGGGTGATGGAGAAAATTACCCCCAATACGGCCATATGTGAGGTGGCACAACTATCCCAACCTCAACCTCCTCCTGCACCTCCACCTTCTTCTTCTGCCCCACCCCCTTCTCCTCCACCTCCTCCTCCACCTCCACCTTCTTCTTCTGCGCCACCCCCTTCTCCTCCACCTCCTCCTCCTCCTGACAGGAGTACCCCTCCAGTGGCCCAGCCTCCAGCCACACAAAGAAGGAAGGCTGCAGGGAAGGCTGCAGGGAAGGCTGCCAAGAAGACGAGGAAGTGACGGCCTTGCTTCATTGTGGTCGGACAGAAGGCAGCCTGTTGTAGTACCACAGACTTGGGACATATATATCACCTGCTGCTGTTCCTGACCTCTGGGAGGCCAGCATCAGATTGTGCTCAGAACTGTTGGCCTTCTCAAGCTCCCAATTTTAGTGTCCACACAGGGTTGATGTGTGCTCTGGGGTCCCATGGATGCACAAATGGCAGCAGGTTCTCCAGGGCTGACTTCTCTTTTTTTTTTTTTTAAACATGAATAAATGTTATTTTTGTTTAAGTTCATACTTGACTATGTTTATTTTTACAATTTTTTAATTTAGCTTTGGAGTAAGCAGATACATTTGACAGCCAAAAAAAGGGACAGATAACAACCCCCCAAAAAACAATAAAATAATAATGTAAAAAATATAGGGTGTAAAATTTACAATTTAAAAAAACAAATATACAATGGAAGATCACTAGCAAAACATTGCCAAATTAAAATTAACATCTGTTAGAAAAATCTAAAACAGTAAAATATTCAGAAGATCTTGCACGATATAATACACCTAAATCTTCTTATGCCCCATACACACGATTGTTTTTCTTGCCATTTTTTTTCTTGCCGTTTTTCACGTCGTTTTTTTTCATGTTTCCTCTCAAGCCTGTCTTGCGTACACACGATCATTTTAAAAAACGATCAAGCAAAGCGCAGTGACGTATACCACGTACGACGGCACTATAAAGGGGAAGTTCCGCTCGAATGGAGCCACCCTTCATGTTAGTAAAGTTTGTTGAGCAACGATTCGCGCTTTTCAGCCTTGTGCTTTTCAGTCCGTTACTGCGTGACGAATGTGCTATCTCCATTACGAACGCTAGTTTTACCAGAACGAGCGCTCCCATCTCATACTTGATTCTGAGCATGCGCGTTTTTTTTCACGTCGTTAAAGCATACACACTATCGTTTTTCACGTCGTTAAAAAAAATGACATGAAAAACGACGTGAAAAAAGAGAGCATGTTCGAAATTTTTAATGGCCGTTTTTCACGTCCTTAAAAATGCTCTGGAGCATACACACGATCATTTTTAATGGCCATTTTTAAAAATGGCATTTTTAACGGCATGAAAAACGATCGTGTATATGGGGCATATCAGCAGCAAAAGAAGTTCATTCGTTTTGATTAATGTAACATTCTAAAGAAGATTTCAATGCACAACATTTAAACGATGAAATAATTTAGAGCGTGACGAATGTGCTCTCTCCATTACGAAGGCTTGATTTAGCTGAGGATGCGCTCCCGTCTCATACTTGATTCTGAGCATGCGCGCTTTTGGAAGAGTCGTAAAAGCATACACACGAACCATTTTCTCGTCACAAAACAGGCCGACGAGAAACACGACGAGGAAATCTTGAATCCTGACGAGAAAATAGAGAGCAGGTTCTCTATTTTCTCGTCGAGATTCACGGCAATTTTCTCATCGTAAAACCATACACACGAACGGTTTTCTCGACAAGAAAGCTCTTGCTGCACTTTTCTTGCCAGTTTTGGACGAGAAACTCGGTCGTGTGTACGAGGCTTTACTCTAATTATTTTTTGTTTCAGTAATGTAAAAATTCCGCATTCAATGTACCTACCTTATCCAATTACCTGTGTTGGCAAAATGTAACAATGGTGATAATGAATGGTATTTATAACATTGGCAAAGTCCCTTTAACCATCATAGACATATAATAAGCTGTCTGCTTATTGGTATCCCATGGGACATCAGTTACATGCATTGGCATCATTACACTTAAACCCATATAATGAATCCTCTGAGGCTTGTCAAATAGTTATGAATGTGCCTAAATATTGAATAGGGTAACTTATATGCACTATTACATAAATATTAATTTCATGTGACAGATTCTTCTATAAAATGCATATTTTTTGAATGGTGACTCATTATCATCCCCATTGCCATTATCATCACTTAAAAAATAAGCCTGTCAATTTGCCAGCTAAAAAGTATGTAGCGCAGACCAAGGACTGGTCTGGCTGTTTGGTCCCAGGTTTCATTCCCTGATAGGCACATAGCAGCCAGGCATGCTGCATTTTCACAGTCACTCAAGTCAAATATGAGGCCTTAAATGTCTTTTTGAAGTTTATTGTGCTAAAAGAACTGAGATGAGGCTGTGCCTTGGGATACTCCAAAACTGGTAGCAAACTGTAGTTGAGGACTCTAAAGCCCTGTACACACGATCAGATTTCCTATGGATTCTAATCCGATGGATTTTTCCATCGGAAATCCGATGAAGCTGACTTCCATCAGTCTTGCCTACACACCATCAGTCAAAAATACGACCATCCCAAACGCCGTGACGTAAAACACTCTGACGAGCCGAGAAAAATTAAGTTCAATGCTTCTGAGCATGCGTCGACTTGATTCTGAGCATGCATGGGTTTTTTCTCCGATGGAGTTCCACACAGACGATCGGAATTTGCTATCGTTTTTTTGCCCATCGGATAAATTTAAAACATGTTCTATTTTTTCTCACCGATGGAAAAAAGACAGATGGGGCCCATACACGATCCGTTTGTCCGATGAAAAATGTCCATCGGACTGTTTTCATCTGTAAAACCGATCGTGTGTACACAGCTTAAGGGGTCTTTTACACGGAAGTTCCGTATGTGTGTTTTTCATCCATCCAGATGAAAAACGGGGTTAGCGGATCCGCTGATATCCGATGACATCCATCTCCGCTATGCTCCGTTTATCATGACGGAGTAAAACCCTATTTTTTCCTTGTTTTTTTTTTTTTTTTATAATTCAAATTTTATTAAACATTTTCTTTTACATATATTACAAACATATATACATACCATTCATTTCTTTCATAAACCGTATAAAAATGGGAAAGCCCCACCCCCCGTCATGCGAGAGAAGGGAAAGAAAAGAGAGGGCGAGCGAGAGAGGGCGAGCGAGAGAGAAAAAAAAAAAAAAGGGGGGGGGGAGAACCCCCTCCCATCCCACCCCCCTCATCTCTATTCAACGTGAATATCATATATCCTACCTCTCGATCCAATTACAGTGCTCTCTGTACTATAAGACATAGTTTATTATTAATGTGTGTATGTGACCTTACAAAACCCCCCCCCTCCCCACCCTTATTTAGTGTGTCTGTTATCTACTTGCTATCTAGGAATTATCAAACCAATCATTATATATCATATGTGTATTATTAATTCTTATTCATATAAAGAACGCAAGGGGGGGGGGGGGAGTTTGGGACTTTAAATGAGGTGCATATGTGGTGCACCTCCATCCCTGATTCAAAAAAATATAAATGGAAGTTTGGGACTTTGAGTGAGACTGTAGACATGGTGTAGGTAAAAAAGGTACATGTTTATTCAAAATAAAACGCATGAACATCTTCAAACAGAAATCACATAGAAGGAAAAACATTCTGGTTGATGCGATTCCCTAGAGTTACACACACATAAGTATGGGTATGCACAATATAAGCAACAAGGTACATCAGTGTGTGACCAGGTGCCACACAGTGATCCGTATGGATAATGGAATACATTTTGTGAATAACATATGTACAGATATCACATGGCAACAAGCGCTAAAGACATGAAAAAATGAGCATATAAAACCAGTAAGAGCATAAGTAAATGATTATGTTGTCAACTGAGTTGATACGTTTTCTGATTTTCCCGACGCGTTTCGTGTATAAGTTACACTCTTCAGGGGCTAATGCTCAGGACATCTAAAAAATATAATACAGTGTAAATAACTAAATCTGGTTGCTGGTCAAAGGAGATAGGTGATGGAACACAAAAGCCCATCTTGGGTACTTACATGGAATCTGGTACAATGGGTGTGGTACATATGGAGCCCTGACCAAAGATAAGTCCGTCATGGGAGCTGAGGTGATATATAGCCGCACTTAGGCAGGGTGTACTATTGCAGCCCTCCCAAGAACACCAGAACATGCAGTGTTGATGTTAATAAAAATTGAACCAGAGGTGGCTGCCAAGGGCAATCTAAAAAAATAACACAAAAAATAAAAATGTCAAAACATGTTCATGCCCGGTGAGGGAAGGACCACAATGGGGAAATAAAGGGTGAAATGACCTGATGCTCAAATCCCAGGAGACCCAAAAATGCAGGGACCGATCCATGAACCATGCAGTATGGCATCTCAGGATAGTGGTGGAGGTGTATTTGGGGAAGGTTGATATAAGAGCACTCCACACAGGTGCAGGCTAATCATCACCAGCATTGTGTAGGCAATAGAGAACACCCCACACACACAGGTGCAGACTAATAATCACCAGCATCATGCAGGCAAAGCGTAAGCCAGGAGGAACCCCCGACGTGGGTGGGGGAACGCCCACAGAGGAGCTCGTGTCTCCAAGCTGCGCCGGCTGAGATGGATGAACGCACGCTCAGTGTCAAGACGCCAACATGTGACGTCCCACGCTGGGCGGGACGCATGACGCCGATGCGCTGTGTGCCCGGACCCCACCATCACACAACCCACCGCCCGTGTGGGCGGGGGAAGGGGGACAGCAAAGCAGATGCGCAGAGCGCATCGCAGCTCCCAAATGACAGACATAAAAAAGCCAGGGACATGCATGAGACCAAACCCCAATCCCAGAACCATGGTAAAACGCATGTATGCTGCCCATTCTCATGGACATGGATGAACCATGTCCTGAGAGAGCACAGCCTCAATAAGGCACATTACCTAATGGGGCTTGGCAACCTAACACCTGGGTGGCAGGGGAAAACTGCCTACCCTGTCTAACAGTCTCCATCCCTATTGAAAGAACGCAAGGGGGGGGGGAGTTTGGGACTTTAAATGAGGCGCATATGTGGTGCACCTCCATCCCTGATTCAAAAAAATATAAATGGAAGTTTGGGACTTTGAGTGAGACTGTAGACATGGTGTAGGTAAAAAAGTTCTCTATTGCCTACACAATGCTGGTGATGATTAGCCTGCACCTGTGTGGAGTGCTCTTATATGAACCTTCCCCAAATACACCTCCACCACTATCCTGAGACGCCATACTGCATGGTTCATGGATCGGTCCCTGCATTTTTGGGACTCCTGGGATTTGAGCATCAGGTCATTTCACCCTTTATTTCCCCATTGTGGTCCTTCCCTCACCGGGCATGAACATGTTTTGACATTTTTATTTTTTGTGTTATTTTTTTAGATTGCCCTTGGCAGCCACCTCTGGTTCAATTTTTATTAACATCAACACTGCATGTTCCGGTGTTCTTGGGAGGGCTGCAATAGTACACCCTGCCTAAGTGCGGCTATATATCACCTCAGCTCCCATGACGGACTTATCTTTGGTCAGGGCTCCATATGTACCACACCCATTGTACCAGATTCCATGTAAGTACCCAAGATGGGCTTTTGTGTTCCATCACCTATCTCCTTTGACCAGCAACCAGATTTAGTTATTTACACTGTATTATATTTTTTAGATGTCCTGAGCATTAGCCCCTGAAAAGTGTAACTTATACACGAAACGCGTCGGGCAATCAGAAAACGCATCAACTCAGTTGACAACATAATCATTTACTTATGCTCTTACTGGTTTTATATGCTCATTTTTTCATGTCTTTAGCGCTTGTTGCCATGTGATATCTGTACATATGTTATTCACAAAATGTATTCCATTATCCATACGGATCACTGTGTGGCACCTGGTCACACACTGATGTACCTTGTTGCTTATATTGTGCATACCCATACTTATGTGTGTGTAACTCTAGGGAATCACATCAACCAGAATGTTTTTCCTTCTATGTGATTTCTGTTTGAAGATGTTCATGCGTTTTATTTTGAATAAACATGTACCTTTTTTACCTACACCATGTCTACAGTTTCACTCAAAGTCCCAAACTTCCATTTATATTTTTTTATTCATATAAAGTGACCCTTCTGCCCTTCTCAAAAAAAAAAAAAATTCCCCTTCCCTTTCTCTCTCTTAAATTCCCCGTCCCCCCCTCTCTCTCCCGCCCTCCCCCCCGGATACCACCCCCCCCCCACTCAGGCGGACGGGTGAAGATGCCGGGGGAGGGGGAAGGCCCCCCCACATACATCACAACTTAACTCCAATACATACTTTTAAAAATGTTGCAGTCTATCCTGTATATATACCATCATATTTTGTTTCCTTTGGGGGGGTCATGGGATAATATCTTGTCTATACCACTTATCTTTTCTGTTGTTATATTCTTAACCTTTTTCCATTTCTATTTCTGGGGCATATAAATCCCATCCTGTCCATATTTCCCTATGTTCCTCCTGTTGATTTCTTATCTTATACACCCACCTTTCTGCTTCCCTTATTATATCTACTTCCTTTTTCCATTCTATCATAGTGGGACATGTTACCTGCTTCCAGTACTTAGGTATTAGTTTCTTTGCAGCATTTAATAGATGCGGTAATACACTTTTTTTATATAATTTCATTGTGCTCGTAGTTCCATGAAACAGGACATGCAAGGGATTGGAATCTATGGGTATACTTGATAGCTTCTTAATCCATGGTAATACCTTATCCCAGAAGATTCTTATTTTAGGGCAGGACCACCAAATATGCAAAAATGTACCTTGCTCCTTGCATCCTCTCCAACAGAGGCTGTCTGCTGTCGGATATATCTGTGCCAGACGCATCGGAGTTTGGTACCACCTAGTCATGAATTTATATGACATCTCTTGAATAGATGAACTTATAGAAGATGAATAGGTTGCTTCTATAAAAAAATTTTTTTGTGTTACTGTGAATATAAATCCCAGTTCCTTCTCCCATTCTCGAACAAAGTATGGGATTATGATATTTTTTTTCTCACTCAGGACCAATTTGTACATCTGGGACAACATGTGCCGGGTTCCCATCTTCCCTGCACATATCGCCTCAAACGTCGTCATTGAGTCCCGTGTCCTGATCTGGGGTTCTAGTTTTTTAAAGAAATTACTCATCTGCTTGTATCTCCATCCTGCCATTACCATATCTCCTTGTGTTGCTATAAGTTCTAATTGGGATATTAAATAACCTCCAGGAGCATACCGTGAGCACATTGTATTCCCCTCTGACTCCCATGGACCTAATGCTCCTCTTTCTTCCCCTGGGGGGAACCAGGGGTAGCCCCCTAGAGGGGCCAATGGTGATGTCCTGGGTGCATACTTGCCATTTTTATTCATTCTATCCCATATTGCAAGTGTGTTTAATGTCAGTGGTGATGTCCATTTTGAGAGTCCCCTAAACTTGAAGGGTATCCATGGGGCTCCTGCCAGGTTCCTACCGGCCATATTTCCCTCCATCAAAACCCATGCTTTTGTTCTGAGCGTCTTGACACCAATTTGTAATACGTACTAGTGTCATTGCTTTATAATAAAGATTTATATCTGGGAGTCCCATTCCTCCTTCCTTTCTATTTCTACGCAGGATATCATATGCTATTCTGGCATTCCTGTCCTTCCAAACAAAGGACGTGAATGCTTTACGGATTTTTAAAAAAAATATTTGGGGTAATGCCATGGGTACAGTGTGTCAGGGTCACCTGTGGCCAGGTGACAGATGCACACCGTAGGGGGACAGGAGTGCACCGCGAGGTAGTGAACCCTATGGCTGGCTTCTGCGGATAGGAAACTGGGTGGTTGTGGAAAGCGGGACCAGAGGAGCACAACCGGGATCCCAACGGAAGCGAGAGCCAAGATTCCCCAGGGCGCGGAGTCTAAGACCCAGCTGGTCTTCTCCAGGGCCTCTAGTGGTGAGGATGTTACGCTGCAGGCTGGGACCAGGTCGCGGCCCCTGGAGTTTCCTAGCTCACGCCCCGTAGGATAAGGGGAAAAGAGGGGAAGCAGCAGCACACGATAAAGAGAACCGAATAACAAGCTGAAGGTCAGGGGCCACAAGCAGACAAGGATAACGAAGAACGAGCCGAAGGTCAAGGGTCACGAGTGAACAGGGATAGTCGGGGACAAGCCAATAACGTAACAGAGAGACAGACGTAGCACACGGCAGGCAGGAACCCAAACACACAATGCCTAACAAACACGTTGATCAGCAAAGCAGGCTTGCAGTGCACAGGTTAATATAGTGTTCAGTGATAGGGCCTGGGGTGGAGTCAGGCTGGGAGGAGATTATAAAGGAAGCCAGGTGAAGGAGGTCTGGTCTCTAGATGAACACATGAGGAGGAAGGTAAGATGGCAGACAGACATTAATGCATATCCATGACAGTACCCTCCCTCTTACGAGGCCTCCCCCTTCCCCGCCTGGGCCCAGGTTTAGAGGGAAACTTCAGATGAAACTCCTTTAACAGACGAGGTGCAAAGACCTCAGATGCAGTGATCCAAGACCTCTCCTCAGGACCAAACCCTTTCCAATGAACGAGGTACTGAAGAACGCCTTTACAGAGTCGGGAGTCCAGAATTTGACTGATCTCGTACTCCTGATTATCCTCAGAGACAGGCGCCACGGTAGGGAGAGGACGAGAGAATTTATTGAGGACTAAAGGCTTTAGAAGAGCAACATGAAAGGAGTTAGTGATTTTACGGCTCTTAGGAATCTGGAGTTTGAAACAAACCGGATTCAGTTTAGCAGTTACCGTGTATGGACCGATGAATCGTGGAGCAAACTTCAGAGAAGGAACTCGGAGCTTGATGTTCCTGGTAGAGAGCCAGACTTTGTCCCCTGGCTGAAGAGAAGGCGGTTTACGCCTGCGGCGGTCGGCAAAGCCTTTGAATTTTTCAGCAGCTGCCCGGAGGGAATCATGAACGTGACCCCAAACGGAATTGAGAGACTCCTGAACCGAAGCCAAAGCTGGAATGTCTGGAGAACAGATCATGGGAAGAGGAAGTTGAGGGTGTTTTCCATAAACTGTGAAAAAGGGTGTCTTCTGCGAACTGGTATTCACATGATTGTTATGGGAGAATTCTGCCCACGGGAGTAGAGAGGACCAATCGTCATGGTGAGAAGACACAAAGGTGCGAAGAAAGACCTCTAACTCCTGATTAACCCTCTCAGTCTGTCCATTGGATTGGGGATGGTAAGAAGAAGAAAAATCCAAGACAATATTGAGGGATTTGCAAAAGGCTCTCCAAAAACGAGACGTGAATTGGACTCCCCTGTCGGAAACAATATGAGAAGGCACCCCATGTAGGCGGAGAATTTCCCGAATGAAAATGGGAACCAAGGCAGGGGCAGAAGGAAGACCAGGAAGAGGAACAAAATGAGCCATCTTGGAGAATCGATCGATTACCACCCAAATGACTGTATTATTCTCAGACAGTGGGAGATCGGTGATAAAATCCATGGCAATATGGACCCAGGGTTCCTTAGGAATGGGCAAGGGCATGAGGAGACCAGCAGGAGCTTGTGTGGAGGATTTGGACTGAGCACAGACATGACAAGCTTTAACGTAGTCTTTGACGTCTGAGCGGAGATTAGGCCACCAGTAGTGACGACTGATGAGTAGGAAGGATCGGAGGAATCCAGAATGCCCTGCCACCTTGGAATCATGTCCCCAACGAAGGATCTTAGCTCTTAGCTCAGTGGGGACAAAGGTCTTACCAGGCGGAATTTTAGACTTCAGGGTGGTAGAGTGGGCAACAATGCATGAGGTGGGAATGATCGGCTCAGGTTCAGGGGCGGACTCCTCGTCCAAAGTGTCAAATGACCTAGAGAGCGCATCAGCCCGACCGTTGCAGGAACCAGGTTTGTAGGTAATCGTGAAATTAAAACGGGCAAAGAAGAGACTCCACCTGGCCTGTCTAGGATTCAGACGTTTAGCATTCTGTAGATACTGTAAATTCTTGTGATCGGTATAGATCGTTATGGAGTGAGGGGAACCCTCCAAGAGATGACGCCACTCCTCTAACGCCAATTTAATTGCGAGAAGTTCCCGATCACCGATGGCATAATTCCTCTCTGCCTGAGAATTTTTTTTGGAGAAGAACGCACATGGTTGGCGTCTCTTCTCAAAGATTTGAAGAAGCACAGCTCCCACCCCCATTGAAGAAGCGTCCACTTCAATAAAAAAATGCATTCCCAGGATTTGGTCTCCTCAAGAGGGGGCCAGAAACAAAGGCCTGTTTCAGGTTGTGAAATGCAGAGACAGCTTCGGGAGGCCAGTCTCTGGCATTCACACCCTTCTTGGTCAAAGCGATAATAGGCGCGGCAATGGAAGAGTAATTCCTTATGAACTGCCTATAATAATTAGTGAAGCCAAGAAAGCGCTGTGTGGCCTTGAGGCTAGCAGGAAGAGGCCAGTTGGTGATAGCCAAGACCTTCCCAGGGTCCATACGAAGCCCCGAACATGAGACGAAGCACCCCAAAAACAGGACCTCAGAACATTCAAAGGAACATTTCTCCAGCTTGGCATAGAGATTGTTCTCTCTAATGCCTCGTACACACGATCGTTTTTAACCACTTAACAACCACCTGCCGACAAATAACGTCGACAAGGTGGTTGCTTAACTCTGGGAGGACGTTATATAACGTCCTCCCAGAATCGCGCTCCCGCGCGCCCCCTGGGGCGCGCACACGGGAAACTCCGTGACCGCCGGGTCCAGAGGACCCGGCGGATCACGAATCGCGGTAAATCGCCGCTGATAGCGGCCGTTTACCACGTGATCGCTCCGTCAAATGACGGAGCAATCACTTGTAAACAGACCGGCGTCATTTGATGACGCCGGTTCCTCCCTCCCCTCTCTGTACCGATCGGTACAGTGTGAGAGGGGAGGGGGAGGGAGCGGATGGCAGCAGCAGCACTGTGGGCTGGATCTGTGACAATTGCAGTCACAGATCCAGCCATCCATCCATCCCTGCTCAGCCATCCCTGTGCAATACCCTGTCAATACTCTGCAATACACCCTGTGCAATACTCTGCAATACACCCTGCCAATACTCTGCAAAATACTCTGCAATACCCTGGTGCAATACACTGCAATACCCTGGTGCAATACTCTGCAATACCCTGCGCAATACTCTGCAATACCCTGGTGCAATACTCTGCAATACCCTGGTGCAATACTCTGCAATACTCTGCAATACCCTGCGCAATACTCTGCAATACCCTGGTGCAATACTCTGCAATACCCTGTGCAATACTCTGCAATACCCTGGTGCATAATACCCTGCGCAATACTCTGCAATACCCTGTGCAATACTCTGCAATACCCTGCGCAATACTCTGCAATACCCTGCGCAATACCCTGCAAAATACTCTGCAATACCCTGCAATACCCTGCGCAATACTCTGCAAAATACTCTGCAATACCCTGCACAATACTCTGCAATACCCTGCACAATACTCTGCAATACCCTGCGCAATACCCTGCACAATACTCTGCAATACTTTGCAATACCCTGCACAATACTCTGCATCACCCTGCGCAATACTCTGCAAAATACTCTGCAAAATACTCTGCAATACCCTGCGCAATACTCTGCAATACCCTGCGCAATACTCTGCAATACCCTGCGCAATACTCTGCAATACCCTGCGCAATACTCTGCAATACCCTGCACAATACTCTGCAATACCCTGCACAATACTCTGCAATACCCTGCACAATACACCCTGTGCAATACTCTGCAATACCCTGCGCAATACTCTGCAATACCCTGTGCAATACCCCCTGTGCAATACCCCATGCAATGCCCTGCCATACTCCGCAATGCCCTGCCATACTCCGCAATGCCCTGCCATACTCCGCAATGCCCGGCACTACTCTGCAATAACCACTTCCAGCCCGCCGGCCGTCATATGACGTCCTTGACTTTGTGCGGGGATTTCTGAATGATGCTTGCAGCTACAGGCATCATTCAGATATTAGCTTTTTCAGCCGGCGATTCCCTACACCATAAGAACAATCATAGCGGCTGTTCCGCCGCTTGATCATTCTTACGGGAGGCGAGAGGGGATGTCCCCCCCCTCCCGCCGCCCTCCAGTGCTCCTACCGACTCACCGCTACGATCAAAGCCAGGATTGTTTTTTTTTTTTTTTTTTTTTTCAGGCTTACCAGCCTAGAGGTGAGATGTGGGGTCTTATTGACCCCATATCTCACTGTAAAGAGGACCTGTCATGCCATATTCCTATTACAAGGGATGTTTACATTCCTTGTAATAGGTATAAAAGTGATCAAAAAAAATTTTGGGGCAGAAAAACATGTCAAACTAAAATAAATAAAGTAAAATGAACAATAAAAAAATATATATTTTTTTAAAGCGCCCCTGTCCCCGTGAGCTTGCATACAGAAGCGAACGCATACGTAAGTCCCGCCCACATATGAAAACGGTTTTCAAACCACATATGTGAGGTATCGCCGCGAACGTTAGAGCGAGAGCAATAATTTTGTCCCTAGACCTCCTCTGTAACTCAAAACATGTAACCATTAAAAATATTTAAAGCGTCGCCTATGGGGATTTTTAAGTAGCGAAGTTTGGCGCCATTCCACAAGCGTGTGCAATTTTTAAGGGTGACATGTTAGGTTTCTATTTACTCGGCGTAACTTCATCTTTCACATTATGCAAAAACATTGGGCTAACTTTACTGTTTTTTTTTTTTTAAGCACAAAACATTTTTTTCCCGTAAAAAAACGCGTTAAAAAAATTGCTGCGCAAATATCGTGCGAGATAAAAAGTTGCAACAACCACCATCATATTCTCTAAGGTCTTTTCTAAAAAAACATATATAATGTTTTGGGGTTCTATGTAATTTTATAGCAAATAAATGATGATTTTTACATGTAGGAGAGAAATGTCAAAATTGGCCTGGGTGCTCCAGAACGCCTGAAGGGGCTCCCTGCATGTTGGGCCTCTGTATGTGGCCACGCTGTGTAAAAGTCTCACACATGTGGTATCGCCATACTCGGGAGTAATAGCAGAATGTGTTTTGGGGTGTAATTTGTGGTATGCATATGCTGTGTGTGAGAAATAACCTGCTAATATGACAATTTTGTTAAAAAAAAAAAGAGAAAAAAAAAATCTTGATTTTGCAAAGAATTGTGGGAAAAAATTACAACTTCAAAAAACTCACAATGCCTCTTTCTGAATACCCGAATGTCTTCTTTCCAAAAAGGGGTCATTTGGGGGGTATTTGTACTTTTCTGGCAAGTTAGGGTCTCAAGAAATGAGATCGGCCGTCAGTACTTCAGGTGTGATCAATTTTCAGATATTGGCACCATAGCTTGTGGACTCTATAACTTTCACAAAGACCAAATAATATGCACCAATTTGTTCTTATTTTTACCAAAGATATGTAGCAGTATAAATTTTGGCCAAAATTTATGAAGAAAAAATAGTCATTTGCAAAATTTTATAACGGAAACGAAAAAAAAAACATTTTTTTACAGAATTTTCAGTCTTTTTTCTCTTATAGCGCAAAAAATAAAAAACCCAACAGTGATTAAATACCACCAAAAGAAAGCTCTATTTGTGTGAAAAAAAGGACAAAAAATTCATATGGGTACAATGTTGTATGACTGAGTAATTGTCATTCAAAATGTGAGAGCACCGAAAGCTGAAAATTGGTCTGGTTATTAAGGGGGTTTAAAGTGCCCAGTGGTCAAGTGGTTAATGTCATTTTTTAAACCGAC
This sequence comes from Rana muscosa, assembly GCA_029206835.1. Classification (NCBI taxonomy): domain Eukaryota; kingdom Metazoa; phylum Chordata; class Amphibia; order Anura; family Ranidae; genus Rana; species Rana muscosa. The sequence continues at coordinate 2,602,677 of CM055126.1, read as the reverse complement.
GTTTTTCTCCTCGTTTTTTTTCATGTTTCCTCTCAAGCCTGCCTTGCGTACACACCATCATTAAAAAAAACGATCAAGCAAAGCGCAGTGACGTTCAACACGTACGACGGCACTATAAAGGGGAAGTTCCGATCGAATGACGCCACCCTTTGGAACGCTTTTGCTAATTCCGTGTTTCCGCGTGTTAGTAAAAGTTTGGTGAGAGACGATTCGCGCTTTTCAGTCTTCGTGCTTTGAAGATCGTTTTCGGGAGTTCAGATTGCGCCTGTGGGTTCGTATCTGTTTAGCACTGCTTGTAGTCAGTTCGTATCTGTTTATTCAGTGCGGCCTGCTCTGCACGTTCGTGTTTTTCAGCTTGTTCTTCATAGGCCTTGCTGTTCTTCCGTGCGTTCTTCTAGTACATTCTGTTCAGCCGACCGTTATCTAGCCATGTTGCGGCTACGTACTCGTCATAGAGTTCGTGCTGTAGTTGGTGCAGGGGCTCATGCTGTATCCCGACTCCATGCCATGAGCAGGGTCAGGAGGAGTTCATGGACCAAGAATTGGTTGCTCCAGCGGCACCAATTCTGTCACATGCCTTTGTTGCGGGAGATCAGGGAGAATAATCCTGATGATTTCAGGAATTTTCTCAGGATGTCTGACCCCGTATTTCAGCAGCTGTTGGCTTTGGTGTCCCCCTATATTACCAGGCAGGACACCGTTATGCGGGAAGCCATCAGTGCTGAGCAGAGGCTCATCGCCACGTTGCGATACCTGGCTACTGGGAGAAGCCTGCAGGACCTTAAGTTCTCCACAGGCATATCCCCTCAGGCTCTGGGGATCATTATACCAGAGACTTGTTCTGCCATCCTTCAAGTTTTGCAGGAGGACTATATTAAGGTAAGTGTTCTTCTTCAAAAATTCACATTGTATGGTTTTTATTTTGGGATATTTTTAATTTGCTTTATTTGCAGTCCCTAATTCACATGATTCTTAGCTGCAGGGAATGTCCCCTTTCTCCCCATGTTTTATTATTTAAAGTTTGGTGTTTGAGGCCTACCTGTAAATTTGGCTTACCTAACCTCTCCAGCATGCTATCCTGGGGCCATACCTACCTTGCCTAGTCATTTCCATGTTTTTTATTATATGTTCCATCGTAGTGCTTTACCCAAAACGCACCCTAAATTTTGCCGAGGAATGTTTCATTTTTGTTAACTTCAATACAGAGTGCTACAGCCTTCATGTGTGATATTCCCAACTCATCTTCAACCCTCCCCCCCCCCCCCCCCATAATTATTATTTTTTTTTTTTCTTGCTTCCAATTTTTTATGTTTTTAACAGTTTCTACCAATGTTGGCCATGAATGTGTGTATGAAATCAGCTTTCAATGTTTCTGGCTCCAAGTATTAATTTGTTATTTCTTTAATTCCACAGTTCCCTTCTTCGCCACATGAATGGCAGAATGTGGCTTCCGAGTTTGCCCAGCGATGGAACTTTCCGAACTGTGGAGGAGCCATCGACGGCAAACATGTTCGGGTCGTCCCACCACCCCATTCGGGATCCTTTTATTATAACTATAAGGGGTTCCACAGCGTCGTGATGATGGCAGTGGTGTCGGCCACCTACGAGTTCCTCTATGTGGACGTTGGCAAGAATGGCAGGATGTCTGATGGAGGAGTTTTTGCCCAGACGGAGTTTGGAGAAGGGCTCCTTTTGGATCTGCTGGCCTTGCCACCAGCGGAGCAGAATGTGGAGGGACTACCTTTTGTGTTTGTGGCGGATGAGGCGTTTGGCCTGGGACCCCATTTGATGAGGCCATTCCCACAACGCACCCTCACCCCTGAGAGGAGGGTTTTCAATTATCGGCTGGCCAGAGCCAGAAGGGTGGTGGAAAATGCGTTTGGGATCATGGCCAGCCGATTTCGCCTCTTCCTTACCTCCATCCACCTTGCCCCATACAAATGGAACCATGTGCTTATGATGTGCTGTGTGCTGCATAATTTCCTAAGGGTGCATTCAACGAGTTATATATCTTTGAGTGGGCCTGAGGCCTCTTTAATCAATGCCGAAACTTTGGTGGCCCTGGAACCTGGCCGTTCTGGCTTGGCCCCCCCAACCGGACGTGAGGTCCGTAACCAATATGTGGACTATTTTATGGGTAGGGGGGCCATTGAAATGCCAGACAATCTCTAATAATTTTAAACCAAAAAAATAAAACTTTTAAAAAAAGTAAAGATTGGTTTGTCATTTTTATTGTATAATGTTTGATGTTTCTGGTAGGTTTACCTAGTGCATTTGTTTTGCCATGTGGATTAAAAAATCTTTTAATTAGCCTTCATTGTCAGTGTAAACACCAAACATTGATTAGTTCACTCAGCACCACATTTACATAATGAAGCCACAATGATTTGTTATGTAAAAATACCTTTATTTTTTTTGTTTAGGTGGGCAACTTCCATAGAAATGTGGATGTTCCCTTAATTTCAGGTGTATTAAAACGCATGACCAGCCATGCATAAACAAACTATAGTTCTCCAAATTTTGAAAAAGCTAAACATGTGCTAGTCATTAAAGGGTAAAATAACCCAAAAAAATTGAAATCTCTGCAAGTAAAACGTTATTTGGTGTAAAAACATTAGACACGCCCAAGCACAGCCATGATATTTTGGAGCCTTTCCTCCACCCGCTTTGTATTTGCCCTGATCTCTCGCAAATCTCCCTTAATTTTTTCGAGGTCACGACAGCAGACCATCAGGTATTGGATCAGGATCTGGGCACTGTGATGTGACAACTTATTGGGGTCTTCGGCCAGAACTGCACCTAAAAGTAAAAAGAAATATGTAGGATAGAATATGTAGGCCTACATCTATTTAACATGCATGTGTCTGGTTTCTCTCTGACCTGTGGTGGTGCCACTTTCAACTTCCACAACATCACATTCCTCTCCATCCTGGGGTTCTGGGGGTATTGTTGTAGGTATTGCAATTCTCGTCTCATCTGAGGTAGCTTTTCGAATCCCTAGGGAGATTGAAATAAAAGGAATAGTTTCATTAGTAGCGACTCAATTTTGCTAAAATAAGAAACATGGAAAAAAACTTTTTAATCATTCTTTTGAAGCATGCTCCATTTTAATTTTTAACCCCTGTGCCAACCGGGACAAATGATTGGATACATAGGCCAAAACAGAGCATATAACATTTTGTGAACAAATTTGAAACATTGTAACACCCCAAAGTATCTACACTGGATCACCTGTGTGTGACTCCCTCAAGCTTTTTGGCTTTAGGCCCCCACTTGTACTACTGCGTTCAGATGTTTCATCAGCTGCTGAGCATTCACTCCCTTTAACATTACCATGCATATCGTTTTTCAAAATGAACAAATCTCCTTTGGATTAGCACACCAAAAATAAGTGTGGCCCAAATGTTCTCCCCCAAATAAACAAAAAAACATGGGTGTTCACACTGGATGATCCTAAAACATTGTTTGAGGAACTGTACGGAGAAAGAGGTAAAATACGTCCGTTTACTATGCGGACGAACCTAAAAAAGATGGTATCTTTCAGTGTACTATATGAAAGTTAAAAATACACGACAGAATACAAGAAAATAATATGTACCATGGAAACTCAAAAAAAACAACTTACTTTTTAATATAACTTTCTTGATTCTTTTATATTGGTCGGCCTCCCGCAACTTCAGATCTGACCATCGTTTTCTGAGCTGTTCCTTCGTTCTGCACACCCCGAATTTTTGGTGGAGACTTTTGACCACTTTGCCCATAATTCTGGACTTGACCAGATTAGGCCTTTTATACGGACCATGCTTGGCATCATAATCCCCCTTCTTTAAAATGGCGACCATCTCCACCATTTCCTCGAATGACATGTTGGATGCCTTATATCTCCTGGGTCTTGATTTGGGCTCCTCTGTAATTTCATCCTCTGTAGAGGTAATCTCAGCCACCTGTGTCTCCGCCATGTTTTGTTCAGCACTACAAGCGAGAAGGGGCGGGGAAAGTACAATATCGAACGTCAGGGGCGGGGAAAGCGTGCAGAGTTTCACGCATGCGCTGTGTATATAAAGTGAAGATCCATGTCTGGGAAATACGTTCATTTTTCGGGAGAGAGAGTTAGCAACGAACATCGTGACCAAGGTACCTAACAATTTTACTTTTTGAGGTTCATCAGACGAGGAGATTTGTGTGCTCAAAATATGTAGATAATGCACAGTTGAGGAATGTTGCCTGAAATATATTTTTATTTTGGTTTCTCGCTTTTACAGATATCATGAATACTTTTAAAAACCCAGACTTCATGGGGGAGTTCATCGACAAATGGCAAGAGCTCCCTATATTATGGCAAACCAAAAGTGGCGGAAATAAAAATAAAGACGCCAGGAAAGCAGCACTGGAGAGCCTGCTTGCATTTGTGCAAACAAAGATACCCACAACAACTCTCCAAGATGTCAAAAACAAAATTGGGACCATCAGAGGGACATACAGGACCCAGAGGACTATGGTCCTGAGGTCCCAGAGGTCAGGTGCACCAGCAGATAAGGTTTATAAACCCAGTCTGTGGTACTACAGTAAGCTTGCTTTTCTGGATGACCAGCTGGAAGTGCGGGAATCTCTCTCCACCCTTCCCCCCAGAGGTCAATCCAGCCTTCCTTGTACCCAACCCTCCAGCCTTCCCTGCAGCCAGTCCTCCAGCCTTCCTGTCAACCCTGCTTTGGCTTCCTCTGAGGATCAAGATCAGGGCCTTGAGGAGGCAGATTTGGAGATATGGAGCCAGGTAAAGTTTTGCTATCTATATTTCTATCGTACAAAATTGTAGATTTTAAATAGATGTTAGTATTGTTAAAGGTATGTACACTTCTACCAATAAAGTTTGTGAAGAGCAAGATACAGTAGTGGCCTAATTTTATGTGTCCAAGACAACAAAACCAGGATGCGTAATCAATGAAAAGGACATCACTTTTGGCATTGATTTCAACAATGTCTAGAGGTGAACAATGTCTGTGAATGATGATGTGGCAAAATAAATAATGTCCCTTTCTTTTTTTACAGCCAGAGCAGAGCCAGGAAGAGGGTGATGTTGGGGATCAGGAGGAGGCTGGGCCCAGTGGCACCCAGGAGGAGGCAGGGCCCAGGGGCACCCAGGAGGAGGCTGGGCCCAGTGGCACCCAGGAGGAGGCTGGGCCCAGCACAAGAGCCCAGATGCCTCCCCTGGTAGTTAAACCACGAGGGCCAAGGAGAGGTAGGCAGGTGGAGGAGGAAACCAGGGCCTTCCTCAGAGAGGCAACAGCGGCCCTCAGAGAGGCACCCTCTGTTGAAGAGGGATTTGCCGCAGTCCTCGCCCACAAACTAGGGCAAATGGAGTTGCAGCAAAAAAATTTCAGTGAGACCCTGCTATTGAAAGTCATCAATAAGGGCGTGCTGGGTGAACTCACTAGGTACACGGACATAACGGAGGTTGTCCCTACTCCTCCACCTCCTCCTCCTCCTCCTACTACTCCTCCTGCCACAACCTCTCCTCCTGATCCCCAGCCTCCAAGGAAGAAACCAACCAAGGCTGCAGAGAAGGCTGGAGAGAAGGCTACAAGGAAGAGAAGAAAATAATGCCTGCTGTAGTACCACAGACTGGGGACATATAGGACTTATCTGCTGTGGCTCCTGACCTCTGGGAGCTCAAGACAAGATTGGGCTCATTTTTTGAGGGGATCTAATCTCTATTTTGGTTTGGACATCTTGTATGGTTGTTGTGGGGTCAAAGGGATGCACAAATGCAAGCAGGCTCTCCAGTGCTGCCTTCCACTTTAATTTGTTAATGTTCTGAAATAAAAAAAAAATTGAGTGCCCTTTAAATACTTGACTATGTGATTTGTATTTCAAAAGAGAGCTTGCTAGGAAGCAGGCAGGGACATCTCAAATTATATTATTGTTATTATCAGGGGACACAAACCTCCCTGAGGCCAAATGAGACACATTTGGAAGGTTGTTGTGGTAACTTTACACAAGAATAATTTAAGCCAAAATACTTAAAAAAAGGCCAAAAAAAAATAACCAAAAATAATATAAAATTTAAAGAAAAAAGGAGAATTAACTTATTTTATTATTATTAGTATTATTTAGGAGGGAGGTGCGGCTTATAAATAATATTTTATAATCATTAGAGCAATTTGGAATTACTTTAGAAACAAGTTTGGCATAAAACTCTCAATGTCAAAAGAAGAACGGAATGCGCTGCATTAAAACGATGCTATTAATTCCACCGTGACGAATGTGCCATCTCCATTTCCAACATTAGCTTTACCAAAACGAGCGCTCCCGTCTCATAGTTGCTTCTGAGCATGTGCGTTTTTTTTCACGTCGTGAAAGCATACACACTATCGTTTTTCACGTCGTTAAAAAAAACGACATGAAAAACGACGTGAAAAAAGAGAGCATGTCCGGAATTTTTAATGGCCGTTTTTCACGTCGTTAAAAATGCTCTGGAGCCTACACACGATCATTTTTAATGGCCATTTTTAAAAATGGCATTTTTAACGGCATGAAAAACGATCGTGTGTACGGGGCATTACAGTTAATCTGTCTTCTGCTTTTCATCCCCAGTCTAATGGTCAGACTGAGAGGACCAATCAAACCTTAGAGCAGTACCTTCGATGTTTTGTCAGTTATCTTCAGGATGACTGGGTGGATTATCTTCCTACAGCAGAGTTTGCATATAACAATTCTAAACATAGTTCCACTTCTCAAAGTCCATTTTATTTAAACAACGGGTATCATCCAGTTTTTATTCCTGATCTCCCTATCTCAACTCCAATTCCTTCTGTTACCAACAGATTAACTACATTGCAGGAGATTCGTGAAAAATTGATCAAAACTTTGAAGGAGGCTCAGGAATGTTACAAGAAGGCTGCTGATAGACATCGCAGATCACTTCCTACATTTCATGTGGGTGACAAAGTTTGGTTATCAACTAAAAATTTGAAGGTCCATGTTCCGTCTGCAAAGCTGGGCCAGAAGTTTGTAGGGCCATTCAAGATTTCTGCTCAAATCAATCCAGTTACCTTTCGCTTAAAACTTCCTGATAGTATGAAAATTCACCCTGTTTTTCACATGTCATTACTTAAACAATTTAATGAAAATCCCTTTTCTGGAAGAATTCTTCCACCTCCTCCACCTGTTGAGGTACAGGGTGAAGTAGAATTTGTGGTGGAGAAAATTCTTGATTCCAGGATATTTAGAAACAAACTACAATATCTGGTCCAATGGGAAGGATATGGGCCAGAAGAAAATTCTTGGGAGCCTGAGGAGAACGTTCATGCCCCTAGATTGACAAGAGAATTCCACCAGAGGTTTCCTCACAAACCCAGCCCTAAGACGTCCAGAGGACGTCCTGAGAGGAGGGGAGTAGCTGTCAGGACCTGGGCTTGAACCTGGGACCTCGTCGGTGTCTGGCATTTACTCTTCTCACTGAGCTATCTGGGATGCTGGACAGCTCACTGACTGATCTGCTGGACAAACCTATCTGATCCAATGGACAACCCTGCCTTGAGTCTTGATTACCGATGAACCTTGAACTCCTTGCTCCTCCCATGAACTTCCTATATAAGCCTTGTCTCAGCACTTCCTCTTTGCCAGGTTATTGTGCCTTCTCAGCCAGTGCCTAGCTCTTGACATCCCTGCTGCCTTCTGTATTTTGCTACCACTCGTGATTGACCCTTGGCTTGTTCTTTGACTACTCTGCTGCCTGATCCCAACCTGCAACCACTCGTGATTGACCTTTTGGCTTGTTACTGACCACGCTGCTGTTTAATCCTTATCTGCTGATCTGCCACTGGACCCCGGCCTGCTCACACCCTGGTGGGGCAAACCTGAGGACCGCGACCTGGTACTAGCTTGCAGCTAAATCCATCTCCACCACCCGGAGCTCTGGGGAAAACCAGCTAGTACTTAGACTCCGCACCTCAGGTGAGCCTGTGTCATCTGCCAGAAGTGACTGCCTTTATACCTGTCCTGCAACTGCTATAGCAACTGGTCTTCAAGCCCGACGCCTGATCGTGACAGGACCTCTCTTGAAAACGAATGTCGATCTGGTTGCATAATGAAATTACATCGTCCAGACCGACGGGAATGGCTCTTCCCGCTAATTCGTCTTTCACTCGGTCAGAGAGGCCATGTAAAAAGGTAGCGACCAGGGCCTCATTATTCCAGCTCAATTCAGCTGTGTGGATACGGAACTGAAGAGCATATTGCCCCACTGAACTAGATTCTTGGCAAAGACGTAAGACAGCACTAGCCGCTGAAGAAGCCCGAGCCGGCTCTTCGAAGATATTACGAAAGAGCTTCAAGAATTCGGACAGACTGGAAACCACCGGATTGTTCCTCTCCCACAGGGGGGCAGCCCAGGCCAAAGCTTCACCGGAGAGGAGGGAAATGATATAGGCTACCTTAGCCCGGTCAGACAGGAAGCTTTGAGGCTGAAGCTCAAAATGAATAGTGCATTGGCTGAGAAACCCCCTGCAGGCCTTGGAGTCCCCAGAGAAACGGAACGGAGCTGGCAATCTTAGTGAGTGTGAGGCTGCGACTGGTGCGATAGGTACAGCCGCTGGTTGTACTTGGGGTTGCGGATTCGGGGTTCCCAAGGAGACCTGAAGCTGCTCGAATCGAGAAGCCAGATCCTGGAGGAATCGCATCACCTGGGTCTGATTTGATTCCTGGGTCTCAAGTCTGCGAACTATGCCCTGCAATGGATCATCCGCGGGAAGCGGGATGTCAGCCGGGTTCATGGCTGATCAAACTGTCAGGGTCACCTGTGGCCAGGTGACAGATGCACACCGTAGGGGGACAGGAGTGCACCGCGAGGTAGTGAACCCTATGGCTGGCTTCTGCGGATAGGAAACTGGGTGGTTGTGGAAAGCGGGACCAGAGGAGCACAACCGGGATCCCAACGGAAGCGAGAGCCAAGATTCCCCAGGGCGCGGAGTCTAAGACCCAGCTGGTCTTCTCCAGGGCCTCTAGTGGTGAGGATGTTACGCTGCAGGCTGGGACCAGGTCGCGGCCCCTGGAGTTTCCTAGCTCACGCCCCGTAGGATAAGGGGAAAAGAGGGGAAGCAGCAGCACACGATAGAGAGAACCGAATAACAAGCTGAAGGTCAGGGGCCACAAGCAGACAAGGATAACGAAGAACGAGCCGAAGGTCAAGGGTCACGAGCAGACAGGGATAGTCGGGGACAAGCCAATAACGTAACAGAGAGACAGACGTAGCACACGACAGGCAGGAACCCAAACACACAATGCCTAACAAACACGTTGATCAGCAAAGCAGGCTTGCAGTGCACAGGTTAATATAGTGTTCTGTGATAGGGCCTGGGGTGGAGTCAGGCTGGGAGGAGATTATAAAGGAAGCCAGGTGAAGGAGGTCTGGTCTCTAGATGAACACATGAGGAGGAAGGTAAGATGGCAGACAGACATTAATGCATATCCATGACACAGTGTTTAAGATATATATCAATCTAGGTAATACATTCATTTTTAATGTGTTAATCCTCCCAAACCAAGATAATGTATGTCCCCTCCATCTATGCAGGTCCTCTATTATCTTTTCAACCAGGGTCCCATAATTGAGTTCATACAATAATTTTTTATCTGCTGTTATATGCGTTCCCAAATAACATAATGAGTCTTTCTTCCATATAAAGGGGTAGGTTTCCCGTAGAAACTTGGTCAAGATTGATGGCACGTGACTGGGCAAGATCATCGATTTCTCTATATTTATCTTAAAGTTGGATAATTCCCCATATCTTTTTACTTCCTTTATCAGGGCAGATATTGATTCCTTTGGTTTTGACAGGAAGAATAACAAGTCATCAGCGTACGCTGATACTTTATATTCTCTAGAACTTATTTCTACTCCCGATATTCCTATATTTGCCCTTACGTTATATAAAAATGGCTCTAGGGTTAGGGCAAACAATATTGGTGACAATGGGCATCCTTGCCGGGTGCCATTACTTATATTAAAGCTACCCGATAAGGTCCCGTTCACCCTAACCCTCGCTTTCGGACCTGCATACAATGCTGCTATCCAACCTATCATCCGTTCACCCAATCCTATTCCCCTTAAAACCTCCATCATATATATCCAGTTGACCCTGTCAAAAGCCTTCTCGGCGTCCATTGACAGGGCCACTCTTGCTTCTTTCTTAGGTCCATTCTGCATCCAGTGAAACAGGTGAAGTGCCCGGATTGTATTATTTTTAGTCTCCCTGCCAATAACAAACCCTGTCTGATCCTGGTGGACCAATTGTTCTACCTTATCCTGTAATCTTATGGCCAATATTTTGAATAATAATTTTATATCTGTATTAAGGAGGGAGATGGGCCTGTAATTTGCACACTCTTGTAAATCCTTCCCGGGTTTTGGCAGGATTGTCACATGTGCTAATAGTGCTTCAGAGGGGGGCGGATTATTAGATCTAATTTAATTGAAATAATTACATAATGGTCCTACTAAGATATTTATAAACCTCTTATAGTAAGTGTTTGTAAACCCGTCTGGTCCAGGGCTCTTCCTATTAGGCAACTGCTCTATAACTTTTTTTATTTCCTCTATGGTAATTTGCTCTTCCAGTTTTTTAACCGTTTCCAACGGGAGAGATGGTAGTGCTGAATTCCTTATGTAATTTTTTATATCTACTACTTGTTTCTCTTTTTCTGCTTTTGATAATGGTGGGCAAAGGTTATATAAGCTTGTATAAAATTGTTTAAATTCCATCGCTATGGACTTAGTATCCCTTATCTGTTTATTGTTTGCCCGTATTTCATGAACATGGGACAACTCTTGCTGTTTTTTTAGATGTCTTGCTAATAATTTCCCGCATTTGTTCCCATGCTCATAAAATCGGCAAGCTAGGAATCTATATTTATCCCTCACGTTTCTATCCAAGCAAGCTGTAAGCTTCCCCCTTAATATCCCAAGCCCTTTGTCATCCTCTGAGTCACAGCCCTTTTTGTGCTTAAACTCACCCTCCTGTATTTCTCTTAATAAATCCTCCATTTCCTTCCTTTTATTTTTTTTAACTCGGGAACCATGTGCAATCAACACCCCCTGATCACTGCTTTATGGGCTTCCCATATCATTTTTTCGGAGACTTCCTTTACTTGATTTATTTCAAAATATTCCTCCATTTTTTTTTTTTTATATCTTCTATTATTTGTTTATCATCCAGTAGAGACTCATTCAGTCTCCATGTTCTCTCATGATGATCTACAGCTACTGGCTTTAATGTTAATGTTACTGGGGCATGGTCAGATATTGTTGTTGGATTTATAGAGACTACTTTCACATTTTCCAAATAATATTGATCCACCAAAAATAGATCCAGTCTTGAATACACTCTGTGCGTTTTGGAATAATAGCTATAGTCCATTCTCTCAGCATTTAATGCCCTCCAGCAATCCACTAAGTGAAGGGATTGAAAGACCTTTTTCACATATCTGAGGGCCCTGAATGATAAAGCTGTTTTCCCAGATGTAGTGTCAAGCTTTGAGTCTAAAGTTATATTAAAGTCTCCTCCTACTATAACAAACCCTTCCTTAAACGCTTCTAATTTTCTCATGATTTTTCCTACAAAATCTGCTGTACCTACATTAGGGGCATATATGGCTGCCAAAGTGTACCAGCATCCATACAGCGTACCTTTAATAAAAAGATACTGTCCTTCTGGGTCTATTTGAACTGATGTAATGATGAAAGGACACCCCTTCCCCAGGCCTATGGTTACTCCCCTAGCCCTAGCTACCGGTGATACAGAGTGAAACCATTGATTAAACATTGATAATGGCGGGGGCGTGGCCGGAATGGCGGACTGAGCAGATGTGCTATCTGAGCTCTGCTGAAGAAAAATCCGACTTTATATCCGTAGCTGGGTGAAATTCACTCCTCCCTGCGCCGGCAACCCCTGTATGCCTTCCAGAAGCTCTGGGGGCCCGAAGCGGGGCAAGAAATTGAAATTTCCGGCGGGTATAGAGGCAGCGGAGAGTCCGGTTCTTGAACTCCGGCCGGCGCGCCGAACCAATATGGCGTCGCAAACCGAACATGTGGAGACTGTGGAGGCCTCCCCGCCTGGTATTCCGGAGGTGATGGCGGCTATCATGACCTGCCAGGCGGCAGTTGCAGCCTGCCAGACAACGCTCACCACAAAGATCGAGGCAGTGCAGCTTGATGTGGGGCTGATGCGCCAGGACCTTGATAAGATTCGCTCCCGGATCACGGTGGCTGAGCAACGTGTGGGGGATGTGGAGGACGCGGTCGCAGGCCATGAAGTGACTATCCGAACCCTGGTCACTAAGGTGAAGGCACTGGAGTATCGCGCAGAGGACGCCGAGAACCGTAGTAGGCGCAATAACATCAGAATTGTCGGTCTTCCGGAGGGGGTGGAGGGGCACAATCCCACTGCCTTTACCGAGGATATGCCCGGGGGCCTTCTTCCTGCGGCCCAGCTTTCCTCCCACTTTACGGTGGAGAGAGCCCATCGGGTGCCACCGAGACCGGGCCCAGATGGAGCCCCCCCGCGCACTTTCATCCTCCGCCTGATGAACTTTAGGGACAGAGACGAACTGCTCCATGCGGCCCGCCTAGCTGGTAAACTCCCGTTCCGCAACACTAATTTAATGATGTTCCCGGATTACACAATTGAGACGTAGCGGCAACGACGGTCGTTCGATGGAGTGAAAGCGGCGCTTCGGATGAAAGGTATCAAATACAGCATCCTATTCCCTGCCAAGCTGCGAGTGGTTGACGGGGAGTCTGTAAATATCTTCAACAGCCCCAAAGAAGCAGGTGTGTGGCTTGAATCCTTGCCTCCATAGTGACTACCTCTATGGAGTAGATGTTTGTTTTTTGTTTTTCTCTCCTTAGACACTTTGCATTCCTGCTGAGCTGCCTTGTAAGATCGGAGACCTGACTTTGGTGTGGATGTACTCCTCGATTTTTGTACTTTGTTGGGACACCGTTGTGTACTGTTATCCTGCACCTACTGTCACTCTGCTTTGTATGTAGGACCGTGGCTCCTTTCACCATGCGACACTGGCGACTATGTGACTGCTCCACTATACCCAGAAGCCGGCCTTCACCTGGCTGGAGACTGTCTCCTTTGCTCTTCAGCAACTCAGGTTCACTGGGTTTTTGCACGTTTCTTTTGGTTCTCTCCTTCTTCCCAATTTTTTTTATTGTTTTTTTTTATTTTTTTTTATTTTTTTTTATCCCCCTTTTTTTGGTGTTTATTTTTGACAATTTCTCTGCCGCCCATGTTCCCGGTGCGGGTGATGTGTTGCTCTTACGAGGCCCACGCCTCCAACGACTGGTGACTTATCGTGCTGTTCGAGTTAGGGATATGATGTGCTCTTCTCTGTTAGAGGGGCGCGGGGTGGGGGGAGGGGGTTGGATGACCGTTGTCGTCCGGGGTTTGGTTGGTCTGATAGGTGAGATGTTATGTTTTTATGGGTTGGTCTTTTGGCTCTCATCTTTTCGTTTGTTAGCATGCAACAGAATTTTGGCTATTCCTCTGCGGTTGTGCATTGCCTCTGGCCTGTTTTGGGCTATGTTTGCTGTCTGCGCAAATTGGGGCGACATGCACTTCTGCAGATGATTGCAGATAGTAGGGGTGGTATGGTATTTGTTCTGTCTGTCAAACTTACAGTATGGCTGATTTTACGGTAATGTCTTGGAATGTCAGGGGCCTCAACTCTGCCATCAAGAGATCCTTGGTCTTCAAGTTCATTCGGCAACACAGTCCCAAGGTCTGTATACTTCAGGAGACCCACTTAATGGGCTCTAAGATTTTGGGGTTGAGGAGGGCATGGGTTGGAGCGCACTATCATGCGACATATTCAAATTATGCTAGAGGTGTGAGTATTCTGGTGCATCGCTCCTTGCCATTCCAACTCCAGGCGGTTCGTACTGACCCAGGGGGTAGATATGTTCTGGTACATGCCCTTATAGCTGGGACCCATTATGTTATTGTAGGTGTCTATTTGCCCCCCCCCGGCGGATCTCACATTGCTCCACAGGGTGATGCAGATGACTACACAATATGGGGTGGATAGGGTGCTCCTTATGGGGGATTTCAACTTGGTCATGTCAGATACACGGGATCGGCTCCGTCCCTCCCCTTCTCCTGCTCTCGGGTTATCTCATTGGGCATCTACCTTCACTCTGACGGATTTGTGGAGACATTTTCACCCCTCTGACACGCAATTCACCTGTCTCTCCACGACCTATCGTACATTATCTCGCATTGACATGGCGTTTGCCTCCTGTGGCCTGGTGGGGGAGGTGCGCTCCACCGAGATCCTCTCCCGGGGCATATCTGATCACGCCCCACTGCTGGTCGCGGTTGGGGCGGCTTCTCCTGGGGGGCAGAGGATCTGGCGACTCTCCAAATACTGGGTGATGGACCCCGAGATCCAGCGGGATTTGCCCGAGGACCTATGTGGTTACTGGCTGCACAATGAGGGTTCCTCGGGACCCTTGGTAGTATGGGACACTTTTAAAGCCTGGCTCAGGGGGGTGTACATTAAAAAAATAGCTGATCGTAAGAGGGAGTCGGCGCAAGATCTTAAAAGGTTGGAGGATCAGGCTATGGCACAAGAAAGGGCTTATGTGCTGGCGCCGGGCTCGGGCACCTATGGTACTTGGCAGTGCACCCTCAGAGCTTTCCCTGCTAAGAATTGACCGTACCAGGAAATCCATGCTGGATAGTGCTCAGAGGGTGTTCGAGTTTGGCGACAAAAATGGTCGGCTGCTGGCGTGGTTGGCCAGAGGTCAATCAGCCAGTACGCGTATAGGTAGAATTAGAGACGTAGATGGTGCATTACTGGTAGATCCGGTGGCCATTGGCTCCAGGTTTTTGCGTTTTTATCAGGACCTTTACTCCACCAAAGTGACCTATACGGCTGGGGACCTTAATGACTATTTGGACAAAATCCCGTTTCCCACTCTTGACCCAGACAAAAGTAGGGACCTAGACAGGGACATTTCCTTAGAGGAGGTGCAGAAGGCCATGGGATGTATGCAATCGGGTAAAGCTCCGGGGCTGGATGGGGTGCCCATTGAATTCTATACTGAGTACCAGGAATTATTAGCTCCCAGACTAACTTCCCTCTTTCGGCAGTTTTCTGCCTTGGGATCCCTTCCGGACTCCATGTCGGAGGCGGTTGTTGTGTTGGTGCCCAAACCCGGAAAGGACCCTGAGGAATGTGGCTCCTACAGACCCATCTCCTTGATCAACGCCGATGCCAAACTACTGGCGAAGGTGTTGGCAATGCGCCTGGTCACTGTGCTAGAGGACTTGATCCACCAGGATCAGACCGGGTTCATGCCGGGGAAGGGAACGGATATTAACATCCGTAGGTTGTTTCTTAATTTAGATGCTCCTCATGATAATGGCGGCACCCGGGTGATAGCCTCTCTTGACGCTGAGAAGGCTTTTGACTCGGTGGAGTGGGGGTACTTGTGGGAAGTGCTGAGACGTTTTGGATTTGGCCCGCAATTTCTTAGCTGGTTGGGAATGTTATACAAATCTCCTAGAGCAAGAATACGTACTAATGATGCCCTCTCTGATTTTCTTCTCCTCCAGAGGGGCACAAGACAGGGATGCCCTTTATCACCTAGCTTGTTTGCTCTAGCCCTGGAGCCACTGGCGATCCTGATTAGAGAATCCGGTGCGGTCCATGGGCTCAGGATTGGTCCTCTGGAGGAGAAAATATCTCTCTATGCAGATGATACACTGTTCTATCTGCATGATGCTGGCGCCTCGTTGCAGGCGGCATTGCAGATTTTTGATGATTTTGGGTGTTTCTCCGGGGTCAGGATCAACTGGTCCAAGTCGGTCCTGTTCCCGCTTGATTCCCGGGCCAGAGAAGAGGGGGTTTCGACTCCGCTGCTCTGGGTAGAAGAATTTAAGTATCTGGGGATTGTGGTGTCGAGGGACCTTCGGGACTTTCGTCGCCTCAATTTACTACCTATTGTGAAGCGGCTCAAGGAGCATTGCTCCAGATGGAAGGAACTGCCTCTAAATTTACTGGGACGCATTAATGTACTCAAAATGTTATTTTTGCCAAGATTTACATATGTATTCAGGAACTGCCCGGTCTGGCTTCCCTTGTCATTTTTTAGAGACCTGGATGTCTGCATAGGCTCCTTTCTATGGAGGGGATCTTCTCCTAGACTTGCCAGGACCACCTTGCAGCTGCCGGTCCACTGCGGGGGCCTCGCGCTCCCAAACTTCCTGGTGTATTTTTGGGCGACAATCCTGGTAACTGTGAGGTGGTGGTTTGAGCAATCCAGGCTGAATGCGGCCACATGTTTGGAGGCTGCCGTCCTGGGTTCGCTCAAGGAACTTGGGAATCTGGTATACAGGGGTAGCGCTGCGTACCCTTCACTGCCCGCTTCTACCAAGACGACCCTTAGAGTGTGGACAGCGGCTCGGAGGAGATTCCTGCGACCGCATCAATACTCTCCTTTCTGTCCTCTTTGGGGTAACCCTTCCCTCCCTCATTTTAGGAAGATACCTGATCCGCAACTGTGGGCCAGGTATGGGATTAAGGTCCTTCGAGATGTTATTCGTTCGGGGACTCTGATGTCCTTTCAGGAATTAGTTATTAGATATGGACTCCCCGGGAATATGCAGTTTAGATATTTTCAGCTTAGGCATGCTGCCAGAGCCCAATTTCCACAGACTATCGATGTTGGTACTGACCCTATAGAGAGGCTTCTAGCACAGGACAAACTTACCAAGACGCTCTCGACACTGTACCTGACGCTTCTGAAGGTTGACTCCCCCAAGATGGACTCACTTTTGGAAAAGTGGCAGGCCGATATTCCCAACCTGGATAGGGAGACGTGGGGGGAGTGTTTTGAAGTTGGGGCAAAATTAATGATTTCCTCTAGAGATAAGCTGCTGCACACTAAATTTATGCATCGAGTATACTACACACCTCACAGATTACACCTGATATACCCAAACAGATCTCCCAACTGCCCTAAATGCCATTCTTCTGAAGGCACTTTTCTCCATATGTTCTGGATTTGTCCCTCGGTAGGGGCCTTCTGGATGGAGGTCTTTGATCATATCAATATACGCCTTTCCTTGTCCCTCCCGGTATCACCTGAACTGGCATTATTAGGGATACACGATGATGACCAACGACCTCGATACACGAAATTGCTGGTATCCATGCTATTGTTCTATGCTAAGAAGGAAATTCTTCTTAAATGGTCCTCTCCCTCTCCTCCGAAAGTAACCGCATGGGAATCTTCTGTCAATGCAGTGATGCCAATGTATAAGTTGACTTACATTAGTAGGGGTTGTCCTCAGAAATTTGATCGAGTGTGGCTCCCATGGACACAACAACTTTAGTTTGGTTTACTAATGGTCGGGGCGGCTTTTTGGATGATTACCTTGGTATGTTGGGGGTGGGCGGGTGGGACTGGAGGCGGGTATGATTTCCTACTTGATCTCTGACTACATTTTATCTCCCTGATTGCCCTTCCTTATCTGTTGCTGTACCATTTTTTGATTATGCTTTGTATGCTTATTATTTGATCTTGATGTTTTCTCAAAAAGACCAACCTTATTGTTAAAAAAAAAAAACATTGATAATGGCAATTTAGGTATATGGTTCAATGTAAAATGGGTCTCCTGCAAAAAAACAATATCCGCTGTATAATGATGTAACTCTTGCCACAAACGACCTCTTTTATTTGGTGAGTTAAGCCCCCTTATATTATATGTTACAATTTTAAGTGAACTAGCCATCTTCTTTTCTTATAGACGGTATAGGCATTCCTACTATTCTAGACTTCCTGGTTTCTTTCCCCTTTTCCCCCCTTCTGAAAAAACTTGCAAACAAAACATATATCCCATATCTACTACAACATAACACTCTACCTATTAGAGTGTACCATCTAATAGGCGGGTAAGCCCATGTGGGTACTAACTGACCCACTAACGTCCTCCCCCCTGGCTGCATTCGCAGCTCCAACAGTCCCTTTCGGGACCTTTCTAATTCTAATGTAGGAGATACCCGACTCCGCCTGTTTATTTATGTTAACCCATACCATTATACCTTACCTGAGCTTAGATTCCTTTCTCCCCTAAACCCCAATAGGGGGGCTCAGATATCAAAGTAGAGCCTAACCATTCCATTTTTTCCTTGTTAAAAGATTTTATTGTGTATACAAGAGAATATTTGACAAATAAACTAAATAAAAAACATATAATTAAGGAGTGAAGCTCAGTAATACATATTCAAAACAATACAAAATGTATTAAAGGATAATAAAGTGGAACCTAATAGAGTATTCAAGTGCTGCTGACAATTTGTGTGGGATTATCATGAAAACTATAGTGTCAATGATATCAACAACACATAGGGGCTGATTTACGAACCGTTTGCGCCTTGAGTTGAGGCGCACGCCGAGGCGTAACACAGCGCTATTCCCCATTTACTAAAGTGTTCTCGGCGCATGGGAGGAGGCGATCAGTGCGCCACTATGGACCTGGCGCACGACATCTTCAAATCAAATTTAAAAGAAACTGGAAGTGCCAATATTATGGGGTGATGTGGGGTGATGTGAGGAAGTATAGTAACAACTGCCCATGTAACAAATATGCCCAAAATAGAATGAGAAAGTAACTTTTTCAGAACAAGCCTGCTGCGCCTGCAAGTACGTTTAGAACTGCGTGAGGTCTATTTGTGCACTGCGCATGCGCAAGCGGCATTTGCGCACGTTCAAATGCGTTGGTTTACTGCGCCGGCAAAATCTTAGTAAATGTCAAGTAACGTAAATGCATTTGCGTGGGTTGAACAGGCGCACCTCTAAACTTGACTTTTTTTTTTAACGCTGGTTCACTTTTATGTCTTTTTTTTCTTCCAAAATATTTTATTTTCATAGTATATAAGATACTGTTCGATACAATAAATTATTGTTTTAAAGTTTCATAAACAATAAATCATGGATGGTGACAAGATGAAACAAATAAGTATTAAATAGCTCTATTTTAAATAATAAAAAAAAAATTTGAGGAGAAATTCAACTCTATTGGGCCCAACTAAGAAAAAATCTGGGCCCGGTAGGGACACCCAAGAAATAGAAGAATTCTCAATCCCCTGGCACCCCTAAAGGTGCCACTGTGCCGACGGAGAGAACACTCCACCCCCCAATGACCCCAAACCCAGATCAAATAGGCCATTTTATCAAAAATATAAAGCCCAATAGATAAGAATAGGGCCGAAACAACTAATCGATTAATCAACAACTTATCGATTCTGAAATTAATCGATTACTATTTTCATAATCGATTAATCGGCCAGTAACATAATGTGGTTAAAAAAAACTAAAATTAGCCCTTTACAGTACAAAAAGAGAAAATCACTACTGTAAATATTACTTTCACTGTCCCACAGTAAAAAAATTAACCCCTTACAGTGATTATTTGCTCTTTTTGTACTAAACATCTGGCCTGGGTGACACCTCTGTGTTTTTTTGGTGCTTTTTGCAGAAACACACTACAGGTCATTTACATGGTTTCCTATGGGACACGTTCACATCCAGGATTTTTTCAGCTGCTGCTTATTTGGAAAGGGCAAGTACTTTTTTTAACGCAAAACGGTGCTATTTTGTTTTTTTGGTTCAATATACTTCAATAGAGAAGCTGCAGAAAAGCATGTATTAATGTGTTTTTGTGGCAATTTGTGTTTTTTAGTCTGCCCAACAACAAAAATGCAGCAAAATAACCTTTTTTTTTTTTTTTTTACGGTTATTAACCGATTAATCAACTAATCGAAACAATAATCGGCCAACTAATCGATTATGAAAATAATCGTTAGTTGCAGCCCTAGATAAGAACATAAGATAAGTTTATTAATAACTTGTATGATAACAGTTTTGTGTTTTTTATGTCTTTTTATAAGGATATTTGCACACAGGTCATCTTAACGTGTTACGTTGTTAACATGTTACATGTACCTTGTTCAAATTATGTAAAAAGACTCTTGCTACTCTAGCTCCTCATAAAAAGGCATTTAACTTTCCCCCTTTAATGCATATGTTTTCTTTGGGCTAGTTTTTGCCTTTAAAGTGGAACTCTACACTCCACTCCATTCTCCGAAGGCTGTTACATAGTTACATAGTAACTCTCCATAGTAATTCTCCAAAGGCTGTGAGATGCTGTGAGATGCCTTCACCAATCCAAACCACTTTTGGGGTGCCTGAGCCCCTCCTGCCCCCAAGCATCCACCCCCTATCATTTCTGGTTTTCTGTGTTTGGCTAGGGGTTTGTTAGTTCATGGGAGGGGGTGTTTTTTTTTTGTGGGGGTTCTCATTTTACGCCTTTCTAGACCCAAATGGCCTTGTATGTATTGGGGAGGCAGGCTTTTTTTTTTTTGGAGTTAAAATCTTGCAGCTGCAATGTCGATTTGTAAGTTTGCTCTAAAGCTGTACATCTTTGAAGCAGCATTTTGGATACATGCTACAGATGCACCACTTTACAGGCAGAGTAACCCCCCAAGTTAATAGCTTTAGGGCAAGTTCACTCTATAGAAACACAGTCCATATGCTTTTCTGCATGTGCGTTTTGGATGCATTCCTGTGCGTTTATGATGCTTTTTTTAGCGTTTTACAGCGTTCCAGTACAGTCCAGTGCAGGAAAAATGCAGCATGTTCTACTTTATTTTCTGGAACTGAAACGCACTGGAACTGCAAGCAATGGTGTGAACTATGCCATTGAAAAACCTAACCTACTTTCCATGCGTTTTTGAGGCTTAAAA
Organism: Rana muscosa; assembly: GCA_029206835.1. Taxonomy (NCBI): domain Eukaryota; kingdom Metazoa; phylum Chordata; class Amphibia; order Anura; family Ranidae; genus Rana; species Rana muscosa. Next base: position 2,581,860 of record CM055126.1, on the reverse strand, counting down.
AACGCACTGGACTGCATGTGGTGTGAACCGGCCCTTACGCAATTTGGAATATTTAAAGGCACTTCTCCTTGTTTCGTTTTTGGGTTCTCCAAATAGGTGACATTGATATATGTCCCTTAGGGTGAGACCTGGGCCCCCATACCCATTTTAAGGCCAATAACTAGAAGAAAAGCCAGCCAAGTGGGGACTAGCAAAATTAACAAGTCAGATCCCATAGACTGCAATGGTATTTGTTGTCTAACTTTTGCCCATGTTAGGCTCTTTGTTTTCCTCCCTGGACCGGGGGGTGTTTGTCCCATCTCTAATTTAGAAGCATGCTAGATGATGTGCCTAATTTTGGACAGTGGGTGGCTTATTTTGTGCTAGCTGCATTTGGGTTGGTCTGGGCATGCTCAGGGACTTTGCTTTTTTCATGTGCCTTTGGTGTGTGAAATGCATTTGGGTTAGTCTAAGCATGCTCAGGGACTATGCTTTTTTTGGTGCTTTTTGAGTGTGAACAGCACTTGGAAATTTCTGGGCATGCTCATAGAGCGTGTTTTTTGGGTTAGTAATTTAAGGACATCCTTAACAGGTGTACCCACTTTGAAGTTCATTCTCTACATTGGGTGAACTTGCGTTTTGTGTTTCATGGACTGTGCATGTGTTTTCAATTGCCTCATTAGCACACAAACCTATGTTATATAAAGCTTGCAGATAGCATTCTTTACCTTGCCATAAAAAGAGGCAAGATTGTGTGTGTGGCCGGCCAGCCGGCCGGCAAGAGAGTACATTTTGGTGTCCTTATCAAGTTTGTAACACATGTATTTTCGCTTTGTATTTTGTTTGTTATGTCTTTGCAAAACAGATGTTTTTTTTGACTTTGGTTTATTTCTTTTTTTAGGGTGGGGGATATTTTCCTCTGAAATATTTTTGATGTTGTTAATGTGTGTCGTTTGTAGGTTGTTCACTTTGATTTAATTGTCTGTGATGCATTATTTTGCAAAATCTTTCTCAATATGTTGTGACTAATGTTTCAGCTCTTAATAGATGTCCATTTGTGTGCTAGTCCTTTTAACTCCTGTTACTTTTTCAATGCTAAATGGTCAGACCTCAAAAACCATATTCTGTTAAGCCCCGTACACACGATCGGTTTGACTGATGAAAACCGTCCGATGGATGGTTTTCATCAGACCAACCGATCGTGTATGGTACCCATCGGTCTTTTTTCCATCGGTTGTAAAAAATAGAACTTGTTTTAAAATTTTCCGATGGATAAAAAACCGATGGGAATTTCCGATCGTCTATGGGCAAGTCCATTGGTTAAAAAACCCATGCATGCTTAGAATCAAGTCGACGCATGCTCAGAAGCATTAAACTTCATTTTTCTCGGCTCATCGGAGTGTTTTACGTCACCGCGTTTGGAACGGTCGGTTTTTAGACTGATGGTGTGTGGCCAAGACTGATGAAAAACAGTTTCATCGGATTTCCGATGGACAAATCCATCGGACGAAAATCCGTAGGTTATCCGATCGTGTGTACGGGGCTTTAGTGTCTCAAATTAACATATATGTTTTTTTTTTGCTTTCCTTGCTCTTTTCCAAGTCCTGTTTTGTTGACCAATAAAATTTGATGCATGTTATTTTTCATGCAACAAATTTCACAGCTGCAGCTTAACTAGGCTGATTGGCATGTCAAAACAAAACAGGTGTGATTTGTCTAAAAGTTACTTTCCTGGTGCCTTCATGGTAGCATATGCATGGATTGTGTATATGCTGCCATGGATAGTCACCAGGAAAGAAAAATTACAGAGCGGTAAGTATTACATTTTTCCTTTTTACTGCAGTGGTTCTCAGCCTCAGTCCTCAAGTACCCCCGACAGGACATGTTTTGTGAATTTATCTTATCTGGAATAGCTGTCCAAAATACCAAGCCATTGACTGTGATTTAAAGCACTTGTGCAAGATGAAGGAAAACCTGCAAACATGGCCTGTTGGGGGTACTTGAGAACAGGCTTGAGAAGCACTGATTTAGAGCACTGCGCTAAAATCTAGCTCAAGGGAATCCTATTCTAATTGTTGGCATTTGAGGGAAACCAAGTGAGTGTTAGAACCCCTGCTTGCCCTTTTTAGGTTGGGCTTTGTGTCCCTTTTCTTAAAATTGGCTTCACTTCCTGTCACACAGACAAACAGGAAGTGAGGGTAAAACCCTACCAATGTCTTTTCTTGGGGACACACAGATCAATCTAACTAGTATCCTCATTAAGCAAATTGCATCTAGTACTTTGTTGTGTACACCCAAAATGATTAGGTAGTTTGGGGTTTAGTAAAGGCAAATCCACTCTGCAGTACAAGTGTAGTCGCTGAAAATCTGAGGGGAAGCACTGGTGATTTTTAACATCCAACCATGTAGAAGCAAAGATGGTGTTTTTTCTTTTCCTTATATGTCCCCCTCGGATCTCCAGCAAGTGCACTTGTAGTGCAAAGTGTAGTTGCCTTTAGTAAATAAACCCCAAAGTCCAAGATACCTAATAATTTGGGGATGTACACAGCAAAATGCTGGAGTGCAATTTACCTAATGGGAAACTATTTAGATTGACCTGTGTGTCCCCAAGGAAAGACATTGGTAGGGTTTTACCCTCACTTCCTGTTTGGCTATGTGACAGGAAGTGAATAAATTTGAAGGAGAAAGTGGCAAAATTTTGGAGTTGTCTTCACCCTATCAGTGGTGCAGACATACCTAAAAAGTGACCAGACTTCTAATCCCTCTGCACTCTATCCCTGTCAGAAAACTCACCTTGCCGGACGTGCTGTTCATCGCCTTGGGGCGCACGTGCCGACGCGAGCTGCTGTTGTGCGTTCTCCTGTGCGCGCCGATGCGCGACAAACGGCCTATTTAAATCCCTGGAACACTTCAGCCCGGTGCTGTCTGATTTGCAGGTCCCTGTGTATCCTGCCCCTGCTGTTTGCCTGAAATCTGACCCTCTGACCACCCGGCTTGTTACTTAGACTTCTCCTGCCTTCCACCTGCATCTGACCACGGCTTGCCTTTGACCCCAAACCTGTCTGCTCCTCTGTACCACGTTGCCTGACCGTTGCCAAACCCTGCCTGTTATTTGACCATTCTGTGTTGCTCCTGCTCAGCTTCACCCTCCAGCATCCCTGCTTGCCTGTCTGCAGCCAGTGAGGTTCATCTTACCTTCTGCATCCGGATCCTGAGCCGTCTTCCAGCAAATATCCACCAGGCTCTCTTACCCTTCCGTACTCCTGTGCCTCTTGTCTGCACTACCAGGGACCACGAGTCGGATCCGTATGGGGGACCTTCCTCTGCTCCGTTGGGCTCGTCGACCAGATACGTGTAATTCTGACAATCCCCAATCAAAAATAAGAAAGGATTTCATTTAGTTTAACTTTGCAAAGACGCATTCCTAAGTACAACTGTGATGCACGTCAGGAGAAAAGGGAGTAGCCGCTCTAGGCAGGAAGTGTCTTGTGCTGATCCTCCTAACAGGAACCCCAGGTGCAGGCAATGCATATAGCAAGGCAGAAAAAAAAAGTATTTCTGGACAGCCGCACTCCAAGTAATAATTGCCTTTATTAAGTAAAATACAAAACAGCACTACAAGCCACAGCAAACTGGACAGCTGACGCGTTTCACATTATTCCTAGTGTTTAATCAAAGCTATGATTAAAATACTTTTCTTTTTCGGCCTTGTGATGCATGTCAATGGCCCATTTAGCCCTTGTTTAACCACTTCCCTACCGGGCACGAAAACCCCCTTCCTGCCCAAACCATTTTTCAGCTTTCAGCGCTGTCACACTTTGAATGACAATTGCGCGGTCGTGCGACGTGGCTCCCAAACTAAATTTGCGTCCTTTTTTCCCTACAAATAGAGATTTATTTTGGTGGTATTTGATCACCTCTGTGGTTTTTATTTTTTGCGCTATAAACAAAAGAAGAGCGTCCAGTTTGAAAAAAAACATAATATTTTTTACTTTTTGCTATAATAAATATCCATTTTTTTTTTTAATTAAAATTTTCCTCAGTTTAGGCCGATACATATGGCCTCACCCTACTACTATTACGTCCATTCAGACCTGTCTAAGAGGCTCAATCCATCCTTTGGGTAGACTGCCTCATTCGGCCAGGTGGGGTTTTCAACCTTTTTTTCAAGGCTGTCTGCATTCTGCTTCTCTTTCAGCTATCCAGCTTGACTCCTGTGACATGTCACCTTCTAACCAACCTGACCTCAGGGTTCCACTGACCTCTGCCCAGTCTGATGGTACTGTGCTAGATGTCCAGCTCATCTTTAAGGGTCTGGGGGACCCTCCTCAGACTCCTGTTGGTCCTCTCATGCCCTTGCTTATTTTTAGAAGGCCTTTGGTCCTCAATAAATCATCTCGTCCTCTCCCTACCTCGGTTCCGGTCCCTGAGGATAATCTAAAGTACGAGGTTAGTCACGTTCTGAATTCTCGGCTCTGCAGAGGCATTCTTCAGTACCTTGTGCATTGGAGAGGGTTTGGTCCTGAGGAGACATCTTGGATCGCTGCATCTGAGGTCTTTGCACCTCGTCTGTTGAGGAGGTTTCATCGGAGGTTTCCCTTTAAGCCTGGGCCCAGGCGGGGGAGGGGAAGGGCCCGTATAAAGGGGGGTACTGTCATTGTTATGCAGTAATGTTTGTCTGTCAGTTTACCTCTCCATGTGCTCAGATTAAGAAGCCAGCCACTCTCACCTGGCTGCTTAAGTAATCTTTCCTCTAGCACGGCTCCACCCCAGGCTCTATCAGGGAACTCTATATTAACCTGTGCACTGCAAGCCGGGCACGCATATCGGGTCCCCAGCAACGCGGTGGGTGCTCCCCCTAGCTCTCCCTAGATCCCCCTAGCTCCTTTTAAAGGCAGGACATCATATGACGTCCTGTCAGAATGAGAGAGTCTTCCGCCCGCCGTCATTTGACGGTGGGCGGTAGACAACAGGTTAATAGAAAACACCAGTTGCCTTTTACTAGTTACATAGTTACATAGTTAGTCAGGTTGAAAAAAGACAAAGTCCATCCAGTTCAACCATAAAAAAATAACTAAAATAAAAAAAATATCGTGCAATCCCATATACCCAATTCTATACCCACAGTTGATCCAGAGGAAGGCAAAAATCCCCAGCAGAGCATGATCCAATTTGCTACAGCAGGGGAAAAAATTCCTTCCTGATCCCCCGAGAGGCAATCGGATTTACCCTGGATCAACTTTACCTAGAACTGTTAGTACTCAGTTATATTATGTACATTTAGGAAAGTATCCAGGCCTTTCTTAAAGCAATCTACTGAGCTTGCCAGAACCACCTCTGCAGGGAGTCTGTTCCACATTTTCACAGCTCTTACTGTGAAGAAACCTTTCCGCATTTGGAGATGAAATCTTTTTTCTTCTAGACGTAAAGAGTGCCCCCTTGTTCTCTGTGTTGACCGTAAAGTGAATAACTCATCACCAAGTTCACTATATGGACCCCTTATATATTTGTACATGTTAATCATATCCCCCCTTATTCTCCTCTTCTCAAGAGTGAATAAATTCAGTTCCTCTAATCTTTCTTCATAGCTGAGCTCCTCCATGCCTCTTATCAGTTTGGTTACCCTTCTCTGCACTTTCTCCAGTTCCCCGATATGCTTTTTGAGAACTGGTGCTCAAAACTGAACTGCGTATTCCAGATGAGGCCTTACTAATGATTTGTACAGGGGCAAAATGATGTCTCTCTCTCTGGAGTCCATACCTCTCTTAATACAAGAAAGGACTTTGCTCGCTTTGGAAACCACAGCTTGGCATTGCATGCCATTATTGAGCTTATGATCTACCAAAACCCCCAGATCCTTCTCCACTACGGATCCCCCCAGTTGTATTCCCCCTAGTATGTATGATGCATTCATATTCTTAGCCCCCAAGTGCATAACTTTACATTTATCAACATTAAACCTCATCTGCCACATAGTCGCCGAATTAGACAGGGCATCAAGGTCGGCTTGTAAATTGGAGACATCTTGTAAGGACGTTATTCCACTGCATAGCTTGGTGTCATCTGCAAAGACAGAAATGTTACTTTTGATCTCAGACCCAATATCATTTATAAAGATATTAAAAAGTAAGGGTCCCAGCACTGAACCTTGGGGTACACCACTGATAACCTTAGACCATTCAGAGTAAGAATCATTAACTACTACTCTCTGAATTCTGTCTTTTAGCCAGTTTTCTATCCATTTACAAACTGATATTTCCAATCCTGTAGACTTTACCTTACACATGAGCTGTGTGTGGGGAACTGTATCAAACGCTTTTGCAAAATCCAAGTATACCACGTCCACAGCCACGCCTCTGTCCAAGGTTTTACTTACCTCTTCATAAAAAGAAATCAGGTTTGTCTGACAACTTCTGTCTTTCATGAATCCATGCTGTCTGTTGCTTAAATAGTTTTTTTCCAGCAAGAACTCATCTATGTGGTCTTTTATTAATCTCTCCAGTATCTTCCCCACTATGGAAGTTAAACTAACAGGTCTATAGTTACTTGGTAAAGACTTTGTTCCCTTTTTAAATATAGGCACCACATTGGCCCTGCGCCAATCCAGTGGTACTATTCCTGTCATTAATGAGTCCCTAAAAATTTGATAAAATGGCTTTGAAATTACAGAGCTCAATTCTTTTAGGATCCGTGGGTGTATGCCATCTGGTCCAGGTGCTTTATCCACCTTTATTCTGTCTAAATATTTCTGGACCATATCACTTTTGAGCTATTGTGGATTTGGGGCTGTGTCACTACCACCCCCATTATGGACATGAACTCCCCCATGCTCCATTGTATACACAGAGCTGAAGAAAGTATTTAATAAATTAGCCTTCTCTTTGTCCCCAGTCACCCACTCTAGATTATTTTGTAAAGGGCCTACATGCTCAGACTTGACCTTTTTACTATTAATATATTTGAAGAATTTTTTGGGGTTTGTCCTACTATCTTTTGCAATCTGTCGTTCGTTTTGAATTTTTGCATCCTTGATTTCCTTTTTACATATCCTGTTATATTCTTTGTAACATTTAAACGACACTAGTGTTCCTTCATTTTTATATTTTTTAAAAGCGCTTTTCTTATTGTTTATAGCTTTTTTTAACTTTAACTGTGAGCCACATAGGTTTTATTTTTAGCCTTTTAAACTTATTGCCCATGGGAATATACTTTGCAGTGAGTTCACAAACAGTCTTTTTGAAGAATTCCCATTTCTGTTCTGTGCCCATTGATGCCAATATTCTCTCCCAGTCTAAGTCCTGGAGAGCAGCCCTCATCCTTGGAAAATTTGCTTTATTGAAATTAAGTGTTTTTATCCTTCCTGCATGTATTTCTTGCTTACAGCTAACATCAAATGAAATCATGTTATGGTCACTGCTACCCAGGTGTTCTTTTATCTGAACATTAGTAATACGCTCTGCATGGTTTGAGATTACCAGGTCCAACAGAGCATCATTCCTAGTTGGGGCCTCAATAAACTGGACCATAAAATTGTCCTGCAATAGGCTTATAAATTTTTGCCCTTTAACTGTCCCAGCAGTGCCATTACTCCAGTCAATTTCTGGGTAGTTAAAATCCCCCATTATTATCACCGTCCCAGCCCTTGCAGCCCTTTCCATCTGTGCAAGGAGCTGAGTCTCCACCTCCTCATTAACATTGGGTGGTCTATAACAAACTCCAATGATTAACTTTGAACTACGCACATCTGTATGCAGTTCCACCCATAATGCTTCAGCCTCATCACACTCTCCATCAACCAGGTCCTCTTTCACACTCGCTTTGAGATCACTTCTCACATAGAGACAGACCCCGCCACCTTTCCTTTTTGCCCTGTCTCTCCGAAAGAGTGCATAGCCAGGAATATTAATAATCCAGTCATGTGAGGATTGAAGCCACGTTTCAGCAATACCGATTACGTCATAGCTCTCCTCATGCACCAGAGCTTCCAACTCACCTATTTTGCTTGGCAGACTTCTGGCATTGGTGAACAAACACTTTAATGTATTACATTTTTCTCTGGTGTTTTTCATATAATTTTTAGTAGTACAAATGGCACTATAGTTTCCAATGGCTGTTTGCAACATGGGAACTTTCTTATCACCTGCCATAACCCTCCCCCCATCTATCCCCATTCCACTCTCCATTAATGTCTGACCACTAACTGAACTGTGTGCCCGATGTAATTCTAGTTCACCCTCCCCCCTCAAACCTAGTTTAAATACTCCTCCAGCCTTCTCATAAACCTCTCCCCCAGCACAGCAGACCCCCTTCCATTCAAGTGCAAACCGTCTTTAGCATATAGGTTGCACCCCAATGAAAAGTCAGCCCAGTGCTCTAGAAACCCAAATCCCTCCTCCCTACACCAGGTCTTTAGCCATGCATTCAGCTCTCTAATCTCCCCCTGCCTTTTCTGTGTTGCGCATGGCACAGGCAATATTTCAGAGAATATCACCTTGGAGGTCCTTGCCTTCATCTTGCAGCCTAGTTCTTTAAATTGATTCTTAAGTAGCCGCCACCTTCCATGTATACTGTCATTGGTTCCAACATGGACCAAGACAGCTGGGTCATGCCCAACCCCTCCCAGTAATTTATCCACCCGGTCCACCACATGCCGAACCCTGGCACCAGGGAGACAGCAAACCATTCGGTTGAGGCGATCCTGGCGACAAATTATTCTATCAGTCCTTCTGATTATAGAATCCCCTATAACCACCAACTGTCTTGGCCTACCTGCACTCCCCTCACCACCTCTACTAGATGGGTTGCTCTCCCGGCTGTTAGGGGTAGCAGTGACATCTAGGGCTGCCACCTCTGTGTTTGCCACCTCCACATCTTCACCCAACGTGGAAAATTTGTTTTGATGCACAAATACAGGACTGGCCTTCCTTTTCTGCAAGCCCCTTCCACTCCCTCTAACTACATTAACCCATCTTCCTATCTGATAATCCTGACTTGCCACTCCACCCTCCACATCAGCCCTACTAACCACCTGCTCAGCGAGCAGAGGACCCCTTTCAAAGTTGTCCTTTCCGCCCAGTGTTGCAACTTGCTCTTCCAGATCTCTAATGCGAGCTTCCAGAAGGGCAACCTGCTCACATCTGTCACAGCGGTATCCATCCTGGAGCTGTTGCACCAATTTTGCATACATGTGGCACACTGTGCACTGAGCAAAACCTTCAACCCTGCTAGCACTGATTTCCCAGTTACAATATAATTACTTGTAGGAAGTTTATAATGTTACTCACAGTTTAGAAGACTCCTGTCTTAACTCCTGGTTTTTAACTCTCCACTGTAGTTCAAAATTCCACTGATGTTCACAAAATCCACATGCAAGCCACCATCAGCAGGGAGCCAGCTCCTAAGGGAGTTTGTACAGACATTTATATACTCACCTGTGAACAATTAACCACTCCCCTTAATTAGCAGAAAGAAAAAAAAGCTGTTTAAAAAGTGTCAGAGAAAGGAGTGGGGGGGGGGGAAGTATTTTTAAAACTGATAAACGTATCAAATAAAGGACAAAAAATAAAAATAAATCAACACTTGCAAGCAGAAGCAGTTAAAAGCAAAACTCCTGGTTTTTAACTCTCCACTGTAGTTCAAAATTCCACTGATGTTCACAAAATCCACATGCAAGCCACCATCAGCAGGGAGCTAGAAACATTTGTTAGTCCAGTCCTGGAAATCTGCATCTGCTTTACTATTAATTTCCATAAAAATTGAGTTCCTGCAGCTAGATGCGCCAAATGCATGTAGATGCGCGGCCGGCGTGCATATGAGATGCGCAACTGCTGTGTGCGAACAGGTATGCGCATATGTGGTTTTCGGAAAGTGGTGGCAAGCACACAGGAATGACATCACGCCCTTACAGGAAGTTGCTTGTACTGCTCCTAAGTTCTCTGAGGAAGAGATGATCCTTTTTTGCAAATTAACAAAAACATTTTTTTTAAAACATGGGGTGGTGTTTGTGTGGGTCCCTTACACACATTCATACATATTAGGGCCAATTTAGACAGGATCCGATTTACCTACCAGTATGTTTTTAGATTGTAGGAGGAAACCAGAGTACCTGGAGCAAACCTACGCAGGCACAGGGAGAACATGCAAACTCCAGGCAGATGGTATCACGGCCAGGATTCGAACCAGTGACCCTTTTTGCTGCTAGGTGAAAGTGCTAACCACTACACCACTGTGCTGCGCAAATATGTATCTAGAGATGTAGGTTTTGTGTCCACTTGTGAAAATACAAGTGGGTCATGGCACATCTACATTCCAAATTTGGCACTTAAGATGGTCATGCACTATGCAATCTGATTGTCCAATCTCTGTACAACTTGAGATTTTGGAAAAATAGGTAATAGGAATACGCACTTGAACAATTAATTCAAATTTTTGGAAATCAAACAGGCTCTTGCCTAATCTAATTTTTATAATTTTTCAATTTTTTTTAAGATTGCAGTGTATGGTCACCTTTAACCACTTGTCCCCCGCCCACTGTCAATTGACGGCGGGCGGAGGATACTCTCGTTCTGGGAGGACGTCATATGACGTCCTCCCTTTAAAACGAGCTAGGAGGCGCGCGAGGCGCCGCGTTCACAAGGCCCCGGTGCGCGTGCCCGGCGGCCGCGATTGCCGCCGGGCACCCGCGATTGCCCGGGAAACGAGCAGGAAAGTGGATCTCTGTGTGTAAACACAGAGATCCACGTCCTGTGAGGGAGAGGGGACCGATGGTGTGTCCCTTGTACATAGGGACAACCATCGGTCACCTCCCTCAGTCAGTCCCCTCCCCCCACAGTAAGAACACTTTGAGGGAACATATTTAACCCCTTCCCGCCCCCTAGTGGTTAACCCCTTCCCTGCCAATCACATTTATACAGTAATCAATGCATTTTTATAGCAGGGATCGCTGTATAAATGTGAATGGTCCCAAAAATGTGTCAAAAGTGTCCGATGTGTCCGCCGCAATATCGCAGTCACAATAAAAAATCGCAGATCGCCGCCATTACTAATAAAAAAATAAAAAAATTAAAATGCTATAAATCTATCCCCTATTTTGTACACGCTATAACTTTTACGCAAACCAATCAATACGCGCTTATTGCGATTTTTTTTTTGTTACCAAAAATATGTAGAAGAATACGTATCGGCCTAAACTGAGGAAAATTTTATTTAAAAAAAAATGGGTATTTATTATAGCAAAAAGTAAAAAATAGTGTTTTTTTTTCCAAACAGGACGCTCTTCTTTTGTTTATAGCGCAAAAAATAAAAACCGCAGAGGTGATCAAATACCACCAAAAGAAAGCTCTATTTGTGGGAAAAAAAGGACACAAATTTCGTTTGGGAGCCACGTCGCACGACCGCGCAATTGTCATTCAAAGTGTGACAGCGCTGAAAGCTGAAAAATGGCTTGGGCAGGAAGGGGGTTTTCGTGCACAGTAGAGAAGTGGTTAAAGATCAAGATCTGAAAATATAAATTTATTGGGTTTAGAAACACTTTTATGTTCTTTTGTAGTGTATTGAAAGATTTGTGTGAAAATAGAAAAAAAAAAACATTTCAAAGATATATTAGAAGTAATAGGAATGAGATTAGCATCAAAAGGGTTAATTAAGTGAGAACCCCTACTAATTGCCTAACAAGACACATTCAATGAGATGGGCGTGCGCTATTATCAATGAGAAAACAGCAGTTACCCTGGCACCAGTTGCTGTTTACATATTTATTATTGGGTTGCGCGTGTGCGTGCGCCGATTCGCACGCCCAATCAATGATTTATCCGGCGCACCAATTAAGGTATGAACCAGCGCAACGCATTGTTATTAGTAAATCAGCCCCATACTATTACTATGACGAATACAGGAAATGATATGCTGTAAGGATGAAAGCTTCAAAATCATAATAGGAGTTTGGGGAGGAAAAGAAAAAGAGAGGAAAGAAGGAGAGTAAAAAAGAGTCCATGGGGTTGAGTCGAGAGCCACCACAACGACTGGAGCCTAAATATTTTTTTTCTTTCAAAAGTTTTTTATTAGAGCAAAATACAAAGTACAACAAGAAGCAGTCAACAATGGTGAATGCGTATCATTCACGTTGTATACCTAGTGTACACATTACAAAACATCAGAGGATTAGTGAAATAAGTGCTATCATTTGTCGCTGACCAAGATGGAGAAGTGTGTTATCACGGTGGCACCAGTATGTATCAGCAGAGGTGATCCCTAGAACTTAGACAATAGGAATCATTGTTCATTTATAACAGGTTCTTAGGGTATCGAGTTTGTGAGTTCACAGCCTCAAAGGCTTGTTCATGTTGAGGAAGTAGGGGAACTGATGTTCAAGTGGAATTTGTGGAAAAGGGAAAGGAGAATAAGGGGAGGAGGGGCACACAGGGGAGAAAGAGGAAGAGAGGAAAGAGAAAAAGAGGGGGGAGGGGGAACAGTGCCGGCGGGGCCGTGGTGTGGCCAAGGAGACCACCATGTACAAAAGTAGGGATTGTTAGAAAGTCATGGGATGAGGAGGCTGGGATCAAAGTCCGGGGGCAGAAAATTATCCACCCATGGGGTCCATATTTTAGTGTGTCGAAGGACACGGTCTAGCAGTGTGGCCTCAATTTTGCTGTGGATCATGGCTTGGGTTACTCTATTCTTCGTTTCTGCTATGTGGAGTTTCGGGGTTTTCCAGGCTTTGGCTATAGTTTGTTTGGCAGCAGTGGTCAACTGGAGGAGGAGACTGATCTGATTTCTGGTGTATTCTCCCTGGATATGGTTTAAAAGTGCTAAGGCCTGGGTCAGGGATCACTATTTCATGTAATATTGTGGAACTCATTTGGAAGATAGCCGTCCAGAATTGTTGTGCTATCTTGCAAGACCACCAGATATGGAAATGTGTGCCATGTTCACTACATCCTCGGAAACAGTTTGATGGATAATTCGGTACAAATTTGGATATTCTTGCTGGAACCAAGTACCAGCGCATTAATACTTTATAATTCGTTTCAAGCGCAACCACATTTTGGGAGGAAGATTTAGTAGTGGCCCAAATATCGGACCATTCTTCAGGAGTAAGAGATATATTTAGGTCCTTGGACCACTGTGCAGCATATAGAGGGAGATCAGCTGGTGGTGTGGAGAAGTGGTTATACAGGCTAGATATAATGCCGGGGGCATGAGGGTCCGCCGCGCAGATTTTTTCGTATAGAGATTGAGTATTCAGACTAGTGCAAGGGCCGACTATTGATTTGACAAAATGGAGCACTTGAAGGTAACGGAAAGATTCCGAGGCTGGGAGTGTGGCGCTGGATTGGAGATCCGAGAATGACTGAAAGGTGGAGTCAGCGGTAAGGTCGCATATTCTAGTTATACCCGCTTGCGACCAGCAAGAAAATGTGCTAGGTTGAGTGTAGGCAGGGTAGAATGAAGGGTGGTGTAAGAAGGATAATAGGGGGCTATGTGGAGAGATCAGTTTAAAGGGGTCGCGTAGTCTGTCCTATAGTTTTAAGGAGTGGCGGGTGATGGGGTTTGCAATATGACCACGGATGGAAGGGGGTAGCCATAGAATGTTATCAACTGTTAGCGGGTAGAGGTCTATAGCCTCGAGGGAGATCCATTTCAGGGTTTCAGTAAGTGCGTGTAATAGGGCAAGTTGGGCTAATTGTGCTGCATGGTAATATTTAGCAAAGTTTGGGATGCCCAGGCCCCCGTGTAGTTTGTGGCGAAGAAGAATGACTCTCGGGACTCTGGGTTTGGTGGGGCCCCATATATATTTAAAGACTCTAGATTGGATAATCCGGTTAAAATAAGAGGGGACGTTGATTGGGAGGACTCTATATAAGTATAAGAGTTTGGGAAGCAAGGACATCTTAACAGCTGCCACCCGACCCAGCCAGGAAACACATAAAGGTTTCCAGGTGTCCAGGATAGATGACAATTGTGCCAGCATGGGGAGATAGTTGGCTTGGTATAGGGAAACTGGGTTTCCGGTCAATTTTATACCAAGGTACGGGAGAGAGGTGGTAGACCAGGAAAAGGGAAAGTTTAGTCGTAAGTGGGTGACTTTGTGATGTGAGAGAGACACATTGAGAGCTTTAGACTTTGTTTGATTAACCTCTAGACCGGAAATGGAGGCAAATTTATCTAGGGTTTGAGTAAGGTTAGGAAGGGTGGTGCGAGGTGATGTTACAAATAGGAGCGCATTGTCTGCAAATAGGCAGATCTTATGCGAGGTGGAAGCTATTTCTAGTCCTTTAATATTAACGTTTGTTCTGATCAAAGCTGCCAATGGTTCAATGGCTAATGCAAAGATTAAAGGGGAAAGGGGGCATCCCTGTCTAGTACCTCTCGCTATAGGAAAACTGTCTGAGCGAAATCCTGAGTACCTGATATAGGCTTGCGGCTGGTTATAGAGGGAGTTTATCCATTGTAGAAAATGAGGGACAAAGCCCCAGCGTTTAAGAATGTAGTCTAGATATGGCCAGGACACTGTGTCAAACGCCTTAGTTATATCAAGCGATAGTAGGTGCATTGGGATATTACGGGTTTTTGCAATATGTTGGAGGAGTATCACTCGTCTGATGTTATCGCTAGCTTGTCTACGGGGTATAAAGCCTACCTGGTCTTTGTTTATTAGTTTGCCGATAAAAGGGTTGAGGCGAAGTGCCAATATTTTAGCCAAAAGTTTGATGTCCAGGTTAAGCAGGGAGATGGGTCTAAAGTTAGACCAAAGAGAGTTATCAGTATTAGGCTTGGGTATCATTGCTATAATAGCTGTCAGCGTGTCTCGGCCAAAGGCCTGTTTCTGTAGTAAAGCGTTAAACGATTTACTCAAGAGGGGGGCCAGAGTTGTGGCGAATTTTTTGAAGTATGTGGCAGAGAGTCCATCTGGGCCTGGTCTCTTATGGGATTTGAGGGTTTTTATCGCTGCAAGTACCTCTTCTGTAGAAATGGGTGCATCTAAGGGTTCACGTTCTGAATCTGATAGAGTGGGCAAAGGAGTGTCCTGTAGAAGTGAGTCAGCGGCGGAGTGGGAAAAGGTAGATTCAGCTTTATAGAGGTTTTCTAAACGCTTACGAAATTCACTTAGGATTTTGGTAGGGTTACTAGTGTAAGTGTTTTTTTCGATCCGTAATCTGATGGGAACATGATTCCGTTCTGGTCGACGGAGACGCATGGCTAGAAAAGTATCGGGTTTGTTAGCCTTGGTGTAAATGGTGTGGTTGGATCTGCGGATGGCCTTATCGGCCGATTCAGCCAGCAGCAGATCCAGTTCAGTTCTGGATTTTTCCATAGCTACCCTATGGGGCTCAGTTGGAGTTGTCTGGAACTGAAGATAGTTCTGGTGGAACTCTATTTCAAGATTGGCTAATTGGAGCTTCTTATCCCGTTTGAGGTGTGTAGATACTGATATGCATGTGCCTCGTATTACCGGTTTGTGTGCCTCCCAGAGGAGAACAGGAGAGATATCAGGGGTATTATTGTGATGCAGATAATCTGTGAGGGCTACCTGAATATCAAGGCAATATGACGGGTTGGTAAAATGAGCTTCATTGATACACCAGGAGCGATCATTGGTTTGGGGGATCAGCGAGGAAATTGTGGTAAGCACTGCACAGTGATCCGACCATGGTATGGGTTGTATAGAGGAGTTGACAAGTATTGGGGAGGACGCAACCGAAAGGAATATATGATCAATCCTAGAAAAGGATTTATAGGGATATGAGTAGAACGTGTAGTTCTTCTTTGTTGGGTTGCATTCTCGCCAAGTGTCAAGCAGTGAAGCTTGTTGCAGTAGTTTCCTAAAACGTGTGGAGGGAGTATAATGGTCTGGAGCATATGGGGATTTATCCATATGTGGTTGAAGCACTGAGTTGGAGTCACCACAAAGGATCACTGTGCCTTTGCAATGTATCCGAATAACTTGTAGTAGGTGAGAAAAGAAGGGATTCGGGTTATCATTCGGAGCATAATAGGAGACCAATGTGGTTTCCACTTCTTGGAGTGTGCCTACAAGAATTATGTAACGACCTTCCGGGTCTTTGATTTCTGCGGTTAATACAAAAGGGAGGGATTGGTGAAGGGCTATGAGTACACCGTGCTTTTTCACATTGGCCGAGGCAGTATACACTTGGGGGTATCGGGAGCTAAAGAATTTTGGGGTTGCTTGTGCCGTGTAATGAGTTTCCTGGAGGGCCACAATGCTAGCTTTTAATGTTGTGAATGTGTGAAAGGCCTTAACTCTTTTATGTGGTGAGTTGAGTCCCTTTACATTAAGGGAAAGAATGTTCAGGGGGGCCATGGGGGAAGAGATGAGATATTAGACTGAGAGGTCTCGAGGGCCCCGCAGCCCCGCCGACAAGGATCAAGAGGAGAAAAGATACAAGGAAAATAGGAGGGAAGAAAAGGGAAAAAGGAAAGGTAGCAATTGTAAGGCAAGTGGATGAATAGGTAGAGTAAGTGGTAGTGGAGTTTGGTCGCCTGACCAGGTAGTGGACAGACTCGCCAGTCGGCCAGCCGATTCGCGAGTGTGCACACCATGTAAGGGGGGGCAGTGACAACCTCCCGCCGCAAATGGGGGATTGTGGTTAAAGCTTCAGAAAATTGAGCAAACAAAAAGTAACAATAAAGAGGACAGTGGTAATGCAAGTATTGTAATATAACCTATGCTTATCTGGGTTCACACAGACCTCCAGAGTAACACTACGGGGACATGGAGTAGGGACACACAAATACTCAGGTAGGGTGCATCCGTATACATATATTCTTCTGTATATACTTAAAGTGGGAAAGAGAGAAAAAACAAATAACCGTTCATAACAATTCAAGTTACCCACGTTGTGCACAAGTGGACAAGAAATAAGCAATAGCGTCCGGGTCGCCGCATGCGCCCAGGGGGAGCCCTGAGCACATGCGGCGAGCCAGACAGCAGGCGCCAACTAAAGTGTTACATAGTGAAAGTTGTGCAGGAATAATAGTACATTTTCCCAAAAAGGGGACAGCATAGGAAGATAAAAGAAAAACCTTTCTGGACTTCCTGAAAAAAAAAAAAAAAAGGGGGAAAAAATTTGTAGCAATTGACAGTGAGAAAGGGAATAAAGGGATTTTTATAACAGCTTACCTGTAAAATCCTTTTCTTGGAGTACATCACGGGACACAGAGCGACTTAGTCATTACTAATGGGTTATATAGTTTACCTTCAGGTGCTGGCACTGGCAACTTCCAAACCGGAAGTACCCTCCCCTATATAAGCCCCTCCCATCCGGGAGCACCTCAGTTTTGTAGCAAAGCAATAAGTGTCCCAAAAAGAGGGGTGGGAGCTCTGTGTCCCGTGATGTACTCCAAGAAAAGGATTTTACAGGTAAGCTGTTATAAAAATCCCTTTTTCTTTTTCGTACATCACGGGACACAGAGCGACTTAGTCATTACTAATGGGACGTCCCAAAGCAATGCCAAATGAGGGGAGGGATACATAAGCTGGGCGCCATCAGGCATGAGGATCTTTTGCGGCCTGCAACACACTGCGCCCAAAGGCGACATCCTCCTGACTTCTAACGTCTACCTGGTAGAATCTAGTAAACGTGTGTACTGAAGACCATGTTGCGGCCTTACAGACTTGAGCCAGGGAGGCCTGGTGATGCACTGCCCATGAAGTTCCAACTGCTCTTGTGGAGTGCGCCCTAACTTTGAATGGAGGCGGTCTCTTTCTCAAGCCATAGGCTTGTATTATGACCTGTCGAATCCACTTGGCTAAAGTAGATTTTGATGCTGCCTGACCCTTTCTGGGGCCTTCCGGCAGAATAAACAAAGCATCCGTTCTGCGAATCTGAGCAGTGGCTTTTAGATAAGCTTTAACTGCTCTTACTACATCCAAAGAATGCAATAACTTTTCCTCTACCGAGCTAGGTTTGGGGAAAAAAGAAGGAAGAACCACATCTTGGTTCAAATGAAACCTTGATACCACCTTAGGAAGAAAGGCTGGATGAGGACGTAATACTACTCTGTCCTTATGGACAACCAGATATGGCTCCTTACAGGACAAGGCGGCTAATTCCGATACTCTTTTAGCCGAACAAATGGCTACTAAGAAAATCAATTTCCTGGTGAGAAGAACCAAGGAAATGTGTTGCAATGGTTCAAACGGTTGTTTCTGTAGAACCGACAGAACCAGGTTTAAATCCCATGGACATATGGGAATACTAACCGGAGGGCTAATACGCATCACTCCTTGTATGAAAGCTTTGACTAGTGAATGCGAAGCCAAGGGCCTTTGAAAAAATATTGACAAGGCCGAAATCTGACCCTTGATAGTACTCAAGGCCAGCTTCCTATCTACAGCCCACTTTAGGAAGTCCAAAATCCTACCTATTACGTACTTACGTGGATGCCATTTCTTGGCCTCACACCATGTAATGTACGCCTTCCAGATCCTATAATAGATCTGCCTGGATACTGGCTTCCTGGCATTGATCATGGTAGATACCACAGGATTAGAGAGCCCTCTCTTTTTCAGAATGTGGGCTTCAATAGCCAGGCCGTCAAACCTAGGGCTGGTAAGGAAGGGTGGTATATCGGTCCTTGCGACAGCAGGTCCTGACGATGTGGGAGGGTCCAAGGACTCCTCACTGACATTTTTACAATCTCCGCGTACCATGCCCTTCGGGGCCACGCTGGAGCCACCAGAATCACTGGTTTCTTTTCTACCCTGATTCTGCGGATTAATCGCGGTAACAATTGTGGCGGTGGGAATGCATATATCAGCTTGAACTGATCCCAAGGGAACACTAGGGCATCCGAGCCGCAAGCTAGGGGATCCCTTGTGCGAGACACAAATCTGTCCACCTTTGCGTTGAACCTGGATGCTAGCAGATCTACATCCGGTGTTCCCCACCGCTGGCATATTGCCTGGAAAACCTCGGGATGAAGAGACCATTCCCCCGGGCATAATTGCTGGCGACTTAAAAAGTCTGCTTTCCAATTTTCCACTCCTGGGATGAAAACCGCGGATATGGCTGGGACATATCTTTCTGCCCATTCCAGGATGCAATTCGCTTCCATCTGGGCTGCACGACTCCTGGTGCCACCCTGGTGATTGATATATGCCACTGCTGTGGCATTGTCTGATTGAATTCTGACAGGGGACCCTTGGAGTTTGGATGTCCATGCTACTAGGGCATACCGGGCTGCTCGTATCTCTAAGAGATTGATGGGCAGGGCCTTCTCTGCTTCTGACCACTTGCCCTGGAGAGACCATTGCTCCAGTACTGCCCCCCAGCCTATGAGGCTGGCATCTGTAGTGACCACCTTCCAAGAAACCGGACTGAAGGGTTTCCCTTTTTCCAGATTCTGGGGCACCAACCACCAATGGAGGCTCTTGCGAACGGAAGGGGACAGGGACATTGGTAAGTCTAAAGCCTGAACTTTTTTGTTCCAGGCTGACAGTATGGCCCTTTGCAAATTCCTTGAATGGAATTGACCGTAGGGTACTGCTTCGAATGATGCCACCATTTTTCCCAGCAGCCTCATGCACAGGCGTATGGATGGTTTTCTTTTTGTACCCACTAAGTGGGTCAAATCTTTTAAAGACGACACCTTCTCTGGAGGTAAGAAAATCTTTCTCTGATTTGAATCCAGCCTTAGCCCTAAGTATTCCAGACTTTTGACTGGTCTTAGAGCTGACTTGTCCCGGTTGATAATCCAACCGTGATATTCCAGATACTTGATTGTCTTGTGAATATCTACTTCCAGCTTTTCCACTGAGTGGTCTATTAGTAGCAGGTCGTCTAGATATGCCATTATCGTTACACCTTGTGTTCTTAGATTGGCCAATAGTGGGGCCAGAATTTTTGTGAACACTCGTGGTGCTGTGGCCAGACCGAAAGGTAAGGCTCTGAACTGAAAATGGCGCCCTTCTACTGCAAAGCGTAGAAATTTCTGGTGGGCCGGAAAGATGGGAATATGCAGATAAGCATCCGTTATGTCGATCGAGGCTAACCATTCCTGCCCTTGTAGGGCGGTGGCCACCGATCGGATCGACTCCATCCGAAAAGTCCTGATATTTAGGAACTTGTTTAGCCCTTTTAGATTTAATATGGGCCTCACGTCCCCATTTGGTTTGGGGACTGTGAAAAGGTTCGAGTAAAACCCGAATCCGCTTTCTTCCAGGGGAACCTTCATGATTACACCTTGGAGCAATAGTTGTTCTAGTGCCAGAAGGAGGGATCCTCTCTTCTGGGGATCTCTTGGCACGTTTGACCTCATAAATTGGGCAGGAGGAGTGCCTTTTAACTCCAGCTTGTATCCCAGACTTACTGCGGAGAGCACCCATCTGTCTCTGATGGTGTCCCGCCAGGTCTCTGTGAACAACTGAAGTCTTCCCCCCACCCGATTGAGTGGGGGCAACGCTTCATGACTTGGGGGGAGGTTTTGTACCTCTCTTGATCCAGGGCTTCTTGTTACCCTGTGATTGTCCCTGATTTCTGCCCCCTGAATTTGACCGCGGAGGCCGTCGGAACTGTTTCACAGCCGATGTGCCCGGGACTGGAGAAGTAGGCCTCTTAAAAGAAGGACTTCTACTCTTGTTCTTAACCGGTAAGAGTGAACTTCTACCGGCAGAAATTTTCTGGATATATTTGTCCAGATCTTCTCCAAATAAGCGTTCTTCATGAAATGGGAAGCTAACCAGCAGTTTTTTACAGGGAGCTTCAGCAGACCAGTTTTTGAGCCACAGAAGCCTACGCATATGTACTACAGACAGCGTAAAGCGGGAGGCCTGTTGGATTGTATCCTTTATGGCGTCCACCGCAAAACACAAGGCTCTAGGCAGGTCAGCTAGGGCAAGAGCCTGCTGATCTGGTAAGTCCCTTAAGACTTGTTTCAACTGATCTTTCACCGCTTGGCAGACTCCAATCGCTGCTACCGCAGGTTGTGTCACCATGCTTGCTGTAGAGAAAGCAGATTTTAGTAAAGACTCCAATTTTTTATCTATTGGGTCTTTGAACATTGGAACATTATCTACTGGACATGTCAGTGATTTGTTCACAGAAGAGATGGCTGCGTCCACTGTAGGGACCCTCCATTTTTTTATGAACTTATCCTCCATGGGATAGATCACCGGAAATCTCTTGGGGGGAGCAAATATTTTATCAGGATGCTCCCAATCCTGGTAAATAAGCCCTTCTAATAAAGGGTGGATTGGGAAGGAACAGACAGCCTGGGGAGCTTTTAGCGACCCCAGCGAGGAAACCGTAGTGGTTGATGGTTCCGCCAGAGGCATTTTAAATGCTGATCGGACCATGTTAGTCAGAGACTGAACCCATAATCTTTCAGCCTGAGATGCTGAGAAAGGTTCTTCCACTGTTGATTCCTCCATAACTGAATCAACCTCATCCTGATCCCCTTCAGGTAGGTCGATCTCTGTGTGGGGCTGTTCCTCCACTAACAGGCACTCTGAAGGAGGAGACGGAGATCGGACGCGCTTTCCCTGTGACAGGGAAGCAGCGATCAATGCTGTTAATCTCTCTTCCAATCCTCCCAGAGTTGAGGATAAAACCTCCTCTGTTATATATACAGGAGCAGGTGGACTGGGGACAGCCGCAGCACCAGGCACTCTTGCGGGGTTCCTACGGCTACTGACCTCTGAATTCTCAGGGGAGATTGGTGCAGTACAAGCATGCCCAATATCCTCAGAGCCCGATGGAGACCCCTTTGGCTTCCTGGAAGACTTATTTCCGGAGCGTCTGGACGACATATCCTTTAAGCACAAAGCTGAGGTATTCCCGTCGTCATACACCAATTTTTGCTGGTAATAGTCTAACACAGTTGCTGCTATATACCAGCTGGTGTCCACTAAAGTGCCTTTCTATGGGGATGCCTGCATCAACCGCCTCTGTGTGCCACTGTTTGTTGCTAGCTCTGTTTGCATCCAGCTGACACTTGTACTGTGTCTTTTATACAAGCTGGGACGCCTGCACATGCGCAGAAGCGCCGTGGCGCGCATCGAGCGTCATCCACCCGCCCCGCCCCTTTTTTTTCATAGGAGGCGCGTGCACGCGCCCGCGCGCGCGCCCGTGCGCCATTGGCGCCCTTTTTGAAAACCAAACAGGGACTAGGAGCCAGGGCCCTTTTTGCCGGAGGGCCTGTGCGGTGGATGAGCGCAGCAACAGGGCAGAGGAAGAGGATTCCCACAGAGAAACTTACCAACTGCCTGGATCTTTTGACTTGAGAAAACCAAAGATCCACATGACAAGAAAAAATGGACCACAGCGGCCTCTAGTGGTTTAACACAGGTACCGCGGTCCTCTTTTTTTTTTTTTCTTGACTACTATTAAAATTTTACATTTTTCAGTAGTTACAGGCATACACAGATATTAGCGGGAATACCGCTAGGTAACAGACAGAAAGACAAATTAGGCTTGGGGGTCCCCCAATAGAACCAAGTTCCTGGGGGCCCCCACTTACCTGTTCCCCGCCGCAGGACTCTGTTTGGTCCACAGAAGCCCAAACTTCACCTATCACGGCAGGCATTGTAATTAAACCTTCAGGGACCGGGTTCCCAAGGATTCCACTCCCCTGGACCTGTATAGCACCCTGCACAGACAACATCTTGGTCGTGGGTATGACCAGAGCTCTGGATCCCAGGGTCCAGCCCTCCTAAGAGAGGCATTACAGGCAAAACCTTGCTCTTCTGTTGCAAGGCCCGGGTACTGACCGTTTAGCTATGAAGCTTTTTTGGTGGGATCCGGAACAGCTTACTAAGGCCCGTAAAAGAACCTGTATGCAAGCCCAGGAAAACACATGTTACTCTTTGGCCAACACCTTAGACACTGGCAAAAAACTGAGGTGCTCCCGGATGGGAGGGGCTTATATAGGGGAGGGTACTTCCGGTTTGGAGGTTGCCAGTGCCAGCACCTGAAGGTAAACTGTATAACCCATTAGTAATGACTAAGTCGCTCTGTGTCCCGTGATGTACGAAAAAGAAATAAAAGTTACGTGGGGTCTGAGCCCCTGCAACCCTGGAGGGGGTAGGTGGACTGCACAGGCTTCCCTTTTACCAGTAGGGGGTGCCTATCACGGGACAGTCCTCCTTTAACTTGATTGAAGAATTATCATCACGTTATGGAAGTCAGGTTAGCTTCAATCGAGGGGCCTCCGGAGGCAAACAAAAAGTGGATATGAAAGGAGCAAAAGTAAATTCAGCGTGGTGAGTAGACTTGTCGGTTCGGCGAGTTGTTCCTGGGTGAGCGAGCTGGAGTGCCTTTACGGATGGATGAGGGGCCAGGGTTAGGCTTCCTTGGAGTAGCAGTATAGGGATGTGCTGCCGCACGAGCGGGGGTGCGAGGTAGTGTTGTCTCCGCAGGCTGTTCCGGGGTAGTTAGGCGCAGGGACTCAAGAAGGCGTTGGAGTGAGTCCGGTGATGTACAGGAATGTTGCTGGCCCTGGTAAAAGAATTGCAAAGCAAAAGGGAAGCGCCAGGTGTATTTCAGTTGGTGCTGCAGGAGAATCTGCAGTTGTGGTTTCATGGCACGGCGCTTAGCAATCTTGGATGGAGCTAGGTCAGAGAAAAGTTGAGCTCCCCTCTCTTTGACCCGTGGAGCATCTTCTGCCGGCTGAGGAACCCATACAGCTGGGTCGGACCAGGCTGTCCCCCAAGGAGCGTGCTAGGTGCAGAACTCTGGGCATGTGTCTCTACTGTAGGGGCAAAGGTCATTTTCGTGAGGCTTGCTCTCTTCGTCCGGAAAAACGCTTGGGTCCAATACATCTGGAAGGTGGAGTATTGGACCCAGAAATATCACCTTCACCTTCTCGTCTTCTTCTTTCTGTGTTCCTTCATGTTGGTGCTTCTTCTCATTCGGTTTCGGCTTATCTGGATTCGGGAGCCGCTGGCAGCTTTATGGACTGGAGAACTTCCATGAACCTTACCCTTTCACCCCTCACCACTCCATTGGTGGTCTCGGGGTTTGATGGCACTGTTCTTCCAGGGGGTCCTATTCGCTTCCAGACCCTCCCTGTTAAGATGTCGGTAGGGACACTCCACCAGGAGTGCATATGCTTCCTTATCTTACCTAAGGCCTCAACTCCTATCGTTTTGGGTCTTCCTTGGTTACGGCTCCTATCTCCACATGTTGACTGGACTGCTGGACAGATCCTGGCTTGGGGTTCCTCCTGTTCCTCGTCCTGCCTACCCAAGGTTGCCCCAAAAGAGAAACTTCCTGTTGCCACCATCCCAGTATATTTTGCTCTTCCTACTGCATAAAGTGATTTCTGGTATGTGTCCTGCAATAGTCGGGCTGATGTACTCTCTAGATCATGTGGCACTCCAGTTTGCATAGCCAATTACCTTATTACCTTTGTTTGTCCCTAAACATCCTTGGTCACACAGCCAGGCTAACTTGTATGCAAGTTCTGCAGTCGCTACGCCTTGCAATGCAATTCAGGTAGTTGCTACACCTGACTGTGCTATTCACTCTGCCTCTGCACCAGTTATGCCAGTACAGCCCATGCCCAGTGAGCCTCCTACTTTTTCTTATTCAGGACCTTCTGCAACCTGGCCTCACCCTACTACTATTACGTCCATTCAGACCTGTCTAAGAGGCTCAATCCATTCTTTGGGTAGACTGCCTCATTCGGCCAGGTGGGGTTTTCAACCTTTTTTTCCAGGGCTGTCTGCATTCTGCTTCTCTTTCAGCTATCCAGCTTGACTCCTGTGACATGTCACCTTCTAACCAACCTGACCTCAGGGTTCCACTGACCTCTGCCCAGTCTGATGGTACTGTGCTAGATGTCCAGCTCATCTTTAAGGGTCTGGGGGACCCTCCTCAGACTCCTGTTGGTCCTCTCATGCCCTTGCTTATTTTTAAAAGGCTTTTGGTCCTCAATAAATCGTCTCGTCCTCTCCCTACCTCGGTTCCGGTCTCTGAGGATAATCTAAAGTACGAGGTTAGTCACGTTCTGAATTCTCGGCTCTGCAGAGGCATTCTTCAGTACCTTGTGCATTGAAGAGGGTTTGGTCCTGAGGAGACATCTTGGATCGCTGCATCTGAGGTCTTTGCACCTCGTCTGTTGAGGAGGTTTCATCTGAGGTTTCCCTTTAAGCCTGGGCCCAGCCGGGGGAGGGGAAGGGCCCGTATAAGGGGGGGTACTGTCATTGTTATGCAGTAATGTTTGTCTGTCAGCTTACCTCTCCATGTGCTCAGATTAAGAATCCAGCCACTCTCAACTGGCTGCTTAAGTAATCTTTCCTCTAGCACGGCTCTACCCCAGGCCCTATCAGGGAACTCTATATTAACCTGTGCACTGCAAGCCAGCCGTGCTGATCAATATTGTGTGTTTGGTTTCCTGCTTGCCGTGTGCTCTACGTCTTTCTCTGTTTTACCGATCTTAGCTTGTTCTCGACTATCCCTGCCTGCTTGTGACCCTGAACTTTTGACGTGTTTATCCTTGTCTGCTAGTTGCCTGACCTTTGGCTTATCCCCTTACTATCTCTTGTTATCTTGGTCTGCTGCTTCCTCTCTATCCTCCTGTAGCCTACTGTGAGCGTGAGCTGGGAGACTCTGGGGGCCACGACCTGGAGCCAGTTGCAGCACAGTCCATCCTCACCACTAGAGGCTCTGGTGAACACCTGCTGGCTCTTAGACTCTGCACCCTGGGGAATTTTATGCTCTAGCTCCCTGTGGGATCCGTGTTGGTGCTCCAGTGGACCTGCCTTCCTTAACCACCCAGAGTTCCATCTGCAGCAGTCAGCTGTAGGGTCCACTACCTTAGTTGTGCACTCCTGACCCCAATGGGGTGCATCTGTCACCTGGCCACAGGTGACCTGACAATCCCAAAGGGAGACAAAGTGTTTGGTAATGGGGTTACGTAAACCCCTACGGTCCTTTGGAGAAAGCCAAAGTAGGTTGGAAATTGATAGAGGGTCACATTCAGTTTCTCGATTGATACCCATAACAGGGATTCTGAAAAATATAAAGAAAAATGCCCCTGGGACAGTATGGATTGGCGCAATAATATGAAGTTGACAATTGAGTATATAAAAGTAGAAAAAAATTATTACATACAATGGTCACAAAAATGACAGTATACAAAAATTGTAAAGAAGTGGGTTAAAAGCAAAAACAATAAACTGACATGAAAAATAGAGATGCCAAAATACATAGTTTCACATCCAAAATGTTTGACAGTAGGTCAATACAGAGAGGGGAGAATGAACGCCGACATGTTTCGGATACAGTTGGCTGGGTTTATTCAAAGCTCACGTGTATATATTCCTTCTTCAGGGTTTATGTATAGGCAGTGTGACAGAGCATCCCAGAGAGAGCCTGGGAAAGTCCTATTCAGGGTTTATACATCTCCAAGGCTCCTCTCATATACATTCAGGGATCTCTGAGCCAGGATCCACTTCAGGTGTTGGTTCTCTCCCACAGGTTAATTAAAAGCTCACCTGAGCAGACAGCCTTTGCTCTGCCTGGGATACACAGACAGCATTGGTCTGTGAGAGCAAGAAGGTTTGTAAAACTTGTGACTCTGTGAATGTGGAAGCTGACAAGCGCTAGGCTTGTCCAGCCTGGTAGTGAGGGCTTGTAAATACTGTATAGTTAGAGCCGAGACACGGCTAGGCTTTTGTTTCGTTAGTTTTTCTTCTGTTTGTTTTCAGCACTGTACAGCACCTGTCATTGACTTTGTATATAGCACCAATAAATAACACTGTGTTTTCACTGATCCAATGGACTTGGTATCTGTGCCTGCTCATCCCAGGGAGCTTTTGTACCTACTACCTGTCCCCCAGGTTACATATGGTGGAGGCTGCGACCAGCTGTAGTAAGTTACTACTTAAAAGGCCAGTACCTAAAGTGACAACATGGAGGACCTCCTCAAACAAATGGTGTTGGCAAACGCTGCACAACAGCAAACTAACGCTGAATTGCGGCAAGCAAACGCTGCATGGCAGCAAGCAAATGCTACACAACAGCAAACTAACGCTGCACAACAGCAAGCCAACGCTATCGCACAGGAGCAAACCAAGGTGCTGTTCCAACAGATTGGTGCTGTACAGGAGCAATCGCAGAGGCTGTTTGAACAGCTTGCCACTGCTGCAAAAGCGGATAGGAAAACCCTTACTGAGGTTGTGGAGACGCTAGCACAGGGGTCACCTGCGATAATGAAGGATATTGGAGACAAGCCCTCAGCCATCCATGTGGGTCGCTTTCTTTCAAAGATGACGGCAGATGATGATCCAGAGGCCTTCCTATTAACATTTGAACGGACCGCTGAGAGGGAAGGTTGGCCCCAAACCCAGTGGGCAGGACTGATCGCCCCCTTACTTTCTGGAGAAGCGCAGAAGGCCTACTATGATCTGGAGTCAGCAGAAGCGGGAGATTATGAGAAGGTCAAGCGGGAAATCCTGGCACGACTTGGCGTTACCTTGGCTGTTCGAGCTCAGTGGGTCCACAGCTGGTTCTTCCAAGAAAAGAGGCCCCCAAGATCGCAGATGTTTGATCTGATCCACCTGGTGCGGAAATGGCTACAGCCGGAGTCCCTGTCTGCGCCACAAATAGTGGAGCGTGTGGTCATGGACCAATTCCTGAGGTCACTACCAATTCCCCTGCAGAAGTGGGTGAGTCAAGGAGACCCCAAGTCAGCAGACAACCTGGTGGAGCTCGTTGAGAGGTACTTTGCTGCAGAGAATCTGGTCACCACCCCTACAGCCGCACGGACTTTCCACCCAAAACCATGGTCTCCCCAGGCAACCGGTAAGACTGTTCCAGGGGAAGTGGGTGGTAAGCAGGGCAAGGAAATAGGGGGGAGGATTTTTGGTGCCAGGACTGAAGTTTGGCGGCCCAAGCAAGGGAAGCCACTGCCTGTCAGCAAACCAAATTGGGGAAACATCAGGTGTTTTCGTTGCCAAGAACTGGGACATGTTGCAGCAAACTGTCCATGGACAGATGAACCAATGCAGTGTGATCTATCTTTTAGAAGGCAGTCTATGTTTGCTGCTGTTTCATGCGCTGCAGTGCCAAATGTGGGAAAACACATGTGTCAAGTGACTGTTAATAATAAGCCTATTACGGCCTTGCTGGACTCTGGAAGTCTAGTTACTTTGGTTACAGCTGAGATGGTTGAAACTGTGAATTTTCATGCAAAAAAAGTTGCTGTGATCTGTGTACATGGGGATACCCGCGAATATCCAATAGCCACTGTTCAGTTTAAAACTGGCTTAGGTACGGTGACCCATTCGGTCAGACTGGTGCCCCACTTGGTGCACGAGGCTATAATTGGTAGGGACTTCCCTAAGTTTTGGGAACTGTGGGATTGTCCCGACCCAGTCGCAGTACCTAACTCAGTCGCAGAGCCAGAACTCATGGCCATTACTGACCTTGTGAGTTCAGGGGACTCCTCTCAGGGCTCTCCGGGTGATCCTTTCTCAGTTATGGCAGGAGAGCTGGGGGAGCCTGAAGAAGTCCCCACAACCAGTAGAGCTGGACAGCCGTCTGCTGAATCTGAGCCTACGTTAGAGTTTACCGATCTAAATGTGCACAAGGAAAATTTTGGTACGGAACAGAGAAAAGACCCTACCCTTGCCAGGGCCTGGGAAAATGTAATGGTGATTAATGAGGTACCTGTCGAACCGGGGGACGGGCCCTGTTTTCCATATTTCTGCAGCAATGAGGATTTACTGTATCGTGTATGTAAAACTAATGATGAAGTGGTTGAACAGTTGGTAGTCCCTAAGCTATACAGACGGGTGGTGTTGGAACTTGCCCATGGGCACTTGCTAGGAGGCCATTTAGGGGTTGAGAAAACCACTGAAAGGGTGTTGCGCCAGTTTTACTGGCCTGGGATATGGAAAAATATCGAGAATTATTGTCAATTCTGTCCTATATGTCAGATGTCAGCCCCCCAACCCCACTTTCGAAGTCCGCTAGTGCCCTTGCCCATTATTGAAGTGCCCTTTGAAAGGATTGCCATGGACCTGGTGAGTCCACTCCCCAAATCTGCCCGCGGTCATCAACATATCCTCTTGATCATGGATTACGCTACCCGTTACCCCGAGGCCGTTCCCTTACGCACTGCATCTGCTAAAAACATTGCCAAAGAGCTGTTTATGGTGTTCAGTCGGGTTGGCGTCCCGAAAGAAGTCCTTACAGACCAAGGTACCCCATTCATGTCACGAATAACTAGGGAGCTCTGCAAGTTATTTAAGGTGACACAGTTGCGTACCTCAGTGTACCATCCTCAAACGGATGGCTTGGTGGAACGCTTCAATAAGACATTAAAGAGTATGTTAAAAAAGGTTGTTGATAAGGATGGGAAAAACTGGGACTTCCTGATACCTTACTTGATGTTCGCCATCAGGGAAGTTCCCCAGTCCTCTACGGGGTACTCTCCATTTGAGCTGCTTTATGGGAGACACCCTCGGGGACTCTTAGACATAGCCAAGGAAACTTGGGAGGGGGAGCAGACACCTCACAAAAGTGTTATTGAGCATATCGCTCAAATGCAGGATAGGATTGCAGCAATCATGCCGGTAGTAAAAGAACATTTACTGCAGGCCCAAGCAGCCCAACAGAGGATATACAACAGGGGGGCCCAACTTCGTGTTTTCTCACCTGGTGACCGGGTCCTCGTGTTCCCACTATTGAGAGCAAATTCCTGGCTAAGTGGCAGGGACCCTTTGAAGTAATTGAAAGAGTTGGGGAGGTCAATTACAAGGTGTATCAACCAGGTAAAAGGAAGCCCGAACAGATTTACCACATAAACCTGTTAAAGCCCTGGAAGGATAGACTGGCATTAACTGCCAGGTCTCTCCCGGTAACCCTTAAGGGTACTGAATCCCCTCTGATCCCTGAGGTCACGATTCCAGACACCCTGTCATGTTCCCAGAAACAGGAAGCTAGAGAGTTCCTGATAAGGAATAAAGAGAAATTTTCAGAGTTGCCGGGCACGACTTCAGCAGTTCAGCATGATATTGTTACTGAACCTGGGGTCCGTGTCAAGCTCAAATCATACCGAATTCCCGAAGCTAGAAGAAAGGACATCAGTGAGGAAGTTAAAAGGATTTTGGAGCTAGATGTTATTGAGGAATCCAATAGTGACTGGTCTAGCCCCATTGTATTAGTCCCAAAACCGGATGGCACTTGGAGGTTTTGTAACGACTTCAGGAAGCTTAATGCGGTAACAAAGTTTGACACATACCCAATGCCCAGGGTAGACGAGCTTATAGACCGACTTGGCAAGGCCCGTTATCTGACCACTTTGGACTTGACCAAAGGATATTGGCAAATACCCGTGACTGGTAGTGCCAAAGAAAAGACTGCGTTTGTGACCCCGGAGGGGTCGTTTCAGTATAAGAAAATGCCTTTTGGGTTGCAAAATGCCCCTGCAACATTTCAGAGGGCTATGGACAGGACCCTAAGACCTCACCGACAGTATGCTGCAGCCTATCTGGACGACATAGTGGTGCATAGCACTGACTGGGAGTCTCACTTGCCCCGTGTCCAGGCTGTCCTGGATTCCCTCTTCAAAGAAGGGTTTACGGCAAATCCCCAAAAATGTGCCATTGGGCTAGAGGAAGCCAGGTATTTGGGCTACACTATTGGCCGGGGTGTCATAAAGCCCCAGGTGAATAAAATAGAAGCCATCCAGGAGTGGCCACGTCCTGCCAACAAGAAGCAGGTCAGGGCCTTTCTTGGCATTGCGGGGTACTATAGAAGATTCATCCCAAATTTCGCAACTATAGCTGCCCCACTGACAGACCTTACAAAAGGGAAAGCCTCCATAATGGTGAAATGGTCTCCAGTAGCAGAAGAGTCTTTTCAAGTACTGAAGAAGGCTCTTTGTGCACAGCCAATCCTATACTCCCCCGATTTCTCCAAAAACTTTTTGGTCCAGACGGATGCGTCTGATGTGGGTATCGGGGCAGTACTTTCACAGGTACACAATGGGGAAGAACACCCTGTGGTGTACTTAAGCAGAAAGCTCAATGACCATGAAAAGAAGTACGCAGTCATTGAAAAGGAGTGTCTGGCCATAAAGTGGGCCGTGGACGCGCTCAGGTACTACTTGTTGGGGCGCCAGTTTGAGTTGATAACTGACCATGCTCCCCTGGAATGGATGGCCTAAAAGAAGGAGACTAATAGGCGGGTGAACCGGTGGTTTTTGGCCCTACAAGATTACGCCTTTACAGTAAAACACAGGCCAGGTGTTGAGATGGGGAATGTAGATGCCCTGTCCCGTGTTCACTCCTGTTGGGCTACAGGTGTTCCAACCCTGGGATTGAAACAAGGGGGGAGGATGTGTGACAGAGCATCCCAGAGAGAGCCTGGGAAAGTCCTATTCGGGGTTTATACATCTCCCAGGCTCCTCTCATATACATTCAGGGATCTCTGAGCCAGGATCCACTTCAGGTGTTGGTTCTCTCCCACAGGTTAATTAAAAGCTCACCTGAGCAGACAGCCTTTGCTCTGCCTGGGAAACACAGACAGCATTGGTCTGTGAGAGCAAGAAGGTTTGTAAAACTTGTGACTCTGTGAATGTGGAAGCTGACAAGCGCTAGGCTTGTCCAGCCTGGTAGTGAGGGCTTGTAAATACTGTATAGTTAGAGCCGAGACACGGCTAGGCTTTTGTTTCGTTAGTTTTTCTTCTGTTTGTTTTCAGCACTGTACAGCACCTGTCATTGACTTTGTATATAGCACCAATAAATAACACTGTGTTTTCACTGATCCAATGGACTTGGTATCTGTGCCTGCTCATCCCAGGGAGCTTTTGTACCTACTACCTGTCCCCCAGGTTACAGCAGACAATATATACATTTATTTTCTAATAGAAAAAAGCAAAAAACATATATAAATATAGAGATAAATGGAGTAGTATATTTCTCAGAATTTCTCTTTGATAGCATACTTTAACATACTGTATAATGACAAAAAACATCCAATAATCTTTTAACTGTGTGTTAGTTTATTAACCACTTCAATACCCAGCCATAGTAATATGACGCCCACAGATGGGATCTCCCATCCTGGGTGGGCGTCATATGATGTTTGTGGGGGGGATACCTGAATGATGCCTGCAGCTAGAGGCATCATTCAGATATCCTTTTGTTGTGACGGCGATTCTGTGCACCATAAGAACGATCATAGCGGTGGTTCCGCCGCTGGATCGTTCTTATAGGCGGCGGGAGGGGACACCCCCCTCCCGCCGCCATCCGGTGCTTCTCCGGGCTCTCCCGTGCCATTGGGGACCCGAAGAGAATCGTCCGGTGCCGGTGGTGGGTCACGTGATGAGCATAGAGATGACTGGTGACCAGATGGTCACCAGTCATCTCTATGACCGTCGGAGGCCCGGGCGCGATGTGATTACGTCACGCCCGGGTCTTCAGATGTAAACAAAGCCGCCATTGTGGCTAGTAGACATGAGATCAGTAAAATCTTTTTCACTGATCTCATGCTTTCCAGCCTGGAGGAGAGATGTGGGGTCTTATTGACCCTGCATCTCTCAATAAAGAGGACCTGTCACACACATTCCTATTACAAGGGATGTTTACATTCCTTGTAATAGGAATAAAAGTGATCAAAAAAAAAAGTAAAATAATTGTAAAAAAAAAAAAAAAAAAGTAAAAATAAATAAATAATAATAATAAAAAAATTAAAAAGGCCCTGTCCCCGGTAGCTCGCGATCAGAAGCGAACACACACGTAAGTCCCGCCCACATATGTAAACGCCGTTCAAACCACATATGTGAGGTATCGCCGCGTTCGTTAGAGCGCATGCAACAATTCTAGCACTAGACCTCCTCTGTAACTCTAACCTGGTAACCTGTAAAAAAAATTAAAGCGTCGCCTATGGAGATTTTTAAGTACCGAAGTTTGGCGCCATTCCATGAGTGTGCGCAATTTTAAAGCATGACATGTTAGGTATCTATTTACTCTGCGTAACATCATCTTTACTGTTTTGTTATTTTTTAATTCATGAAACCATTTTTTTCCCCAAAAAAAGGCGTTTGAAAAATTATTGCGCAAATACTGTGCAAGAAAAAAGTTGCAATGACCGGCATTTTATTCCCTAGGGTGTCTGCTAAAAAAAACATATAAAATGTTTGGGGGTCCTGAGTAATTTTCTAGCAAAAGAATGATGATTTGTACATGTAGGAGAGAAGTGCCAGAATAGGCCCGGTATGGAAGTGGTATAAAAAGCCCTGTATTGAAGTGGTTAAAAGAAAGATGCATGATACTTACATCCCAGAATGATCTTAGAGTGTATGGACGCAGGGAAAGGCCCATCAGATGGATGAATCCTCGGGGAACAAGGAGCCCAGTCCAAGGAGTAGTTAGCACAGTCAAAAATGAAAAGACCCCGAATGAAAGCCTGGCCCTTTAAGAGGAAAAATACAAAAATGTATATACTACTGTCCAACTAGGTATTGTTGACTGCAGGTTTCTCCCAACAGGGCAAATGGGCATGTTGTGGTGTTCTTGGCCAATAAATCTAAACAGCGCATTAAAGCTCACAGGGATGGCAAAAAAAGGCAAAACAGGGTGTAATCTATTGAAAAAGATAATAATAAAAAATATATATGTAGCGGGGTCTCCTTTAAGACTCTCAGGACTACCTTACCCAGAACCCCATTCGGTACCCAGGATGCAATGTTTCCACCCCAGAGACTCATGGGTGGGGTTATATAAGGAGGAGGCGAGGCTGCGCTCGGCCTCTTTTGGACATGAGACTTCAGTGGAGAGATCTTCCTGTGCGGATCCGCTGTGATGCAAGGCCTGAACCTGGGGCCCTGCACTGCTACCCAAAAGAGCCTTCCACCCCATCGCGAGCCTGGGTGGCATCTGACTCAGTTTCCTCAACCGCTGCTGAGCCGGAGACCAGACCACTGCAGACGCTGTGTGTGGAGACACAGCAGGTGGAAGTTCCCGGACTGGGATCGCGTCCGGAGGGGTGAGCGAGCACCTGCTCAATCCACAAATACTGTATACCATTGTTAGGCCTACAGACTGCCGTGGCCCACCAGTTCCTATTTCAGTTTCCCCTCCCCTGGAGATCCATAGCTGAACTGAGTCAAACGGATCTCTAGTGGAGTGTAGTGTGTTGGCATTTTTTCCCCTTGGATTACAAATGTGCTCCTGAAATGTGCACCACCGTTTAAAGACTTGCATGCGAAGAATTTTACCCCCCTAGAGACTGAGTTATATGGTCAGGCCTGGCCATCTAGATAGATTATTTAGTTGCTGCGCCATAGGGCGCATAGTAAAGTACTGTTACTCGTGGTGCGTGTGCGCCATATCTTAATAGTTGTAGTGTGTCTATTGCTGCAGGGCTCTGCAGATATATTCCTGTGATTTGTTTCAACTGTTGATTTTATTGCCAGTAGAAAGTAAACTCGTTATTCTTCTATCATTGCATTGGTGTCTGAATTTTACCATAGAGCATAAGATATATATATATATATTACCCTAGACTAACTGTGCCAGAAGGGGGTCGAGTAAATTGCCGGGGGTTGGCGGAGCTGTCTTCAGGGCCCAAACTAAATCTGCGGCCCGCTTAACTGAAGGTATCGGTACACGTGGGGGTTCTCGTCCGGGATCCTGATACAGCAGGTGAATGCCAGAAGTGCCGGCATGGACCCCATGGACCCGCAAGTAGTAGAAGCGTGGTGCAAAGCCTCTAGGGTAGAGCCAAACCAGTCAATAGTCATCAGCCTCCCAGGGGAGGAATGGTCGACTGAAACGGTAGAGGAGTTAATGAAGTCAGTGTCCCCAGATCACACACCATGGGTGACGGAGATAAAGTCAGACCCAGACGTCTCATATCAGTATGCACTAGTGGAGTACTGGGACGGGATGCCAGATGCTTGCAAGCGCAAGTGTGTGCGGACGCCAGACAACAGAACCTATAGGTTGGCGCACGCAGTAACTGTAAATTAGGAGCCATCGCCAACGGGATCACCGCAGGCTGCGGCCCGTACCCCACCTGAAAGAGGAGGCAGGGCGACACCTCCGGTGGCGCCTGCACCTGTCACTGCTATATCACCAGAACTGATAAATGCAATAGGGGATCTGCTAGCCAAGTGTCAGAAGACAAGCACGGTGCATGTAGAGACTAGCTACCAGAGACTAAAGACATTCCCAGGGAAGCTCCCTGTCCCTGAAGGGGAGGAAGACTTCGATACTTGGGTGGAACAGGCATTGCAGGCAGTGGAGGCATGGGAGGTGCCTGAAGCGCAGAAGAGGCAACGAGTGATAGAAAGCCTTAAAGGCGCAGCAGCAGAAGCGGTGAAAAGTTTCCGGTTTGGAAATACAGACTGCACGGCTCAAGACTGTCTAGCTATGCTACAGGAAGAGTTTGGTCAGCTAGAAAAGGTGACAGAGATGGTCTACCAATTTGAACATACTTTCCAACAGCCGAAGGAAAAGCTTTCAGAGTATGTCAGAAGACTGAACAGGTTGCTGTGTAAGATTGTCTTGAAGAAGGGAATGATGACCCAAGATACAGATGCGGCAAGAATGAAGCAAGTCTTAAAGGGAGCGTTGCGCTCGGATCCAGTCTGGTTGCACCTGAAAACCTCAGGAGGAGGAACGTCACTGACTTACTCTGATTTGATAAAAATCATCAGAGATGAGGAGGCACTGCAGAAGGATCAGGCAATGATAAAGACAAGTCATGCCCCTACACCAGTGATGGTCAACTCGCTCATGACTCCAGAAAGGGACTCAGAAGTGGACACTTTGAAATCACAAATGTCTCAGGTGTTAGAGATGCTAACCTCTCTGATGGCAAAAGACACACAGGTTCCAGAGAAAGAGGTAGCGAGAAAGGAACTGTTCCCAACTGTTTCTGCACCCGCATCTCTGCAAGACTGGGGGGACATAATCTGTTTTAATTGTGGGGGAGTTGGCCACATTGCAGCTACATGTTCCAGTCCCAAGAAGAAGAAAACAGATAACCGCAAGCCGGCGGGAAACTCCAGAGGGCCCCGGTGAAGGAGTAAACCGGGTGCCCATCATCTTCAGTGAGCTCCAAGCTAAATGCGAAGCAGAAGAAAAGAGGAGACAAAATCCCTCAGAGGAAACACAACATTCCTCAACAGAGATACACCCCAGAGAAAGGGGGCAAGACCCCTCAGAAGAGGCACAGCATTCCCCAGAGGGGATACACACCTAAGAAAAACAATAATATCCCTCAGCGGGTCTGTACACCCATTGAAAGGGGGGAAATCAATGCATACCAGGCTCAAGAGAGACTAAAGTCCAAAAGGGAGTTGGACGAGAGAGAGTCCGAAGGGAAAGGATCAGAAGAAGGCGACCCCTGCCAGGCCATATCCGGAGAAGCTGGTAGGTCCATCTCCTATAGTGCCCATTCAAGTGGAGGGAGTCTACACCAGAGCCATCTTGGATACTGGGGCACAAGTGACCCTATTATACCGGGATTTCTACGATAAGCACTTGAGTCATCTTCCCATCCAGAAGATAGAGGAACTGGAAATATGGGGGGTTGGAACCAAGAGCTTCCCCTATGATGGCTATCTGCCCATCAAGATGACCTTTGACCCATCTGTGGCTGGGAAGGCCGAAGTGTTTGACACCCTGGCAGTTGTGTGCCCTCGGCCGCCAGGAGCCAACAAGAGTTCCCTTATAATAGGGACAAACATGGACCTGGTCCGAAGACTCCTGACCCCTCTAGTGAAAGAGAAGGGGCAAGCGGCCACCAAGATCCACTCCATGCTGAAGACGGCCTACCAACGGCTGGTCCTAGAGCAGAAGACCCCTGGAGAGGGGATAGGGAATGTGTGGAGACTTGGAAGAGAAGGGGTAGTGTTGCAGCCCGGCGAAGTAACCTGTCTCAGAGCCACTGTGAAGCTTACTTGGGAGCAGCCTGGACCCTTTGTCGTGCTGGAGTCCGACCCAAGGGGAGAGTTCTCAGGTCTGGAAGTGATACCAGAAGTGATTCCGCTGAAGGCCCTGAAGAAGGCCCATTGTAGAGTTCCGGTGAGTGTTAGGAACACTACAGGTGACCCCATGGAGATCCCCGCCAGAATGCTGCTGGGCCAGGTGAGCCCTGCTGCCCCGGTTACCCTGTCAGAAGTCAAGGGGACGGGTGGAGGAGGAGATGTTTGGAAGAAGCTGTCCATGGAAAACCCGAATCTGCCCAGGGCTTGGAAAGAGAGAGCCAAGGCCCAGTTGACCAGATGGGAGAAGATCTTCTCCAAAGATGAGTTCGATGTGGGGTGTGCAAGGAGTGCCACCCATCTAATCTGCCTCCAAGAAGACAAGCCCTTCAGAGAGAGGGTCAGGCGGGTCCCACTAGCAGATCTGGAGGATCTAAGAGAACAACTCGCAGAACTCAAGAGGACTGGTGTGATCCAGGAGTCTAGAGGCCCCTATGCCTTCCCGATAGTGGTGGTCAGGAAGAAGAATGGGTCATTGAGGCTCTGTATAGACTACAGGACTCTCAACAGGAGAACCATACCCGACCAGTACACCACTCCAAGGATAGAGGACGCTTTACAGAGTTTGTCTGGAGCCAAGTGGTTCAGCGTTATGGATCTCAAGAGTGGATACTACCAAATCCCTATGCATCCAGAAGACAAGGAGAAGACAGCCTTCATAACCCCAGTGGGGTTCTTTGAGTTTGATCGAATGCCTCAGGGACTGTCTGGAGCTCCTGCTACCTTCCAACGTCTCATGGAGAAGACTGTAGGAGACATGAACCTTATTGAAGTCCTTGTATACTTGGACGATGTCATTGTCTATGGGAGAACCCTGGAAGAACACGAAGAAAGGCTGGAAAAAGTGTTGAGAAGACTCAGTGAGGAGGGACTCAAGCTTTCGCCTGAGAAGTGTCAGTTCTACCAGTCTTCTGTGAACTATCTGGGGCACATAGTGTCTGAAGAAGGGGTGGCCACAGACCCTGAGAAATTGGAGGCAGTTACCTCCTGGCCACGTCCCACCACAGTAACAGAACTCAGATCCTTCTTGGGGTTCTGCTCCTATTACAGAAGGTTTGTGGAAGGATTCGCCCGAATTGCCAGACCATTGAATGAACTTCTCAAGATCGAGGGGGAAGAGGACGACTCAGGGCCCAGGAAGCCGGGAGAATCATTCAGAGATCAGTGGAGCCAGAAGTGTGAAGGGGCCTTCCAGGTGTTGAAGAGGAGCCTAACCACTGCCCCAGTCTTGGCCTACGCAGACCCAACCAAACCCTGTGAACTACATGTAGATGCTAGTCATGACGGTCTGGGAGGAGTACTTTACCAAGAACACGAAGGACAACTGCGGCCTGTTGCCTACGTGAGCAGGAGCCTGACCCCCTCTGAGAAGAACTACCCCACTCACAAGCTGGAGTTCCTGGCCCTTAAGTGGGCGGTAGTAGACAAGCTCAAAGACTACCTGTATGGGGCGGAGTTCACTGTGAAGACCGACAACAACCCCCTTACCTACCTTTTCACCACAGCAAAGCTGGACACCACTGGACACAGGTGGCTGGCCGCACTGTCCGGATTCAATTTCAGCCTAAAGTACAGGCCAGGGACTGGAAATCGAGATGCAGACGCTCTGTCCAGGAGATCTCATGCCCCCACCAGTGTCAGACTTTGATGGGGACCCTGATGTAGGGGGGAATCTGATTTTTTTTTCCGCCCAAAATATTTGTAATCTATACAATGTGTACTGAGAAGTTTGAAAACCCTTGGTTTAGGCTGGATTCACACCAATATATTTTGCAGATTTGCACTACAGTCCATTTAACATAGTTTCCTATGGAACACGTTCTGTAGTGCAAATCTTCAAAATGCACTAAAAATGCATAGGTGTGAATCCAGCCTTGGAGCACTTGTAAAGTTGTGGTAGGTTACCCTGGGATCCTCATCAGCTTATGTTGCCTCCTGTTTTCTTTGTAGATACCCTTGGTCTTTATCCCCTCCCTTAATAATCTTTCTATTAATTACCTCCCTTTTTTTTTTCTCCCCGTCTTTTGCTGCTTTTGGTTATACTCTTCCTGCTGATCTGTTACTATACTAGGTTTTAGAAGTGCTCCTTTTTATATTTGTATTATTCTCATGTCCCTCATACATTAAGGTGACGATATTTTTAAAATGATTTTTTTTTACTAGTAATGGTGGCAATCAGCGACTCTCTGCCCATCACCGCTGCCCACCTCAAAGCCTGTCAAGTCAAACTCTCCGGGCCCCGACTACTACTGGGTGGGGAGTGGAGGAAGATCACTCTGCCAGGGAAGGCAAGGAGATGAGCAAGCAGGCGGTTGGCCGGAACTTGAGCCAAGGCAGAACATGCGTGCAGAGCTGAATGGGCATACACCCGAAACGTAAAATATTCCCTCTGCTCTGACCAACACATGATCATCAGAAAGGGGCACACATAGAAAAAATACACCCCCCTAATCTAGTAGGAGTGGGGTGTGTAATTCAGAATTTTTTTTTCTCATTCTGCACCGACTGTCTTTGATATTGCCCCTGTTCCAATCCAATCCAGGGACAGACTTGGTCTGGGGACAGTGTCTTCAATCCGGGGACTGTCCCCTGAAACCGGTGATGTCTGGTCACCCTATCATACATAGCCATATGCTTTGTTATCACTCCTACTTTTAAGATCCATGTTTCTGTACACTGTATGGTCTTGGCTATATTATGAAATTGAGGGCTGTTTCCTATTTCATATGTATATGGACTAATGATTGTTCTCGATACTTGCATATTTTACTATGCATTACCACATATGCAGGCATTGACATGATCCGGCCCCTCTGACTTCTTTGTACTTTACTGACATGTTATGGCTTGTGCCTGCAAATTGGATAAAAAAAGATTAAACTTAAATTGCTATGTCCCACTAAAGATTCCAATTTTTTTTGTTCTGGTGATAATTGTCAGTGGGGATGTCAAATGACAACTAAAACAGTGCGGAAGTTCCCCAATTGCGTAGAATTTGTCGCTCCTTTCCTGTTTTTCTTAGACAGAAAATAAATCAAGCGCAGAAAGCAAACTTTTCCCTGCTCTTAAACTTAAAAAAATACAACTTTTGACTATGCACACACTTTAAATATCAACGCTTTTCCTAAATTTGCCTGTAACCTTTGTTATATACTGTAGTTCAATATCTCCACCAACTCCCCCACCCCTGTGTAGCTCTCATGATATTCCTGTTGTAATCTTGCTCTAAAGCATTCTACAGTAGTGTGCTATCTATGTTGTAAAATATAACTAAAGGCATAATTTTTTTTCTCACTTTAGGCTGGCCATAGATTATACAATTTTCTGTACAATTGTCTTTAGGTTTACCTTCAACTAGGTTGTGCATGGGCCTGCCTAATTGGATACAGTTGAAAGTCTTCAGCTTTGACCTCATATTATTATATGGTTTTTGGTAAATCTAAAAGAAAATTGTACAAGAAAATTGAACATGTATGATAGAGTGATGGATCAGAACACCTGTCAGTTTTTATTACTTTCTATGCAGATTGTCTTTGTCCTGTTTACTGTTACCACTGAGTAAAAGTGAAAGAAAATCACACATTTTGGGTTGTCCCCAGAACAGTACTAGAGGGGCAATCTTCCAATAGAGACACTTGGGATTTCCTCACTTCCTGTAATGGCCATGGGACATGACGTGAGGAGATAATGTAAATTACCCAATAGGACACAGATGGCAAAAAACCTGAAGGGGTAACCAATCCCCTGTACTCTATCCAAAAGAAAAACTTTTGCCTTTACTTCTACTTTAACAACTTGTCCACCAAGGATGTCATATGACGTCGCTGACTTTGAGGGGGGATATCTAAATGATGCCTGCAGCTACAGGCATTATTCAGATATCATTGTTTGTAGTTGGCGATTCTGCGCACCATAAGAAAGATCATAGTGGCAGTTCCACCGCTTGATCGTTCCTATAGGCGGCAGGAGTGGCCCGGAGAACGAATCGGCCGGCTCATGATAGAGATTTCCCGTGACCAGATGGTCACCAGTCATCTCTACGACCGTCGAGTCCTGGGCGCGACATTGTGACGTCACGCCCGGTACCCGGGAGTAAACAAAGCCACAACTGAGGTTGTCAGCATGAGATCGGTGAATTTTTTTTTCACCGATCTCATGCTTTCCAGCCTGGAGGGGAGATGTGGGGTCTTATTGACCCTGCATCTCTCCATAAAGAGAACCTGTCACAATGATTCCTATTACAAGTGATGTTTACATTCCTTGTAATAGGAATAAAAGTGATAACAAAATGTGTCAAAATAAAAAATCAGTAAAAAAAAAAAGTAAAACGCCCCTGTCCCTGGTAGTTCGCGCTCAGAAGCGAACACGCATGCAAGTCCCGCCCACATATGTAAACGCCATTCAAACCCCACATATGGGGTATCGCCGCGTGCGGTAGAGTGCGAGCAACAGTTCTAGCACTAGATTTCTTCTGTAACTCAAATAGTAACCTGTATAAAAAATGTAAGTGTCACCTATGGAGATTTTTAAGTATTAGGCCTCGTACACACGACCGATTTTCTCGGCAAGAACCAGCAAGAAACTTGCTGGCAGAGAGGTCTTGCCGAGTAAATCGGTCGTGTGTACGCGGCTATCGGGTTTCTCGTTGAGAAAACCGACAAGTAACCTCGACGAGAAAATAGAGAACCTGCTCTCTATTTTCTCGTCGAGATTCTCGTCAGCCTGTTTCTCGACGAGAAAAGTAAATGTGTGTACACTTACCTGTCCGCCGGGAAGCCCGTGCATGTTCGAAATGAATTCGACGCATGCGCGGTAGCTTCCTAGGCATACGTAGGCTATACTAAGATGGCGGCGACGGCATCGAATGTGACGAGTGCATGCTCGTCGTAGTCGATGACGTCACCGCGTACGCTCCATTCAAAGAACCGCGGGTTCTTTGAAACGAGCGTGTGTACACTCGGCCGGGACAATTTTCTTGTCCAAGAATCTCGTCGAAAAAAACGACATGTTTTTTTCAACGAGAATCTCGGCCGTGTGTACGAGGCCTTAAAGTTTGGCAACATTCCATGAGTGCACAATTTTAAAGCGTGACATGTTGTTTATCTATTTACTCAGCGTAACAGCATCTTTCACATTATACAAAAATATACAACTTTACTGTTATGTTTTTTTAATTTGTGAAACCGTTTTCTTTTCCCCAAAAAAAGGCGTTTGAAAAATTATTGCGCAAATACTGTGCAAGATAAAAAGTTGCAATGACTGCCATTTTATTCCCTAGGGTGTCTGCAAAAAAATATATTATAATTGGGGGTTCTGATTTTTTAGCAAAAAATGATGATTTTTACATGGAGAGAAGTGCCAGAATAGGCCCGGGGGAGAAGTGGTTAAAGTTTTCTAGTTTTGTTGCTTTGTACTTGGTATATATTTATCTATATTTTTTTTTTTTGGGGGGGGCGATCAAGGGGTTAAACCTTTATTGGGTAATATATGGGGGTACCCAACGCTATAAAAACCTGCGGCGAGGGGGCGTGGCTAGCCGGCGTGAGAGACGGCTGCTGTATAGCTGAGCTCCTGCTCCAGGATACCGCAAACGAAGTGACCCAGCGACGGTGGTGAGTTCTAAAAGCAAGCCATGACTTCCCATGACGACGCTACACCTGGCGCTGTTTGTAAGAGGGGTACATACCGCCAGAATCTGCTGACATTAACGGATTACTTCCCCTCCACTAGCGGCCGCGTGATCCAAGATGGCGCCGGCGGCGGAGCACACATGCAGAAGATAGGGGAAAGTGAAGCTTCCTCAGACTCCAGCAGCACATCTTCGGTACGTACAGCTATCGAACATACTGCTAAGGGGGGAGCCGACATCTCCCCACCTGATAGCCCTACCACCCGCAGCCCTACTAAATTTAAAAAAGCGAAGGGAGACAGACAGGAGGAAGAATCTGACATGGAGGACAGTGCACAGGAGGCTGCAAATCTGACCCCACTTGAGCACTTTCCATCTTCATCCCAGCCTGTGACCATGTCTAATATGAGAGATATGCTCATTTCCTTAAGAGATTCTGTACATTCAGACATGCTGACAATGTTGAATCCTATCAAGGCTGATGTGCAAGAATTACAGCATAGAGTGGCCTA
This sequence comes from Rana muscosa, assembly GCA_029206835.1. Classification (NCBI taxonomy): domain Eukaryota; kingdom Metazoa; phylum Chordata; class Amphibia; order Anura; family Ranidae; genus Rana; species Rana muscosa. The sequence continues at coordinate 2,538,774 of CM055126.1, read as the reverse complement.
CACAGATCACAAAATGGAGGATGCTTTTGCAGCACACAATAATCTAGTGGATGCATTTAAGGAACAGCAAACTGAGATGCAGAGAATGGCAGCGAAGTTATCAGATTTAGAAGACCGTTCCCGCAGAAATAATATTAAATTTTGCGGAATCCCTGAATCTATTCCCAATGTTGATCTGAGTGGATTTGTACGCCAAATGTTACACACCTTACTGCCCAAAGCAACTGACGTTGAACTAACAATTGACAGAGCGCATAGACTGCCTAAGCCAGGTTTCCTCCCGGATAATGTACCGAGAGATGTCCTGGCACGTATACACTACTACCATATAAAAGAGGATGCTATGCGAGCTATGAGAAACAACCCACAAATGACTGGACAGTATGCGAACATAGCTTTATTTTCAGATCTCTCACAAGCCACTATACAACACAGAAAGAAACTCCTTACGATCACCAAAGCTCTGCGTAATCATAGCATTGTTTACAGATGGGGGACCCCATCAAAACTCATGGTAACCTATCAAGGTAAGCCGTTCAACATTCACTCACTGGAATCAGGCCTCCGCCTCCTCAAAAAATGGGACATCCTTCCTGCTGAAGAACCAGCCCCTAGATGACGTGATCCTCCTAAAGTTCGGATGGACTGGTCGACAAAATAACCACGGACCACCGAAAGAGAACCACCTCTTACCCTTCTACTGCTGCGGTTGAATGGAGCACCTTTAAATGCCTAGATTTGCTTTTCCTGTCGCCATGTTGGCGTGGAATAGGCACCCTCAGATGACAAGCAGACTAGTCTGCCTCTGGATGCTGGGGCGGGCTCCAGACTCTTTTTTACTATTTGGTTATTTTTTGTTGTTTTTTTCTCTGTTCTTTTCTCTCCTTTTTCTTTTTCCCAACAGAGCAATCCACATCTTTTCAATCCAGGATTTTTTTTGCTTATCCTACTGCCTTCCACATGTCATCTCTTCAAAGGAAGATTTACCTAATCTGCAATCCACACTGAACTACAACTGGTCATCCGTACTAACAGTTACCACTAGATGGCGATATCCCCTTTCCTTTAATTCTAATGTTTGTGAGTATGAACATGTTTCTGGAAATGATGATCTCTTAATCAACAAGGTCAGCTCCCATCGTTTATTCCTACAGGAAGCATCGTTTGTTCATACCCTAGTTTATGATGACCATTAAGTTTGTCTCTCTTAATGCCAAGGGTCTAAACAGCCCTTTTAAACGAAGCCTTTTATGGTCTACAGCCCAAAAACTAAGGGGAGATGTACTATGTGTACAAGAGACTCATTTTTCAGCAACGAAAGCTCCAAAGTGTTCTCATAGATTGTACCCGCATATATTTTTTGCTAATGCTGACACTAAACATAATGGAGTTCTTATTGCAATCAAACATTCAATAGCATTTTCTTTACAGGAAGTCATCACGGACAAGAAGGGCCGCTATGTTATTTTAATATGTACCTTGAATAATGTTTTATATACCATTGTGGCAGTATATGCCCCAAATCAAGGGCAAATAACCTTTTTGAGGAACCTCCTCAAACAGGTTAAACCCATCTGTAGGGGAAACCTCCTTCTGCTAGGGGACTTTAACTCGGTGATTGACTCCCATATTGACTGCTCACCTCCCAAATTACACCATAAATCTATACTCCAATCCACTATACATAGAGAATCCCTATATGATGTCTGGAGATGCCATCATCCAGACGAAAAAGACTTTACGTTTTTTTCTAATCCCCATAAATCCTACTCTAGAATAGATATAATCCTTACAGATCTATCTTCCCTGTACAAGACTAAGTCAGCCACTATTGAGACCATCACTTGGTCAGACCATGCGCCTATAACAATTGAATTAGAAGAACAAATTAATGTAACCCCTACATTTCTGTGGCGCAACGATACTCACATCTTCACCAATAAATATCACCAAGAGAGATTTCAGAAGCAACTGGAGGAATTTTTTACAATCAATACCATAGAAGATACCTCAGCATCCACTATCTGGTGTACTCACAAAGCCTTCATCAGAGGCCTGTTAATACAAATTGCTGCTAGGGAAAAAAAGAGTAGGTCTCAAACAATTGACCTACTACTGAACAAAATACGCTTCCTAGAAACACAAAATAAGAAAGACATGTCCCAAAATGCGATAGACGATCTTAAAGAATGTAGATTGAACCTTAAATATGCGTTAGTAGCCAACTATGAAAGACATATGAAATACCTAAAAGCCTCATTTTATTCTTCCGGTAATAAAGCGGGAAAACTCTTGGCTCAACAACTTAAAGTCCGACAAGCCAGAACGAGAATCGCTCATCTAATTGAACCCAAAAATGGCACCAAAGTATCACACCCGAAAGATATAGCGAACATATTCAAAGAGTACTATAGTGGTCTCTATAATCTTAACTCAGATTCCAACACCCCCCAACCATCCATGGAAAACATATCCAAATTTCTAAATTCGGTCAACATTCCATCAATAGATCCCCAGATGTTGGAGCGACTTAATGCTCCAGTTACAGGCGCAGAAGTTGAACTAGTCCTCAACTCCCTTGCTGTTAACAAATCACCTGGACCTGATGGTCTCTCAGCGGAATACTATAGAACCTTCTCGACCGTATTAATCCCACATCTAGTCAGAGTTTTTAATGACGCTATCTCTTCAGGAACAATAGCATCAGAAATGCTTAAAGCTATAATAGTCACCCTACCAAAACCAGGAAAGGAACCCAGCTTACCTCAAAACTTTAGGCCAATATCCATCCTTAATGCAGACCTTAAAGTATACGCCAAGATTATTGCCAATAGAATAGCGGAAGTAACACCATCCTTAATAGCCCCTGATCAAGTAGGATTTGTAAAAGGTCGCCAAGCTCCTGATGGCACCCGCAGAATACTTAATCTTCTCCGTATAGCCGAGAGCCGTAAGTTGCCCACTGCCTTCATAGCTTTAGATGCCGAGAAGGCATTCGATAGGGTACACTGGGGGTATTTACAGGCTACCCTAATAAAATTTGGTTTCACTGGCCCCATTTTATCTGCTATCCTAGCACTTTATAATAACCAATCAGCTCAAGTATTTACCTCCTCTGTACTCTCCGATGCCTTTACTATAACTAATGGGACTAGGCAAGGGTGCCCCCTTTCACCTCTAATTTTCACTCTGATTATGGAACCATTTGCGGCTGCCATCAGGAGTTCCCAAAACGTAACAGGCATCACAGTAGCTGGTAATGACTATAAAATGGGATTGTTTGCGGATGATGTCATTTTGACACTCTCAGATGTGACCAAATCTCTGCCTGAAGTATGCAAGATAATTGATACCTTTAGCGCCGTATCTTACTATAAAATCAATACAGCCAAATGTCAGGTTCTCACAACCAATCTTAACTATAAAATTAAAGTAAAAATGAAATCTCTGTTCCCTTGTGATTGGGACAGCGACAAGATCCAATATCTGGGGATTTATCTCACTGCCAAATCAGGCCACCTCTATGACATTAACTATAAAAAGCTACTTCATACGGTCCAGACCGAACTTACTCAACTAGCAAAATTTGAAATCTCTTGGATGGGCAGGATAGCTACATTCAAGATGATGGTGCTACCAAAAATCCTCTATATCTTTCGGACAGTACCCATTCCCCTCCCACAAGTATTTTTCAATAAACTTGATACATCGCTTAGATCCTTCATATGGAAAGGAACTAAGGCAAGAATAGCTTTCGCAACTCTCACCAAATTAAAATCAAAAGGGGGTATGGGGGTACCAGCCATTCGAGATTACTATAGAGCAACTCTCCTCGACCAACTTAGAGCATGGTGCGACCCATCTTTAGGGAAACAGTGGGTATTACTAGAACGCTCCTTAATACATAATACTAACCTACCAGCGTTACTCATCGCAGCTGCCACTAGCAAACCAATATACATACCATATCACCCGTCTATATCTGCCTCACTTAAAGCTTGGGAAGACCTATTAATTAAGAGCCGGGAGGTCACTCAGGTGAAATTGATTGATATTCCGCTTCAATCCTTCACATTCCTGATTCCAAACCTTTGGCTTAAACCTTGGATTGAAGCGGGTTATCATACCTTACGAGAGATTCCAGAGGAGGTTAAACTTAAGGATAGGTTTACAATGATGCAAATTCAGCACTTCCTCCACACCTACAATTCGGACACCATTAATCTGAACAAAGCAGTATGGGATTTCTATCATGTGGACTCTACCTCGAAAAAAAAAGGCATATCATTCATGTACTCCTTACTACAACCCGATTCCCCAATCAAAGACACTCCAGCGATAATTAAATGGGAAGCAGAACTAAAGAGAACATACTCTCCATTAGAATGGTCTCAAGCAATTAATTGTAGTCTAAAAGCCTCGCACTGTGTGTCACACTGGGAAAATGTATATAAGATCCTGTATAGGTGGTACTTGACACCGACGCGTTTGGCTACGATCTACAAAGGTAGGTCTCCGGATTGTTGGCGTGACTGCGGACAACCGGGGAACTTGCTTCATATACTTTGGTATTGCAAGTCATTAACGAGCTTCTGGAACTCCATCTTCCAGTTGATCTCACAGATTACAGGGATAATAACGAAACCATCGCCAGATTTAGCACTACTCGGTTTACATATAGGGGAATTCCCCCTTGACTTTAGGACAGTGGTTCTACATATCTTAATTGCGGCTAGACTATCAATAATGTGCCAATGGAAAAAAAACACAGTCCCTTCAATTCAGGAAATCATCTCCAGGGTGACTCTACAGTGCTCTTATGAACACTCTTTTGCCATCTCCAAAGGCAATAAAGGAAAATTTCTCAAACAATGGGAAATATGGCTTAAAATATATAATTTGACTGATATGATTTAGAATGGCTATATACATAGATGAAAAAAAAAAAAAAAAAAAAAAAAAAGCAATGAACAGAAAATGCACCATAACAGAACAGATGTGGATTGACGCATGCAACTCTTGGTTACCACATATATGGTAACCTTGCTATCCTCATTCTTTGTTTTAGATCTAGTTTTAGTTCTAGTTTAGTCTTAGGTTTTTAGTTATTGCACTCAGTATATATTACTACAAGGTCATACGGGTATCTATTACCCGAGCCGGATTGGCTTCCTTATAGGACCGAGTAAATCTACTCATGTTTTTGTTTTGTTTGATCTTTTTTCTATACTATGAGGTCCTCATTATGTCCTTGACTCCTTAGTCTATCCTTTTATTGAAAGATAAGAATCACGACGCATGACTGTATCTATGTACTGAGGATCCTGTAATACGACTGCTGTCCTTTTACGTCTTTTTGTCATGAATACGACCTTGTAATTGTTAATATTTAATATTCAATAAAAATCTTAAATATAAAAAAAAAAAAAAACCTGCGGCGAACCTAAAAAAAATAACTGGCTACCTATCGGCATCACCGACACTAAGACAGCGATCAGAAAAACGATTGCTTAGTGACAGCGGTGCTAGGGGTGAAAGGGTTACCTGGGGGGGCGATAAAGGGGTTAAACCTTTATTGGGTAATATATGGGGGTACCCGACGCTATAAAAACCTGCGACGAACCTAAAAAAAATAACTGGCTACCTATCGACATCACCGACACTAAAACAGTGATCAGAAAAACGATCGCTTAGTGACGGCGGTGCTAGGGGGTGAAAGGGTTACATGGGGGGCGATCAAGGGGTTAAACCTTTATTAGGGGGGGTTAGGGGGCTACACTGGACCTAAAACTCACTGCCCTGACACTTTTACAGTCACAAATGTCACTGATTGCAGTGATCACTAAATAAATGGTCACTGCAATCAGTGACACTGTGACTGGGGGCTGGGGGGGGGTGATCTGGGGGTGTCTGGGGGGGCGATTTATGTACCTATGTGTGCTGGTGTTAGTGTAGTGTTTGTGCACTAACCTGTGTGTCTTCTCTCATGCGGCGCTCGGTATATGTGAGCGCCGCATGAGGGATGACATCACTTCCTCCTGCCTGTGTAAACATTACACAGGCAGAGGAAGCATTTGATTCTCTGGGAACGATCGCAAGGGGGTGGCCAGAATCGAATGGCTGCCCCCTCATCACGGATCGCTCCCGAAGGCAGGTACATACAGGTACGTGATTGTGCCTGTCCGTGCCATTCTGCCGACGTATATTTACAGTGGGCGGTCGTTAAGTGATTAAAGTCACCCCCGAAGTCGGACTGAAATGCGGCTTTGAAATCGTGTGAGTTCAGGTGAACTCAATTTCAAAGCTGTGTTCAGCGTGAACAAGGGCTAAAATGCTAATTCTCCTAAAATATTATAAAGGCCAGTTCACACCACATGCAGTCCAGTGCGTTTATTTATTTTTTCTGCATCAAACACATGGATATTAGGTTATATAGTTTTCAATGGCATAGTTCACACCAGTGACAAGAGAAAGGTGTTGGCAAGGATAGATCAGATTCAGACACTCCTGGCTTCTTCGCCACTCGATCCCGAGTGGGTATAGCTCACCTGAATAGTCACCCAATGGCACAAGCAGCCGGCATGTAGCTGTCAATCAAATTCCCTTGATAGATGCGATCGGGAGATCCCCTGTCACAGAATCTATAGTGTCCCGAACCTCCTAGTTAGGTTGTTTAGATCCCTTTTTCGGATGGATGGCATCCCTCCAGAGTTACTGGGCCCCTTCCTTCACTGATCTCTCACCAGTCCTTCGGAACGGTCCTCCCCCAGCCTCCTCTTCCAGATGCGGGTCCCCTCGCAAGGCGGCACCCTGAGATTCTTCCTCCCCAAAGTGGGCTCCAGCTAAAGGTGCTGGGCCCAGGGTTGAAGTTGCAGTCCCAGGACTAAAGGTGCCTGGGACTGAGGTGCACGTGGCCCCATGGCCTGGAGGGCCATGCACTTGAACTTGGACCGTAGGTTCTCCCTCCTGGCATGGGCCCCCGGGAATTGCTCCCTCTAATGTCGTCTGCCCCTTTTGTACCCTCTCCTGGCATGCACAGCGGTCAGACCACACCCACTGCACGGCTGCCGAGAGGACACCCAATCGCCACTCCATAACCTGTGGTTCAAACCCGAATACAAGTGACAGCGCCACCCATACTTCTATGGGGAACTGCACGCCAGGTGACAACAGCAAGGCAGAGTCCAATAAGAATTGGAAGATCCGAGCCAACTACCACTCTAATCACCCCCTAAATTGGGACCCCCGCTACAGCTATATCGGCATTGATTCATTCAGCATTTTTTCTAACTTTTTTGCGCTTATGAAAAACGCTAGGGTGCATAGAGTCTAAATCTTTTCTTAAGAGAATAATTTAACCCTTTCATGACTAAGCCTATTTCTGATATTTGGTGTTTACAAGTTAAAATGCATATTTTTTTCTAGAAAATTACTTAGAAACCCCAAACATTATATATATTTTTTTTAGCAGAGAATCTAGAGAATAAAATGGCGATCGTTGCAATATTTTGTCACACAGTATTTGTGCAGCTATGTTTTAAACGCAACTTTTTTGGAAAAATTAACTAATGAATTAAAAAAAAATTAAAAAGTAAAGTTAGTCCAATTTTTTGTATAATGTGAAAGATGATGTTACGCCGAGTAATAGATACCAAACATGTCATGCTTTATAATTGCCCGCACTCGTGGAATGGCGACAAACTACGGTACCTTAAAATCTCCATAGGCGACGCTTTAATTTTTTTTACGGCTACTAGGTTAGAGTTACAGAGGTCTACGGCTATAATTGCTCTCGCTCTGACGATCGCGGCGATACCTCACATGTGTGATTTGAACACTGTTTTCATATGCGGGCGCGACTTCCGTATGCGTTTTCTTTGCTGCGCGGGACAGGGGCGCTTTTAAAAAATTTTTTTTTTTGCTTATTTTATTTATTTATTTTATTTATTTTTATAATAAAAAAATTGTGTTTTTAAAAAAAAAAAAGATCACTTTTATTGCTGTCACAAGGAATGTAAACATCCCTTGTGACAGTAATAAGTGGTGACAGGTACTCTTTATGGAGAGATCGGAGGTCTAAAAGACCCGCAATCCCTCCTTTGCACTTCAAAGTATTCAGATCGCTGAAAACGGCGATTCTGAATACTGTGTACTTTTTTAAATCAGGCGCCATTGGCAGCCGAGTAACCCGGATGTGACGTCATGACGTCGCTTCCGTGGTTACAGTGAAGAGACGGAATCAAAGCCGTTTGCAGCTTCGATTCAGTCTCTCTCTAGGCGCTCAAGGTGGCGGATCGTGGATCGGGTCTCCCGGTGGGACGGGAGGCCCGGTCAGAGCGGCGGAGGCGGCGGGAGGGGGGAGGATGTCCCCTCCCACTCCTCCAGTATAACAACCGAGTGGCTTTTAGCCGCATCGGTTGTTATACCTGGAAAGCCAATCGCCGGCTCTAAACAACGGTACCGGGATGATGCTTGCAGCTGCAAGCATCATCCCGGTATAACCCCCGAAAGCCGAGGACGCATATATGCGCCCCCTCGGCGGGAAAGGGTTAAATTCCTCATCTTTCCTCATACCTGAGCTCCTCCATGCCTCCATACCTGGTTGTCCTTCTCTGCACTTTGTCCAGTTCCCCGATTTATCCTTTTTGAGAACTGGTGCCCAAAACTAAACTGCATTACTAATTTGTACAGGGGCAAAATTATCTCCCCCTCTCCCCCTGCCAGCCCTCCTGGCTGCAGCTGCTTGACTCCACTGCCCGTGACATCAGTCCTTACTGCTGGCTCTGCACACTCCCAGCTTTCTCAGGCTTGCCTCCCCAGTCCACTGGACTGTGCCTATCACTCACTGACCTTCCTGGATGCATTCACCGGTGCTTCCTTCCTGAAGACTTGCCTGGCAGTACTAGCTCCTGCTGTCCTTTTTGACTCCTCTGTGCCTCCTGTTCAGTTCCTTCATGTGGTCTTGAAGGGATCCTTCCTGCACCCAAGTCCCAGACCCAAGGTCACCCCCCTAGGCTGAGGTGCACCCTCAAAGGCCCCAACAGCCTAGAACTACATCCTCGGTTCTTCCACCCTACAACTCCCCAGCTGGGCTGACCCTGGGTATATCAAGGAGGCCTGCCAATCCTAAATGGGGATTGGACAGTGCTTCGGAGAACTCGGACAGCTACACCGGTCTTCCCCTCTCTTCTAGAATCCTTTAGAAGCCAGAGTGAGGTAACCGGCAAGTTATGCCATCTGTGAATCACCAGCCTACTCTGAGCCAATCCCAGCCCACACAGATCAAAACAGGCCTAGCTTTCCCGATTTGTCTTTACTGTCATCACTGAAAGAAAATCCTAAGTTTTGGGTTGTTACCAGAAAAGGAATAGATGGGAAATCTTCTAATGGGGAAGGCATTCCCTCACTGGAGGAATTTCCTTTCACTTCCTGCTTTGGCTATGAGACAGGAAGTAAAGGGAAATTACTAGGGCTGTTACTGATTAAAATTTTCGTGTTCGATTAATCGGTTTTTTTTTAATCGATTAATCGACTAATTTCGATTAATTATAACGCACATACAGATCCAACTACTTTTAGCTGATCTCCTTGCAGGCCGATTCCCAGTGCAGCTACCAACCACTGTAAAAATCGATAGCAGGATATAAAAAACACACAAAAGACAGCGCTCGATGGGAATAGCATTAAAACTTTTATAGTCTTCAAGTAGGTAACAAAATAAATATTGCACTGGAGATAAAATCGATGTAGCTACATAAACTGTAAAAATAGTGTGAGTAATACCAAACGGTAGCAAAAGCAGTCATAAAAACATGTAGCTAAGTATGATACTGGTATAAAAATGTGTACAACGATACCACTGCTGAATACAGATGAGGAGGGGCTAACATCAGTCCATCGGCATGTAGATATCCCGTTAAGGGAACTATCACAACTCCCAGTGGATGGCTGTAGAATCCCAGGTTGATAGAGGGAAGTGTAACAGCCCTTGCGTGTGGCAGATAGTAAGGTCCCGCCGGCATGCAGATATGAAGGCACAGCAAAGGAGCTCTTCAGATGAACACGGCAAGCCCAAAGAATTTTGATCGATCAAAACAATCGATTAATCGAGGAATTAATAGTTAATTTCCACAGCCCTAGAAATTACCCAATGGAGCACAAATGGCAAAATAAAACTGAATAAGGGTTATGACCCTCCCTTTACTCTATCCAAAATAAGTTTTTTAGTTCTACTTTATACCCTAAAATGCATACCCCCTATACTCAGCACTTCATTGCTGTAAGAGCTTAGTTTAAAAATTCTCTTTTGGTATCTGGATGGCTCTTGCTCATGGCTAATTGTGACACTATTACTACCGTAGTACACAAAAACACTAGCTAGGCACACAGTTAAAGCATTTGTTAACAAAAAATGGCTCCTGCTCCTTTTAGACCCTTTCACACTGAGGCAGTTTTCAGGCGTTTTAGCATTGGCTCCCATTCACTTCAATAAGTGCATTCACACTGAAGTGATGCACTTGCGGGACATTAAAAAAGTCCTGCAAGCCGCATCTTTGAGGCGGGTTTGGAGCAATAAAAATAGCGCTCCAAAAACGCCCCTACCCATTAAAATGAATGGGTAGCGCTTTGAAAGCTCCACAAAATGGGTCGTTCTTTTTTTTTTTTTTTACCCCTCACCGCCCGGCCTCTAGCAAAATGATGGCCGGGTGGTGGTTGCGTTATCCTGACTGGACGTCATGACGTCCAACAGGATAACAGCCGATGGGGACGCGCATCGCGGCGATTGGTGGTGCGGTGTTTCACACACCGATGTCAGTAAAGAGCCTCCGGACGCTCTGTACCATGTTATCAACTGTGTCCGATTACTGCTGATCACGATGTAAACAGGAAGATAGGCTTTTCCTCACTTGCGTCTGACAGATGCGAGTAGAGTTGAGCCGATCGGCTGCTCTCCTGACGGGGGATGTGCTGATTATCAGCACAGGATTCTGGAATGGACCACCAGTGATGGCAAACCCACTGGACCACCAGGCGGCTGCCAATCTGTGCCCAGGCGGCTGCCAATCTGTGCCGCCTATCTGTGCCGCCTATCACTTATTTACAAAATTTTATAATGGAAACAAAACGTATTTCCACATTTTTATTTTTATTTAGCAAAAAATAAACTGCAGAGGTTATCAAATACCACCAAAAGAAAGCTCTATTTGTGGGAACAAAATTTGTTTTGGGTACAGTTTAGCATGACTACGCAATTGTCATTTAAACAGCGACAGCGCTGAAAGCTGAAAATTGGCTTGGGTAGGAAGCGGGGTAAGTGTATGGTATTGAAGTAGTTAAAGGTCACATTCTCACAAGACCTTAAACTGTCCCGCTAGCACCCAAAAAGCTCTGCAAAAGCTCTGCAAAAACACTGCAAAAATGACCGGCGCTTCAGTGTGAAAGGGGCCTGTTGCGCATTTTATACAGTGCTTGTGCTGTCGTTTGGTCCCCTGTAACATCTAAAAAAAAACCTGGCTGAACCTGACTTTCTACCCTCACCTATGTAACTTGTGTATCATGGCTGCTGAGCCCTGACACCCTGGTCAGTTTACGTGCCTCTGTCATTTGCAGCCCTGCTCTCGTGTCTGTTCCACTCCTCCCCCCCCCCCTCCCCCGTCAGTAAGGCTGCATTCAAACCTGAGCGTTTCATTTTCATGCAGAAAGTCATGAAATTTTTGCAACTATTTTGTACAGGTCAAAAGGACACAAATGTAAAAAGCAGAAGAACGCCTGTAATCTGTTAAAGGAGCTTATGTACTTTTTTGAGCTTCAGGCGACAACTTTCAGATGGGAACAGGTGCCATTTGAAATGAATGGAATTTTGCTTGGTGTTTTTTCAGGTGTTTTATGAGCTGTGAATGCAGCCTTAGTACCAGCCCTCCTCCTGCTGGTATCATAAGATATTTTTGTTGCTTCTATCTTCTCCAATATTAAATATTGTGCTGCACTGCATGTGTTTTCTAAAAAAAAAAAACAGACACTAAATACCTTATTTTATAGCGGCGGTCGGCAGTCACGTGTCCGGCCGTCTTTCTCCTCCTCACGGCTGACGTCAGTGGGAGTTTCTCGGCTCCTCCCACTTTCCTGTCAGCTCGAGAATGGAGAGAGACGGCCGAATGCATGAGCGCCAATTGGCGCTATAAGGTATTTAGACATATAAACACATGCAGTGCAGCACATTATTCAATATCTGAAGAGAAAACGGTAGCAACAGCATGTGAGTTAACAACCACTTTGATCGCCCCTGATGTTAACCCCTTCCGAGACAGTGTCATTAGTACAGTGACGGTGCATATTTTTTAGCACTGATCACTGTATTAGTGTCACTGGTCCCCAAAGTGTCAATTGGTGTCAGAATGTCTGCCCCAATATCAGTTCCACTTTAAGTTGCTGATCTGTCATTACTAGTAAGAAAACGGTATTTTAGTGTGTTTTTCCTGAAAAATATACAAAACTGCAAAAATATTGTAGAAACATAAAACAATTGCAAATGCCACCATTTTGTACTCCAGGGTCTCTGGTCTCAAAGAATATGTAATTTTGGGGGGTTAGTTATTTCTAGAAAAAAATGCAGATTAACCTTTTGAAAAAAATGCCAGTACACAAGTGGTTAAAGAGACACATGTGGGGCAAAGTGACAGTGTCCCTGCAAAGGGCCCTGATCCACACTGTAATGAAAGAACTGCTATAAAGACAGAAAAAAAACCTTCACAGATGAGTAACAGATCACCGTCCTAAAGTAAACGGAGTTTCTTCTTTGAAACACAGTCACACTATCAGTTCTTTATAGCTGTTCACTCTCTGTAGTAATGGATCCATACACTTTGCACACAGTGCAGAGTCTTGGCTTAAAGGCGTTAATTTACTAAAGGTAAATCCACTTTGCACCTTTGCACTACAAGTGCACTTGGAAGTGCAGTTGCTGTAGATCTGAGAGAGATATGAAAGGAAAATAAAAAACATAATTTTTTCTTGTACGTGATTGGATGATAAAATCAGCAGAGCTTTGCCTCCTTTCAGATATTCCCCAGATCTAAGGCTTTATGTACACGGGACATTGTTTAACCTCTCCTGTATGACTTGACAGCTAAAAACCGGTGTCTAAAAAGTCCATTTAGACGCGAATTGCCACGTTTAGAAGAGTTTGTAAAAAAATAATTTGTTAACCACTTCCGGACCTCCGCTTGTCGATATACGTCGGCTGTTTGAAGAGGGATATCTCTGTTATAGCAGCAGCTAGCTGCCAAAACCCGGTATCCTCGTCTTCACCCGGCGGTACAGTCTCCGATAATGGTGGTCTCTGTGGTGGATTTGCTGCGAGATCACCATTGGCGGCTGGAGAGGGGCCCCCCTCCCGCCGATCTCCGTCGGCAGCGGTGGATGGATTGCGTCCTTCTAGTCGCTGGGTATGGAGACGAGTGAGAGGAATATGGCACCCACCCGTCCAAACTATAGCGGGGTGGAAGCGACGTCCAAACGTCACTTGCACCCATGGCTCTTAAAATAACTTTTTTTTGCTGCTGTCAATAAAATCCAGTGACGCTGGGGGGCAAGGCCAAGACATGCAATCGGCGGCAATCGACTGGCATTAATGGTGTGGGATGGATGACAACTGTCTGCAAAAAATGTAGTGTTACCACAGCATGGTTTCCTATAGGTGTATGTTGAAACATCACCTGTAGTTGGATCGCCCCTTTAGGGTGATGTCTAAAAAGTTGATACTGGAAACATGCTCAATTGAAAAATGTAGATTTATCTGATTAACATTCAGGAATTTGCAAAATTTATGCAATCCCATAATGTCACCATCCCACACCATCACAAGACATCGATATAGCGACCATACCAAAAAATCTGCCTGGCAAAAGGGTTGCTGGGAGAGAACAAGACTTGTTCCTCCCAAAAACCCATGTAAAGATTCGCCATGGACGGTGAGAATCTAGCACCCATCGACGCCCCACAGCGCTGGACATAATATACGCCAGGGCTTGACAAATTTGCTTGGAATCTAGGAGCCAGCTAAAAAAGTTAGGAGCCAGGAATGCGCACTGTACCGCCGAGCTTGCGCGCAGAAGCGAACGCATACATGAGTAGCGCCCGCATATGAAAGCGGTGTTAAAACCACACGTGAGGTATCGCCGCGACTGGTAGATCGAGAGCAATAATTCTAGCCCTAGACCTCCTCTGTAACTCAAAACATGCAACGTGTAGAATATTTTAAACGTCGCCTATGGAGATTTAAAGGGTAAAAGTTTGTCGCCATTCCACGAGCGGATGCAATTTTTAAGCGTGACATGTTGGGCATCAATTTACTCAGCGTAACATTATCTTTCACAATATAGAAAAAAAAATTTGGCTAACTTTACTTTTGTCTTATTTTTTTAGTTTAAAAAAAGTGTGTTTTTTCCCAAAAAAGTGCACTTGTAAGACCGCTGCGCAAATACGGTGTGACAAAGTATTGCAATGACCACCATTTTATTCTCTAGGGTGTTAGAATAAAAAATATATATAATGTTTGGAGGTTGTAATTAGAGGGAAGGAGATGGGGCAGTGGAAACAGACAGGGGAAGCTACATTAGCATTGCTGGTTGTATGTCATACTAACGGCCACCACAAGATGGCGCCTGATCACAGAAGGAAGCATAGGCCTACAGAGAAGCATAGGCCTGCAGAAGGCCACAAAGCCGCGGCCTCAATTACCGGCCGGCCTGACGCGATGGCGCGGGGGGGGGTTTCACGGAGACACAGGATACCCCAGCTGTGCTGCCCCAGGCGCCAGGTCGCTAGTTCTAGTCGCAATGGCGACCTGGCGCCCGGGGATTGTCGAGCCCTGATATACGCCATCAAATAAAAAATAATTGTTTTAAAAAAGCTCAACGCTTAAAAAAATAAACTCCTGTAGCTCCTGGAAATAGGAACTATAGTGTTGAAGATATTAAATGGCCTGCAATCCAGCGCTGTGGGGATTCAACGAATAAAGTGCCTTCACATCCAATGTAGCCCACACATAGGTTGATGTCCATCTGACAGATGTGATATGGGATAGGACTGTGCTCGTATCCCTGATGTAACCGGGCAGTCTCTGTACCAAAGGCTGTAGGTGCTGGTCTACCCCTTCTCCCAAACGCTACAATAAGGAGCCAATTCCAGCCACTATTGGTCTTCCCTGTATGGGACAATACAATTTATGAATTTTAGGGAGATGATGGAAGACCGGCACCACAGGTTCCTTCCGAAAGCTTGGTCCCCAGCAGTCATGAGGTCTAACCTATAATGACGGGCAAAGGTCGTCAGACTTGCCACCAGAGGTGTTCCTCCGGCTAGAGGAAACACAAACTGATGAAGCAACGTGGAGATCTCCAATTAAAGACTGAATTGATGAGTTTCCTGTAGGAGTAGGAGCCATGATCTCTCAGGTGCTGTCCTGAAAGATGTTATGGAAAGCATTTTTGCCAGCTGCTGTGAATCATCCTTCAAACTCAGGAGTTATCAGCTTTGACAACTGCAAAACTAGACCTGTTGAGACAAGTTGACATCCCTTTATCCCCACACATCCTTGATTGCTAAGGATCCAACCTCTAATGTACAATTCCGGACCTCACATCACAGTGGATGAATGAGGATGCTGTCCCTTGAAGCAGAATATGCCTAATAAACCTGGAATATACACCAATCAGCCATTACTTTATGACCACGGACAAGTTAAGTAAATAACATTGGATTATCTCCTTATGATGACTTCTGAAAGTGGGTGGGATATATTGGGCAGCAAGTAAACATGTTAACCCTGAAGTTGATGTGCTGAAAGCAGAAAAATGGGCATTGCAGTTTATTCCATATGGAGCTAAGCAGCCACAGGCCGGTCATTGCCCATGCTGACCCGTGCATGCAACCAAAACCGCTTGCAATTGGCACAAGTATCAGAACTGGACCACAAAGCAATGGAAGGGGAACAGTAAGAAAAAAATTGATTCTTCAGACCTGTGTTGCTTACCTGGGGAAAAGGGGAAGAGATGGCACCAGAAAAAAGTATAGAAAGAAGGCAACCCAGGAGAGGCAGAGTGATGCTTTGGGCAATGTTCTGTTAGGAAACCCCACGTCCTGCCATTCATGTGGATGTTACTTTAACCACTTGCTTACTGGGCATTAAAACCCCCTTTGTACCCGGACCAATTTTCAGCTTTCGGTTCTCACACTTTGACTGACAATTACTCAGTCATGTAATACTGTACCCAAATGATTTTTTTGTCCTTTTTTTCATACAAACAGCTTTCTTTTGGTGGTATTTGATCACCTCTGGATTTTTAAATTTTTCCGCTATAAATAAAAAAAGATGGAAAATTTTGAGAACAAATTTTTCTTAGTTTGAGATAAAATTTTGAAAATTATAAATTTTTCTTCATAAATTTTGGCCACAATTTATACTGCTACATATCTTTGGTAAAAATAACCCAAATTAGTGGATATTTGGTCTTTGTGAAAGTTAGAATCTACAAGCTGTGGTGCAAATCATAAAAAAATGATCACACCTGATGTACTGGTGGCCTATCATTTCTTGCGACCCGAACAAGCCAGGAAAGTACAAATACCCCCCAAATTACCCCTTTTTGAAAGTAGACATTCCAAGGTATTTAGTAAGATGCATGGTGAGGTTTTTGATGTCATTTCTTTCCCACAATTCTTTGCAAAATCAAGATTTTTTTTCTCCCCCCCCCCCCCCCACAAAATTGTCATTGTAATAGGTTATTTCTCTCACATGTCATGTGTATACCACAAATGACGCCCGGAAATACATTCTGTTACTTCGGAGTATAGCAGTACCATGTGTGGGACTTTTTCACAGCCTAGCTACATAGTGGCCCAATATGCAGGGAGCACCATCAGGTATTCTAGGAGCATAAATTACACATCTAACTTGTTGACTACCTATTACACTTTTGAAGTCCCTGGAGCACCAGGACAATGGAAATGGCCACAAAGTGACCCCATTTTGGAAAGCTCACACCCCAACGTATAATCTTAAGGCATAATGAGTCTTTTGAATGGTTAATTTTTTTCCAGAAGTTTTTGGAAAATGTGTGAAAATGAAAACGCATTTTTTTCGCAAAGTTGTCCATTTGTAAGATATTGCCAACACATAGCATGTACATAGCAAAAATTACACCCCAAAATACATTCTGCTACTCCTGAGTATGGCAATACCAAAGGTGAGACTTTTACACAGCCTGTCCACATAGAGGCCCAATATTGAAATGGCACCTTCAGGCATTCTAGAAGCATAAATTACACCTAATTTCTCAACCACCAATTACACTTTTGAAGGCCCTGGAGCACCAAAACAATGCAAACACCCACAGTGACCCCATTTTGGAAAGCTAACACCCCAACGTATAATCTATGAGGCATAATGAGTCTTTTGAACGGTTATTTTTTCCCAGAAATTTTGGGAAAATGTTGAAAAAAAAGAAAATGCAATTTTAACGTAAAGTTGTCCATTTTATAAGTGTAGCGACCTCACCCCATCTCTTTTGTCACACGACAGGGTGAGATGCGCTACGGCCCATGTCCTCCCCATAACTGTGGGTGAGGTGAAGGCCAGTACCAGATATTTCCTCGGGCCTATGTGCTTCTGTAAAGGATTAAGTCCTGTTGTGTCAACACTTCCCTTTGCTCCCATTAACCAGAGTTCCACACACCGATCACAGTCCAACTCTTGTTTTATTGCATTTCCCACAATAAACAGTGCTTCAGTAGCCAACTGGTTGCGACTTGATAACATTTTGATACAGGGGGTGAGCAGGTCGAGGCACTATCCTAATTCTCAGCTAAACCACTGCGATCTCGCCAGCGGTTACTATAGCCATATCTTGAAAGGACTTAGAACTTGAGAGTCTCTACCAGCGACTCAAGAGAACATGGATGGAAGTACCTTTGCTGCGTTGCGGCCCCTATCAGGGGAAGATGTCCCTCCAAGGGAGTTACCAGAGGCCCATCCGTCACTGGGTTGATGCTGCTCCAGACTCTCCGAATGGGTAACCTCCCCGGCCTCCTCACCTCAGACATGGGCCCCATCCACTTCAGGGACCCTCGGACTTCTCCACCCTCGCGGGACCCAGTCGAAGTCACTGGGCCCCAGGCCTCCTGATTTAGTACCTCACCCCAGGCTGAAGGTGCCTGGGATGGACTCCAACTCCATTCCGGTCAGGCCTAGGGCACCTAAGCCGAAATCCGGAACCGCCCGCACCCAGGCCTAAGGTGCCTGGGCGCGTGATGAAGAAACTCCAGAAGAGCAAGACCTCGTGACCAGGGTGTCTCCCCCTTTTATCCCCTCCAATGACGCCACAGCAGGTTCCCCGCCCTCGTCGTACCATCTCAGAAAAGGGACAAAAAGGACAGCACTATGGCAGTGAATCTACCTTGAGCCTGCGGGTACCCCGCCACCCACAGGCCAAGGAGATTATTACACCGCCCAATCCTCCATGAATACAAATGGTCCATTACTCCCATACCTACACACCTGAACTTCCACCCAGGTGTACCCCACCTAAATTTAAAGACCCCGCTACATACTCCCCCCTGTGATTTGACGCTGGTCCCCAGCATCTGGTGCGAACTCATGTCTCCCAAAGGTGGCGACATAAATCTGACCCCAGAGGCATCCCTAAAATTTAAACCTCAATCATACCAAGACCTGCTCAAAGGGGAGGGGAACATAAAACAATAAACTTTTTTTTTTTTTTTAAATCCTCTAAACATATACACAATCCCTCCCTTTTCTGTCTAAGAACCACCCCATACTCAGTAGTCTTGACAGACGAATCTCCTGCAGAGGGAAAAAAAACAACACACAAGGTAAACCACATACTGACATTCTGTGTAAACTTGGAATGAATGGGTCTATCAGCCGAGAGACCCACTCGCTCCAATAAGTAGAGTGATGCAAATGTACAACAGCCGTTGCGCAACACCGCCACCTGGTGACGATGCCACGGTGATGACACTTGGTGAAATCATCAATCTTCCTGCTTTCCTACTCTGACTCTACCCCCAAAGTCTCTGTCTTTGATCTGTGAAGAGGAGAGAACAAACAAACAGCTCTCATTCCTCCAAAGAGTAGAAAAAAAAAAACTAGGGTACAGTTCGATGCTCCGGCAAGAACACCTCCGGAAACTGTTCACAGGAAACAAGTGAGTCTCTTCTCACAAATAGAACCTCGGATCAGGCAAAAACAAAGGCTTCAGATGCTTATCGAAAACCTCAATCGAATAGTCCGCGTCCTCTCCATCTTTCCTGCAGATGCGCACCTTATCTGCGTTGATATGACGGCCCCACATCCAGTCTGCTCTGCAGTCTCTAAACTTTTTCGACACTGGTGGCGAACAGGACAAGTACCGCCGGGCATGAGGCACTTTAAGTTTCTCCCAAACGAACTCATCGTACCATCACTGTCGCAGAACTTCAACCTCAAACAACAAGTCTCTGGGCAAGTACGGATATTCCCATCCGTACACATGGGCGACCCTCTGGTAAAAGAGTCGTTGCAATCAGGCTAAAGGAGACATTGTGGCCCGCTCACCTTCTCCTGGCTGAACGATGGCCTCCGGGTGCCGAGGTACTTTCACTACCTCTGATGGCTTCTCTTTCGGTGCCCGTAGCGATGCTCGCTGTTTCCCCGCCAACAAAACGGGTGATACTGTGGATTGTGGAAGAGCAACCAGAGGACTAAGCTTCCTCGTAGACTCCGGAGCTTCCGCCCGTGGCGTGCTGTCCCCTATAGACATAGGCGAATCTTGGGGTGCACGTAGCATAGGTAATGGGCGTTTGTCCCAGCCCTTCTGGTGAAACAGTTCATCAATCTCACCATCATCTCCACAATCCGACAGTGACTCTAGGTCGGAGGTGTCATACATCTCCGCGGGAAGGTAGTCTCTGGTAGACGTGGTACTACCCTCCCTAGCGGGCTCCACTGACTGTGGACCCCCAACACCTCCAACCACCACCACAGTCCCAGCCCCTGGCTCACCTTGACCTTTTGTAGAACTGGGATGTCCAGGACTCTTCCAACCGGATCCATCCAGGCCAGGCAAGCGACGGGGTGAAGCTCTTCAACGACCATAGGAGGCCTGCACCAGGCCGACTTTCCTCTTCGGAGGTGGGAGCAGAGAATCTGTGGTGACCGAAGCAGCATCCTCTGATTTTTCCTTCTCAGTCTCTGATTGGGCAGTCACATCGCCCTGGTCAGTGCGTACTAGACATGTGCACACTGAAATATTTTGTTTCGGAATTTCGTTTTCGTCCGAAAAATAAATGTATTTAGTTACTCCCGAAATTCGTTTTTATTTATTTAGTTTTTCGTTAGAAATTGCATTCGTCCGAAAATCTGAATTAATTAGGGTCGCATCTGTCATTGAAGGCTTATGGTGTCTGTCGAATGTTCAAAGAAGATTCGACGGAGCATCGAAACTGTACGACGCTGCAATCATAAATTTCCGGTCGAATGTTCCGCCTACAAGCTATAATAGAATTCTAATGTTGTATGACTAGTAATAATTATATTTAATAATTACTATTACTAGTCAACAGGGATGAGCCGAACACCCCCCTGTTCGGTTCGCACCAGAACCTGCGAACAGACAAAATGTTAGTGTGAACTTTAGAACCCTATTAAATACAATGGACTCGAACGTTTGAAATCTAAAGTGTTAATTATAAAGGCTAATATGCAAGTTATTGTCCTAAAAAGTGTTTGGGGACCTGGGTCCTGCCCCAGGGGACATGTATCAATGCAAAAAAAAGTTTTAAAACCGGCCGTTTTTTCGGGAGCAGTGATTTTAATAATGCTTAAAATGAAAAAATAAAAGTGAAATATTCCTTTAAATTTCGTACCTGGGGGGTGTGTATGATATGCATGTGAAGTGGCGCATGTTTCCCGTGCTTAGAACTGTCCCTGCAAAAAATGTCATTTTTGAAAGAAAAAAAGTCATTTAAAACTCACTCGCGGCTATTAATGAATTGTCGGCTCCCGGCAAAACATTCAAAAGTCATTGATAAAAAAAAATAAAAAGCGTGGGGGTTCCCCAGAATTCAATTACCAGGCCCTTCAGGTCTGGAATGGATATTAAGGGGAACCCCGCCGCAAATTTTAAAAAAAAATTGACGTGGGGTTCCCCCAAATATCCATTCCAGGCCCTTCAGATCTGGCATGGATTTTAAGGGGAACTCCACCCCAAATAAAAAAAAAATGGCGTGGAGTCCCCCTAAAAATCCATACCAGACCCCTTATCCGAGCACACAACCTGGCCGGCCGCAGGGGAAAAGGGGGGGACGAGAGAGCGGCCCCCCCTCCCTCCTGAACCGTACCAGGCCACATGCCCTCAACATGGGGAGGATGTCCCCTTGAAAAAGTCCTTTATTTAAAAAATAAATAAATAAATAAATAAATAAACATTCCAGCGGTGAAATCCAGTGTCCCGCGGCGATCCCGATGTCCAGCGCTGTCCTTCATTGGTTGTGCCTGAGCGGACCTGATGGGGAACTCCCTCTCAGTGTTTTAAATGTATAGACCCGCCCCTTCTAAAGTTCCCCATCAGGTCCGCTCAGCGGACCAGATGCGGAACATGAGAAGGGGCGGGTCTATACATGTATTACCAAAGTGAGAGAAGTTCCCCATCAGGTCCGCCCCCTCGGTATGTCGGACCCGCCTACGTCATTGGCTTGAGCGGGGAACTTCCTTCACTATGTAAATTTAAATTACACAGTGAAGGAAGTTCCCCGCTCAAGCCAATGACGTAGGCGGGTCTGACATACTGAGGAGGCGGACCTGATGGGGGACTGCTCTCACTTTGGTAATACATGTATAGACCCGCCCCTTCTCATGTTCTGCATCTGGTCCGCTGAGCGGACCTGATGGGGAACTTTAGAAGGGGCGGGTCTATACATTTAAAATACTATACTGAGAGGGAGTTCCCCATCAGGTCCGCTCAGGCACAACCAATGAAGGACAGCGCTGGACATCGGGATCGCCGCGGGACACTGGATTTCACCGCTGGAATGTTTTTTTGTTTTTTTTTAAATAAAGGACTTTTTCAAGGTGTTTGTGTGTTTTTTTAAACATTTTTTTACGCTTTCTTCGTGAAATGGTAGGGGTACAATGTACCCCTTACCAATTCACATAGGGGGGGGCGGGATCTGGGGGTCCCCTTTGTTAAAGGGGTCTTCCAGATTCCGATAAGCCCCCCGCCCACAGACCCCCACAACCACCGGGCAAGGGTTGTGGGGATGAGGCCCTTGTCCCCATCAACATGGGGACATCCTCCCCATGTTGAGGGCATGTGGCCTGGTACGGTTCAGGAGGGAGGGGGGGCCGCTCTCTCGTCCCCCCCTCTTCCCCTGCGGCCGGCCAGGTTGCGTGCTCGGATAAGGGTCTGGTATGGATTTTTGGGGGGACTCCACGCCATTTTTTTTTTTATTTGGGGTGGAGTTCCCTTTAAAATCCATGGCAGATCTGAAGGGCCTGGAATGGATATTTGGGGGAACCCCACATCAATTTTTTTTTAAATTTGCGGCGGGGTTCCCCTTAATATCCATTCCAGACCTGAAGGGCCTGGTAATTGAATTCTGGGGAACCCCCACGCTTTTTTTTTTTTTTATCAATCACTTTTGAATGTATTGCCGGCAGCCGACAATTCATTAATAGCCGCGAGTGAGTTTTAAATTACTTTTTTTCTTTAAAAAATGACATTTTTTGCAGGGACAGTTCTAAGCACGGGAAACATGCGCCACTTCACAGGCATATCATACAAACCCCCCAGGTACGAAATTTAAAGGAATATTTCACTTTTATT
Organism: Rana muscosa; assembly: GCA_029206835.1. Lineage (NCBI taxonomy): Eukaryota > Metazoa > Chordata > Amphibia > Anura > Ranidae > Rana > Rana muscosa. Next base: position 2,515,891 of record CM055126.1, on the reverse strand, counting down.
TTTTCATTTTAAGCATTATTAAAATCACTGCTCCCGAAAAAACGGCAGTTTTTAAAACTTTTTTTTGCATTGATACATGTCCCCTGGGGCAGGACCCAGGTCCCCAAACACTTTTTAGGACAATAACTTGCATATTAGCCTTTATAATTAACACTTTAGATTTCGAACGTTCGAGTCCATTGTAGTTAATAGGGTTCTAAAGTTCACACTAACATTTTGTCTGTTCGCAGGTTCTGGTGCGAACCGAACAAGGGGGTGTTCGGCTCATCCCTGTTGACTAGTAATAGTAATTAATAAATATAATTATTACTAGTCATACAACATTAGAATTCTACTATAGCTTGTAGGCGGAACATTCGACCGGAAATTTATGATTGCAGCGTCGTACAGTTTCGATGCTCCGTCTAATCTTCTTTGAACATTCGACAGACACCATAAGCCTTCAATGACAGATTCGACCCTAATTAATTCAGATTTTCGGACGAATGCAATTTCTAACGAAAAACTAAATAAATAAAAACGAATTTCGGGAGTAACTAAATAAATTTATTTTTCGGACGAAAACGAAATTCCGAAACGAAATATTTCAGTGTGCACATGTCTATTGTTTATGTCGGATCTTTCGGTTTTCGGATTCTGTGCTTTCGTTTTCGTTTGTTAAAACGATAACGAAAATACCTGAAATTCGGACGAAAAATGCATTCGGACGAAAACGAATGCACATGTCTAGTGCGTACGGGAACCTCCACAAAGGCCTGGATCTCCCCTTCTGGAGTAGCGGTACCTGTGAGGCTGTTGAGGCGAAGGGCCCGGGGCCTTACTGTGGATGGCTCCACCTCGAACAAGAACTCTTTGCATGCTTCGCAACGCCCGAATGGCTTCAGGTGAACCACCAGTCCCGAGCATCCGGGACAGATCACACCGAGGGCCTCCATGTCTCTGCAGGTGTACAGAGCCAACTGTCCTCGGGGCCTGAGTCTTATCCCCGTGTCTGTAAGGGGAGCAGCAAACGTAGTCATCTTCGTGGGGTAGGGAACCGGAATCCACAGGGAGCTTGAGGCCATCCCGACTGTCTGCTGCTCCATCACGCACTGACCACGCGCCGAAGTCTCCACGTGAGTTCCTCCACATGGCCAGACTCCTCCCACGACTTGCACGTTTTCGCGGGCTTCCATCAAGCTCCGCCCACAAACTGTGTAGTCACGGGGTGCCTCATGGCGCAGTGCAGTAAAAGCCCCCACATGTAGTACGTCACACGGCTGGACTTCTCCCTCTTCTCGCTCTTCCGCATGGGCCTTTCCCGTCTTAGGGTCATTTCCACGACTTTGAGCAGGGATGCACTTTGGCCGGTCACATGGCCGACCTGCTCGGAACTCCTCCGGGCAGCAAAGTCTAGACACAGCCATTCTTACTTCCAAAGTCAAAACACATATCATCCCGGACTCACGAGCCCCCACGTGTAGCGACCTCACCCCATGTCTTTTGTCTAGGGGTATGTCACATGACAGGGTGAGATGCGCTGCGGACTTAGAACTTGAGAGTCTCTACCAGCGACTCAAGAGAACATGAATGGGAGTACCTTCGCTGCGTTGCGGCCCCTATCAGGGGAAGATGTCCCTCCAAGGGAGTTACCAGAGGCCCATCCGTCACTGGGTTGATTCTGCTCCAGACTTTCCGAATGGGTAACCTCCCCGGCCTCCTCACCTCAGACATGGGCCCCATCCACTTCAGGGACCCTCTGACTTCTCCACCCTCGCGGGACCCAGTCAAAGTCACTGGGCCCCAGGCCTCCTGATTTAGTACCTCACCCCAGGCTGAAGGTGCCTGGAATGGACTCCAACTCCATTCCGGTCAGGCCTAGAGCACCTGAGCCGAAATCCGGAACCGCCCGAACCCAGGCCTAAGGTGCCTGGGCGAATGATGAAGAAACTCCAGAAGAGAAAGACCTCGTGACCAGGGCGTCTCCCCCTTTAATCCCCTCCAATGACGCCACGGCAGGTTCCCCGCCCTCGCCGTACCATCTCCGAGAAGGGACAAAAAGGACAGCACTATGGCAGTGAATCTACCTTGAGCCTGCGGGTACCCCGCCATCCACAGGCCAAGGAGATTATTACACCGCCCAATCCTCCACGAATACAAATGGTCCATTACTCCCATACCTACACACCTGAACTTCCACCCAGGTGTACCCCACCTAAATTTAAAGACCCCGTTACATAAGATATTGTCAACACATAGCATGTACATAGCAAAAATTACATCCCAAAATTCATTCTGCTACTCCTGAGTATGACGATACCATGTGTGAGACTTTTACCCAGCCTGGCCACATACAGAAGCCCAACATGCAAGGAACACCATCAGATGTTCTAGGGACACATAGCATGCAAATACCAAGAATTGCACCCCAAAATACATTATGCCGAGCAAAGGGTAGACCCCTGTGCTATGAATCCCACTAGTCCACTGGCAGGGTAAAAGATCAGTCCAAGAGGTAGGCAAAAAGCAAAGTAAAAGAGTCCAAGGTCAGTTCCAGATCAGGCAGAGGTATAAGGGGTGTGAAGGTAAATGGCAGGAAGTGAACTAATAGAGTTTGGTATGTTAACGGCGGAAACAGCCAACTACGCAGAGGCCTGGTTGGGAAGGACATTGGGCACAATAAAAAGTGGTGTCTCTTCTCACTCCTCTGGAGCACACCCGGCATTTTTTCTGATGTTTTTGGCCTGTTGGTCTGGGAGGAATTTTATCTGGAAAGTGGCACTCGGAGAGTCGGCTAATCACATCGGATCTAATGTTTTCTGGTGGGTCGTTCGAGTATAAAAGGGCAGTGGTGGTTTCCTCCGCTGGATGCAGGACAGGCCAGTAGCTCAATTGCATACTGTGCAAGTGCTGGCCAGTGATCCATCCTCAAGACCCAGTAATCCAGAGGAATTTCGGTGGGAAAGGTGTCAAAGTCTGATCGTGCCCCTAGGTATTCCTGCACCATGTAAACCAGACGCTGGCGATGGTTGCTGCAACCGATCATACCTTGGGGATGCGGACTAAAAAATTGTCTGAACGCGTCGGTCAGACGGCCACTTTCTCCACCGCTCCTTCTGCTACTGACCGAAGCCACAGCAACTCGTTGTCCAGGAGTTTGTAACCTCCCAGTCCCTGGGAACGCGTTGCACAGACCTTCCTGCAAGGCCTCCTGGAGATGTCTCATCCTCTGCTCCCTCTGCGACAGCAAGATAAGGTCCGCAACCTTACCCTTGTACCGTGGATCAAGGAGAGTGGCCAGCCAGTAATGGTCCCTCTCCTTGATCCGAAGAATACGAGGATCCTTCCGCAGGCTTTGCAGGATCAGGGAGGCCATGAAGTGTAGGTTAGCTGAGGCATTCGGTCTGCAGTCCTCTGGGTCACCAAGGACAACATGATCCGCAGCCACCTCCTCCCAGCCACGTACAAGTCCATGGGTTTCTTGGGACTGTAATTCATCCCTAAAAGACTGCTGATGCTGAGTGCCAGGCTCCACCTCCATGCTGACATAGTCCTCGTCCTCGTCCTCTTCCTGTGTGATGGGTGGGACAGAAGTAACACTGAATAAAGGGGGCTTTGAGAGCCAAGGAAGTCCTCTTTATGCCTCTGCCGCAAGTGCTCTGTCCATTATTCCATGCAGTGTATGCTCCAACAGGTGGACAAAGAGGTACAGTGTCACTGATGCATGCACTGCCACTGCTCACCATCCTCGTGGCCTCCTCAAATGGTGCCAGGACAGTGCATGCATCCCTGATCATGCCCCACTGGCGTGGTGAAAAAACCAAGCTCCCCTGTCCTGGTGCCGTAGTCACACAGGTACTCATTGATGGCCCTCTGCTGCGTGTGCAGCTGCTGCAGCATGGCCAACGTTTGGGTTCCACCTGGTGGGCATGTCACCTATAAGGCGGTTCTTGGGCAGGTTCAACTCCTTTTGCAGCTCAGCCAGCTGAGCACTGGCATTATATGATCGGCGGAAATGCACAGACTTTCCTGGCCTGCCTCAGGACATCCTGTAAGCCCAGGTACCTGCCCAAGAACCGCTGCACCACCATGTTAAGGACGTGAGCCACACAGGGTACATGGGTCAGTTGTCCCTGTCGGAGGGTGGAGAGGAGGTTGGTGCCTTTGACGCAAACCACCATTCCTGCCTTAAGCTGGCGTGGCGTCAACCACCTCTCGGACTGTCCCTGCAGAGCTGACAGAACCTCTGCCCCAGTGTGGCTCTTGTCCCCCCAAACACACCAGCGCAAGCACGGCATGGCATCATTTTGCCTGCGTTCTTGCGTAGCCCCTTGAACGCCTACGGAGCACCGCTGGTTCCGAGAACAAAGCACAGGAAGAGTCCATGGAGGAGAGAGGTGTGTCACAACCAGTAGTAGCATTTTGGAGGCGTGGTGACGGAACAACCTCCAACACTACTGCACCTTGTCCTGCATCCTTCCCAGCTGCCAAAAGAGTGACCCAATGGGCTGTGAAAGATAGGCAACGTCCCTGTCCATGCCTGCTGGACCATGAGTCAGCGGTAATATGCACCTTACTGCTGACCACCCTGTCCAGCGAGGCATGGACATTGCCTTCCACATGCCGGTAGAGAGCCGGAATCGCCTTCCGTGAGAAAGTGGCGTTTGGGAACCTGCCACTGAGGAACCGCACATTGCACAAACTCACGGAAGGGGGCAGAGTCTACCAACTGAAAAGGCAGCAGTTGAAGTGCTAGCAATTTAGCCAAGCTAGCATTCAACCGCTGGGCATGTGGATGGCTGGGAGTGAACTTCTTTCGACGGTCCAGCAGCTGGGGCAGGGAAATTTGCCTGCTACAATCGGACGTCAGTGTACTGCTAGCAGAGTGCCCGCAAGTACTTGGCTGTGACACACCTAATTCTGCAGGTTTCAGAGAGGACTGAAGGTATAGTGGGGTTGGAGATCCCAGCTGATGAGGAGCAAGGAGAGGTCACCAGAACGGGGCAAGTGCTGTTTTCTTACCTACTTGGGGGTTGCTTGATACCAGATTAGATGGTCCCTGGTAATCCCCCATCCCTTCTCCTTTGGGAAAGAAGGGGCCTGCATCCATGATGCAGGGGGCAGGAAGAGTGACTATGGTTTGTTCCCTCTTTCCTTAGATTCCCCTAGCGGAGCACAGGACATTTTTTGACAAACCTCCTTTTGCATTTGCTAGCACTGATGCCAGTAAGTGCGTTAAACTGCAGGGAAAGATTGTCTAAACCAAGCCATTTTGTTATTGGTGTATTAGCAGACTGTCTGGGAAAGAGGCCTCAGGATTAATGAGAGATTTTCTTAAATCTGTTCAAGGAGGGGTTGGCTACTTTAAGGCCCCATGCACACAGGGCGTCATAAAAAGGAGCTCCAAAGCTGTTTCTTGACGCCAGGAAAAAGCGGCGTCAAAAACGCGCGTCAAGCCGCATTTTGCATTGGCGTTATAGCGCGTTTAAGCGTGTTTTACCGCGTCCGCGCTAACCAGCGTTTTTTTTTTATAAACAAAACTTTCATTCCAAAATTACCCAGAACTCCATAAAATATGATAAATATCACATGACTATGCCATTTTGTGAGGAGAAAGTAGGGAGAGAGCATTTTGGAGAGTGTTTTGAGGAAAATGGATCCTGTGATTCAAAAAATTGATGAGGCAATTCTGCTGATTGCTCTGCGTAGGATGCGGCGAAGGAGACAGATGAAGGAGGAGGACAGAAGCAGCAGTCGGCGTAGATTCTGGATAAATCCAATTGTATCCCAGCGTCCTACGTTGGGATACTTTCAGAGCATGTACGTCCATCTTCGTATGCATCCTGAAAAATTCTACAATTTCACTAGAATGTCAGTGCCTGTCTTTGATGACCTGCTGGAGATGCTCACGCCAAGGCTGCAAAGGATGGACACCATGATGAGAAGCAGTGTGTCACCAGAGGAACGACTGCTTGTGACACTCCGGTAAGTAGTAATTGTTTTGAATGGGGGGGGGGTTAGTGCCTGTTCACACATATGCAATGTCACACATTGCATGAAAGTGCATGCAATTTCTTTCAAAATGAAACCTCAAAACTGCATCGCAGATCTCTCCTCTCTCTCTCTCTCCCCTCTCTCTCTCCCCCCTCTATCTCCCCCCTCTATCTCTCTCTCTCTCCCCCCTCTCTCTCTCCCCCTCTCTCTCCCCCCTCTCCCTCTCTCCCTCCCCCCCTTCTCCCTCTCCCCCCTCTCCCTCCCTCTCTCTCTCCCCCCCTTCTCCCTCCCTCTCTCTCTCCCTCTCTCTCCCCTCCCCCTCTCCCCCCTCTCTCTCTAACCCCCCCTCTCTCCCCCTCTCTCTCTCCCCCTCTCTCTCCCCCCTCTCCCTCTCTCTCTCCCTCCCCCTCTCCCTCCCTCTCTCTCTCCCCCCTCTCTCTCTCCCCCCTTCTCCCTCTCTCTCTCCCCCCTCTCCCTCCGCCTCTTCCTCCCTCTCTCTCTCTCCCCCTTCTCCCTCTCTTTCTCCCCCCTCTCCCTCTGTCTCTCCCCCCTTCTCCCTCTCCCCCCTCTCCCTCCCTCTCTCTATCCCCCCTCTCTCTCTAACCCCCCCTCTCCCCCCTCTCTCTCTCCCCCTCTCCCTCTCTCTCCCCCCCTTCTCCCTCTTCCCCTTCTCCCTCCCTCTCTCTCTCTCCCCCCCCCCTCTCCCTCCCTCTCTCTCCCCCCTCTCTCTCTCTCTAACCCCGCTCTCTCTCCCTCCCTCTCTGTCTCTCTCCCCCCTCTCTCCCCCCTCTCTCTCCCCCTCCCCCCTCTCTCTCTTTCCCCCTTCTCCCTCACTCTCTCCCCCCCTCTCTCTCCCCCCCCCTTCTCCCCCCCCTCTCCCTTCCTTCTCTCTCTCCCCCTCTCTCTCTAACCCCCCCTCTCTCCCCCCGCTTTCTCTCTCCCTCCCTCTCTACCCCCCTCTCTCCCCCCTCTCTTTCTCTCTCCCCCCCTCTCTGTCTCTCTATCCCTCTCTCTACCCCCCTCTCTCTCTCCCCTCTCTCTCCCCTCTCTCTCTCTCTCTCTCAATTTCTACCGCATTGCTATGCAAATTTCATGCAATGTTTGTTCATTGCGATTTCATCCAAACCGATTTCATGGCTTATGTCACATCGCATGTGTACAAAATGTATTGTATTGTATTATTTTGACACTCCCAATTTTGTTCTTTTAGGTTCCTTGCTACAAGACTGAGTTTTGTGTCCTTGCACCACCACTTTCTTCTCGGTGTCTCGACGGTTGCCCAGATTGTCAGAGAAAGCTGTGTGGCAATATGGGAGGAGCTGAACCACATAGTAATGTAGTAATGCCGGAGCCAACAGATGACCTTTGGAAAGCAGTGGTGGCCGAGTTTTGGGAAAAAACTCAGTTTCCCAATTGTCTGGGCGCCCTGGATGGCAAACACATCAGGGTGAAGAAGCCTCCGTACTCCTATTCTTCATATTATAACTATAAAAAATACTTTTCGGTGGTCCTCCTGGCAGTGGCTGATGCGAATCTGCGCTTCATAGCAGTTGATGTTGGAGCATACGGCAGCCAGAGTGATGCCCGTATATTTTGCGAGTCGTCCTTTGGACGTCGGCTACATGAAGGAAGGCTCAACATTCCAGAAAACAGGCCTCTACCTGGTACCGAGGAACCAAGCTTACCATTGGTCATGATAGCAGACGAGGCCTTTGGACTGTCTGAACATATAATGCGGCCATACAGTGGCAATTTTCTCAGCGATGAAAAAAAAAAATTAATTATCGCCTCAGCCGTACCCGCCGCGTTGTTGAATGTGCTTTCGGAGTCTGCACAGCAAAATGGAGAGTATTACTCACCTGTATGCAGCTTGATGTGGAAAATGCCATTAAGGTGGTCCTGGCATGCTGTGTTCTCCACAACTTCCTGCGGGATAAGGAGAGGAGCACCGTTGAACCGTAAGCCAGAAACACAATTCAACGAGTACAATTTTCCGACTTGCGGTCAACGGCACGGGTGATGGCCATTCATAACCAGTTTGCCGATTACTTCTTATCACCTGATGGAGAAGTTCCGTGGTAAAATGACTATGTTTAAAAATGTTGTATCTTTCTAAGCTCTGCCTGAAATAAAGCCTTCTTGTAACAGAAAATTTGAAATAAAGTATTTTAGAATTTGGCTGTTCTTTTCATGTCTGCCATTTCTTTAGTTCAGCTGTGCCTTGAACCTTGTTGGGCTGCACATACGCTTGCCCCAGCCAGAGTAAAGAGACTCCTTTTCTCCTGCTTGAGGAAAGCGTATGATACCCCTTGTTGGGCTGCACATACGCTTGCCCCAGGCAGAGTAATAAAGAGACTCCTTTTCTCCTGCTTGAGGAAAGCGTATGATATCCCTTGTTGGGCTGCACATACGCTTGCCCCAGGCAGAGTAATAAAGAGACTCCTTTTCTCCTGCTTGAGGAAAGCGTATGATATCCCTTGTTGGGTTGCACATACGCTTGCCCCAGGCAGAGTAAAGAGACTCCTTTTCTCCTGCTTGAGGAAAGCGTATGATACCCCTTGTTGGGCTGCACATACGCTTGCCCCAGGCAGAGTAATAAAGAGACTCCTTTTCTCCTGCTTGATGAAAACGTATGATATCCCTTGTTGGGCTGCACATACGCTTGCCCCAGGCAGAGTAATAAAGAGACTCCTTTTCTCCTGCTTGAGGAAAGCGTATGATATCCCTTGTTGAGCTGCACATACGCTTGCCCCAGGCAGAGTAAAGAGACTCCTTTTCTCCTGCTTGAGGAAAGCGTATGATATCCCTTGTTGGGCTGCACATACGCTTGCCCCAGGCAGAGTAATAAAGACACTCCTTTTCTCCTGCTTGAGGAAAGCGTATGATATCCCTTGTTGGGCTGCACATACGCTTGCCCCAGGCAGAGTAATAAAGAGACTCCTTTTCTCCTGCTTGAGGAAAGCGTATGATACCCCTTGTTGGGCTGCACATACGCTTGCCCCAGGCAGAGTAAAGAGACTCCTTTTCTCCTGCTTGAGGAAAGCGTATGATACCCCTTGTTGGGCTGCACATATGCTTGCCCCAGGCAGAGTAATAAAGAGACTCCTTTTCTCCTGCTTGAGGAAAGCGTATGATATCCCTTGTTGGGCTGCACATACGCTTGCCCCAGGCAGAGTAAAGAGACTCCTTTTCTCCTGCTTGAGGAAAGCGTATGATACCCCTTGTTGGGCTGCACATACGCTTGCCCCAGGCAGAGTAATAAAGAGACTCCTTTTCTCCTGCTTGAGGAAAGCGTATGATATCCCTTGTTGGGCTGCACATACGCTTGCCCCAGGCAGAGTAATAAAGAGACTCCTTTTCTCCTGCTTGAGGAAAGCGTATGATATCCCTTGTTGAGCTGCACATACGCTTGCCCCAGGCAGAGTAAAGAGACTCCTTTTCTCCTGCTTGAGGAAAGCGTATGATATCCCTTGTTGGGCTGCACATACGCTTGCCCCAGGCAGAGTAATAAAGACACTCCTTTTCTCCTGCTTGAGGAAAGCGTATGATATCCCTTGTTGGGCTGCACATACGCTTGCCCCAGGCAGAGTAATAAAGAGACTCCTTTTCTCCTGCTTGAGGAAAGCGTATGATATCCCTTGTTGGGCTGCACATACGCTTGCCCCAGGCAGAGTAAAGAGACTCCTTTTCTCCTGCTTGAGGAAAGCGTATGATACCCCTTGTTGGGCTGCACATACGCTTGCCCCAGGCAGAGTAATAAAGAGACTCCTTTTCTCCTGCTTGAGGAAAGCGTATGATATCCCTTGTTGGGCTGCACATACGCTTGCCCCAGGCAGAGTAAAGAGACTCCTTTTCTCCTGCTTGAGGAAAGTGTATGATACCCCTATGCTAACATACTGCTGAAGTGCACCATAACCCAAAAAACAACAAACTTAACGTGTAACAATGATTTATTTAAAAAGATAACAGAGTAATTCAAAAAAATAAGCTCACAACTGGTGATATTGAGCAGATTGCTCAGCAGGGCTCAGATAAGGTGATTGGGGACAGGGGAAAGTTGAGTCGGGGTGGGAATGGGTAGGTTGGGGCAGGCGCTCGTTCCAGGGCCCTTGAAAAGATGTGGGGAAATTGTTGACACTTGAATTCCCTGGTGGGGGAGGAGGGGAGGAGGAAATTCGTTAGAGAAATTTTGGTGGTAATTGGAAGGGTAGAATTGGCTGGGTGGTGGCTGCTGCCATCTAGGGGGCTGATATGAGGGGGGTGGTAGCATTGCTGCAGTCCTGGGGGACATTGTGAGATCCTGAAAAGCACTGTATGGATCGCTAGGTGGTGGCCTACCACATAATTTGGCATTACGATATTGCACTGCAATACCGTACATGCAATCCATACAGTGCTTCTCCTCGGGTCCCGAAATGTCCTCCAACATGTGATACATGTTGCGCAGGAATGAGGCGCGTGGATTCAAAGGATCCAAGAATGGGTCCACGTTGCGCCTCTCCTGCCGCACATCCTGCAGCAAGGCTACCACCCTGTCCTCTGTCTCAGCATTGAAAATGCCACCCCTCTATCGCTGATTGCGGCCTCTACCCCGAACACTGCCATTTCTGTGGCCACGAAGTTGGAATGTGTTTTCCGGTTCCTGGTGGAGCAAGCTGGAAGGTGGAACCTGGCTCGTAGATTCCTGTGAAAAAAAATGAACATGTTCAGATTGGTACAAATACTGACAGACAAACGGAGATAATGGATGGATAATTACCTGTTCTGGGGATTGACACTGTAGACTGGCTTCGTTAGGAGATATAATCTCTGTGGTTTCCGAACAGGGAGCATCTGGAGCATCCACCTCCTCCTCCTCCACGATATGCTCCGTGTTGTCCATAATGTTAGATGTTGTCCTACAGAGAATAAAACCGGTAAGATTTACATTTTTGAATGCTTGGTAGATTAGAGCAATGCACAAAAGGGTATATGTGACATAAATAAAAATTACTCTCTTGCGTTCCTCATCATTGATCGGCGCAGAAAAGCTAGATGTTCATGGAACACATGTCGCTTTTTGAGTGGAGCTGGTGCTCCACTCCACTGCGATTTCTCCAGCTCAGTCAGATCTCGCCTGACACGGTCATGCAGGGACTTCCAGCGGCGTTTTAAGTTTTTGTCTACAGAAAATTGAAAAAAAGGTTAATATGCTTTCTAAGGCAAGGTTCACACTGCTGCAAATTCAAAATCGCGAAATTTTTACGCAATTTCTCATCTGCGTTTTTGCTACGATTTTGCAGCGATTCGCGGCCGCGATTTCAGGGAATACCAGTCTATAGAGCTGAATTCCCATCACACACGGAGCAAACTCGCACAGGACCCTTTTTTCCCTGCAGCTTAGATTCGCACCGCACTGATGTGAACGGCACTAATGGAACACAATGTTATTTTAATGACTTGCGAATTTGAGAAATCACAACGGCTACAATTCGCAATAAAATTTACAGCAGAGTGAACCTAGCTAGCCTAAAAAATAACATTGTTTTCCATTAGTGCCATTCATATCAGTGCGGTGCGAATCTAAGCTGCGGCCGCGAATCGCATTGCGGTAAAATAGCACAATAAATTCACAGCAGTGTGAACCTAGCCAGCAAACATATCTTGAAATAAAAAAAATGTACATCTGTCGTTTTTGGCAGAATTTCTCAGCAGTGACCACTCTGGTGTGAGCGCCTTTGCGATATCATTCCATATCTGGGCGTTACGCAGTCTGTCATCATGCGATGGGTGGGCTAAATCCCATATTTCAGGGTTGGCCTCAATGGCAGAAATGAGCTCAACTTGGGACACATCAGCAGACATGCTTCTCTTCTTCAAGACTTCTTCCACACTTCTCAAAGGAGCAAAGGTCTCTTGGGTAATGTGGGCATGTATTTCCTGTTTTATTACATGTGATTACGGCCACCAATCCCATTTTTTATGTATTTCATGTTTTTCAGGCAAAAAAGTGACCAATAACATATCAATAAATAAAAACGCTTGACGCTGTCCGACGCGCGTTATCGCGCGTTTTTGCGCGTTATTGCACGTTTATTAGCGTCAGGCGTTTTTGCAGCTCGATCCTGGAGCTCCAGAACGCACTGGAATTGGGTTTTTTTTGCAGCTGGAAAAACGCCTATGCCACTTGGAGCTCATAAAAGCTCTATGTGTGCATGACACAATAGAGTAACATGGATGGGCGTTTTGCAGCTGTAAAAAAAAAATGTCTAATGCTGCTGTTAGGAGCTGCAAAAACGCCCTGTGTGCATGGGGCCTAAATCTTTCCGTACCTCTGTACCCACACCTTTGGTGGTAGACTCAGAGCAACTCTCCCCTAAAGAGGATAATGGCCCTGGCCTCTCCTCCTCCCCCCCCCCTTCTTTTGGAAGAAGTTTGGATCCCAGAAGTGGTAGGCTGTGTGCACTGCACCAATAGCATGCCAACACAACTTGGCAGCTCCCTAGTTTAGACAGCAACTTGGAAAGGGGTGATTTTTTTTAGCCGCTATCTAGGGCCGAAACAACTAATTGATCGACAACTAATCTATTATGAAAATGGTAATCGATTAATTTCATAATCGATTAATCGGCCAGTAACCTAATGGGGTTAAAAAAACTGAAATTAGCCCTTTATAGTACAAAAAGAGCAAATCGCTACTGTAAATATTACTTTCACTGTCCCAAAGTAAAAAAATTAACCCTTTACAGTAGCAATTATTTGCAATTTTTGTACTAATTTTAGTTTTTTAACCCCATTATGTTACTAAACATCTCAGGCCTGGGTCACACCTCTGTGTTTTTTGGTGCTGTTTGCAGAAACACACTACAGTTCATTTACATGGATTCTTACGGGACATGTTCACATACATGATTTTTTCAGCTGTAGCTTATTTGGAAAGGGCAAGGACTTTTTTTTAACGCAAAACGGTGCTATTTTGTTTTTTTGGTTCAATATACTTCAATGGAGAACCTGCAGAAAAGCATGCAATGCGTTTTTGCGGCAATTTGTTTTTTAATCTGCCCAACAACAAATTGGTCCAAAAAAATATGTAAAAATGCAAATCGCAGCAAAATTACCTTTTTTGAAGGTTATTAACCGATTAATCGATTATTTGAAATAATAATCGGCCAACTAATCGATTTTTAAAAAACACGTTAGTTGCAGCCCTGCCGCTATCCTCTTATGTGCCTTGAGAGAAGCAAGCCCTGTGGCAAAAGTAAAAACAGGGATGAGTACTTCCCTTTTTTGTCTTGGAAGATTAGCAACAGGATCCCTACTAACAGCCATGGGGTTTCTGGGCATTGGGGTAGGACTCCCTCCCTCAATTCAGAGTGCTACTATTCTTGCCCTGGGATCTGGGAACAAATAGCCCAGAAGCTTTAGCTAGACCATTGTCCATAGCTCCCTTTTCTCTTTTCGTCCATGGATGGACACAGCCCCTTAAATCTTGACATGCTCCTGTTCATAGGAGAAGACTAGGCAGAACATGTTAGTTATCTTAAAAAATGTAACCCAGGGGGCTGTCCCTCCGTACATAACCCTTAACCCTGCAGTCAGCAACCTTTTTTTTTTTTTTGCAGAGGACGTAGCTCACTTTGGGCCCAGAGTCCTGAATACATTTTTGATTTTTATTTTTCAATTCTATCAACTGCTGGCTGGGCGACAGGCTGGATTTTATAGATCCTTGTAGTCTTCCCAGTCTGGCCATCAAGCGTGCCAGTCCTTAGCTACACGCTGGTTCTGCCACGACATACCCCATGGCTCCAGGGGTGGCCGGTGAGCTTATGCTCCGGGGTCCACATATGACTGGGCCGCTTGCTGTCTCACTCAGTGGACCGGGTCGACAGCCACTCCGTACCATTGGTTGTGGGTCTGTCAGGGACGCGCCAGCATATCCTCGCAAGGACGGGTAAGTACGGTTCCTCCTGCCTTGGCTGGATGGAACAGCTGGGCATTCCCGGGATTTAGGGGTTCTCCTGGCCTCCCTTTCACTACTGTCGCCCTTCACCCTCCTGCCCTAGGGCCCGCTGCAACCATGGTTTACCTGTGGGTGGGGCTCCGGGTCCCTGTGGGGGACCGTGGGGCGTCGGGGTCTTCTTTCTGTGAGGGGGGTGTCTGTCTCCTGGGAAGTCTCTGCACGGCCTTCTCATCCACATCCCGGGGCTGGGGCGCCATCCATTTTTTGCTGCGCCGATGCCATTTTTAGTGTGCCTGTTTTCTCTATTGAAACTTCCATTGGCTGCCATTTTGTTGCCACGCTGTGGCGCAGGTCTTATTGCGGGCGGTTGTTTTCTTGTGGTCCGCGCCCTTTTTATCTGAGGTATCTGGCGGCCATTTTGGAGTGGGTTTGGCCTCTAGCGCTGGCTTTCTGAACGGCGCACAGCTCATTCTGTTTTTTACACACACACACACACACACACGCTGTGTATACAAGGAAGGCAGGCAGAGCTGTCTCCCTCTGAGTGGTGAGTCCCCTGGGTTACCCCACTGTTCGGTGCAGCAAGGAGGAGTGACTTAAGTGTTTTTCACTTGGTCCCTCAGGGCTGTCAGTGGGTGTTAATGGAGTCCGTATCTGGCCTTTCTTCCCCTAAATTGCCAGAGGCAGCTAATGGTGCCCCTGCACCTGCGGTTCCCATGGATACGCTGTTGGCAGTCCTGGAATCATTTGTTGCCAGGGTAGAAGTGGCGTGCTTGCGTAAGGGGGGAAAAGCACCCCCTTCCCGGCCATCTCCTGGGGAGTGCAAGATAGGGCACTTGTGAGTGCACTTCTTGATGCTGTGAGGGACACTCAAGCTGGTAAATGCAGCTGGGACTTCTGCAGAGGAGTCTGTCTCCTTTGGGTCACACAAATCTAACCACTTTGTGAAAGTTTTTCCTTGTATTACTTTCTTTGATAAGTTCATAGATAAGGAATGGGAACGGCCGCAGAGGTTTTTTGTGGTCCCCTCAGCGCATGGTGGTCCGTTATCCTTTTGGGGAGAGCCTTTTAAAAAAAAAAATTGGCCTCTCCTCTGGTTGTGGACACCCCGGTCTCTCGGCTAAATAAGGTAACACCTCTCCCGGTAGAGGAAACTTCTGCCTTTAAGGACCCTACTGTTAAGAGGTCCGAAGCAGTGACCCGCTCCAGGTTCACCATGCTGGGGTCAGCGTTGCGACCTATATTGGCTGCAACTTTGGTGTCTGACATTCACTGAATGGGCAAGGATTTTGCAACACAGTAGAGGAGCATCAGCTTCCTCCAGAGTGCGTAATGCTGGCTGACCAATGGTTCAGGGCCTTGTGTATGTCTGTGATGCCACCCTGGATTTCCAGAGCCTCTATCTGCGGTGGTACTGCGCCGCCTGTGAAATGCTGGTCCGCTGACCAAGCATCCAAAAAAGCTCTGGCAGATTTGCCTTTCAAAGGTGGGAGGCTTTTTGGTACCTTGCTCGACGACATTGGAGATGTCACTGGAGGTAAGAGCACACTTTACCCACTGTCCTCTATGGGGAAGGAGCCACGCTGTAAAGCGGGGCCCTCCTATTCCACGCAGAAGCGGTATTTTTATCAGATCCTGACTAGCAAAGCTCCAGCTGGGGGGAGTGTCCATGGGTGCGTAAGCCAAACAAGTCAGCTAACAAGCTTGCTATCACATGAAGTTTTGCCCCGCCTGGCTCATGGTGGACGGGCGGCTGTGCGAGTTTTGCAGCTCGGTGGTCCTCCCTGATCTCCGACCAGTGGGTCTGCCATACAGATTCGTTCCCTCGCATCTTCCTCTCCTTCCGGCTCGTAGGTCTGCTTTGATAGGAGCAGTATGAGACTTGCTCAGGTGCGGAGGTGTCCGTCCAATATTGGACCTCATAGCCCTCAATGCCTTTGTGAGGGTGCAAAATCATCCGGGGATTTTCTGGCGTTCCTGGACATCAAGGACACCTACTTATATGTTCCCATATGAGGCATCAATAGGTTTTCTGCTCTTTGCGATCGGTGAGGACCACTATCAATTTGTGGCTCTTCCCTTTGGCCTAGCATCGGCACCAAGAGTTTTCACCCAGGTGCTCGCCACGATTCTAGCTTTGCTGAGACAGCGAGGCATTGCCGTCGTACGTTGCTTAGACGATCATCATCTTCTAAAGAGCTCCTTCTAGCCCAGTATTAGAGAAGGACGTGTCTATAGCAAGTCAGACTCTCCAAGAATTTGGATGGATACTGAACCTCCAGAAGTCGGTGTTCCGATTCAGCGCCTAGAATTCCTGGGGCTGATTTTGGACTCATCGGATGAGAGAGTCTAATCCCTCCAGAGAAGTTGCAGACACTCCAGGCTGCAGTGAGGTCGTTGACATCCTGCAATTGGTCGTCTCTCCGTCTCTCCATTTCTGCATGAGTCCTGGGCCTCATGGTAGCCTCCTTCAAAGCAGTACCGTATGCCCAATCCCATACTCGGGTGCTGCAGAGGGTGAATCTGTCCAAATGGGATAAATCCCCATTGTCTGGATCATCAGATTCAGGTAAGTCGCCTAGTCGGGGCCTCTGACTTGGTGGCTGACATCCCTGGCACTTCAGTCCGGGAAGTCTTTCCTTCCTTATCCACTGAACTGTGATCACGGCGGACGCCAGCCTGACCAGTTGGGGGGGAGTCTTGGGGGGTTTGGTCGGCCCAGGGGCACTGGATTCTGGAATCTCTCCTTTCGATCAATGTCCTTGAACTTCGAGCGATTAGACTGCCTCTCCAAGTGGTCGCAGAGGCTTCAAGGGCGTCCGGGCAGGATCCAGTCGGACTACGCCACGGAGGTGGCTTATGTCATCCATCAGGGTGGAACAAGGAGCTCGGCCGCAGCGTCGGAGGTCGCTCACATCCTGAGATGGGCTGAAAGGAGCGTACATTTCTGGCCCCGGCGTCTCTGGTACGCTGACCTCGTGAGACTGGTAGCAGATGCTCCCTGGCATCTGCCAATGCATGAGGACCTTCTGTCTCAAGGTCCCAAACTTCATCCTGCTTTGCAGTCGCTGGCTTTAACGGCATGCTATTGAAAGCCAGGTACTGAGGGACTGTGGTCTGTCAGATTTGGTAATCTCTACCATGTTGAGGGCCTGGAAATCTTCTTCCTGGAAGATCTACTATCGCACTTGGAAGGCATACAGCTGTGTGAAGTTAGTCTTGGCGCCCACAGGCATATTCGGTTTCTCAGATCCTGCTGTTGCAGCGCGGAGTAGATCAAAAACTTGCCTTAAACACTTAAGGGGCAGAGTGGCTCACTCACTGATAAGTACGTTTATACAGGGGGTCCAACACGTGATTCCCCTGATTGGGACATCACTTCCTCCGTGGGACTTGAATCTGGTTCTCTTGGTACATCTGGAACCTTCCTTTGAGAACACCAGGGAGTATTCCTCAACGCTTTCTAAGGAAATTGCTTTTCTAGTTGCCTTTACATCGGTCAGAAGGGTTTCTGAATTGGCGGCGTTGTCTTGCAAGTCTTCTTGCTTGGTCCTCCATAAGGATAAGCGGTTCTGCACCCGCAGCCCTCAATCCTTCCTAAGGTAGATTCGGCTTTTCACCTGAACGAGGACATTGTACTTCCATCCTTGTGTCCTCGGCCTTCGCATCCTATGGAGGTTGCGCTACATACTTTGGACAGGGTATGTGCCCTACGGGTGTACCTGTTTGCTACGGCTCCGTTCTGGAGATCTGACTCGCTGTTCGTGTCGGTGTTTGGTCCACAGTAGGGCATGACGGTTTTTGTCGGCCACCTTTCTAGGTGGATCAGGCAGACCGTCATCTAGGCATATGCCCTTAATGGGCAGGCTTCTCCCTTTCCTGTCACGGCGCATTCGACCAGGGCAATTGGTGTTTCCTGGGCTTTCTGACATCAAGTATCTGTCTCACAGGTGTGTAAGGCGGCGACCTGGTCGTCTGTTCACACTTTCTCAGTTTTCTAAGATTAATGTGAGTGCATCTTCGGATGCTTCCTTTGGCCGCAAGGTTTTGCAGGCGGCTGTTTGAGGTTGCAACTCCTCCGTTAAGGAGCTCTGTTGGTTGTGAAGTTAAGCCTTCTTTTGATTGCTGTTCCTACCCCTCGTTTTTTCTGACACTGCTTGGGGACGTCCCACATGTCAAGATTTAAGGAGCTGTGTCCATCCATGGACGAAAAGAGAAAATGGAAAAGGATTTTACGGTGACTACAAAAAATCCGATGTCAACCATGGACTGACACAGCACCCACCCCTCCATTTTTAGTTTGTACTGCTTTTCTACAAACTGAGGCTGCTGACTGCAGGGTGGAGGGTTATGTACGGAGGGACCGACCCCCTGGGTGGGGCTGTTTAACTCTGTTAAAGTTACATGTTTTAAGATAACTAACATGTTCTGCCTAGTCCTCTCCTATGAATAGGAACATAACATGTCAAGATTTAAGGAGCTTTAAAGAATCCTGGGGAGGGTTCACTCTATCTGGGATTGCCCCTCCATGTATGGTTCTGTCCAAAGGGGGGACAGACCCTCTGGGTTGTCAGAGGGGGGAGGCCCTAGTCCGTGCATATTGAAAAGAGGGCTAGCGCACTCCCTGGGTTGTAACCATCCTGATATTTTTTCTGCATTTTTGCTGTATTTCAGAAAGCTGTAGAGAAGTCGTCAAAGTCAACGCATAGCTCTAGAAAGTGTGCCTCCTGTAGGGACACTTTAGCAGAATCCTGGACAAAGTTTCTATGTAAAGACTGCATAGATACCCTGGTCAGGGAGAGGGAGTCCGAGCAGGAATCTGGATTAGCAGCCTCAGTTAAAGAGCTCTCATCCACCTTCTCATCTTTTAAATCACTGTTAGAAATTTTTTAGCGCCCTGCTTTTCCAGTTCAGGTTACAACCCCGCCACAGGCTCAGCCCTGTGCACCTGCCAGACCTGCTGCTGCAGTTATGGCAGAGGAAACCCCAGGCCCTTCAGAGGTGGAGCATGTGCATGCAGATAGCGCCACTTCTGATTCCCAGGAGGGATCTGAGGGTGAGGACCAGGACGGGGAGTCCTGGAAATCCTCTAGGTATAAATTGTCCCTGGATGAGGTAGAGGACCTCTTGGGCGCAATTTATACAACTCTCAATATCCAAGAGGATAAAAAGGCCCTAACACTCCATGACCAAATGTACAGGGGTTTAGGGGAACAAAAGAAAAGTGTTCCCAGTACATGAGGTACTGGTTGAAACCGTCAAAAAGGAATGGCAGGATCCTGAAAGGAAACCCTTTTTTCTCGATCCCTGAAGAGAAGGTTCCCTTTCGCAGAGGACCCCGCATCTGTTTGGAATAAGACTCCCAAACTAGACTCCGCCTTCTCCCAGGTCTCTAGACACACAGACCTAGCGTTTGAAGACATGGGAGCTCTATCTGACGTAATGGATAGAAGAGTAGACTCCCTCCTAAAAGACATACAGGTAGGCTTCTACCATTGGCAATTTAAAACCAGAGATGCCTGTCACTGTTGCAGCCCGCAGCCTAGAACACTGGCTGACGAAGAACCAGGAACATATTGAGGCAGGGACGCCTAAGGAAACGATCCTATCCTCCTTCCCTACGATTTTGAGAGGTATTGCATACATGGCGGACGCCTCAGCGGAGTCAGTTCGAATGTCAGCCAGATCAGCAGCCCTGGCCAATTCGGCCAGACGTGCCCTTTGGCTTAAGACTTGGCCTGGCGACAGCGCCTCCAAAGCCAAACTGTGGCATACCCTTTACAGGAGACCTACTCTTCGGGCCGGGCTTAGAGACAGTACTGGACCGCACTGCAGACAGGAAAAAGTCTTTCCCTTTCAAACGCAAGACCCCAGCCCAGTCAAAGGGGTTTCGTCCTCCAAGACGCAGAGAAGTCCCCAAGCCTTAAGGTCAAAAGAAGGCCTGGGGCCAAAGGGGCAGGGGCAGAGGAGCGGTGATTTTTTTTGCCCTCCTGAACAGCCCAGCAAAAAACCATGACCCTCCAGACAGGGTGGGAGGAAGACTGGGGGGCCTTCTCCCCCAATGGGAGGCAATTTCCCCCAACCTATTCATTCTGGGGATTATAACACGGTGTTATCTCCTGGAGTTTACAAGACCTCCCCCACAAAGGTTTCTTGTCACACAGCTGCCCAAGTGCAGGGCAAAGGCCAATGCTCTATTAGAGGCTCTGAGGGACCTAGAGTCTCAAAATGTAGTTTGCAGAGTACCAGTAGGGCAAGAGGAGAGGGGATTATATTCACATTTTCGTTGTCAGAAAACCCTCAGGCAAATTCAGATTAATTCTGAATTTAAAGCCCCTAAACAGGTCGGTCACGTACAAAAAATTCCATATAGAGCAAATTTTCGCGGTCAGGGCCCTGCTACCTCACAACTGCTTCATGGTGTAGTTGGATCTCAGAGACTCGTCTTTGCACGTCCCTATCGCGGAATCCTCCCAGAGGTTTTTACGACTAGCAGTAAACTTGGAGGGAAAACAAGTACATCTACAGTTTCAGGCTCTGCCCTTTGGGCTATCCTCCTCGCCCCGCATTTTCACCAAGGTCCTGGCAGAGGCCATGGCCTTTCTGCGACTCCAAGGAGTGTCGGTAATAGCGTACCTGGACGACCTGCTCCTATTTGCATCGTCTCCAGAACAACTAACAAAGGATCTCGCGCAAACAAAAAAGACCTTGGTAGTCCTGGGATGGTTACTGAACTTGGAGAAGTCAAGTCTCATACCCTCACAGTGTATCACGTACCTAGGCTCCCTACTTGACTCAACTCAGTCTAAGGTCTTTCTCCCAGGGGAGAAAATACAAAAGCTGGGCAGAGCTGTAGCCTCTCTCCAGTGCAATCGGCTAATCCCCAAAGGTTCCCTAATGTCCACGCTGGGACTACTGACTTCTACCCTACCAGCCGTGCAGTGGGCAGGTCTACACTTCTGTCCTCTTCAGGCCCTCGTTCTGAGGGTGTGGGACCACAGTCCAGAGGAACTAAACACCTTAATTCAGGTGCCACCCCAAGTAAAAATCTCTTTGGTGGAGGAAGGTAGCAAACCTATCACAAGGACGTCTGTGGCTCATCCCAGTTTCTCGGGTGGTAACCACAGTTGCCAGCGGCACAGGCTGGGGGGCACATCTAGGTTCCCTTCTAGCACAGGGCACCTGGAAGGACGGGGAAATAAAGCACTCGTCCAGCTGGAAGGAGCTAAAGGCAGTAGGACTAGCCCTCAGATTCTTCAAAAAGGAACTCCAGGGCCACCACATTCAGGTGAGATCGGACAACTCGTCCGCCGTGGCTTATGTAAACAAGCAGGGTGGCACGAGAAGTGGAGTCCTGTTAGCCCCAGCGACAGACATCCTGAACTTGGCCGAGACCAACTCTCTCTCGCTCACGGCTGTTTTCCTGAGAAGAAAGAAGAATGTGGTAGCGGACTTCCTCAGCCAGAGGCAGCTGAGACAGGGCGATTGGGTTCTCATTTAGGAGGTCTTCAATCTAGTAACCGAAAGGTGGGGACTTCCGGAGGTCGACCTCTTCGCGGCAAGGGGCAACGCGAAAACCCCCTTTCTTTTCTCCCTAAACGGAAGGGAGGGTGCAATGGGGGTAGAAGCGCTGAACCAGAACTGGCAGTTCCAAATTTGCTATGCCTTTCCTCCTCCAGTATTGCTACCGGCAGTTCTAAGGAAGTTCCAGTCGGAGAACACTTCCCTGATTCTGGTGGCACCATATTGGCCCAAGAGGGCATGGTTCTCAATCCTCAAGCAACTGGATGTAGAACCTCCCCTGTTGTTACCTCCCCGAGAGGATCTTCTTTCTCAGGGCCCAGTCCTCTGTCCCTGGGTACTCCAGTGGAAACTGGCGGCCTGGCTACTGAAGGAATATTAAGGTCTAAGGGTTTCTCAGACAAATTGATCGTCACCCTCAATAGTAGGAAGAAGGAGATGCGTCAGATTTAAAAGAGTCTGGCTCCACTTCAACAAATGGTGTGAAGGAAGCTCCCTTTCGGTACAGAGCCCCACAACAGTGTTGGAATTCCTACAGTGCGGGGCAGACAAAGGCTTATCCATAAGTACGCTGAAGAGCCAGGTCTCAGCACTCAGTGCTTATCTAGAAAAGCCTCTGGCCTCCAACCAGTGGATAATCAGATTCTTCAGGGCCCTAACAAGACAGAGACCTGTTACAGTTTCTTCTTTTCCTAAGTGGGATCTTTCCCTAGTCTTATAGACTTTAACGGGAACTCCCTTTGAACCCTTGGTCGAATATTCTCTAAAGAATTTTACTTTAAAAACAGTATTTTTGGTAGCGGTAACTACCGCCAGGAGGGTCAGTGTGCTTGAATCCCTATCAATTAGACCCCCATTTTGTGTTGTATTTCCAGATCGAGTTGTTTTAAAGACAGATCCGGCCTTTTACCCAAGGTGGTTCGAGGTTTCACAGAAGCCAGGAGGTAGTTCTAACCTCCTTTTGCCCCAATCCTGTGGGAGAAGGGCAATTAAGATTTCATTCTTTAGATGTCAGGAGATGCATCCTGCACTATCTTGAGCTGACAAAGGCATTTAGGAAGTCAGACTCACTGTTTATTTTGTTTTCTGGGGCCAGAAAAGGATACAAAGCGTCTAAACGCACTATTGCCAGATGGCTTAGAACAACCATAGAGCAGGCATATACTCTATCAGGGGAGGAGATCCCTACAGGGATAAAGGCACACTCCACCAGAGCTTTGGCAGCTTCCCAAGCAGAAAGAGCTGGAGCAACACCAGACCAGATATGCAGGGCCGCAACCTGGTCCAGCTACTCCACTTTTGTAAAGCACTACAGAGTGGACCTGATGTCAGCAGGTGAACAAGCCTTTGGGCGAAAGGTTCTGCAAGCTGTAGTCCCACCCTAGTTGGTAAGTGCTCGTCTATCCTCTCAATGGTGGCTGTCCTGAAAGATGATGAGGGAAAATTAGAGTTACGCTTACCGGTAACGTAACGTCTTTTCCAGTAGTCTTTAGGGACAGCCCTAGTTACCCACCCTAAGAATGGGGGGGGGGGGGTCTTACTAAAGACCAGAACGCAGCATAATGAGATATGATAGTATGTTATTAATGTGTTCTTGTGTCTCCCCAGCTGGCTGGAGGTGATCTTGAAAAAAACTGAGGTCCGTTAGGGGAAGTAAAAATTTATGGGCTGGCGCACTGTTTCCTGAGGAAGGGGAGGAGCCTATCTCTCAATGGTGGCTGTCCTGAAAGACTACTGGAAAAGACGTTACTGGTAATTTTTCCTCAGGGAATGCGGTGGCTATTGTAACATTTAGTTGCTAGCCTCTCATTATGAATTCATTAATAAGGATAAATATAGTGAGTTGTTAGACACAAATGACCTCTTAGGCCCCATGCACACGAGACGCCGGTGCAAACTCTGCTGAACACACGTTTTTAAAGGCTAAAACCGGCGTTTAAATGCCCTTTTTGCCGCGATTTGCGTCTATAGGCGTTAAGTTAAGAAACATCATAAGACCCTCCCTAAGCTCAAAAAACAGTATTATTTAACCATTTCAGCCATTTTGGGAGACCAGCAGCTGAGAGAGCAGCAGTGTACTTGTATTTAGCGTATCACTTGCCACATCATCTTCCACAAGCTGTGGATTGTCCACTTGCCACGTCACCATATACGTCACCTGGCCACGTCACCTGCCACAAGTTGTGTATTGTCCACCTGCCACGTCACCTGCCACAATTTGTGGATTGTCCACTAGCCACGTCTCCTGGCCACGTTGCCTGCCACAAGTTGTGGATTGGCCACGTCACCTGCCACAATTTGTGGATTATCCACCTGGCCACGTCACCTGGCCACGTCACCTGCCACAAGTTGTGGATTGTCCACTGGCCACGTCACCTGGCCACATCACCTGCCACAAGTTGTGGATTGTCCACTGGCCACGTCACCTGGCCACGTCACCTGCCACAAGTTGTGGATTGTCCACTGGCCACGTCACCTGGCCACATCACCTGCCACAATTTGTAGATTGTCCACCTGGCCACGTCACCTGGCCACGTCACCTGGCCACAAGTTGTGGATTGTCCACTTGCCACGTCACCTACCCCAAGTTGTGGAAAGTCTACAGTGCAATGCAAACAATTAGTTTTTTATATTTTTTAATGGTTTTTCATCATTTGCTATCATTTTTGAGATTTCTAATGTAAAAAAAATAGGTCACCTTTAAAAATACTTATAAACGAAAACGCGGCAAAACGCCGGTAAGGCGTTTAGCCGCATTTTGCGTCTGAAACGTGGAAAACTTTTGCGTCTGAACCCATTTTTTTGCTTCTGGAAAAACGAGGTTAAACGCAACTGCCTAAAAACGGCAATAAACAAGACTGTGTGCATGGACACATAGGATAACATTGAATGAGTTCAGGAGCAGTTGAAAAAAGTGTCCAACTGCCTCTGAACGTGCGTTTAACAGCGTCACGTGTGCATGGGGCCTTAGTCTATTTCTGGCACTAAACAACTTGCACGTTCCAAAAGGGTTAATTGGAAGGGGTGTGAAGTGGTTTGCAAGTACCTGGTGATTCCAGGAGCATTAGCACCGTTTCCCTGGTCAGCAAGCACACCAGGTAATCTAAATACATTAGACCAGCTTCTATGAATCTGGCATGTAGCTCCAAGAGGGTACCCTTGTGAACATATTCCCTTTGGGGGAGTTAGCTTGGTATGTGTAACATCTTAACAAGCTCCAACTTTTTTTTTCCTGCTTACACCGTCATACTGTGGTGTGTAAGAGTTAATTGGGACCTCTTGTGGTTTGGGCTACAGCCCACCTTTTGGATGAATTGGAACTATAAAATGTTATCCTGCAACCCTCAACTGACGGGTTCCTGGTGCAAACCTCTATGCAAGAGCTACATATACTAACCTGTTTCTAATGATTACCTGTTAAGTCCTACAAGTGTCTGAATGCCTCTAGGCTAATATTGTAACCACCTCTTCTGGAGGCGGGCTTAATTAATTTCTAGGTCTGTGCTCCGATGCTTAGATGGTTTGGACTCACCTGCGGGTGTGTGTCTAACTACACCTACTCACAATTTTGTCAGTGGTGAGGCAACAGCTATTGTTATGGTGGAGTAACACACCCACCTTTAAACTTCCATTATTTGAAACTATCCTGATCTTCCTCTGGTGGATGAAGGTTAGTATATTAAGTCCAGGCTTTTGCCTTGGTAGATTTTGCCCTTTGTGGGGCAGTGGAAATTACCAGGACTCTGACTTTATGCCTTACCTGGTTGCACATCAGAAACACAAAATGTGGAAGTCATTTGTGTCCTTCTGGTTGTCTAGCTGCTCATCAGAATACACATTAAATGATACTGTTCTTTGTTACTAATCAGAAAATGCAGAGCATTAAGGTTGTTAGTGACTTTTTTTGTTGATCATAAAACTGTACCCTGTTACTAGTCAGACATGCACAGTTACTTTCAGTAGCTAGTCATATACACTGTTGCTGGTTAAAAATGCACAGCATTTAGAGTTGGCAACATTTCTGTTGATTAGGGATGAGCTTCGTGTTTGAGTCGAACATACGTTCGACTCGAACATCGGCTGTTCGATCGTTCGACGAAGATCGAGCGATTTGGGCCGTTCGCGCCAAATTCGAGTGACGCGAACGGCCCACAATGCACTACGCCATCGCAGTGTCATCCAGGCGCTGTGATTGGCCAAGCATGCACTGTGACCCCGCATGCTTGGCCAATCACAGCGCCGGCAGCGAGGAGAGCAATGATTGGCCACAGGCAGGATGCCTGTGGCCAATTATTGCTGATGGGGTTTAGTACACGCCCCACACTATAAAAGGCCGCCAGCGCGGCGGCCTTGTGTAGTGTGTTCCGGAGCAGGGAAAGAGAAGCATAGGCAGGGACAGTGTCATTATTTTTCCTTTACTATTCCTGGATTCCTTGTGTTTAGGGACAAATAAGGATAGGTAGGGAGAGTGTCAGTGACAGTGTGCTATTCTGTGCTAATCCTTGTTTGTAGGGACAGAGAGGTACAGTGAGGGAAAGTGTCAGTGTGCTATTCTGTTCTAAAACTATTTTGCTGAACCATATTTTCAATCCTTGAGTTTAGGGACAGAGAGGTACAGTGAGGGAAAGTGTCAGTGTGCTATTCTGTTCTAAAACTATTTTGCTGAACCATATTTTCAATCCTTGAGTTGAGGGACAGAGAGGTACAGTGAGTGAAACTGACAGTGTGCTATTCTGTTCTAAACCAATTTTGCTGTTCCATATTTTCAATCCTTGAGTTTAGGGACAGAGAAGGACACTCGTAGAAATTATCAGTGTGCTATTCTGTGCTAAATCTTGTTTGTAGGGAGGGACAGAGTAGGACAGTGAGGGAAAGTGTCAGTGTGCTATTCTGTTCTAAAACTATTTTGCTGAACCATATTTTCAATCCTTGAGTTGAGGGACAGAGAGGTACAGTGAGTGAAACTGACAGTGTGCTATTCTGTTCTAAACCAATTTTGCTGTTCCATATTTTCAATCCTTGAGTTGAGGGACAGAGAGGTACAGTCAGTGAAACTGACAGTGTGCTATTCTGTTCTAAACCAATTTTGCTGTTCCATATTTTCAATCCTTGAGTTGAGGGACAGAGAGGTACAGTCAGTGAAACTGACAGTGTGCTATTCTGTTCTAAACCAATTTTGCTGTTCCATATTTTCAATCCTTGAGTTGAGGGACAGAGAGGTACAGTGAGTGAAACTGACAGTGTGCTATTCTGTTCTAAACCAATTTTGCTGTTCCATATTTTCAATCCTTGAGTTTAGGGACAGAGAAGGACACTCGTAGAAATAATCAGTGTGCTATTCTGTGCTAAATCTTGTTTGTAGGGAGGGACAGAGTAGGACAGTGAGGGAAAGTGTCAGTGTGCTATTCTGTTCTAAAACTATTTTGCTGAACCATATTTTCAATCCTTGAGTTGAGGGACAGAGAGGTACAGTGAGTGAAACTGACAGTGTGCTATTCTGTTCTAAACCAATTTTGCTGTTCCATATTTTCAATCCTTGAGTTTAGGGACAGAGAAGGACACTCGTAGAAATTATCAGTGTGCTATTCTGTGCTAAATCTTGTTTGTAGGGAGGGACAGAGTAGGACAGTGAGGGAAAGTGTCAGTGTGCTATTCTGTTCTAAAACTATTTTGCTGAACCATATTTTCAATCCTTGAGTTGAGGGACAGAGAGGTACAGTGAGTGAAACTGACAGTGTGCTATTCTGTTCTAAACCAATTTTGCTGTTCCATATTTTCAATCCTTGAGTTGAGGGACAGAGAGGTACAGTCAGTGAAACTGACAGTGTGCTATTCTGTTCTAAACCAATTTTGCTGTTCCATATTTTCAATCCTTGAGTTGAGGGACAGAGAGGTACAGTCAGTGAAACTGACAGTGTGCTATTCTGTTCTAAACCAATTTTGCTGTTCCATATTTTCAATCCTTGAGTTGAGGGACAGAGAGGTACAGTCAGTGAAACTGACAGTGTGCTATTCTGTTCTAAACCAATTTTGCTGTTCCATATTTTCAATCCTTGAGTTTAGGGACAGAGAAGGACACTCGTAGAAATTATCAGTGTGCTATTCTGTGCTAAATCTTGTTTTTAGGGAGGGACAGAGTAGGACAGTGAGGGAAAGTGTCAGTGTGCTATTCTGTTCTAAAACTTTTTTGCTGAACCATATTTTCAATCCTTGTGTTTAGAGACAGAGAAGGATAGGCAGGGGACAGTGTCAGTGTCATTGTTGCTAAGCCTCCTGCACAATATACACCTGAAGGTAGCCCTTATTGCTGTTTTTCCCATCTCCCTGCAGGCCATCCATTAAAATGTCTGGAAGGCAACCAAGGAGAGGCAGACAGTCAGGAGGCAAAAAAAGAGGGCAAGCAGGCTCTGTGTCTGGGGGCAACAGTGCTGGTCGTGTACGCGGTGCATTGTCATCAGCACATGGCCATGGGACACGCTTGTCCTTGTTTTTGGCAGCTGGACATGTTGAGCCACATCATGCCGAAGACTTGGTAGAGTGGATGACCAAGCCCACCTCATCCTCCTCATCCTCTCTCACCCAGGCTCAGGGTACTGGCAAAGCAGCTGCCAAAGCGTCCTCTTCTCTGGTATCATTATCTTCATTAGTCAATCCTTCCCTAGACCCACCATGCCCTCCTCCTGAGGAGTCCCCCGAACTGTTTGAGCACAGTGTTGGGTACATGCTCCAGGAGGATGCCCAGCGTTTGGAAGGATCTGATGATGATACCCAGCTAGAGGAAGGCAGCAGCGTGAGAGCAGAGAGAGGGGATGCTCAAGAAGGACACCAATCTGGCAGTCATGTTCCAGCAGCTGCAGCATACTGCCAGATTGGCTCCAGTGATGAGGAGGGAGGGGATGATGAGGTCACTGACTCCACGTGGGTGCCTAATAGGAGAGAGGAGTAGGAGGAGGATGAGGAGGAGGCACATCTCCAACGAGGCAGGATGCCCTTGAGTGGCCAGCGTATGGGCAGCACACCGACGGAATCACACCGCAGAGCTCCGCCTGTGCAGGGCGCTGCCTCTGCCCGTCATTCAAAAAGTTCTTTGGTGTGGGCCTTTTTTGAGGCGAGTGCATCAGATCGCACAGCTGCTGTTTGCAACATATGTCTCAAGCGTATATCGCGTGGCCAAAACATCAGCCGCTTGGGCACCACATGCTTGATCAGACATATGTTGACCTGCCATGCAGCTCGTTGGCAAGCCTACCTTAAAGACCCACACCAAAGAACAAAGCTGACCTCTTCTTGCACCGCATCAGCTGGGATCTCCAACCCCACTATACCTTCACTCCTCTCTGAAACCTGCTCTGAGAGGAATGAAGGTGTAGCATTAGGTGTGTCACAGGCAAGTACTTGCGGGCACTCTGCTAGCAGTACACCAACGTCCGATTCTACCAGGCAAATTTCCCTGCCCCAGCTGCTGGACCGTCGAAAGAAGTTCACTCCCAGCCATCCACATGCCCAGCGGTTGAATGCTAGCTTGGCTAAATTGCTAGCGCTTCAACTGCTGCCTTTTCAGTTGGTAGACTCGGCCCCCTTCCGTGAGTTTGTGCAATGTGCGGTTCCTCAGTGGCAGGTTCCCAAACGACACTTTTTCGCACGGAAGGCTATTCCGGCTCTCTACAGGCATGTGGAAGGCAATGTCTTGGCCTCGCTGGACAGGGCGGTCAGCGGTAAGGTGCATATTACCGCTGACTCATGGTCCAGCAGGCATGGACAGGGACGTTACCTTTCTTTCATGGCCCATTGGGTCACTCTTTTGGCAGCTGGGAAGGATGCAGGACAAGGTGCAGTAGTGTTGGAGGTTGTTCCACCGCCACGCCTCCAAAATGCTACTACTGGTTGTGACACACCTCTCTCCTCCACCCCCTCCTCTTCTTCTTCCTCCATGGCCTCTTCTTGTGGTTTGTCCTCGGAACCAGCGGTGCTCCGTAGGCGTTCAAGGGGCTACGCAAGTACGCAGGCAAAAAGATGCCATGCCGTGCTTTCGCTGGTGTGTTTGGGGGACAGGAGTCACACTGGGGCAGAGGTCCTGTCTGCTCTGCAGGGGCAGGCCGAGAGGTGGTTGACGCCACGCCAGCTTAAGCCAGGAATGGTGGTTTGCGACAATGGCACCAACCTCCTCTCCGCCCTCCGACAGGGACAACTGACCCATGTGCCCTGTGTAGCTCACGTCCTTAACCTGGTGGTGCAGCGGTTCTTGGGCAGGTACCCGGGCTTACAGGATGTCCTGAGGCAGGCCAGGAAAGTCTGTGTGCATTTCCGCAGATCTTATAATGCCAGTGCTCGCCTGGCTGAGCTTCAAAAGGAGTTGAACCTGCCCAAGAACCGCCTTATATGTGACATGCCCACCAGGTGGAACTCAACGTTGGCCATGCTGCAGCGGCTGCACACGCAGCAGAGGGCCATCAATGAGTACCTGTGTGAATACGGCACCAGGACAGGGTCAGGGGAGCTCGGGTTTTTTTCACCACGTCAGTGGGGCATGATCAGGGATGCATGCACTGTCTTGGCACCATTTGAGGAGGCCACGAGGATGATGAGCAGTGACAGTGCATGCATCAGTGACACTGTACCTCTTGTCCACCTGTTGGAGCACACGCTGCATGGAATAATGGACAGGGCACTTGAGGCAGAACAGAGGAAGGAAGAGGAGGACTTCCTTGCCTCTCAAGGCCCTCTTTACCCAGACAGTGTTCCTTCTGTCCCACCCATCGCACAGGAAGAGGAGGAGGAGGAGGAGGAGGAGGATTGTGTCAGCATGGAGGTGGAGGCTGGCACTCAGCATCATCAGCAGCAGTCTTTTAAGGATGATTTACAGTCCCAAGAAACCAGTGGACTTGTACGTGGCTGGGAGGAGGTGGCTGCGGATCATGTCGTCCTTAGTGACCCAGAGGACTCCGGACTGAATGTCTCAGCTAACCTACGCTGCATGGCCTCCCTGATCCTGCAAAGTCTGCGGAAGGATCCTCGTATTCTTCGGATCAAGGAGAGGGACCATTACTGGCTGGCCACTCTCCTTGATCCACGGTACAAGGGTAAGGTTGCGGACCTTATCGTACCGTCGCAGAGGGAGCAGAGGATGAGACAACTCCGGGAGGCCTTGCAGAAAGGTCTGTGCAACGCGTTCCCAGAGACTGAGAGGTTACAAACTCCTGGTCCTGGACAACGAGTTGCTGAGGCTTCGGGCAGTCAAAGAAGGAGCGGTGGGGAAGGTGGCCGTCTGACCGATGCGTTCAGACAATTCTTTAGTCCGCAGCCCCAAAGTATGATCGGTTCCAGCAACCATCGCCAGCGTCTGATATACATGGTCCAGGAATACCTAGGGGCAAGGTCAGACTTGGACACCTTCCCCACCGAAAATCCTCTGGCTTACTGGGTCTTGAGGATGGATCACTGGCCAGAGCTTGCACAGTATGCAATTGAGCTACTGGCCTGTCCTGCATCCAGCGTTCTTTCAGAACGCACATTCAGTGCTGCTGGAGGATTTGTCACGGATCACAGGGTGCGCCTGTCCACCGACTCGGTTGATCGACTGACTTTCATCAAGATGAACCAGTCTTGGATCACCACCAGCTACCACACACCAGATGCTGATATAACAGACTAATTGATTTTAAAATGTCACATCCCTTCAAGACTGATGCTGATGCTGAGTGCCTGTGCTGTTATGTTGACTGGCTATCCTCCTCCTCCTCCTCAATGATACGATTAACGATGATAGCTTGGAAGATCATTTTGGTTTATGGGTGACGCCACCAGTGGCTAAGGCCCAATTTTTCAGCCCCAGTTTAACAGGGGCGTGTAATTAAAATTTTTGATGCAATACTTTGCAACAGGCCTCATTGCTGTGCTCCAAGTACAGTATCTGTGAGGGGTTGCAGTGTTGTGCCACCAGTGCCTAAGGCCCAATTTTTCAGCCCCTGTTCAACAGGGGCATGCAATTATAATTATTGATCTAATAATTCACAGCAGGGCCCATTGCTGCGCCCACCAAGAGTAACTGTCAGGCCTTACAGTGTTGTGGCACCAGCACCACCATCATCACCACCACCACCACCAAAGGCCCAATTTTTCAGCCCCTGTTCAACAGGGGCATGCAATTATAATTATTGATCTAATAATTCACAGCAGGGCCCATTGCTGCGCCCACCAAGAGTAACTGTCAGGCCTTACAGTGTTGTGGCACCAGCACCACCATCACCACCACCACCAAAGGCCCAATTTTTCAGCCCCTGTTCAACAGGGGCATGCAATTATAATTATTGATCTAATAATTCACAGCAGGGACCATTGCTGCGCCCACCAAGAGTAACTGTCAGGCCTTACAGTGTTCTGGCACCAGCACCACCATCACCACCACCACCACCACCAAAGGCCCAATTTTTCAGCCCCTGTTCAACAGGGGCATGCAATTATAATTATTGATCTAATAATTCACAGCAGGGCCCATTGCTGCGCCCACCAAGAGTAACTGTCAGGCCTTACAGTGTTGTGGCACCAGCACCACCATCACCACCACCACCAAAGGCCCAATTTTTCAGCCCCTGTTCAACAGGGGCATGCAATTATAATTATTGATCTAATAATTCACAGCAGGGACCATTGCTGCGCCCACCAAGAGTAACTGTCAGGCCTTACAGTGTTGTGGCACCAGCACCACCATCAAAGGCCCAATTTTTACTACCACTGATCAACAATTATATGTTATTACAATTCCTGATATTATACTTGACAGCAGGGCGTTCCAGCACCCACCAAGAATAACTGTGAGTGCTTTCAGTGTTGTGCCAACACCAACACCTAAGGGGCCAATTTCTGCAGAGTATATACGGAAGGTCCCTACTTTCAAACATCCAACTTACAAACTACTACTACTTGCAAACGGAAGAAGACAACAGGAAGTGAGAGGAAATCTACCCCTTGGAAGGAAAATTCTCTCCTGTAAGAATTAATATGGGAGAAAGGTGTCTCCTCTCTACTGATGCTTTATCACCAATCCTTGTTTCAATAAAAACACCACATTTCAAAAACAGTTGTCATTGGGACGCAAAGTGAGGTGAAATGTTCTGAACAGGGGCACAGACAGCAAAAAAAATGTGACAGGGGTGATAACCGTTCCCTATGTTTTACAAAAAGCTAAAAAAAAGGAATTTGCCATGGAGCTCCACTTAAACAATGCAGCTGTTCAAAATTATAAACAGATTCTACATAAGAACAAACCTACAGTCCCTGTCTTGTATGCACCGCCTGTATACGGCTGTTTAGAGTATATAGGTCCTTTTTTATTTTGTGTGCGGGGTTCCCCTTAATATCCATACAAGACCCAAAGGGGCTGGTAATGGGCTGGGGTGGGGGGGGGGGGGTTGATGGGGTAGCTATGCCATTTTTCCTAAAGATTTTCATCCATATTACCGGGACCAGACATTGCATTAAAGCCGCAAGCAGTTTTAAATGACTTTTTTCCCTTTAGAAATGTTATTTTGTGCAGGGACAGTTCTAAACACGGGAAACACGTGGCACTTCACAGGCATACTTTAGACACCCCCCAGGTACAATATTTAAAGGAATATTTGACATTTTTTTTTTCACTTTATGCATCATTAAAATGACTGCTCCCGGAAAACGTCTGTATTTAAAACTTCTTTTTGCATTGATACATGTCCCCTGGTGCAGAAGCCGGGTTCCCAAACTCTGTTTCGGACAATAACATGGATAATAGTCGTTATAATTAGCACTTTAGAATCCGAACGTTCGCATCCATTGTATTTAATAGGGTTCTAATGTTCGTGCGAACTTTCGGTCCGTTCGCGGGTTCTGGTGCGAACCGAACCCGGGGGTGTTCGGCTCATCACTACTGTTGATCATAAGACTGTAACCTGTTGCTAATCAGAATTGCACAGCATTAAAGTTGCTAGTGAATTTTCGGTTATAGGATTATACGCTGTTGCTAATAAAAAGGTCGTTAGCGGCATTCTGTCGGTCTTAAAACTGTACACTATTACTAATAAAAAATGTACAGCATTTAAGATGTTAGCGACTTTCTGTGGGTCTTAGGACTGTACCCGGTTGCTAATCAAAAATACACTGCAGTTTAAGTTGTTAGTGACATTTCTGCTGGTCATATGGCGATACGCTGTTAATAACCAAAATGCACAGCATTGGAAGTCTGTTAGCGACATATCTGTTGATCTTAAGACTGTTGCTATTCAGAAATGGACAGCCTGAAGTAGCTAGTGTCATTTCTGTTGGTTTTATGACTACGTGGTTGCTAATGCAAAATGCACAGAATTTAAAGATTTCTCATCATAAGACGGCACCCAGTTCTACCAGAAATATACAGCATTAACCTTGCTGGTGACGTTTCTGCTACATGTCTGTACAATGTTGCTAATCAAAAGGTACAGCAGTGGAATTGCTAGCGACATTTCTGATTGGCAACAGCGTTTAGCCATCTAACCAATTAAAAACGTGCAGCATTAAAATTCGTCAGTCTTCTGTTATAACTACACATTGTTACTAATCAGAAAGTCACAACGTTGAACCTTTTTTTTTTCGTATTGGTTATACGCCTGTACCTTGATGAGCACCAACAGTACACAGCTCTGAAATTCATGTCCTTTTTATATTGCTTTTTTGCCACACTTCAGAAATACACAACACTGCAAGTTTCGGTGTCATTTCTGTGATAGTCTATCCAGCTGCACTTCAGAAAGACACAACATTGTTGTCTATATTTATATTTTATATTATTCATACATGTACCATTCTTAATTCAGACCCTTTTTTTCCCCTGGGACACGGAAGGGGCCAGGAACTAAGTCCCTTACATTCAGGCATACCTGAGGCACTCCCTGTGCTTGTAAGCCAGTAGGGTTATATGACACTGGAAGAAGCTTATAAAATCACCTTCTTTAGTAACAAGTTTGGGTCATATGAGTATTACCCGAATATACATGTAGTGGGGTGTTCAATTTAAGGGAAGTCTCTGAGTGGTAATTAGACTCAGAGACCTTGATTGTTAGTGGTTATGGACCAATTTTGTCCTCAGGGGATAATGCTGGTGATGAGGTTCCCTGTGGCCTGCGAGTGGCGCTGCCATTCTGGGTCGAGGTTGAACCGCAAGCGTAGTGCTGTGCCTTTTGTGTCCCCTCTCGGCAGCTGTACGGTGGGGCGGGAAACCTGCTGTGCATGCCGGGAGAGGATATAAAAGGGCATCTCCTGATCGGGGTCAACCTCCAGGCACCTTCAGCCTGGGACTACGTGTGGCTTATCTCCGGTTGCCCTAGGCCCGGAGGCTGTGTTCCTGTTCCCTCTCAGGCACCTTTAGCCTGGGGTGAGGTACTACCCTGCTGTCCTGATTGTCTGGGTATGAGGACCCAGGGGATGTGGAGAAGGCCCGGGGCCCAGCACCTTCGGCTGGGGTCTGCTAAGGATTGAGGAGTCCAGGGTGCCGCCATGCGAGGGGACCCGCACCCTAGGAGAAGGGAGGATCCATTCCGAAGAACCGATGCGGGAGGCACGGTGAAGGGTCTGTTGACTCTCTGGGGGGACATCTTCTCCTTGATAGGTGCCATGTTCTAAGAAAGAAGAGAAAAGGTTCACCAAGTCAGTGGCAGTGACTTTATTCACCAGGTCAGTGGCCTAGTTCACCAAGTCAGTGGCAGAGACAAACCTCATGGTCTGTGGCAGAGACCGTGCGCCTAGAGCTGTTTAGAGAAAACCGAACAGTCAAGAGTTTGAGCTAAGTTTGTGCCTGGACCTCTTCCACACCTTAAGCTGTCCTGTTTCCTTCCTCTATCCAAGAAAAATATTTTTCTCTTATCATCCATGGACTGTCACAGCGTGTCTTTACACTTTACACGTGGGTTATGTCCCTGCTTGCAGGAGAAGACCTAGGCAGAATGTGAGATGTTATACATACATTCTAAAAAGCCAGAGCTGAACAGCCCCAACCAGGGGGCGGTCCCTCCGGACATAACCCTCCCACTGCAGTCAGCAGACCTCAGTTTTTTTTCTGCCTAGCAAGAGAAGACGTGGCTCTCTCAGGAGCCAATCTCCTGACCTATTTTTATTCCTTTTGGAATTTTTTCTTATTTTATTTTTGAGATCTTCTATCAACTGTCGGCTGGGCAACAGGTTGGGTACAAGATATCCTCGTAGTCTTACCTGTCCGACTATTGAGCGTGCTGATCCCCACCTTGTGTGCGTGAGACTCAGTTCACGACATGTCCCACGACTCCAGGGGCACCGGTGGGCTTCATGCTCCGCGGTCCTCAAGATTGAACAGTCCGGCTGTATCTTTCGCGGTGGACCGGGCCGACAGCTACCCAGTACCGCACTGTGATAGTTCTGTCAGAAACACACCAGTGGGTCCCTCAGGGGACGGGTAAGTAGTCTCTCCTGGCTGCAGGTGAGTACATGCTGTGTGTTTCTCTGTGGGGGGGATTTTCCCTGTCTCCCCCTGTTTTTTATTGTCCCTCTCTGTCACCATTGCTGGTGCTGTGCTGTGTGGGGTGCCTGGGGGGGTCATACTGTCCTGGGGGGGGCTCATGCTGGTCTGCATCTCGCTGGGGCAGTTTTTTGAGTGTTTGGGGGCCTGGGCGCCGGTCGGCGCCATGTTTTGTGTTTGTGCTTCATTTTACATTGGCGGCCATTTTGCCGTGGTTCACCTGAGCACATTGCGGCGGCCATTTTCTTGTAGCCGCGCGCTTTTCAAACACTCGTTTGGCCTCTATCGCCGCTGGGAACGGCGCAAATCTCCTCACACTCTCTCCTCTCAGCTCACTCACGCTGAACAGCGCGGCGCAGAGAGACAAGGCAGCGGAATCGAGCGGTCCTGGTTCAGGTTGGTGGGTCCCCTGGGCATTCCCCTACTCGGTCAGCACAGCCTGTGGGTGGACTTTTTTTCTGAGGAGTCTCAGAGAGGTACAATATGGAGTCAGTGTCACCAGCTTCCCCTCACATGCCAGAGGCGACAGGCAGTACCCAGCACCTGCGGTCCCCATGGACCAGTTGTCGGCAGTCTTGGAATCATTTCTGACCAGGATGGAAGCGGTGTGCGAGCGCAAGGGAGCAAACAAGCACCCTCTCCCCACTTTATCTCCACAAGGGGAGTGCTCTGATTCAGATATGGGCCTAGCTGCTGCCGCTCAGGACCCTAGCTCTGAATATTTGGATGGTTTTGAACAGGACATTCCTTGTGAGGAAGACTCCAGTTCTGAGTCAGTAAATGACAGGGCGCTTGTTAGTGAACTCATTGATGCTGTGAGGGACACTCTCAAGCTGAATGCTGCGGCTGCAGAACCTCAGGCGGAGGCAGTCTCCTTTGGTTCTTTTAAGGCCAAGCCTTCTAAAAAAGTTTTTCCATATGTACATTTCTTTGACCAGCTCATTGATCAGGTCTGGGAAAAGCTGCAGAAGACTTTCATGGTCCCGCGGCGTTTGTCTATCAGATACCCCTTTGAAGACGCCCTGCTTAAAAAAATGGGCTTCTCCCCCAGTGGTCGACCCTCCAGTCGCCCGTTTGAACAAGACCACCACTCTCCCGATGGAGGGGACTCCTGCATTTAAGGACCCCACTGACAGGAGGTCAGAAGTGGTGAGTAGAGCCATGTTTGCCTTGTTGGGGTCCGCCCTATGGCCTGTAGTAGCAGTGACTCTTGTTTCTCAGACACTCACGGAATGGGCAAAAATTTTGCACCAAACTGTACAGGAGCATAATCTTCCTCCAGACACTATTGCTCTGGCCCACCAAATGGTGCAGGGCCTGATATATGTGTGCGACGCCACGTTGGACGCGGCCCCTTTAATATCCAGGGCCTCTGTCTCTGCGGTGGTATTGCGTCTTATCTGGTTGAAATGCTGGTCTGCTGACCTAGCCTCTAAGAAGCTCCTGACGGATCTACCTTTTAAGGGTGGTAGACTTTTCGGTGCTGCTCTGGATGACATCATCAAGGATGTCACGGGAGGTAAAAGCACTCTCCTTCCTCAGACTATCAAGGGTAAGGAGGCCCGCCGTAAACCGGGTCCTTCCTTTCCAGCAAAAAATTTTTTTTTTTTTGTCAGTCAGAGTCCACGGGTAAGCCCTCCCAGACTGACAACAGTGCGGCTGGTGGGCACAAGCGTCCCTGGGTGCGTAAGCCGAACAAGCCGGCTCCCAAGCCCACCTCCACGTGAGGTCTTGCCCCCGCCCGACTCTGGGGTGGGGGGACGACTTTGCAGGTTCACGGATCGGTGAACCTCCCGGATCTCCGACCGGTGGGTGTGCCAGGTGGTCACCTCAGGATACAGAATAGAGTTCCGCTCCTGGCCCCCAGACAGATTCTTTCCCTCAAATCTCCCTCTCCTTCCTGCCCGTCGGGCAGCCCTTTTGGGGTCTGTGCAGGATTTGATCGGGTCCGGAGTGATTGTGCCGGTTCCGTCCCAGGAGAGGTTTCAGGGGTTCTACTCGAATCTGTTTGTTGTTCCAAAAAAGGATGGGGTTCGGCCAATCCTGGACCTCAAGGCCCTGAATGCCTTCGTGAAGGTGCAAAAATTCCGCATGGAATCCATTCGCACGGTGATCGCTACACTCCATCAAGGGGATTTTCTAGCATCTTTGGACATCAAGGACGCCTACTTGCATGTTCCGATCTGCGCAAGCCACCAGAAGTTTCTGCGCTTTGCGATCGGCGAAGTCCACTATCAATTTGTGGCTCTTCCCTTCTGCCTAGCCTCGGCACCGAGGGTGTTCACCAAGGTGCTTGCTCCGGTTCTAGCTTTGCTGAGACAGCGAGGCATTGCTATCGTGGGCTATCTGGATGATCTTCTTCTAAGAGCAGACAGTGGCTCAGAATTAGAAGAAAGTGTGACTATCATCAGTCAGACCCTCAGGGTCTTTGGGTGGCTCCTGAACGTTCAGAAGTCTGTTCTGGTCCCGACTCAGCGTCTGGAGTATCTAGGTCTGATTCTGGACTCCTTGGAGGCAAAGGTATTCCTACCTACGGAGAAACTACTGACACTTCAGTCTGCAGTGCGGGTGCTGACGTCCCGAAAATGGTCGTCAATCCGTTTTTGCATGAGAGTCCTGGGACTCATGGTGGCATCCTTCGAGGCCATTCCGTATGCCCAATCGCACACCAGGGCATTACAGAAAGAGATCTTGTCCACTTGGGACAAATCCCCGTTGTCCTTGGATCTTCGGATCCAGGTGAGTCACCTGGTCAGGGCGTCCCTGACGTGGTGGTTGAGGTCCCCAGTTCTTTGGTCCGGGAAGTCGTTCCTCCCTCCCCATCCAATGGACGGTGATCACGACAGACGCCAGCCTGACGGGCTGGGGGGGAGTCTGGGGAGTCCTGTTGGCCCAAGGGCTTTGGACTCCGGACGAAACCCATTTACCGATCAATGTGCTGGAGATACGGGCAATCGGACTGTGCCTCTCCTCATGGTCAGAGAAATTACAGGGTCGCTCCATCAGGATCCAGTCAGACAACGCCACGGCGGTGGCGTATGTCAACCATCAAGGGGGGACTCGGAGCTCAGCTGCGGCTTCCGAGGTCGCCCGCATCCTGAGGTGGGCCGAAAGAAGCGCGCCGGCTCTGTCGGCTGTCTACATTCCGGGCGTAGACAATTGGCAGGCGGACTATCTGAGTCGCCAGAATCTGGACCAGGGAGAGTGGTCCTTGCACCCGGAGGTCTTTCAACTCCTTTGCCGACGGTGGGGCATGCCGGATGTGGACCTGATGGCCTCTCGACTCAATCGCAAGGTGTCGAGGTTTGTGGCCAGATCCAGGGATCCCTGGGCGGATGCCTCGGATGCGTTGGTGGCCCCATGGGGTCATTATCACCTGATATACTGTACGTTTATCCTCTGCTGCAGTTGCTCCCTCGCCTGCTGCGCAGGGTAGCGACCGAGGGAATTCTGGTGATCCTCATTCCTCCGGATTGGCCTCGGCGTCACTGGTATGCCGATCTGGTACGTCTCGTCGCGGATGTTCCCTGGCTGTTGCCAATGCTGGGGGACCTTCTGTCTCAAGGTCCTATATTTCATCCTGCTTTACAGTCTCTGGTTTTAACGGCATGGCTATTGAAAGCCAGGTGCTGAGAGACCGAGGTCTCTCGGATTCGGTCATTTCGACCATGTTAAGGGCACGGAAGTCTTCCTCCCAGAAATATCTATCACCGTACATGGAAAGCTTACATAGCCATGTGCGAAGAGCTGGACTGGCGTCCACGAACGTATTCCGTTCCCAGAATCCTGCATTTTCTGCAGCGTGGCGTGACCCAAAAGCTTGCTTTGAGTACCATTAAGGGTCAGATTTCAGCCTTGGCCATCTTCTTTCAGCGACCGCTGGCGGGTCATCCCTTGGTTAGCACCTTTTGTGCAGGGGGTTCGCCATGTGCTCCCTCCTGTCAAGCCTCCTCTCCCCCCCGTGGGATCTGAATTTGGTGCTCTCGGTTCTCCAGGAACCTCCCTTTGAAAATATCAGAGATATTCCCCTCTTGACTTTGTCTCAGAAGGTGGTCTTCTTGGTGGCCATTACTTCCGTTAGACGAGTGTCTGAGTTGGCGGCCTTGTCCTGCAAGTCGCCCTTTTTGGTCATCCATAAGGATAAGGCAGTGTTACGTCCGTGACCTTCTTTTCTGCCAAAGGTGGTCTCGGTCTTCCACTTAAATGAGGACGTTGTCCTCCCGTCCTTGTGTCCTCACCCATCGCATCCCAGAGAGTTTGCGCTTCACACTTTGGATGTGGTACGAGCCTTGCGGGTGTACCTGTCTGCTACTGCTTCTATTCGGAAGTCTGACTCACTGTTTGTGGCTGTCTCTGGTCCAAAACAGGGCCAAGCGGTTTCGTCTGCCACCATTTCTAGGTGGATCCGACAAACCGTCATTCAAGCTTATGC
Organism: Rana muscosa; assembly: GCA_029206835.1. Classification (NCBI taxonomy): domain Eukaryota; kingdom Metazoa; phylum Chordata; class Amphibia; order Anura; family Ranidae; genus Rana; species Rana muscosa. The sequence goes on along the minus strand of CM055126.1, from coordinate 2,475,532 downwards.
TCTCAAGAGGCGGGCGCCTCCCTTTCCGGTTATGGCGCATTCCACCAGGGCAATTGGTGCTTCCTGGGCTTTCCGACATCAAGCGGCGGTTGCACAAGTGTGCAAGGTGGCGACCTGGTCGTCTGTTCATACCTTTTCTACGTTTTATAAGGTTGATGTGGCTGCATCTTCGGATGCTTCCTTCGGCCGCAAGGTGTTGCAGGCCGCGGTTTGAAGTTGCAACTCCTCCGTTGAGGAGCTCTGCCTTGTTTGGAGTGAAGTTTTTGGTTTTCCATTTATACTGCTCCTATCCCTCTTGACACTGCTTTGGGACATCCCACGTGTAAAGGCACGCTGTGTCAGTCCATGGATAAGAGAAAATAGGATTTTTGTACTCACCGTAAAATCCATTTCTCTGACATCCATGGACTGACACAGCACCCACCCTTCTTTTTAAGTTTGTACTGCTTTGTTACGAACTGAGGTCTGCTGACTGCAGTGGGAGGGTTATGTCCGGAGGGACCGCCCCCTTGGGTGGGGCTGTTCAGCTCTGGCTTTTTAGAATGTATGTATAACATCTCACATTCTGTCTAGGTCTTCTCCTGCAAGCAGGGACATAACCCACGTGTAAAGTGTAAAGACACGCTGTGTCAGTCCATGGATGTCAGAGAAACGGATTTTACGGTGAGTACAAAAATCCTATTGCAAAATGAAAATAAATATTGAGTTCGACTTTCAGCTGGTGTGGACAATTACGTTACTGGGGAAGTCCAGGACTTACCTCTACACGTGGTAGAGGTGAGAATCATTCTCAGGAGGACTTTGATTCTGGCCGCAGACAAGACCCAAAAATAACACCGCTTTTATTATTGCAGAAGAGAAGTGCAATGTGTCTTCTGCAATTAAATCCACCTTCCTTCCTGGGCACACCAATCCCCTGCTTGTAAACTGGGCTGCACATGGAAATCTTGGCTTACAGCGGCCAGTCTGACCCCTAGGCGCCAGAATGGCAGCTTCCCGAATGGGAGTGACACTCATGGGGAATCCACCTACCTGCTCGCACACACCAATCCCCTGCTTGTAAACTGGGCTGCACATACACATCTCGGCTTAGTGGCCAGCCTGACCCCTGTGTGCCAGAACAGCTTCCTGCATGGGAGTGACATCCTGTGGCAATGCGAGTTTTAAAATATTTACCTCCCAACTTAGCCAGTGTGGTCTCCGTAACCTCGCAAATTGTCTGGCTTGGGAATTTCATGCTTGAGAAGTAGGGGAATCTTGTTTTTTTTAATCATACTTACTTACCTAGCTGGATGCTGCATAGTTCCCCCACCGGCTCCAACACAGAGAACCGAGTGATCAAACATTGCTGGTCGCTCTGTCTTAACAGCTCCCTAATGAGAGCTGGTGACTGCAAGTCACTGCTTTCTGCTCTACCCCCACCCCTCTGCTCTCACTGGAGCGCTGGGCTGTGGAGGGGGTGGGATTGGCTGACTGAGCCAGGTGCCGGTCCAGGCATGTGGGCGGATCTGGACCATATGTTCACAATCTTGGCAAATCTGGAACGGCTCTGTTTAGTCTGCCAACATCGTTCACCCTCAGCTAAAACAAAGGGCAAAAGGAGTGCAGAACAAACTGCCCTCCTGTGATCCATAGAAGTACAGCCATACAGGCTTTGGCTGTACTTCTATAACAGTTGGCAGCCAAATCCCTGAAGGGGGGAAGTCTATTACCCCAAAACGCATTCACTTGATACACTTGTCGTTACTATCAATAAACCTCTTAATCTACCTTCAAATTTTTGTATTCCTTTGGACACCAGGCTCATTCTCACCCTACTATTTCTAGTCTGTGCAGGAAGGACCATAAAATCAAACCAAAGGCAGCCCACACCCCAAAAAGGGGAAGCCACAATTATCCTACATTGGGCCCAATCTACTGGAACAGCTCTCTCCACTCACCCATCCATGACGACTAGTAGCTGAAGTAGTCGGTCCAGCGTATCTTGTAGCACAAAATTGACAGTTACTTACTGGTAACTGCTTTTCTAGGATATCTTCCAGGACGGCACACCTGAGAGATGTTGTAAAAGGTGGATAATCCGCGCTAACCTATCTAAACCAATGGGATAAACCATATAAAAATGTGAAAAAAAGTGTGAAAAGAAGTGAAAAAAAAAAAAAAAAACCTTTGAAGTTATATGTGACAGGTGCTGCAAACTTATAAACAGCCGGAATAACAGCTGTGAACGTGTATGCTAAAATATGTATAAATCATTGCGCAACCTATTAAATAAGCCTACACAGTGCTTATAATTATACAAATGAGAAGTGAAAATAAACATGTAAATAGATAGACACTTAAACAAATGTCCTATAGTACCACCTAATTGGCAAGTGAAAAAAAGGAGAGGAACAAAAATCAAAACCACAACAATGCATATTATCCCCTGAAACTAATATACTTCGGGGTACACGGTTCAAGTGTGTTTAAAGTTCGTATAGACTGAAATGTCGGCATCAAACGATTTCCATCAAACAAGCAAAACCCGATCCTGTGCTGGAGATGAAGCGAGACTTTTTCAACTTGCTGGAATAATTGATAAAGGCAATGGAGGCTTACCAGCTCAGGTGGATCCCGATTACATAGATCATATGGGGCTCATGCATGAATAGAGACATCCACCGACATGCCGCAGATCTGTACCTCCAATCGTCCGATAACCCGATCCTCCAGGGGCCCTCAGAGCAAGATGATCATGCAAAGGACTCCCTCGCTCGTGCAGCAGAAAAAGATGTTGAAATAAAAAAGGAAAAAAACATCATGGTGCAATACTTTGGTTTAAAAAAGATATCCTTTATTAATTTCGGGCAAATAAAATCGCTTCACATGAAATTTTAACATGAGGAAAGCGGCAAATTCAAAAAACTGATCGTACTCAGCTGCTGTGTTGCAGTCAGCTGTAGCGTAGTGATGGCCCGATCAACAGCTCCACCCTAAATGTGGAGGGTATAACAGTGGGCATTAGGGCCAGGGAAGAGGTGTGGAGGGCATGACAATGGCCTGCATGGTCAGAGCTTGGAGAGTATGACAGCTGGGCGTATATGCATAGGAGTATGGGTGGTATGCTAGTCAGTATGTGCCAGAGTTGATTGAAGAGGGTATGATAGAGGGCAATATGTTTTGGGAGAGAAGTACATAGAGCATGAAGGCAGTGTATGCAGGAGAAAAGTGTAATTTCTCTAGTCATCTTCCAGGACGGCACACCTGAGAGATGACTGGTCCACCTGACAGAAAACACAATCAACACATGAGGTTAAAAGGCCCCTCCCTTCCCCCTGCACCTCAGTTCTACCAAAGTAATAGGCTATCCGGGTGCCAGAGGGAAACTCTACCCGTAGTACTTACATCAAATCAGGGGTGGGAAGTAGGCCTGCCGTCCTGGAAGATAACCTAGTTACCGGTAAGTAACTGTCAATTTTCTCTAGTCATCTTCCAGGACGGCACACCTGAGAGGATGGACAAGAAGTTCAAGGCCTATCTTAGGGTGGGACCACTGCCTGTAAAACCTTCCTTCCAAACTTCAGATCCTGAGGCGATAGCAGTTCCACTCTATAGTGCTTTAAGAAGGTGTTCTGCTTCGCCCATGTGGCTGCTCGGCAGATCTGTTCTATTGAGGCCCCTGCTTTTTCTGCCCAAGAGGCCGCCAAAGATCTTGTTGAATGAGCCTTAATGTTACCTGGTATTGGGGAACCTGACTGCTCATAGGCCATACCTATGGTCTGCCTAATCCACCTAGCCACTGTAGATTTAGAAGCCTGCCCTCCCTGCCTAGGGCCGCTAAATAAAATTAAAAGGTGAGTCGACTTCCTGAAGTCCTTCACTCTCTCCAAGGTTGTCAGCAAACATCTCCTGACATCTAAAAACTGAAATCTTTCCTCTCCTTTGTTCTTTGGGTTTTCACAAACGGAAGGCAAAATGATCTCCTGAGACCTATGAAACTGTGATGCGACTTTGGGAAGAAAAAGTGGGTCTTGCTTCAGCACCACTCTATCTTCCAGTATCAACAAAAAGGGCTCTTTACTTGACAAGGCCTGCAGGTCACTTACTCTTCTGGCTGTTGTGATGGCCAGTAAAAAGGCTAACTTAAGCGTCAAAAATTTAATGGAGATCTCTTGAGCTGGCTCAAAAGGCACTTTCGTCAACGCTTCCAAGACCAATGTTAGATTCCAAGGAGGGAATCTTTTAACCTTTATGGGGGTTAACCCCTCCCTAGCTACTAGGAATCTTCTGATCAGGGATCTCTAGCGTGAGCCTCTGGTCCAAAAATACGGATAGAGTGGCTATCTGCACCTTCAGGGTATTTGTGGCAATTCCTTTGTCCACCCCTGCTTGTAAAAATTCTAGTATCACTGGTACCGAAGGACTAGATACTTCTCTATCCTGACACCAGTAAAAAAAAAAGTATTTTGAATATATCCTCCTAGTGACTGGTTTGCGACTACCTAGAAGGGTCTCAATCACTTTATCGGAGCATCCTTTGCCTCTGAGAATCTCCCTCTCAAGAGCCATGCCATCAACCTGAAGAATCCTGGGTTGGAATGAACGACTGGCCCCTGCAGAAGAAGATCCTGCCTGGTTGGGAGAGGAAAAGGAGGGGCCACCGACCATTTCTTCACAGTAGCAAACCAAGTCCTCTTGGGTCACCAAGGGGCTATCAGAATCAGCTTGCACTCCGAGTTGGCCAGCCTTTGTAGAACCCGAGGAATCAAAGCTAGTGGAGGGAAAGCATATGCTAGTTGACAGTCCCAGTTCTGAGCTAGAGAATCTATTCCCTCTGAACCTCCCTCTCTGGTGAGAGAAAAAACGCTCCACCTTTCTGTTCCCTCTGTGGGCGAAAAGGTCAATCTCCGGAACCCCGAACTCTTGACTTAGCTGGAGGAATACTCTCTGGTTTAGTTCCCATTCCCCTTAGTGATTGGGCTGTCGGCTCAGGAAATCCGCTACCACATTGGTGGTCCCTCTTATGTGGACCGCCGATATGGATTGAAGGACCCCTTCTGCCCAACTCAGAATCTCCAGGGCTAGACTTAGTAGCCTTCTGGATCTTGTACCCCCTTGTCGGTTTAGATAGGAAACTGCTGTCACATTGTCTGAAAGGACTTGGACGTCTAGTCCCTGAACTCTGCTTTTGAAGGCCTTCAGAGCCTGACCCACCGCAAGAAGCTCCCTGTAATTGGAGGCTCTTGCTTGGATCGGGTTCCAGGATCCCTGCGCTTGGAGGTCCCCCAAGTGAGCACCCCAACCCCTTGCATCTGTGGTAATTTTTATAGGGTTCCACTGGGTCCAGAGACTACCCAACGTTAGTCTGTCCTGACCCAGCCACCAATCTAGGGAGGCCCTTACCCTTGCTGGAATGGCTACCTTCCCATCCAGAGACTGTCTTCCTGTCCCAGGAGGATAGAAGGAAAAACTGTAGCTCCCTGGAATGGAGCTGAGCCCAGGGAACCGCCGGAATACAGGCAGTCATTAGGCCAAGGACCCTCATGACCTGTCTGCAAGAGCAGTCCCTGGGTTCCAATAGAGGAAACTGCTATTACCTTTAACCTTTTTTCCTCTGGGAGAAAAAGCTTCTGAGCCCCTGCGTCCACAGAGTATCCTAGGAAAGTTTTTATCTGGGAAGGCACTAGGGATGATTTTTACCTGTTTACTATCCAACTCAAGTTCTCCAAGGTGCAGATCACTGTCTTTACCAGGGATGAGCCGAACACCCCCCTGTTCGGTTCGCACCAGAACCTGCGAACAGACAAAATGTTTGTGTAAACTTTAGAACCCTATTAAATACAATGGACTCGAACGTTCGAAATCTAAAGTGTTAATTATAAAGGCTAATATGCAAGTTATTGTCCTAAAAAGTGTTTGCGGACCCGGGTCCTGCCCCAGGGGACATGTATCAATGCAAAAAGAAGTTTTAAAAACGGCCGTTTTTTCGGGAGCAGTGATTTTAATAATGCTTAAAATGAAACAATAAAAGTGAAATATTCCTTTAAATTTCGTACCTGTGGGGGTGTGTATGATATGAAGTGCATGTGAAGTGGCGCATGTTTCCCGTGCTTAGAACTGTCCCTGCAAAAAATGTCATTTTTGAAAGAAAAAAATGCATTTAAAACTGACTCGCGGCTATTAATGAATTGTTGGCTCCCGGCAATACATACAAAAGTCATTGATAAAAAAAAAAAAAAAGCGTGGGGGTTCCCCAGAATTCAATTACCAGGCCCTTCAGGTCTGGAATGGATATTAAGGGGAACCCTGCCGCAAATTTAAAAAAAAATTGACGTGGGGTTCCCCCAAATATCCATTCCAGGCCCTTCAGATCTGGCATGGATTTTAAGGGGAACTCCACCCCAAATTTAAAAAAAAAATGGCGTGGAGTCCCCCTAAAAATCCATACCAGACCCCTTATCCGAGCACGCAACCTGGCCGGCCGCAGGGGAAAAGGGGGGGACGAGAGAGCTGCCCCCCCTCCCTCCTGAACCGTACCAAGCCACATGCCCTCAACATGGGGAGGATGTCCCCATGTTGATGGGGACAAGGGCCTCATCCCCACAACCCTTGCCCGGTGGTTGTGGGGGTCTGCGGGCGGGGGGCTTATCGGAATCTGGAAGACCCCTTTAACAAAGGGGACCCCCAGATCCCGGCCCCCCCCTATGTGAATTGATAAGGGGTACATTGTATCCCTACCATTTCACGAAGAAAGCGTAAAAAAATGTTTTAAAAAAACACACAAACACCTTGAAAAAGTCCTTTATTAAAAAAAAAAAAAAAAAACATTCCAGCGGTGAAATCCAGTGTCCCGCGGCGATCCCGATGTCCAGCGCTGTCCGTCATTGGTTGTGCCTGAGCGGACCTGATGGGGAACTCCCTCTCAGTATTTTAAATGTATAGACCCGCCCCTTCTAAAGTTCCCCAGATGCGGAACATGAGAAGGGGTGGGTCTATACATGTATTACCAAAGTGAGAGCAGTTCCCCATCAGGTCCCCCCCCTCGGTATGTCGGACCCGCCTACGTCATTGGCTTGAGCGGGGAACTTCCTTCACTATGTAAATTTAAATTACACAGTGAAGGAAGTTCCCCGCTCAAGCCAATGACGTAGGCGGGTCCGACATACCGAGGAGGCGGACCTGATGGGGAACTTCTCTCACTGTGGTAATACATGTATAGACCCGCCCCTTCTCATGTTCCGCATCTGGTCCGCTGAGCGGACCTGATGGGGAACTTTAGAAGGGGCGGGTCTATACATTTAAAATACTGAGAGGGAGTTCCCCATCAGGTCCGCTCAGGCACAACCAATGAAGGACAGCGCTGGACATGGGGATCGCCGTGGGACACTGGATTTCACCGCTGTTTTTTTTTTTTTTTTTTTTTTTAAATAAAGGACTTTTTCAAGGTGTTTGTGTGTTTTTTTTAAAAAAAAAATACGCTTTCTTCGTGAAATGGTAGGGGTACAATGTACCCCTTACCAATTCACATAGGGGGGGGGCAGGATCTGGGGGTCCCCTTTGTTAAAGGGGTCTTCCAGATTCCGATAAGCCCCCTGCCCGCAGACCCCCACAACCACCGGGCAAGGGTTGTGGGGATGAGGCCCTTGTCCCCATCAACATGGGGACATCCTCCCCATGTTGAGGGCATGTGGCTTGGTACAGTTCAGGAGGGATGGGGGGCCGCTCTCTCGTCCCCCCCTTTTCCCCTGAGGCCGGCCAGGTTGCGTGCTCGGATAAGGGGTCTGGTATGGATTTTTAGGGGGACTCCACGCCATTTTTTTTTAAATTTGGGGTGGAGTTCCCCTTAAAATCCATGCCAGATCTGAAGGGCCTGGAATGGATATTTGGGGGAACCCCACGTCAATTTTTTTTTTAATTTGCGGCGGGGTTCCCCTTAATATCCATTCCAGACCTGAAGGGCCTGGTAATTGAATTCTGGGGAACCCCCACGCTTTTTTTTTTTATTTATCAATGACTTTTGTATGTATTGCCGGGAGCCGACAATTCATTAATAGCCGCGAGTCAGTTTTAAAAGACTTTTTTTCTTTCAAAAATGACATTTTTTGCAGGGACAGTTCTAAGCACGGGAAACATGCGCCACTTTACATGCATATCATACACACCCCCCAGGTACGAAATTTAAAGGAATATTTCACTTTTATTTTTTCATTTTAAGCATTATTAAAATCACTGCTCCCGAAAAAACGGCCGTTTTTAAAACTTCTTTTTGCATTGATACATGTCCCCTGGGTTAGGACCCGGGTCCCCAAACACTTTTTAGGACAATAACTTGCATATAAGCCTTTATAATTAGCACTTTAGATTTCTCCCATAGATTTTTCGAATTTGCCGCGAACACCCCAATTTGTTCGCTGTTCGGCGAACGGGCGAACAGGCAATGTTCGAGTCGAACATGAGTTCGACTCGAACTCGAAGCTCATCCCTAGTCTTTACGTCTGCTGTCACCTGCTCTAAAGACTGTCCATAGATCAGGAGGTCGTCTAAATAGGGTATCAGAGATACCCCCTGTAAATGCAGGTAAGCTACAAGCTCTGCCAATATCTTTGTGAACACTCTTGGGCTTGCAGCTAAGCCAAAGGGAAGTGCTCGGTATTGCCAGTGTTGTATACCCTTGCTTGTCAGGACTGCGAACCTCAGCAGGGATTGGCGTTCCGGGGCAATAGGCATGTGGAGATACGCGTCCCCCAGATCCACTGTGGCCATAAAGGCATCCTTCAATAGATGTTTTCTCACAGTATAAATGCTTTCCATCCAAAAGCTCTTGTTTATCAGAAACCTGTTCAGCTTCCTGAGATTTAATATCAGGCGAAATTTTCCTGACGACTTCTGGACCACAAACACGTGGGAGTAAAATCCCTGGTAGAGCTCTTCGGGTGGAACGGGAAGGATAACCTCCTGGTCCGCCAGTCACTGCAAATTGTCCATCAACCCTGCTGCTCTCAATGGTTCTTCGGGGAGATGGGTCAGAGTAAAATTTTGAGGGGGAGGAGAGAAAAGTTCCAGATGATATCCCTCTGTCAGGATATGCAGGGCTTTCGGAGATCCTTCTCCATTGAGGGACAAATCGAGAAAGTCTCCCCCCTACCCTGACGCTGGCGTCACTTTAGCTGCTTGTTGGCATCCTTGGGTCCGGAGAAGAGCAGGCCACCCTTCTGTCCGCTCTTTCCCTTCCCCCATCTTCTATTGGTGTCCTTCTCGGCCCTGATTAGGAGGGGCACGAAAGGTTTTTTTGCCTTTTTTCTCTCTTGGCCTTAACCGGGAACTTTTTCCCCTTCTCTGCAGAGCGTGATAGGACCTGATCCAGACCAGGGCCAAAAAGCTGGGAACCTTCAAAAAGGTAACCCGCAGAGCTGTGATTTGGACATGGGGTCCCCCTGCCATGATTTAACCCAGACCGCCCTCCTTGCGGAGTTCAGGAGGGCCGCTGACTTGGCTGAGGTCCTGACAACCTCCACTGTCGCATCAGCCAAATATGCTACTGCTTTGTTTATTATTTCTAGAGAGTCCATAAGCTCTTTGGAATTGTCCCCTCTAGAAACATGGCCAGAGAGCCTACCTAGCCAGGCATTCACATTCCTGGCTACGCAGGCAGATGCTAGTGCAGGAGCCATGGCTGCCGCATTGGCATCCCATGCTCTGCGCAGAAGCGTTTCAGCCTTCCTATCCATTTGGTCCTTAATGCTACCCGAGTCCTCAAAGGACAAATCGGATTTCTTAGAGACCTGAGAAAGGGCTGCATCTAATTTGGGGGTCTTGAAAAACTTTTCTTCCTCCCCAAAAGGGAACCTTCTCTTCCAGGTTTTTAGCTTAAGGACCTTCCTTTCTGGGTCCTTCCACTCCCTCAGAATTACCTCCTTAAGGGTTTGGTGTACTGGGAATACTCTGGACTGAGGTTTTCCTAAGCCCTTATACAACATATCCCGGGCTGTTGTCTGTACTGGAGGTTCTGGGATATCTTCATGGGCATAAATTGCCTTAAGCAACTGTCCCATGTCCTCCATGGTGTCCTGGCTTTCAGGGTCTGAACCTTCCACCTCCTTTTAATGAGTCCTCTTATGACTCCTCTGGGTCCTCCAAGCTCATCTACTCCTGAAGTAATGGAAGAGGGAGGCCCCTGCGGGGTTCTCTGACCTCTGTCAGATGTGTCCCCCTGAGATGAAGTACCTTCTCTAGAGGACAGAACCTCTCTGCCACTAGTGCTAAGCTCTTCCTTAGATGCAATAACTGTCTTAAGGGATTGTAATGTAGTCAGCATCTCTGCCTGTACTGTAAGGAAGTCCCTCAACACCTGTGAGGTTTCCTTACCCGACAATTTATGTATGCACCTGTAACAAAAAGGCTTTGCGTGATCAAGTGGGAGCTTTTCATTGTAATTCCCACACCTTTTTGTTCTAGGGGAGGGGTACTTTTTGCTTTTAACCTTGTGGGCCCCTTGAGCAGATCCACTGGGTTCTAAGGAGACAAGAAGACAAGACAGCATTAGTTTTTTAGCAAGCTGTACTCTCTCCTGCCCCCCCCCAAGGGGTGTGGGTAAGACCTCCCTTAACCCACCCCTTGTGAAAAATAGAGGTGTAGCGGGCAGTTACTCCCCTCTCCTCGTCCCTTCTATTAAAGTTCTGCTCGCAATGTCTCTGGTCTAGGGGTATGATAGGGGAGGGAGAGGGTGCGCTACGCCTGGCTTCCACCACAGGTGTACAAGTGGTATCAGCAATGCCTTCCTTTACCTTCGGGCCTGTGTTGTGCATCGGATCCTCCCTCCAAGAGTCTCCGAGAACCTCGTCTGCCAGGAACTTGAGCCACACACCGTTAAAGTCCAACACTCCTTTATTTAGAACATAACATGGACTCCCTTGGCTATAGAACAGAAAAGGAGGTGTGTGTACGAATAGGCCCAGACACAAGTTCGATCCTCCACTCTCCTCCAAAGAGTGGGTTATGGTCTCCGCACGAGGGAAATTCACCTTCCGGACGGTCTCCGACAAGAGACTCACCCATCACCGGCAGTATGCTGCACCGGGTCTTCAGATGAGGAGCTCTTCCCGGTCCATTACGCCCACCTCGGATTCAGGCATCCATCTCCGGAGTACCCTAGGATCCTTCCCTCGCGGAACTCAGTGTTGGGCACTGAGCTCCGGACCGCCGTCAGAGTACCTCACCCCAGGCTAAAGGTGCCTGAGATGGAACACGATTTTCCGGTGGTCCTCTAGGCCTAGTCCGCCTAGAGGACAAACACGAACTCCGTCCGCAGGCTAAAGGTGCCAGGGACCAACAACCCCGTGACCAAGACGGCCGGCCCCTTTTATCCCCTCTCCCAGCAAGCACGGCAGGTTCCCCGCCCCACCATACCGCTGCCCAGAGAGGACAAAAGTAAGCTCAGCACACAGTGGTATCCGCCGGAGACACACCACTGGTGTCACCAAAAAATTAAAAAATTACTGCGGGAAAGTAAATACCCGCTACAGAGGAAAGACTCACCACTCGTGGTCCCCTCCTGGATGAAGCCACCGCTGTGTCCTCTCCTTCCATTCCTGGTCTCAGCTGGATCATTCTTCCTAGGAGCTCTGCTGTGAGACTCCAGGCGGTGAGAGGGGCCTGTGGGATCTCCGCCTGGCTCCACCGGATTTTTATGGCCAGGACGCCGTTCGGCGCCATTTTGCTGAAGTCCCGCCACCGGAAGTAGTCCTATTTTGACCTCTAGTGTCCGGATCCGCCATTTTGGCGCGGACCGAAAACAGGAAGTGATGTCGCCCGGAAACGGAAGCTGCGCCATCTTGCTCCACCCAACGAATGCTCACTCCTGCCTAGGAGTGTTTTTAGCATTCCCTATGGAGCTGCACTGTCTGGAAAATGACAGCCTTCCTCCAGCGGCCTGGACTCCTGCAGAGCCTCCAGTTCATTCATCCCCCAAGTACCCTATACTGGGTGGAAGGTAGGTGGGGAGGCATGTACCCACAAGAGATCCGGGAAACGCCCCTGCGTCCGGGAGGCTCTTTACCGGGGATACCAACGGTCATTGGGAACCCCCCTGAGAAGGGACTGATCCCTGGCTGGACCCGCAACCCTCCCCGGCCTTAACGTCCAGCTCTCAGGGGGGGAGACCATCCGCTACCGACTTCAGGTCTGACAAAAATAACAAACGTTTCGCTGCCGGGAAACACAATCAAGAACTGAGGTGCAGGGGGAAGGGAGGGGCCTTTTAACCTCCTGTGTTGACTGGTCCACCTGACAGGAAACACAATCATCTCTCAGATGTGCCGTCCTGGAAGATGACTAGAGAAATTACACTTTTCTCCTGCATACACTGCCTTCATGCTCTATGTACTTCTCTCCCAAAACATATTGCCCTCTATCATACCCTCTTCAATCAACTCTGGCACATACTGACTAGCATACCACCCATACTCCTATGCATATACGCCCAGCTGTCATACTCTCCAAGCTCTGACCATGCAGGCCATTGTCATGCCCTCCACACCTCTTCCCTGGCCCTAATGCCCACTGTTATACCCTCCACATTTTATACTCTGCATTTACAGTGCCTTAAAAAGTATTCATACCCTACACTTTGTCATGTTACAACTAAAATAGGTAATGTATTTTATTGGGATTTTAGTGATATACCAACACAAAGTGGCAAATAATTGTGAAGTTTTAGGAAAATTAATGGTTAACATTTTTTTTTTTTTTTTTTTTACAAATATCTGAAAAGTATGGCGTGCATTTCTATTAAGCCCCCTTTACTCTGATACCCCCTAAACAAAATCTAGTAGAACTAATTGCCTTTAGACATCACCTAATTAGTAAAAAGAGTCCTTTTGTGTGATTTATTCTCAGTATAAATACAGCTGTTCTGTGCAGCCCTCAAAGGTTTTTTAGAGAACCTTAGTGAACAAACATCATGAAGGCCAAGGAACACACTAGACAGGTCAGAGATAAATTTGTATAGACGTTTAAAGCGGGAGTATGTTATAAAATATGCCAAGCTTTGAACATCTCATGGAGCACTGTTCAAGCCATCCAAAAATTTAAAGTGTATCACAACTGCAAACCTACTAAGACATGGACATCCACCTAAAGTGATAGGCCAGGCAAGGAGAGCATTAATTGGAGAAGCAGCCAAGAGGCCCATGGTAACTCTGGAGGAGCTGCAGAGATCCACAGCTCAGGTGGGAGAATCTGTCCACAGGACATTAGTCGTGCACTCCACAAGTCTGGTCTCTATGAAAGAGTGGCAATAAGAAAGCCATTGTCTTAAAGCCATAGAAGTCCCACTTGCAGTTCACGAGAAACATGTGGAATAAGGTGCTCATCCGGTCAGATAAAATCAAAACAACTTTTTGGCCTAAAAGCAAAATGCCATGTGTTGCAGAAAACACTGTATATCACCCTTAACACACCATCCCCCACCGTGAAACATGGTGGTGGCATCATGTTGAGGATGCTTTTCTCCAGCAGGGACAGGGAAGATGGATAGAGCCAAATACAGGGCAATCTTCGAAAACCGGAGTCTGCAAAAGACGAGACTAGGGCAGAGGTTCACCTTCCATCAGGACAATGAACCTAAACATACAGCCAGAGCTACAATGGAATGGTTTAGATCAAAAGCATATTCATGTGCTAGAATGGCCCAAAGTCCAGACCTAAATCCAATTGAGAATCTGTGGCAAGACTTGAAAATTGCTTTTCACAGATGCTCTCCATCCAATCTGACAGAGCTTGAGCTATTTTGCAAAGACAAATGGGTAAAAATTTCACTCTAGAAGTGCAAAGCTGGTAGAGACATCCCCAAAAAGACTTGCAGCTGTAATTGCAGCAAAAGTTGGTTCTACAAAGTATTGACTCTGGGGGGCTGAATACACATACACGTCACAATTATCACAGATTTGTAAAAATTGTAAACCATTATTTTCCTTCATCTTCACAATTATGTGTCACTGTGTTGGTCTATTACATAATATTGCAACAAAAATAGGATTTTTATAACAGCTTACCTGTAAAATCCTTTTCTTGGAGTACATCACGGGACACAGAGCGACATAGTCATTACTAATGGGTTATATAGTTACCGTCAGGTGCTGGCACTGGCAACTTCCAAAACCGGAAGTACCCTCCCCTATATAAGCCCCTCCCATCCGGGAGCACCTCAGTTTTGTAGCAAAGCAATAAGTGTCCCCAAAGAGGGGCGGGAGCTCTGTGTCCCGTGATGTACTCCAAGAAAAGGATTTTACAGGTAAGCTGTTATAAAAATCCTATTTTCTTTCTCGTACATCACGGGACACAGAGCGACATAGTCATTACTAATGGGATGTCCTAAAGCAATGCCAAATGAGGGGGGGGATACACCATATATAAGCTGAGCGCTATCAGACATGAGGATCTTTTGCGGCCTGCAACACACTGCGCCCAAAGGCGACATCCTCCTGACTTCTAACGTCCACCTGGTAGAACCTAGTAAACGTGTGTACTGAAGACCATGTTGCGGCCTTACAGACTTGAGCCAGGGAGGCCTGGTGATGCACTGCCCATGAAGTTCCAACTGCTCTCGTGGAGTGCGCCCTAACTTTGAACGGAGGCGGTCTAATTCTCAAGCTATAGGCTTGTATTATGACCTGTCGAATCCACTTGGCTAAAGTAGATTTTGACGCTGCCTGACCCTTTCTGGGGCCTTCCGGCAGAATAAACAAAGTATCCGTTCTGCGAATCTGAGCAGTGGCTTTTAGATAAGCTTTAACTGCTCTTACTACATCCAAAGAATGCAATAACTTTTCCTCTACCGAAGTAGGCTTGGGGAAAAAAGAAGGAAGAACCACATCTTGGTTCAAATGAAAACTCGATACCACCTTAGGAAGAAAGGCTGGATGAGGACGTAACACTACTCTGTCCTTATGGATAACCAGATATGGCTCCTTACAGGACATAGCTGCTAATTCCGATACTCTTTTAGCCGAACAAATGGCTACTAGAAAAATCAATTTCCTGGTGAGAAGCACTAAGGAAATATGCTGTAATGGTTCAAATGGTTGTTTCTGTAGAACCGACAGAACCAAGTTTAGATCCCATGGACATATGGGAATATTAACCGGAGGACTAATACGCATCACTCCTTGTATAAAGGCTTTGACTAGTGAATGCGAAGCCAAGGGCCTTTGAAAAAATATTGACAAGGCCGAAATCTGACCTTTGATAGTACTCAAGGCAAGCTTCCTATCTACAGCCCATTGTAGGAAGTCCAGAATTCTACCTATTACGTATTTACGTGGATGCCATTTCCTGGCCTCACACCAGGCGATGTACGCCTTCCAGATTCTATAGTAGATCTGCCTGGATACCGGTTTCCTGGCATTGATCATGGTAGACACCACAGCATTAGAGAGCCCTCTCCTTTTTAGAATGTGGGCTTCAATAGCCAGGCCGTCAAACCTAGGGCTGGTAAGGAAGGGTGGTATATCGGTCCCTGCGAAAGCAGGTCCGGACGATGTGGGAGGGTCCAAGGACTCCCCACAGACATTTTTACAATCTCCGCGTACCATGCTCTTCGGGGCCACGCTGGAGCCACCAGAATCACTGGTTTCTTTTCTACCCTGATTCTGCGGAGTAATCGAGGTAACAATTGTGGCGGTGGGAATGCATATATCAGCTTGAACTGATCCCAAGGGAACACTAGGGCATCCGAGCCGCACGCTAGGGGATCCCTTGTCCAAGAGACAAACCTGTCCACTTTCGTGTTGAACCTGGATGCTAGCAGATCTACATCCGGTGTTCCCCACCGCTGACATATTGTCCGGAAAACCTCGGGATGAAGGGACCATTCCCCTGGGCATAATTGTTGGCGACTTAGAAAGTCCGCCTTCCAATTCTCCACCCCTGGAATGAATACCGCAGATATGGCTGGGACATATCTTTCTGCCCATCTCAGGATGTAATTTACTTCCCTTTGGGCTGCACGACTCCTGGTGCCCCCCTGACGATTGATATATGCCACTGCTGTGGCATTGTCTGACTGAACTCTGACAGGGGACCCTTGGAGTTTGGATGTCCATGCTACTAGGGCATACCGGGCTGCTCGTATCTCTAAGAGATTGATGGGCAGGGCCTTTTCCGCATCCGACCATATGCCCTGGAGAGACCATTGCTCCAGTACTGCTCCCCAGCCTAAAAGGCTGGCATCTGTAGTGACCACCTTCCAAGAAATCGGACTGAAGGATTTCCCTCTTTCCAGATTCCGGGGAACCAACCACCAACGGAGGCTTCTGCGAACGGAAGGGGACAAGGACATTGGTACGTCCAGAGCCTGAACTTTTTTGTTCCAGGCTGACAGTATGGCCCTTTGCAACTTCCTTGAATGGAATTGACCGTAGGGTACTGCTTCGAATGATGCCACCATTTTTCCCAGCAGCCTCATGCACAGGCGTATGGATGGCTGTCTTTTTGAACCCACTAAGTGGATCAAATCTCTCAAAGACGACCCCTTTTCTTGAGGCAAGAAAAATTTTCTCTGGTCTGAATCCAGCCTTAGCCCCAAGTATTCCAGACTTTTGACTGGTTTTAGGGCTGACTTGTCTCGGTTGATAATCCAACCGTGATATTCCAGATACTTGATTGTCTCGTGAACAACCACTTCTAGTTTTTCCACTGAGTGGTCTATCAGCAACAAGTCGTCTAGATATGCCATTATCGTTACACCTCGTGTTCTTAGATTGGCCAATAATGGGGCCAGAATTTTTGTGAACACTCTTGGTGCTGTGGCCAGACCGAAGGGTAAGGCTCTGAACTGAAAATGGCGCCCTTCTATCGCAAAGCGTAGAAATTTTTGGTGGGCTGGAAAGATGGGGATGTGCAAATACGCATCATTGATGTCGATCGAGGCTAACCATTCCTCCCCTTGTAGGGCAGTGGCTACCGATCGGATCGACTCCATCCGGAAAGTCCTGATATGTAGGAATTTGTTTAGCCCTTTTAGATTTAATATGGGCCTCACGTCCCCGTTTGGCTTCGGAACTGTAAAGAGGTTTGAGTAAAACCCGAACCCCCATTCTTCCAGGGGGACCTCTATAATTACTGCTTGAAGCAATAATTGTTCCAGTGCCAACAGGAGGGATCCTCTCTTCTGGGGATCCCTTGGCACGTTCGACCTTATAAAGCGGGAAGGAGGGGAGTTTTTTAACTCCAATTTGTATCCCAGATTTACTGCGGAGAGCACCCATCTGTCTCGGATCGTGTCCCGCCAGGTTTCTGTGAACAACTGAAGTCTTCCCCCCACCCGATTGGGTGGGGGCAACCCTTCATGCATTTGACTTTGGGGGAGGTTTTGTACCTCTCCTGCTCCAGGGCTTCTTGTTACCCTGCAACTGTCCCTGATTTTTACCTCCGGGATTTGACCGGGGAGGCCGTCGGAACTGTTTCACAGCCGATGTCCTAGGGACTGGAGAAGCCGGCCTCTTAAAAGAGGGACCTCTAACTCTATTTTTGACCGGCAAGAGTGTACTTTTACCGCTGGAAATTCTCTGGATATACTTGTCCAGGTCTTCCCCGAATAAGCGCTCCCCATGAAATGGGAAGCTGACCAGCAATTTTTTACAGGGAGCTTCAGCAGACCAGTTTTTGAGCCATAGAAGCCTGCGCATATGTACTACAGACAGCGTAAGGCGGGAGGCCTGATGGATTGAATCCTTTATAGCGTCCACCGCAAAGCATAAGGCTCTAGGTAGATCAGCTAGAGCAAGAGCCTGCTGATCTGGCACGTCCCTTAAGACCTGTTTCAACTGATCCTTCACTGCTTGGCAGACCCCTATAGCTGCCACTGCTGGTTGTGTCACCAATCCTGCTGTAGAAAAAGCAGATTTCAATAAGGACTCCAATTTTTTATCTATTGGGTCCTTGAACATTTGGACATTTTCCACCGGACATGTCAGTGATTTATTCACACAAGAGATGGCTGCGTCCACTGTAGGGACCTTCCATTTTCTGACGAACTTATCCTCCATAGGATAGACCACCGGAAATCTCTTGGGGGGAGTAAATATTTTTTCAGGATGCTCCCAATCCTGGTAAATGAGCCCCTCCAGTAAAGGATGGATCGGAAAAGAACAAACAGTCTGGGGAGCTTTTAGCGACCCCAACGAGGAGACAGAAGAGGAGGATGGCTCCGCAAGTGGCATTTTAAATGCTGATCGGACCATATTAGTCAGGGACTGCACCCATAACCTCTCAGCATGTGATGCTGAGAACGGCTCCTCCACTGTTGATTCCTCTACAACTGAATCAACCTCATCCTGATCCCCCTCAGGTAGGTCGTTCTCTGTATGGGACTGTTGCTCTGTTAACAGGCACTCTGAGGGAGGAGACGGAGATCGAGCGCTTTTCTCCTGTGACAGGGAAGCAGCAATTAGTGCTGACAATCTCTCTTCCAGCCCTCCCAGAGCTGAGGAAAAAACCTCCTCTGTTACATACACAGGAGCAGGTGAACTGGGGACAGCCACAGTACCAGGTACTCCTGGGGGTGCCCTACGGTCACTAACCTCTGATTCTTCAGGGGAGACTGGTGCAGCCAAAGCATGCCCAAGATCCTCAGAGCCCGATGGAGACCCCCTATTCCTCCTGGAATTTCTAGTCCCGGAGTTTTTAGACGGCATATTCCTAAGCCACAAAGCTGAGGTATTCCAGCCGAAAATACACCAGTTACTGATAATAGTCTAGCATAAATGCTGCTATAATAAACAGTTGGTGTCTACTAATGTGCCTTTCTAGGGGATGCCTGTATCAACCGCTTGCTGTATGCCTTTAAATGTTGCCAGCTCTGTCTCTGTACTTCATAGCCAGCTTACTGCAATAATGTGGCTTTTTAAAAACCTGCTGGGACGCCCGCACATGCGCAGAAGCGCTGCGGCGCGCACAGAGCGTCATCCCCCAGGCCCCGCCCCTTTTTCCGGCCACCTCTATATATAGAGGCGCGTGCACGCGCACGCGCGCGGCCACGTGCGCCTCGGCGCTAATTTTCAAACATGGAAACCAGGGACAGGAGCCAGGGCCCCCTTTGCCGCAGGCCGGGGGATAGACGAACACTGCAACATGGCAGAGGAAACAGTTTCCTGTAGGAGAACTCACCAGCTGCCTGGACTTTGCTCTCTGAGAAGAAACTAGTCCATATGACAAGAAAAACATTCCACAGCGGCCTCTAGTGGACAAACACAGGTACCGCAGTTTAATATACTAAACATATATAAAAAAACATTCTTTTTTTTTTTTTTTTTTTCTTGACCACCATTAAAAATTATTACATTTTTTTTAGTAGTTACAGGCATGCACAGATATTAGCGGGAATACCGTTAGGTAACAGACAGAAAGACAAATTAGGCTTGGGGGTCCCCCAATAGAACCAAGTTCCTGGGGGCCCCCACTTACCTGTTCCCCGCCGCAGGACTTTGTTTGGTCCACAAAAGCCCAAACTTCACCTATCACGGCAGGCATTGTAATCAAACCTTCAGGGACCGGGTTCCCAAGGATTCCACTCCCCTGGACCTGTATAGCACCCTGCACAGAAAACATCTTGGTCGTGGGTATGACCAGAGCTCTGGATCCCAGGGTCCAGCTCTCCTAAGAGAAGCATTACAGGCAGAACCTTGCTCTTCTCTGCAAGGCCCGGGTACCGACCGTTTAGCTATGAAGCTTTTTTGGTCGGATCCGGAATAGCTTACTGAGGCCCAAAAGAACCTGTACGCAAGCTCAGTGAAAAACACATGTTTCTTCTTGGCCAACACCTTAGACACTGGCAAAAAACTGAGGTGCTCCCGGATGGGAGGGGCTTATATAGGGGAGGTTACTTCCGGTTTTGGAAGTTGCCAGTGCCAGCACCTGACGGTAACTATATAACCCATTAGTAATGACTATGTCGCTCTGTGTCCCGTGATGTACGAGAAAGAAATTACATTTAGAGTTGTAAAGCTTAGCGTTTTTCCACCTTAATGCATCCTATGCATTAAGGTGAAACATCCGATATTTACAAGCCCCCAAGTTTACTTACCTTAGCCCACGAAAGCCCTGCATCGTGAACGCGCTTGGATACGTGCCAGTCTTCTCGGCTCTTCATTGGAGATTGATAGCAGCGCAGCCATTGGCTCCCGCTGCTTTCAATCTAATCAGCGCAGCGCACCGAGGCCGTCTTATCCTTCACATGCCTTTTCTATACTTAGTCTGCTGTCACACCCTTTGCATATACTGTATGTCCAGATGTCATACTCTGGACACTATCGCCCTGCACATACTGCCTGCTATCATACCCTCCACACCTTCACTGCACTTATTGTCCACGACCATACACTTTACACTTCTGCCCTGCACATACCTGTCTGCTGTCAAACCCTCCATAACTCTCCTGCATGTACTGCCAGCTTTTAAACCCTCCACACTTCTCACCTGCACCACCTGGCTGATATTGTACCCTCCACATTTTTCTCCTGCATATACTAACTGCTGTCATTCTCTCCACACTCCTCCCTGGCACTTATTGCCTGCTGTTCTACCCTCTTTTCCTGCATAAACTTCCTGGTGTTGCACCCTTGGCACTCCATGTTAGAGCTGCATGATTAATACTTAGGAACCATTATTGCGATTTATTTTTATTTATTTTTCCCCCACTTTGCGATCTTGACAAAGTTTTTTTTTTTCCCGATTCTTTCTATGCAGATAATTCTCTGCTTTACAGCCGTCAAAAGATAAACAAAAAAAAACAGTAAGGGCTCTTTCACACGGGGCGGATCCGTGCAGATCCGCCCCGTGAAGCTCCGCTTGCTCAGCGGGGATCGCTCCGTTGATCCCCGCTGAGCCGACGGATGACTGGGCGGTCCCCGCACACTGTGCAGGGACCGCCCTGTCAGAGCGCCGCTCTCCCCTATGGGGAATCGGATGATGACGGACCGTAGAGTCCGTTGTCATCCGATCCGCTCCGCCGACGGAAGGAAAAATAGGGTTTTCCTCCGTCACACTTTGGCGGAGCGGATGTCAGCGGACATGCCACCGCTGACATCCGTGCCTCCATAGGGGTGCATGGAGGATCCGTTTCAGGTCCGCCTAAAAAACTGACAGGCGGACCTGAACGGACCTCCGTGTGAAAGGGGCCTAACACATTCTTCAGCAGGGGAACCAAGTATAAACATTGTAAGGATTTGTCCTTTAGATCAAAGGAATACACCTGTGTGTAAATGAGAGAAGTTAACCACTTACACACTAAACCTGAAATTTTTTGGTTTCTAGTTAATCATTGTTTGCTAGGAAACATAGAACCTCCAAACATATTTTTTTATCAGAGACCCTAGAGAAAAAAATGGCGGTTGTTGCAATATGTTATGTCACACTGTATTTGCGCAGCAGTCTTTCAAATGCAATAATGTATAATGAAAAAGATGTTATACCGTTAAAACCTTGATTTCCCCCGAGCCCCCCCCTCCCCCCCAAGCAAAAAAATCGTAACTAATTTTAGCCAGAATCGTGCAGCTCTACTTCACGTGCACGTACTACCCTATGTCCTACCCTTCAAACTCCTTTCATACACTTACTGGATGCTATCACACCATCCCGTCTTCCCCTGCTCATACTGCCTGCTAATCTGTTCTGGGATGAGCACACCATAGCCAGTTAAATACCTAATGATTATGACACAGGGGTTCTCGTCCAGGCACTCTGTTTCAGTGTGACAATCATCTGTCTCTTCTGCTACTGTGTTATATAGAGGGAGGGATGAGGCTAGTATGGACTGTATTGGTACCTTATGCAGACTGATCACCAGTTGAGAGTAAATAATTAAAATAATTTTTATTACAAAATTATATATAGAGAATTTTTACATTTCATAGAAACAATGGTAACTTTGTGACATTCAATGATTTATACCATTGCGATCAATGGAGAATGATGCAACTGTACATACATAATATTTGTGCTCTACATGTTTCACGTTATGATTCAACAACAGAATCCGCTTCTTCAGGAGCTATATATGTATAGGTTTTCGATGTACATATGAAAAAATTTGTATTGTAACGTAGGCGCTAGACCAAAGAAGGCCAAAACGCGGACCAAATTTCCGGTTGTGTCGTGGGGTTAGTGACCCCACTAAAGAAACAAGATCAGGAGGTATGGGTAATCTCCTGGGAGGACACATCCACTACCATCCCACGACTAAACGTCATGAAGGTGGAATTATATGGAGGAAATTCAGATCGATATTGGACCCCTCATATTATGGACGAAGTCTCTTGAAAATCCTAGACAGGTAGATGCCAAGTTTCCCATTTAAGTAGATTTTGGAGGATCTCTGTAGTATATGATGGTGATCATATCAAATGCTCTAGTGCTGTTAGCAAGTGGAATAAATCTTAAGGAAAAGCAGAGAATACAAAAAACTGTTTAAGTCAGCCTTCCCGGGTAGGGAGGGAATTTAGCATGACCGTGGGATGAATATGGATGTGTCCTCCAAACACAGCACACAGCTGTGTGCTGTGTTTGGAGGACACATCCATATTCATCCCACGGTCATGCTAAATTCCCTCCCTACCCGGGAAGGCTGACTTAAACAGTTTTTGGATTCTCTGCTTTTCCTTAAAAAGGTTTATTCCACTTGCTACTGTGTTGTCACCTTGTTAAACAAGCTGATGAAGACTACATTAGGCTGTTTCAATGTATTATACGGGCACGGTCCACCATTCTAATAGGCAACCCATCTTGGGAAATTACAGCCATTGCTGGAGTGCATGCATGTGGTCAGGAAGAGATTTCAAAGAGGCTACAAGGGATGAGCGGCGCTGAGATGCAAAAAAGGTGAACTATTAAATTGGACCTACTTTAATGTAGTTTAGTCCCCTTTTTGCCACCAAGAGCCAATGTTGCTTTAAGACCTGGTTCACACCTATGCATTTTTTTAGCTGGTTTTCAGTTTTGCAGAAACACTACAGTCCATTTAACATTGCTTCCCATGGATGTAGTTCACATCTGCATTTTATGGAAAGGGCCAGGGACCTCTGTTTTTTGGTTCCACAGACCTCAATGGATAAAAATCATTTATTGAAAAACAAAATGCACCTGCAATATGCAAACTGCAACCTACAAAAGTGTGAATCAGGCCTAAGGCATGGACACCACTAGTAGACCTTAGAAGGTATGCTGTTGTATCTGGCACCAAGCCTTCAGTATCAGGTCCTTTTAAGTCCTGTAAGCTGCGAGGTGGGGCCTTGATGGATCAGACTTGTTTTCCCAGCACATCCCAGATACTAGTATACGATCTGGAGAATTTGTAGGTCAAAGCAACACCTCCAATTCATTGTGTTCCTCAAACCATTATTGAACCATTTTTGCAGTGTGGCAGGGCACACGTTTTTGCTGAAAGAGGCCACTGCCAACACAGAATACCATTTCCATGAAGTGGGTACTTGGTCAGCAATAGTGTTTAGGTAGGTGGTACTTGTTAACCACTTCAGATCCATGCTATTGCCGAAAGACGGCTGCAGCACGGACCTGAAGTGCCGGGTGGACGTCCACTGTATTTCTCCCTCCCCGCGTGCCCCCACGAGCCGAGATCGCATCGGTGAAAATTTGTGTTGCCTGTCCCTTGGACACAGCCAATCACAGATCGTGCTGAATGGCCAATCACAGAGGCCATTCAGCACTCGATCTCACTGTCCAATGACAGATGATATAAAATGTAAACATATGAGATCTCTCATTGCCAGCTCTCCCTCACACAGAGACCGCGCGTGAGGAGGGAGAGAGATCTGTGCAAAAAGTGAGTAAAAAAAAAACACACCTTACAGTCAAACAGTGCCCACAGTCCCCGCCAGTCCCACCTTTTATTAGCATCTCTAGAGCCATGTGCCAGTGCCACCAATGGCTAATATATTCAGCCGAGGAGGCGTAAGATATACTTGTGGCCGACGGGAGCAATGGGGAGCTCTGATTCGGATTCCTCCGGAAATTCAAATTATGAGTCTGACGTGGACTACGAGCCTATACTTAGCAGTGGATCACGGACAACCTCGGAGGAGGAGGACCCGCCCAACAAAGGCATTCTGCTGAGGAGGCAGTGCCATCCACCAGCACCACATATTGGTCATTCCGCCCCATCTACCATATGCCCATCTTTTCCTCAGCAATGCCCAAAAGCAGGTATCTCATGATTATGAGATTGCTACACTACAACGACAAAACCCAGTGCCCTCCCCGAAATGACCCAAATTTTATTAAGCTTTATAATTTTCGGCCACTACTAAATTTTTCTGAAACCTTCCCCCAGTTGTTTACCCCAGACCAACACGTATGCGTGGGTGAGTCCCTTATAAAAAAATTCTGGCAGGCTGGGCATAAAACTATTTATTCCCACCAAAAGGGCCCGCTATGGGGTGAAGCTCTATAAATTGTGCGACCAAGCCACGAGGTATACGTATGCCTTCATTGTATACGAAGGGAAGGACACCCAGCTGCGTCCCCTAATTGCCCAGACTACATTGGAACCAGCGGGAAAGTCGTTTGGGATCTCAAACCCACTTCTGGAGAAAGGCTACCACTTGTATGTGGACAATTTTTTTACAAGTTTGCCCGTTCCGA
The DNA here is from genome assembly GCA_029206835.1 of Rana muscosa. Taxonomy (NCBI): domain Eukaryota; kingdom Metazoa; phylum Chordata; class Amphibia; order Anura; family Ranidae; genus Rana; species Rana muscosa. The sequence continues at coordinate 2,450,899 of CM055126.1, read as the reverse complement.
AACCTTCACAGAAAGAACACTCCAGCATGTGGCACCGTACGGACGAACCGGAAGGGCTTTCCTCAAAGCCTCGTCAACAAGAAATTGAGGGGAGATGGCGAGTTTATGGAAATTCTGGCTGTGAAGTGGAGGGACAGAAGGGATGTGTACGTGCTTTCTTCCATCAATACATTTGTTGGGATCACCAGGAGGAATGGCCGGATCCAAAAACCAACATGTATCTATGAATACAATGGTGTAGAAAAAACTAAAGCAATAAACCGCGCTAGCCTATAAACATAAACAAAAATACAGCAGCACCTGTGATATGTGATAACATATAAAGTAAACGAAAATAAAAGGAACAAGTGCGCTAATGTGAATTAACCAATGTATGAATGTTAGTACCAACACATAGAAATATATACATATGAAGTCCAATAGTGATGACAGTAGGTAGGTCTGGAATATATCCAAATAAAAGTCCATTCAAAAATCTAAAAAATGAAGAATGAAGGGAAGCCGTGAAGAGGTGACCCGCATCAGATTGGAATTCGGTGCATGCACACCCGTGTCCACCACCAACAATACAAACTGCTTACCAGAGGTAAGAAACAAATAAGCCCATCCGCAATCCCAGGGGAAAATCCAGAGAGATCCAAACGTCACTTGATGTGCAGTGGTTGCGTCAAAGATTTCCAAAAAAGAGAGAGGAGGCTCGATAGTGCATTACCCAATGTTAAATTTATTTCCTCCAGTTCCTCATTGAGAGGAAAAACACCAAATTGGCCCGGTTGGATGAGGAGATTAAGGTTTTAAAAGACCAGCTCACCCCATTCAACGGGACCAATGAATATAAGGAGAGGTCATTACCACTTTTAAAAATTTTAGAGAAAGAGGAGAGGGAACAGAAGTTTAAGAAAAAGAAAAAATACAATCGTGATCTGGTTGACTACCAGAACAGTATTGTATTTGATTGGCAAAAGAAACTCTTAGCTGAACAACCCACCTCCTCAAGTCAAGAGATGGAGGTCACCATTCAAAATACCCAAAACATAGGGGATACTGGCCCACCTGTTCCCAATCCACAACCTGTTAATAAACATGTAACAGAGGGCCGTATGCAAGCCCCACAAAAAGGGAGGCGAGGCTCATATCAGTCGCCCTCGAGACAGGGTGGGGGAGGTAGGGGGTTACCTACACAGGCTCCTAAACCCCCACGACCCTTTCGCAGACCAGGACCCAGACCCCAGGGCCAACGGGGACGTGGCTATGGTCATGGTCCCACAGTAGCTAATTCACAACGGCTACCTCAGGTACCCAATCAGGCGAATATGGGTAACACATATAGAAATGTACCATCGTACCCACAAAATTCCAGTCAGGGATGGGCTCAGGGGTACTACCAAGGTCCACATTTAAATTATGGACCTAACCATATGGATAAAGGGGGTGCCACATCCTATCATTTTCAACCCCCTGGCCCATCTATCTACAGGGATGATTATGAATATAATGTGGCTATATCAAATAATTTTTTCCCCCTTAGTGACCGATATGGCCTCCTATCGGAACAGGAGAATGGTTATCAGAGTCAGATACAACACTCCAGTACTACCCATCATGAGATTTGTGATAGCCCCGGTCCATCTGGACAAAATGGACAACATTGGGGTTTTCACAAATTGGGCCAAGGTACAAAAAGGTCGTGCGACGCACGAGAGGAACTAGAGGGGGGGTTAGGGCTAGAAACAGACAAAAATCATGAGGGGTTCAGGTATCTTCAATTTAAGTTCTGCTATTCTAACTGATGCAGAAAAGACTGTACTCGATAAGGGTCTCAAATATGTCCCCCCGTGCAGGTTGAATAAATTTAAGACCTACATGGATGTTCACCAATTTATCAGGAGAGTTAGCATTAAACGCCATTTTTTGTGCAATCCCATTGGCACAAATGATTTGGTACCTGGGTTCACCCACTCAGGATTATCAAACGCGTCTTTGTTTACCCCTCCTGGAGCATTGGCTCCGCCCCTTAAAGTGTTTAGGGATGTGGTCCTCAGGGATTTGGATCAATTGCCACTTAAAAAGGTACATTCCGATAGAACCCTTGTTGAAGGCCTTGATTCCCTATGTAAAAACAGGGATCTTGGTATTAGGCCTGCGGATAAAGGGGGGGGGGGTATTATCATTCTAGACAAGGCTGATTACCTTTCTGAGATGTCTCGGATCGTCAACGATCGGGACACCTATACTCCCCTATCATCCGATCCAAAGACCCTATATACAAGGGAGCTATCAGTATTGGTTCAAAGAGGTCTAGACCTTGGGATACTTAACAGGAAGGAAAGGGAATATTTGGTGCCTAGGGCGCCACGCACACCTGTCATTTATTATCTACCCAAAATACATAAAGATGCTACAAACCCCCCTGGGCGCCCTATTATTAGTGGCATTGATTCCATCACGTCTAGGGTGGGACGTTATATTGATGGCTTCTTACAACCATTGGTTTTGATGATGCCTTCGCATCTCAAGGATTCCCGCCAGGTTATCAATATTTTGACAGGAATCACCCCTGGGGACGGCATGTGGTTGGTAACAGCGGACGTCACGTCCTTATATACTATCATTCCCCATAATTTGGGTTTATTTGCAGTAGAATACTACTTGAGGCGTGACTCCGGACTGTTTGATGAACAGATTTCATATATTCTTGAGATGCTATCATTTACTGCTTCTAGGAGCTACCGTACTTCTGTTTTAATAACCAATTCTACAGGCAAGACAGGAGTGGCTATGGGGGAAAAATTTTGCCCCTAGTCTGGCCAATCTCTTCATGGCCCTATGGGAGGAGGACGTTGTCTATGTTCAACGCCCGCCCCAACTCATGTTGTGGGCAAGGTACATTTGACGACGTCCTCCTCCTATGGGATGGGGATCGTAAAGATCTGGATACCTATATGGAGCACCTCAATAACAACACTAGGGGTATCATCTTGAATTTTGAGGCGAGCCAGGAGGAGATTCATTTTTTAGATTTAAAAATAAGTATTAAAAATGGCTCTTTCACCACTTCCACCTTTTTTTAAAATACGGATAGGAATTCATACATACCTACCAATAGTTGCCATCATCCATCATGGCTTAAATCCGTACCCAAGAGTCAATTCATCAGGCTGAAACGTAACTGTACAGATCACAAAGAATTTCTAACACAAGCACAAATCCTGGTTGGTCGATTTTTGGAAAAAGGGTATTCCAATGATTCACTCATTAACACCTTAAATGAGGTTGCATTATTGGATAGGAAAGACCTATTGGCTGAGAAACCTAGGTCCCAATCGAGAGTGCCATCCATTCCATTTGTTACCCCTATATTGAGTTGAATAGGTGGTATCAAACAGTTGATTAAGAAGCATTGGCACATTCTCACCAATGACCCTGTTTTGCAGGGAGTATTACATGTCCACCCTCAGGTTATATACAAGGGAGCACCTTCTTTACAAGGGAGAGTGGCACCCAATATTCTAGATCCCCCTTCTGTGCGCAAGACTTTTTTCGATCAGTTGGTGGGTTTCTATCAGTGTAGGAGGTGTCGGGTATGTTCGTTGAGTGGTTGTACCCATAGACGTACCAATACGTTTAATTCCACTGTAACCAATGTCGAGCATAAAATATTGCCTTTTATTACTTGCTCCACGGAGAGAGTTGTTTATCTCCTACAATGTTCATGTGGACTCCAATATGTGGGCAGGACTAAACGACCTCTCCGTGTTAGACTAAACGAACATATCACTAACATCCTCACAGGTTTCCCAAAACACCCAGTATCCCGACACTATTTGGAAATTCATGCCAAAGGCCCCCACCAACACCATCTTTCTGGGGATAGATAAATATTCTGCTAGATGGAGGGGTGACTCCATGATCAGAAGTATTTCCAGACTTGAGATGGCTTGGATCCACGGACTGAAGAGTTATGTACCATATGGGATGAACGTTGAAGTAGATCTCAATGCTTTAATCAATAACTCTTAGTCTGTGATAAGTGGGAGCTTGCTTTGCATATGTGGATCTTGCTATATTGGTGACCACAATTGTTTGCCGCCATTATATATCCTTATATGTCCAATTTACCATCCAAGGGACCCCCAATGGGCCCTCACACTTTAGAATATTCCTCCCCCCCTTTCCCTTTTTCTGTTGCTGTTTCTAGTTGAGGTATATATTTTTTTCTTTTTTTGACCTCCACTGGTTATAATATGCAACAATACATATAGAACCTTTTTATTATCATTTTTTATGTGTATATATACATTTCTATCTTTATAGATATTAGTATGTATCCTTATAACATACTTTTCAAAGTATTCCTATATTTTTCAAATGGTATACCATATTGTGGTGGACGGGTGGAGGTTGTTTATTAATTTAGACATCCTTCTCGCCCACACACATGATAAGGTTCATTATAAATGAGTTTTACGACTTAAATGCTGTTTTATATGTTCACCTCCTATTTTTAATATATTTGGGGTTAACTTTGTCTATTCATATACCGCTGCCTGTGATCAAAGTGAGGCTTGGTTATGTGTTGGTTCAGGGCCGGGCCTTTCTGGTGGTATGGAGGCTTGGTTTAATTGCCGTGACTCCATTGGCCGCTTAGAATGAGGCTTGACTCTTTTTTTTCTTCCATAGTGCTGCCTGTGATCAAAATGAGGCTTGGCTATGTGTTGGTTCATGGCCGGGCCTTTCTGGTGGTATGGAGGCTTGGTTTAATTGCCGCGACTACATTGGCCGCTCAGAGTGAGGCTTGGCTTTTCTTCTTCTATATCTCGTGATTCGTCAGCATGTCACCTGATCCCCATGACGACGTGTAGGAAAACGAAACGTACGTCGGGAAGGTGAGCGTGCTGACGCCATCATCACGGGACAGGTACGGCGGACCGGCCGGTTGTTATACTCTTTTATTGTTATATTGTGTAAGTGTTTTTATACCCCTTTTTATAAATAAATTTAACATTGGGTAATGCACTATCGAGCCTCCTCTCTCTTTTTGGGAAATCTTTGACGCAACCACTGCACATCAAGTGACGTTTGGATCTCTCTGGATTTTCCCCTGGGTTTGCGGATGGGCTTATTTGTTTCTTACCTCTGGTAAGCAGTTTGTATTGTTGGTGGTGACACGGGTGTGCATGCACCGAATTCCAATCTGATGCGGGTCACCTCTTCATGGCTTCCCTTCATTCTTCATTTTTTAGATTTTTGAATGGACTTTTATTTGGATATATTCCAGACCTACCTACTGTCATCACTATTGGACTTCATATGTATATATTTCTATGTGTTGGTACTAACATTCATACATTGGTTAATTCACATTAGCGCACTTGTTCCTTTTATTTTCATCTATGAATACAATATGTTCAAGGGGGTGTAGACTTCAACAACCAAATGCTCAAACCCTACCTTTCCACAAGACGAACATAACAGTGGTATAAAAAAGTTTCTATTTGTTTAATTTGGCCATGTTCAACTACTATGTAATATATCGGAAATCCACTGAAAGACCCAAATCCTTCCTTTTCTTCCAGGAGGAAACCACCACTGCCCTTTTATACCCGAACGACCCACCAGAAAACATTAGATCCGATGTGATTAGCAGACTCTCCGAGTGCCACTTTCCAGATAAAATCCCTCCCAGACCAACAGGCCAAAAACAGCAGAAAAAATGCTGGGTGTGCTCCAGAGGAGTGAGAAGAGACACCACTTTTTATTGTGCCCAATGTCCTTCCCAACCAGGCCTCTGCGTAGTTGGCTGTTTCCGCCGTTAACATGCCAAACATTATTAGTTCACTTCCTGCCATTTACCTTCACACCCCTTATACCTCTGCCTGATCTAGAACTGACCCTGGACTGTTTGACCATGCTTTTTGCCTACCTCTTAGACTGATCTTTTACCCTGCCAGTGGACTAGTGGGATTCATAGCACAGGGGTCTCATATGTGAGGGGCCCCAGAATTGTTTTTCTGGATGAAGAAAATAATTGTTTTTGTTTTCTCATTCCTAGAATGGGGTCTGGAGACTGAGGCTTCAAAGAGATTTGGGTGGGAGAAGCCTCTACCCCTGTCCCCATTCTGTCCTGAACGAGGCCCTACTTCTGCCTGTAGGAACTATGCCATCATGCCTCTGCCTGTTGCATGAACTGACCACACCACATGGACCTTCCTACTACCAGGACCAATATTTTGGCACTGCTGACAATCTCTGCCTGCACTGACCCTGGACTGTAGATGGACAGTATTCCTGCCTGAACAATTGTGTATGCCGTTGCTGACCAAGTCCCTGCCTGCTGCCTGGACCAGTGCTATCCTCCTGTGGACATCTGTGCTACTAAAACCACAGGCATACATGGATCGAAATTCTGGCGGTTCAGCAGGGACCGGCCAAGAACCAATTCTAATATGGGCAGGATGATTGTACCCAAGTCAAACCATTGATCAACTTGGGGGCAACCAGCCAGTCAGATTTTTTTTTTTACATGTGATTACTGCCAGTGGCTATAGCCACTAGCAGTTATCCTTGTGTTTGGTCAGCTGGGAAGGCTCCATGTGCCCCTCCCCTGCCAGCAGAATACAAGAGCACTGCAGGAGGCATTCCCACCATCAACACGGACTGTGTTGATGGGGGAATAGAGAGTTTCTTTTCACTCATGTAGGAAGGAAAGATAATCAAATCTATGGGCTGGCTAACCCAGTATATATCCAGTTAACTCCACTTGCTTCTGAATCCCATGCTGAGTGGTTGGCCTGCTGCATTCTAAACACAGGAGGCTGGCCACTCGGCACAGGTGCCATGCATGTTTAGGCCTCATGTACACTGCTGCTGGTAAACGTACGTTTAGGAGTTGGGTGTTTTTTCTTCAGCTGCCCCTGAACTCTCCATGTTATTATACATGTAAACAGGGTTGTATAGTCGTTTCTAGGCAGTTGTGTTTGAACCCATTTTTTCCCCCTTTGCAAAAAATGCTTCTAGACGGATGTTCAGAGGAATTAGAAATGCCAAATACCTGTAACGGCTTGTAAACACTGCTTAACGCAGTAACTCTCGTTTAGTTTAGACGTTTTTCATTTTAACCACTTAAAGGGGTTGTAAGGTTCAGCCATTTTTATAAAAAAAAAAACGAACATTTCATACTTGCCTCCAATGTGCAGTTCATTTTGCACAGAGTGGCCCCGATCGTCCTCTTCTGGGGGTCCCATGGCAGCTCCTCCCCACAAGAGATAAACCCTCTGGGAAGCTCTCTCCTGAGGGGTATACCTTGCGGGCACGCTCCCATGCCATACTATCAGCGTCCATAGCCGCCGATTGCATGTCTTGGCCTTGCCCCCCAGCGTCATTGGATTTTATTGACAGCAGCAGGAGCCAATGGCCGCTCTGCTATCAATCTATCCATTGAAGAGCCGACAAGACCTTAGGAAAGAAATGCGGGATCGAGCCCACAGAGATTCAGGTCTCAGGAAAGTAAAACGGGGGCTGAGGGGGGTGGCGACTGCAAGGTGTATTTTCACCTTAATGCATAGGATGCTTTAAGGTGAAAAAACACAAAGGTTTACAACCCCTTTAAGGACCGAGCCTCTGAGATTTGTTGTGTACAAGTTAAAACGTTTTTTGCTAGAAAATTTTAGAACCCTCAAATATTATACATTTTTTTCCTAACACCCTAGAGCAGTGGTTCTCAACTCCTGTCCTCAGGACCCACTAACAGGCCAGATTTTAAGTATTACCTTGGTGAGATGCAGACTAGAATACTGCAATCCCTGAGCAGCAAATTATATCACCTGTGATGCATTTCAGTTATCTTGCAAACCTGGCCTGTTGGTGGGCCCTGAGGACTGAAGTTGAGAACCACTGCCCTAGAGCAACCTTTCTGAACCTTTTCAACACAGAGGAACCCTTGAAATAGTTCTCCGGTCTCGGGGAATCCCTGCTAAAAATTACAGATCTACAATTCATGAAACCTTAGTGTGATGGTCAGTGGGAAGGATGGTCCTTACACTTTGTCATTTGGAAGAATTACCTCCTTACAGATAGCTAAAAAGATCAATGGTGTCAGTAGTAAATTATCTGAGAGGCAGAAATTGCCCAATGCTGAAGGAACCCCTAGCAAATTCTGGAGGAACTGTAGGGTTCCACGGAACCCTGGTTGAGAATCACTGCCCTAGAGAATAAAATGGCGGTCATTGCAATGTCACACCGTATTTGCGCAGCGGTCTTACAAGAGCATTTTTTGGGGAAAACACACTTTTTTGAATTTAAAAATAACAGCAAAATTAACCTTATTTTTTTATATTGTGAAAGATAATGTTACGCCAAGTAAATTGATACCCAACATGTCACACTTCAAAATAGCGCCCGCTTGTGGAATGGCAACACTTTTACCCTTGAAAATCCCCATAGGCGACGTTTAAACAAAAATTCTACAGGTTACATGTTTTGAGTTAGAGGTCTAGGGATAGAATTATTGCTCTCGCTCTATCGATCGTGGCCATACCTCACGTGTGGTTAAACAGAGTTTCCATATGCGGGCACTGCTCATGTATGCGTTTGCTTCTGCACATGAGCTCGGTGGGACGGGGCGCGTTTTTCTTATTTAACGTATTTTTATTTTTTACACTTTAAAAAATAAATCACTTTCGTATTACAAGGAATGTAAACATCCCTTGTAATAGAAAAAAACATGACAGATCTTCTTAAATGTGAGATCTGGGGGTCAAAAAGGCCTCAGATTTCATATTAACACAAAAATTCAAAAAAGTTATTTGGACGGGTCGGTGCCATATTCCCCTCACTCATCTCCATACCAAGCCACCAGAAGGACGCAATCCATCCACCGCTGTCGACGGCTCCGGTAAGCGGCGGAGCATCCAAAAACAAATTAATCCTTTAAAAACAAAACACTTGTGCAAAAAAGTTAGAAATGCACTTACTCTTTCATCCATGGACCGACACAGCTTCTCTATTGACAAAGTGGGTATTATCCGTTAAATAGGAGTGACTAGGCAGAAAACTTGTAAAAAGTGTTGCATCACACCTTCTACAGTACCCCCCAGGGGGCGGACCCTCTGGGTATATCCCCTCAGTCTGCATCTCGCAGATCATTTTTTTCTGTCTAGCAAGGAGTAGGACATGGCTCCCTTCGGGCCCATTGGTCCGGGGGAAAAATATATTTTTGCTACATTTTTTTGTTTCCTGTGATCTTCAATCAATTGCCGACTGGGTGACAGGCTGGATCCTCAATCCTAGTAGACTCCCCAGTTTCGGCCATCGAGCGTGTGCCAACCCTAGCTACGCGCTGGGTTTTCCACGACATGCCCGTCGCTCCACGGGTGGCCGGTGAGCCTACGCTCCAGGGCCTGCATCGGACCGCTCAGCTTCGGCTGACCTTACGGCCGAGTCGCAGGAGCCTGTCAGGTGAGCGTTGCGCACCAGGGCATACATATGATCGTCTGGAGCGGGGCTGGCTGTAACTAACATTTAAAAAAATGTAATTTCTGCTTACCTGTATGTGCTTCCTCCTCCATGCTGTCGGCAGCCATTTTGTGGTGGTCCATGCCGGGTTCAACCTCTAGTGACTGCCAGGCTGCCATCTTCCTGTGGTTTTGGCACCATTTTCTTGTAGTTCCACACCCACTGGCCTCTATCGACTGATCGGCGGCCATGTTTGTAATGATCCACGCTGTATGTACCGTATTTATCGGCGTATAACACGCGCCGGCGTATAACACGCACCCCAAGTTTAGCAGGGAATTTTAGGGAAAAAAACTTTTAGGAGGGAAGTTTAGGAGAAAAAAAAATTACATTTAAATGCAGCCTTACCAGTGTCATTTGCAGCCTTGTCACAGTGCAGCCTTGCCAGTGTCCAGTGCAGCCTTGCCAGTGTCCAGTGCAGCCTTGCCCAGTGTCCAGTGCAGCCTTGCCCAGTGTCCAGTGCAGCCTTGCCCAGTGTCCAGTTCAGCCTTGCCCAGTGTCCAGTGCAGCATTGCCCAGTGTCCAGTGCAGCATTGCCCAGTGTCCAGTGCAGCATTGCCCAGTGTCTAGTGCAGCCTTGTCAGTGTCCATTGCAGCATTGCCCAGTGTCCAGTGCAGCCTTGCCAGTGTCCAGTGCAGCCTTGCCAGTGTCCAGTGCAGCCTTGCCAGTGTCCAGTGCAGCCTTGAATTTAAATTTGGCGCCGCCGAGATCGCCGCTGATACAGGGCGGAGCGTGGCGAACGCTGCTGAGAACGCAGGGACTGGGCGGAGCCGAGATACACATAGCCGAGTGTATTCGGCTATACTCGGCTTTTCTCGGCTTCGCTCACAGTCACGCCGAGTCCCGCCCTATGATGGACATATCACAGGTCCAATGGCGGGACTGGGCGTGACTGTGAGCGGAGCCGAGAAAAGCCGAGTATAGCCGAATACACTCGGCTATGTGTATCTCGGCGGTGATCGCTCCGCTCCGCTCACAGTCAGCGGAGATCGCCGGGGATAGGTGAGTATTGGCGTATAACACGCACCCACGATTTTCCCCTGATTTTAAGGGGAAAAAAGTGCGTGTTATACGCCGATAAATACGGTATATATTTGCGTTCGGCGGCCATCTTTTTGTGGTCTACGGCTGCTTTGGCCTCTATTTTCGGCTCGGCAGCCATTTTCTTAGCGCCCACATTATCTTCCATACAGACGTTTTGGCGGCCATTTTGCGAGAGTCTCCGGCCTCTAGGGTGCATTACACTGGCGCAAAAATTCACACAGGAAGCGCTGATAAAAGAAGCAGACTGACACAGCAGCAGTGGGACAGCATCATAGGCGCAGCACACGGCAGCGTAGCAGTACCGGTCCAGGGTGGCGAGTCCTCTGGGTGACCCAGCATCTCTGCAGCGCAGGAGGGTGGCCTATTGATATCTTGCCTGGAGCCCTGTGGGTGTCAGCGTGTGGTCAGCATGGCATCTGAGCCAGATGTCTTCTCCCCTGAAACACCAGATTTAGCAGCTGGTGCCCCTGAGGTGTCTATGGACGCTATGTCAGCAATCCTAGAGGCGTTTGCTGCCAGGGTAGAAGCAGCACACGAGAATAAAGGGGGTAGTAATCGCCCACGTCCCCTGCAATCTTCTGGGGATAATTCTGATGCAGAACCAGGTCCAGCTACGGGTGGAATCGCTGCGATTGCGAACTGCACTGCAAAGCTAGAAAAACGCAGCACACATGATCCAGCAGGATCAATTCATTAACCATGAAAACATGTATCCAGTTAAAGGTGTAAAGTTTTTATAGTAAATGAAGGGAATTTCAAAGATGGAGACAGGCTCCTAAGAAGTCCTGGATGTGATTGTGTGAGGAGGGGGAGAGGAGCAAGTTTTATGAGGAGCAGAGAGGGTTCCTCCTGGAATGGTATCTAGAGATCTGCCAGGAAATGAGTAGAGTGGGCAGAGGGAAAGTTTTTTTTTTTTTTTTTTCCTCCCTAACTTAGCTGTTATGTATCTGGGGCAAAAGTAACTTTTTTTTTTTTTTTTTTTTTCCTTTTTATGCTTATGCAGGTGAGAGAAGTCTGCATGGAGTATACTCGTGGCGTGCCATTCCTGTGGCAAAGTTTCGCAATCATGGCATTACAAGAGGTCAGTATTGTATGCAATGCAGAACTTTATAATTCAATTACCAGCAAGTATATACCCCTTTTTTACAAGGCCATTTTTTGGGGTATTCAGTGCAGGGATAGTTTGACAATTACTCCATCATGCAACACTGTACCCAAATTAAAGTGATTGAAAAGGCAGATTTTTTTATCTTAATGCATTCTATGCATTAAGATAAAAAAGATTTCTGTGTACAGCAGCCCCCCTAATACTTACCTGAGCCCCATCTCTATCCAGCGATGTTTCAGTGTCTCGGCTGCCTGCGACTTTCCTCCTCATTGGCTGAGACAGCAGCGCGGTGCCATTGGCTCCCACTGCGGTCAATCAAAGTCAGTCAGCCAATGAGGAGAGAAAGGGGCTGGGGTCGCGGCTCCGTGTCTGAATGGACACAGGGAGCTGTGACTCGGCTTGGGTGCCCCCATAGCAAACTGCTTGCTATGGAGGGGCCAGGAGCACCAAAGAGGGAGCAGAGAAGAGGAGGATCTGGGCTGCTCTGTGCAAAACCACTGCATAGGACAGGTAAGTATAACGTTTGTTATTTTTAACGGGAAAACAAGACTTTACAATCACTTTAATCTTCTTCTTTTATTTTTTATTTTTTTTACTATATAAGGGAAAATACCAAAAATGTTAAAACAAAAACCACATCTTCCGATTGCTTATTACATTTTTTGAGACCCTAAAGTGCCAGGACTGTACAAATTCCCCCAAGATTGTTTAGGACATATTTAGTGCAGAAGTCAAAGTTCAGGAGTCAGAACTATGTAGTGCACAGAACACCTTGCAGTGGTCAGCAGCTAGAGCTTCTTTTGTGGGGGTTGGTGGTGAGTGCATCTTTTAAATGTTGGGGGTCAGTGATGTTTGCTTTAAATGTTTGTGATCAGCGTTGAGTGCCCCGTAACTATTGGTGGGTCTGTTTTTTGTCTAACATTAATAGTCAGTGTGCTCCCTTTATAGTAAAATCTGCCCCTTTTGGGGCTCTGTATGCCTGCTTTGTGGTTGGTGTCAGTGGGAGCAGTGTTACAAAGGAGAAGCAGACGGGGAGGGCTGTGAGTACATTTTTATGATTTCCCAGGCAATCGCAAGACACGGAGCCTTCTCTTGATCCTGATTTTTGCCTGTGATCAGATGACAGCTCAACCACAGGCATTGAAAGGGTGCACTGGCATGCATGATTTTTGCGGCGCTGTTTATGAATGGTGCTCCAGAAAATGTCATCCTGCAATTCACTGTTTTGTTAATTAACCACTTCAGCTGTTACCATCGACCTCCACAAAGAAGCCCTAAGGCCCCATTCACACCTGAGCATAGCGTTTTCAGGCAGAAGGTCGCACGATTTTACCGCAATTTTTACGTGTTTTTGCCACGATTTTGTACAGGTCAAATGGTCACCAATGTAAAAAACTGAAAAACGCCCAAATCTGCCTAAAAAAATAAAAAAAGCTCCAGAACTGGTTTGAGCTTCAGGTGTTTTTGGAGCTTCCATCTTCAGGTGTCGGAGTGGAGATGTGAACCATCGCCATAGAGAATAATTGATTTTTTTCCCTCCAGCGTTTTGTAGCTTGAGGCTTTAAGCTACAAAACACTCAGGTGTGAATGGGGCCTAACTGCTGACCAATGAGATCTGCAATCTGTACTGTGAACTACATAGTCCTGACTCCTGAACTTTGACTGCTGCACTATATACAGTGTGTCCTAAACTAAAGCAATTTTGGGGGTATTTTTATTGTTCTGGTACTTTAGGGCCTCAAAAAATTGTGATAAGCAGTCACAGCATATGGTTTTTGTTTCAAAGTTTTTATTTTTTATTTTTATTTTTTATATAGAAGAGAAAAATACCAATGCACGTCATTTGGTTACAGTGTTGCATGATAGAGTAAATTTCAGTCAAACTATCACAGCACTGAATACCCCAAAAATTGTAAAAAAAAAAAAAGGGGGTATATACTGGCTGGTACTCATTTGGTATATAAAGTTGTGCATTGCATACAACAATTAATGACTTCTAGTAATGCTATGGTGCTAAACTTTGCCCCATGAATGGCATTCTACAAGTATACTCCATACAGACTTCTCTCACCTGCACTTGCTTGTATTCCAGGCTGAGAACGATATTTCTGCCTGAGAAATGAACTTTTCTCTGTTTGGGAGACACTTTCTCTGCTTGGCCTCGGTCCTGCATTGTAAAAAATATCAAATCACTAAGATTTTTTTTTTTAAGATGCCTAAACTTATATTAAAATGCTAAATATTTTATTTAAAAAAAAAAAACGTGTCATATATACCTGCTCTGTACAACATCGATTCTCTTTTTAGATCCCCTGCCAGTGCTCCTGGCTCCTCCTCCTTTCAGAGTGCCTTCACAGCAAGCAGCTTGCTATGGGGGCACTCGTGCGTGTTCGCTCGTCTATAAGATACACAAGACGGGGCTCGGCACCACCCCCCCGCTCCCTCCTCAATGGCTCCTGTTGCCATCTCCCAGCCAATGAGGAGACAGAGACCCAGGAGAGCAGCACTGGATCGCGATCAGGTAAGTATAAGGGGGATCAATACAAAGAACGTTTTTTTTTTACCTTCATGCATTAAAATGCATGAAGGTAAAAATCTTCATCTTTTAGAACCACTTTAAAGTGTATGTAAAACCTAGCAATTTACTTTTCTTATTTGCTTCCTTTTGGTCTGTGATGCACACCAGCATTTTATTAGATTTGTTTGACAAAATGCAAAAAACATACCCATTGATCAGGTCAGAAATTCAGAGCTATCCTGTGCACACTTCCTGTGTTATCTCAAGTCTAATTAGCCCTTCTGGTTTTTATCTTGCACTACAAAAGAATTAGTGTCTATGTTGTAGAGATATGAAGACTGGAAGAGTTTGAGTAGTTTAGCAAAAGACAACTGGATAGGGCTGACAACACAAAAAAAAAAAGCTGCGTGTTGTCAGCCCACCACAGGACTTAGGAGCTGGGTGCATTTCTGGCAACTCAGTTATTTCCTTGCAATTGCAGGGTCCTTAAAAGGGTTAAACATAGGAAAAAGTGCTTGTTTTGCAGAGATGTACTGCATGCGATTTTTTCCCCCGACATACACTTAAGAGAAGTATGGGTTTTGCTTTTTTAGAAAGATGCTGCAGCGGTCCCCTGCTGTCTCTGCACTGATAACCGAGCCACAAAACACAGCCGATGGCCCGGTTCTCTCCTCCCCGAGCAGAGAGTTGCCGACTGTCAGTCATTATCACTCCTGTTCTGCTCCTCCACGCTCATTGGAGCTCTGAGCTGTGAGGGGGGGGGGTGCCTGGACTGATGGCAGTGATGTCAGACCACTCTCTGCTGTAAACAGGTCACAGGAGTGCAAAACTAATTGCACTCCTGTGACCCATAGGAGAAGCTCAGCCTAAAAAGCTCAGGCTGGACTTCTCCTTTAAAATTACTGTTAATTAGGGTTAAAAAGGAATGTAGATTTGAAAAACAAAAACACACCTTTACTGAGCACATCCTAGCTGTAATGTAAAGCAGCGGTGAATAGTGCACAAGCAGGGGGAGATGGACAGGGCATGTACATACAATAGGGTTGATTTACTAAAACTGGAGAGTGCAGAATCTGGTGCAGCTCTGCATAGAAACCAATCAGCTTCTAACTAAAGCTTGTTTAATTAAGCTTCAAAGTGATTGCCTGCTCTGTGCAAGGGTTTTGCACAGAGCGGCCTGACCCTCCTTTTCTGGGGTCCCCCGGCAGCGCTCCTGGTCCCTCTTCATTGGGTGCCCCCCAGGGAGACCCGCATTCCCTGGGGGCACAGTCCCGAGCCCTGCCGCTGTGTCCATTGACACAGACAGCAGGACCGGGTTACTGGATTTGATTGACAGCAGCAATGGCTCCTGCTGCTTTCAATCTATCCAATGAGGACCCAAGACAGCGGCTGGGCTTGTGCTTGTTGCTGGAACAATCAGGCTCAGGTAAGAAAAAGGGGGGCCCTGGGGGGCAGCTGCAGCACAGACGGTTTTTCACCTTGAAGAATGCATTAAGGTGAAAAGCCATGAGACTTTATAACTCCTTTTTATATAAAAAATAAAAAATAAACCACACAACCGTGGAAGCCGATTGGTTTCTATGCACAGCTGCACCAGATATGAAATTAGCCCTTAGTACCATCAAGGGTCAAATATCGGCTCTATCAGTATTTTTTCAGAGACCATTAACATCTCATTCCCTAGTTCGGGCCTTCATTCAGGGGGTACTGAGGTTAAATCCTCCAGTCAGGTCTCCCTTGTGTCCATGGGATTTGAATTTGGTATTGTCAGTGTTGCAAAAGCAACCTTTTGAACCTATTCGCTATATTCCTTTAATTATATTAAGTAGGAAATTGGCCTTTTTGATTGCTATTGTTTCTGCTAGGAGAGTATCAGAACTAGCAGCTCTTTCTTGTAAAGAGCCTTATCTAAATTGTCACAAGGACAAAATTGTACTACGACCCCATCCTGCCTTTCTACCTAAGGTAGTGTCGGCTTTTCACTTGAATCAAGACATTGTTTTGCCTTCTTTTTTTCCAAACCCGCGGACGGCGGGGGAAAAGTTGTTGCACTCTCTAGATCTAGTGAGAGCGGTAAAGGTGTATCTGCAAGCAACCGTAAAATACGTAAAACAGATGTTTTGTTTATTTTGCCAGATGGTCCCAAGAAGGGCCAAGCGGCATCAAAATCCACCATTTCCAGGTGGATTAGACAAGTAATTGTTCAAGCTTATGGTTTAAAGAACAGGACTCCTCCTTTTTCTGTTAAGGCGCACTCTACCAGGGCGATAAGTGCTTCATGGGCAGTGCACCACCAGGCTTCGATGGCTCAGATCTGTAAAGCTGCAACTTGGTTTTCAGTCCACACATTTTCCAAATTCTATCAAATAGATGTGAAAGGACATGAGGATTCCGCCTTCGGGCGAAGTGTGCTGCAGGCAGCAGTATAGGGCTTCTTGTCCGCAAGCGGCCTATTTGATCTGGGTCTTCCACCCTTCATATTGAGCATTGCTCTGGGACGTCCCATTATGTAATGACTGGCTCTGTGTCCCGTGGTGTACGATAAAGAAAACAGGATTTTTATAACAGCTTACCTGTAAAATCCTTTTCTTGGAGTACACCACGGGACACAGAGGTCCCCCCCCCTTCTTATGCGAACCTTACTGCTTTGCTACAAAAACTGAGGTGCTCCCCTGATGGGAGGGGTTATATGGAGGGGAACTGTCTTCTATTGGTTGTGCCAGTGTCCAATAACCGCTGGTGACCCTTAACCCATTATGTAATGACTGGCTCTGTGTCCCGTGGTGTACTCCAAGAAAAGGATTTTACAGGTAAGCTGTTATAAAAATCCTGTTTTTTTTTTGTTGAAAGGTTCTCTTTAATGTCACATATATTACAAGTGCTATTTATACTCCTATACGTGACATGTTGTCTTTATTGACACAAGCATGACATGATCTCTTTACTCTCCTTATTTTACATCTCACCTTTATGCTCCTAAATGTTCAGTGTTATTTTTTTTCATACCATACTACCAAGATACGTTTTGTATACTCTCCCATGCATAATTTCTCCCGTTCATATCATTCGAATACAATAAGGGTTTTCATCTCTTCTCTAAAGTATGGGGAAAAAAATATATATACATATATATATATATATATATATATATATATATATATATATATATGTGTGTGTATATATGTTTGTGTGTGTGTATGTGTGTGTGTGTGTGTGTATATATATATATATATTGTGACAGCAGGAAGGTAAAGTCACCTGGTTGCATCCAGGGGGGTAGATATATTTCTCCCAGATTCAGGCTTTATGCCGACTTATACAACTAGGGAGTTGATGAAGCCCAGCTGAGGCTAGTGGGCTCATGGATGACTCATACCTCTAGGGAGAGGGCTGGGCGTCGTGCAGGCAGGGAGTTGATGAGACCAGCTGAAGCCTGTCAGTTCGTTTAAGGCCTCTATAAAAACTCCCAGCTTCATTAGATGTTAGCTCATGCCTGGACCCAGACCTGTGTGGACTGTCTAGGGAGAGTGAACCCCTGTGCGGTGAGGCAAAGCCTGTGTGGCTATTTGTTTGGACTTTTACTAAACCAGGGACTTAGGGACTAGGACAGCACCAGGCTGATCCCAGTTGTTAGTTTAGGAAACCTGCATGTTTAGTCAGAGGTCAAACTGACCAGGATTTATTTTGTTTATGTTTCTTTTTGGCTTTGCTGTGTTTTTGTCACTGTACATAGAGAAATAAACCGCACCTTTTGATTTTGAAAACCACAACCTCCGTCTGCTGGCCCTGTTTTTGTGTGGGGAGCCCAACCAGGGGGTCACACACACCCGCTACCGAGTTAACCCCCTCACAGTTGGTGGAGAATGCGGGCAGTTTTTTTAAGCCAGCATGGAGGAGATACTGAAACAGCTGGCTCTAGCAAATGCCAATCAACAGCAGACAAATGCAGGTTTGCAAAGGAGCCTTGCAGCCCAGCAGCAAGCTCATCAACAAGCCCAGCAGCAATCTGAGGCCCGCTTCATAGACCTGTTACAGAAGCAAGAGCAGAGACTACAACAAATGGAAGCAGTAATGCAGCAACGTCCGCAGACCAGTGAGGAAAGCCGTCCCACTAATACCGCGTCCTTTGGGGTGAGTCGTTTATTGACAAAAATGACTGGAGAGGATGATCCAGAGGTATTTTTGACCACATTTGAAAGGACTGCTGAAAGAGAAAAGTGGCCTGAGGAGCAGTGGGCTGGACTGGTGGCTCCTCTGTTAACTGGTGAATCGCAGAAGGCTTACTATGACCTAGAGCCTGACCAAGCAAAAGACTATGTGATGCTAAAAGCTGAAATATTGGCAAGGCTGGGTGTCACCCTGGCTGTCCGGGCTCAGCGTGTGCATAACTGGACTTTCCAGCTTGGCAAACCCCCCAGGTCTCAAATGTATGATCTCATTCACCTGAGCAGGAAGTGGCTACAGCCAGAGACTTTGTCCGCACCAGAGATTGTGGAACGTGTTGTAATGGATCGGTTTTTGAGAGCTCTTCCTACTGCCATCCAAAAGTGGGTAAGCCATGGAGACCCAGAGACGGCCGGTGGTCTTGTGGATCGTGTAGAGAAATACTTGGCTACAGAGATCCTGACGGCCTCTTCCAGAGACTCTCGGACTTTCCACCCTAAGACCAGACCATCCCCAGGGGCGGATAAGAGGATTCCAAGGGGTGAGGGTGGAGAGAGTGAGAGGGTGGGAGCTCTACCCAAAGTTTGGCGAGAACAGCCTGGGAAGTCAGGGGCTCAAGAGGCAGCCAAATGGATTGTTTGCTACCGCTGCCGGCAAGCGGGACATATTGCAGCAAATTGCCCGGCTGTGGAGGAACCCATGCAATGTGACTTTCTGATGGACAGACGTCAGTCGCTGTGTGCGACAGTCGCATGCACTGCCATTCGGGGAACTGAGAAACATTTATGCAAAATGTGTATTAATGGTAGAAATGTTGTGGTATTACTGGATTCAGGTAGCCTTGTGACCCTGATAAAGGCTGAATTAGTTAAAACAGAGGTCTCTGGGAATAGCAAGGTAGCTGTTATTTGTGTGCATGGGGACACCCGAGAGTATCCAGTGACTACAGTGTGTTTCGAGACCCCCAAAGGTACCCTCTCTCATCCAGTGGGGTTAGTATCTCAATTACCGCATGATGCCATTGTGGGAAGGGATTTTCCGAAGTTCTGGGAACTGTGGGATGATCCTGAGCCCCCCACTGGTGCCCCTATGTACCAGGAATGTGATAGCCAGAACTCCTCTGAGAGTGGTGAGGACTCTCCAGAATTTCCCTTGTCAGTATTGGCAGGGGAGACTCAAGAAACTGGAGAGGAGCCCACCTCCTCAGACGAAAACCTACCGTCTGTGGAGTTTTCTGATCTGGAGGTTCACAGGGAAAATTTTGCCACAGAACAGTTAAAAGACCCCGCCCTAATAAAGGCACGGGAAAACGTAGTGGAAATAGATGGCGAGTTAGTGAACCCAGATAATACCTGCACTTACCCATACTTCAGCGTAGAGAAGGACCTACTGTATCGGGTGGCAAAAAGGGCAGAAGAAACCGTTGAGCAGCTTGTGGTGCCCAAACCTTACAGGAAGTTGGTGTTGGAGTTGGCCCATGGGCACATTCTTGGAGGTCATCTGGGGACAGAGAAAACCCGAGAGAGGGTATTACAGAGATTCTATTGGCCTGGGGTGATGAAGGACATAGAAAATTATTGTTCCTCCTGCCCTGTGTGTCAGAGGTCGGCCCCGATGCCACATTTCCGTAGCCCGCTGGTCCCTCTACCCATCATTGAGGTCCCGTTTGAGAGAATCGCAATGGATTTGGTAGGTCCTATAATCAAGTCCGCTAGGGGGCACCAGTACATATTGGTTATAATGGACTATGCCACCCGTTATCCAGAAGCGATCCCTCTCAGAAATACCTCGGCCAAAACCATAGCCAAAGAGCTATCTCTTGTTTTTAGCCGGGTGGGTATTTGTAAAGAACTGCTTACGGACCAAGGTACACCCTTTATGTCCCGGGTTATGAAAGAGCTGTGTAAATTGTTCAAAGTGACGCAATTGCGTACATCTGTGTATCACCCCCAAACCGATGGGCTGGTTGAAAGATTCAACAAAACCCTAAAACAAATGTTGAAGAAAGTGGTGGATAGAGATGGAAAGGATTGGGACTGTCTACTTCCTTATTTGATGTTTGCTATTAGGGAGGTGCCCCAATCCTCTACGGGATTCTCCCCCTTTGAGTTACTGTATGGGAGACACCCAAGAGGGCTGTTGGATATTGCCAAGGAAACTTGGGAAAGTGAGAGTTCTCCCCACAGGAGTGTGATTGAGCATGTCACCCTGATGCAAGATCGAATTGCACAGGTAATGCCCATCATGAAGGAACATTTGGCCCAAGCGCAGTTGGCACAGCAGAGAGTGTACAACCGTGGAGCAAAGACCCGTACCTTTTCCCCGGGGGATAGGATATTGGTACTTGTCCCTACGGTTGAAAGTAAATTCCTTGCCAAATGGCAAGGCCCCTACGAGATAATGGAAAAAGTGAGCGAAGTGAATTACAAGGTCAGACAACCAGGAAGGCGAAAGCCCGAACAGATATATCACGTTAATCTGTTGAAAGCCTGGAGGGATAGAGAGTCCCTAGTCGCAGAAACTTGGTCACCAGCTCAAACTGGTTGCGTGATTCCGGAGGTTGGAATAGCAGCCACCTTGTCACAACCCCAACAACAGGAGGTTAAGGAGTTTGTGCTTCGCAACAAGGAGGTGTTCTCTGAGCTGCCGGGACAAACATCTGGGGTAGAGCATGATATTATTACCCCGCCCGGTGAAAGGGTGAAGTTAAAACCCTATCGGATCCCAGAGGCCCGACGGGAGGCAATACGGGAGGAAGTACAGAAAATGCTGAACTTAGGGGTGATAGAGGAGTCCCAAAGTGATTGGTCTAGTCCCATTGTGTTGGTGCCTAAACCGGATGGGAGCTGGCGATTTTGTAACGATTTTCGTCAGTTGAACAAAGTTACAAAATTTGACACCTACCCCATGCCACGTATAGATGAGTTGATCGACCGGCTGGGAACAGCCCGATACATGACGACTCTTGACCTCACAAAAGGGTATTGGCAAATTCCCCTGGCCAAGTCGGCCAAAGAGAAAACCGCATTTGTAACCCCAGACGGGGCGTTCCAATATAAGAGAATGCCGTTCGGGTTACAGAATGCGCCGGCCACATTCCAGCGGAAAATGGACCAGATACTGAGGCCCCATCGGAAGTATGCTGCGGCTTACCTGGATGACGTAATTGTCCATAGCACAGATTGGGCCTCACATCTGCCAAAAGTGCAAGCAGTCCTAGACTCTATCCGGGAAGCGGGGTTTACGGCTAACCCCAAGAAGTGTACCATTGGGCAGGAGGAGGCCAAATATCTTGGGTACACCATTGGCAGGGGAGTGATAAAACCCCAACTCAACAAAGTCGAGGCCATCCAGAGTTGGCCACGTCCCAACAGCAAGAAGCAGGTACGGGCCTTTCTGGGAATCGCGGGTTATTATCGGCACTTCATTCCCCACTTTGCTTCTAAGGCTGTGCCCCTAACCAACCTGACGAAAGGGAAAGGGTCGGTCATGATTAAATGGACCCCCGAGGCTGAGGCAGCATTCCAATTCTTGAAACAAGCCTTATGTAGCCAGCCAGTGTTGTACTCACCCGACTTCTCTAAAGACTTTGTCGTACAAAGTGATGCGTCAGATGTGGGGTTAGGAGCAGTATTGTCCCAGGTCTGGAACGGGGAAGAGCACCCAGTCATTTACCTCAGCAGGAAGTTGAAGTCCCATGAGGTAAATTACGCCACGGTTGAAAAGGAGTGTTTAGCGGTGAAGTGGGCTCTAGATTCCCTTCGGTACTATCTGCTAGGTAGGCACTTTGACATGGTTACGGATCACGCTCCGTTAAAGTGGATGGCTCAAAACAAGGAGACAAATAGAAGAGTGAATAGGTGGTTCCTGGCCCTACAGGAATTCAACTTCACAGTAAAGCATCGCCCTGGCGTTCAAATGGGGAATGTGGATGCTTTGTCTCGAGTACATGAATGCCTGATTGCTGGTGTTCCAACCCCAAGGTTAAAACAAGAGGGGGGGGTATGTGACAGCAGGAAGGTAAAGTCACCTGGTTGCATCCAGGGGGGTAGATATATTTCTCCCAGATTCAGGCTTTATGCCGACTTATACAACTAGGGAGTTGATGAAGCCCAGCTGAGGCTAGTGGGCTCATGGATGACTCATACCTCTAGGGAGAGGGCTGGGCGTCGTGCAGGCAGGGAGTTGATGAGACCAGCTGAAGCCTGTCAGTTCGTTTAAGGCCTCTATAAAAACTCCCAGCTTCATTAGATGTTAGCTCATGCCTGGACCCAGACCTGTGTGGACTGTCTAGGGAGAGTGAACCCCTGTGCGGTGAGGCAAAGCCTGTGTGGCTATTTGTTTGGACTTTTACTAAACCAGGGACTTAGGGACTAGGACAGCACCAGGCTGATCCCAGTTGTTAGTTTAGGAAACCTGCATGTTTAGTCAGAGGTCAAACTGACCAGGATTTATTTTGTTTATGTTTCTTTTTGGCTTTGCTGTGTTTTTGTCACTGTACATAGAGAAATAAACCGCACCTTTTGATTTTGAAAACCACAACCTCCGTCTGCTGGCCCTGTTTTTGTGTGGGGAGCCCAACCAGGGGGTCACACACACCCGCTACCGAGTTAACCCCCTCACAATATATATATATATATATATATATAGTGTATGTATGTGTGTATGTATTTATTATTCCCAAATATAATATTTATTATTTTTGATCAGGCATTAAAATTAGATTAGACATAAGCAAAAACGTACAGTAAAGCAAAGAGTGGCTAAATCATGAACACTAAGTATTATTTTATAATATATGCAATGAACCCAAAAAATGTTTTTTTTTTTTATATTGGAACTAAATGACAAAATTAACTAAAACCTCTAAACACAAATGATAAATCATACATATGCAATTGTAATAATACTGACCAGTTCAAGTGTGGACTTGATAACATTTCATCAATCTTTAAAACCATTATTTTAGTCTATTCGTGTGCTTACAACAGATTTAAATTAAAGATAATGCAACAGTGCCATCTAGCGGCTGCTATTTGAAATGACAAGTGAAATCAACTCCTTTATGACACTTGGTGGCTGTTTGCATCTCTACAGCCATAAATACTAAAATTTTAATTAAAAAAATTCCTGCGCAAACGCCGGACGGCGCTAAAATTTGTGACTGTGCCAAAAAATTATACCACACCCTAGTCGACATTTGCGCGATATCGAGTTTCCCCCATACGCATCTCAAAAAGGCGCCTCCATGCGCCACATTCAGATTGCGATGATGTCTGCGTAGGGACCGCTATCACAGGCGCCAGAATTCACAATACTGTGCCTGAGGTAAAGGCACCAGGTGAGATTCCTTGCGGTAAAGCCGCAAACAGTACCAGTGCCTAAGGCCCAATTTTTCAGCCCCTGTTTAACAGGGGCGTGTAATTTAAATTTTTGATGCAATACTTTGCAACAGGGCTCATTGCTGTGCTCCAAGTACAGTATCTGTGAGGGGTTGCAGTGTTGTGGCACCAGTGCCTAAGGCCCAATTTTTCAGCCCCTGTTTAACAGGGGCGTGTAATTACAATTTTTCATGCAAAACTTTGCAACAGGGCTCATTGCTGTGCTCCAAGTACAGTATCTGTGAGGGGTTGCAGTGTTGTGGCACCAGTGCTTAAGGCACAATTTTTCAGCCCCTGTTTAACAGGGGCGTGTAATTACAATTTTTCATGCAAAACTTTGCAACAGGGCTCATTGCTGTGCTCCAAGTACAGTATCTGTGAGGGGTTGCAGTGTTGTGGCACCAGCACCAGTGCCTAAGGCCCAATTTTTCAGCCCATGTTTAACAGGGGCGTGTAATTAAAATTCTTGGTCTAATAATTCACAGCAGGGCCCATTCCTGTGCCCACCAAGAGTAACTGTGAGGGCTTACAGTGTTGTGGCAACACCGTCCACCACCACCACCACCACCACCAAAGGCCCAATTTTTCTGCCCCTGTTCAACAGAGGCATGCAATTACAATTTAAAGTTTTTTTTTTGGTTAATATTTTTTTAACAGTTTCCCACACTGATGCGGGTTAGAAATTGTGCGGGTTCCGCTGAATTTGCACGATTTCTAGCTGGCAATGCAGTCCAACTTCAGGGCCGATTTGACAGACATCTGTGCGGGTTCATGCACAGATGTCTCTTCAAATCATCCCCAAAGATAGAACAGGAACTACTTTTGGGTTTTCGGAGGGTGCCATTGCCGGCAATAGCCGCCGATTTGGCATGCGATTTGACATGTCGCCTTGCTTTTGTGAATGGAGAAATCCATTTTTTTTTTTTTGTCGCTGCTATTTCCCTGCAGTTAGCATCTATTGCCTCCATATTTATCTTCCTCTGCTCATTTCCTGCAATTTATTAGCATCTATTTCCTTCATATATTTTTCTTTAGCTGATTTCCTGCAGTCTATTGGCATTTATACCCCTCCATGTTTTTTTTTTCTCTGCTGATTTCCGGCAGCCTATTAGCATTTATTTCCCTACGTATTGTTTTTGTTCTTGGCTGATTTTCCTGCAGTCTACTAGCAAATCTCTAGATTTACCTTCAATTGTGTAGTGTAAGGGCCTGATTGGATACAAATTGCCTTTGACTCGAACATCGGGCTCATCCGTACCAGAAACGCACAGAACCACGCGCATGCTCCAATGTTGTGAACTGAACCTTAAGCTGGCCATACATTATACAATCCTCTTGTACAATCTCCTTTAGATTTACTTTCAGCTATGCAGTGCAAGGGTCTTCCTGATTGGATCTGAATTGAAAGTGTTGTTTAGGTTTTCCCCTCCTATTTTATTTCTTTTTTATTGTCAATCTAAAGGAAAAGTGTACAGTAAGATTGTATGATGTATGGCCAGCTTCGATTTAGAACATGCAAAATCACAATGCTTGATGATGTGCAGTGACCTTTTTCTAACCTCCTGCCCTCCCCCTCTGTTGTGACTTATTAAAAATGTATCAAAGTGTCCAGTGATCTGCAGTTGTGAAATCTGCTCAGCAGCGCAGCAGCAGGTTACTTTGGAAATGACATGCTCTGAAAAACTATCCCGGGCTGAGTTTATCAATCTCCAGAGATGCATAGAGGAGAGAAGGGCTGCTCGGCAGCACAGCAGCAGGTTACTTTGGAAATGACATGCTCTGAAAAACTATCCCGGGCTGAGTTTATCAATCTCCAGAGATGCATAGAGGAGAGAAGGGCTGCTCGGCAGCACAGCAGCAGGTTACTTTGGAAATGACATGCTCTGAAAAACTATCCCGGGCTGAGTTTATCAATCTCCAGAGATGCATAGAGGAGAGAAGGGCTGCTCGGCAGCACAGCAGCAGGTTACTTTGGAAATGTCACGCAGTGAAAGCATTGAAGGAAAATAAGTGTTCCTCCCTCCCCTCCCCCCTCCCCTATGCAATTAAAGAAAAATGTTAAGCACATGGCGCTGTTTCTAGGTAAGAACTTTTTTTTTATTACTGTAACTTAATAGGGAATGTATAATTGATGTTTTTTTATGATTTTAGGTAGTCAACTGTTAGTGGATTTTGGAATATAAATGGGATAGATAGATTGTACAGTTGATAGGAGCATACATCTTCATAGCTTGTGCTGAGATGTTGTTTGTAATGTGCCTCATATTTTTTATAAGTTAAGGAGGGTGATGGTTTAATACTATTTTAGGCTGGATTCACACCTATGCAGTTTTAGTGCTTTTTGCAGATTTGCACTTCAGTCCATTTAACATGGTTTCCTATGGAACATGCATCTGTTTACTGTAATATCGCTCAAGTCGCCATAATGGCATGCTAACCTTGACTGTGGTGTGATTTATTAGACTGCATGCACGTGAAGGCACCAAAACCCTCACTGTAAATGCACGCTTTGGCGCACATTTTAGAAACATTCTGCAAACGCACATCGTGCTTGTGTTGCCATGATGATGGTGCAAGCGTGTAATGAGTATTAGCAGGACCTTTCTTAAATGCGCACCAAAGCACAAATTTCGCGTTCAGGGACACGCAGATGTGAATACAGCCCAAGTGCTAATGACACCCCAGTCACAGTTAGCGGCAGATGCGTGCTTTGCCGCTCTACAAAAAGTGTACTGACAAAATGCATGACTCTCAATGCCCGGAAAGGTTTCAGAGTTACTTTGTGTTATTTGCTGTGTGGCAGGCCTTTCAAGTGAATGGGTTCAGCGCTATGGGATATTGTTGCAATAACTGTCATTCATGCTGGGGGGGTAATACATCCTGTTACCATGGGTGGAGCCCCCCACTCTCTTTCCTGGCCTGTGACTGACCTCATTCATCAGGCAAAATGTGTGCTCTGGCGTGCGTTTCGAAAACGTGCTGCAAACCCATATCGTCCTCGCATTGCCATTATGGTGATGCAAGTGCTATACACATTTGCAGGACGTTTCCAATATGCACTCCAGAGCATGCAGCTTGAGATGGGGAAATGTACAGATATGAATGCAGCCTCATTGTTTCACACCCCAAGCGCAGTAAGCAGCAGTGTCATCTTAAGAGGATTATAGGCCCCCGGGCAATACGGTGCACTGGGGCCCTGTCTACACAATCACGCACGAGAATTTTTTACTGACAAAAATCATGACATTTACTGGCAGAACCACGTTTTTTACTGGCACTGCAAAAAGGTACCTAAAATTACAGTTTTCAGTGCCAAGCAGTGCAAATGTCAGTATTTAAACTATAAACATATAGATCGTGCTATTAGCAATGTGTTTAAGTTAAACAAAAGTAAAAAAAAAACATTGACATGAAGGTTAGGTTACTATAACCCAGCCAGCACAGAGTTTCCTCTTACATCAGAGTCTGCAGGATTCCCCCTTACAGTGAAAGGGAACTCTTATGTAAAGGGGAACGCTGCAGATCATGATGTAAGGGGAAACGCTGATGTAAGGGGGGCTCTGGTGACCAGAGACCACCTTATATCAGAGTCCACTGCTTTCTCTTTACATCAGAGTTCCCACTTACATCAGAGCAACAGAACACCCCCCGATCTCTTTGTGCAAGCTGCACAGTCAGCCAGACAGCCACTCACCGTACGACACCGACCAGGGCACTCCGTGTCTGTACTGGCTGGTGGCTGGGCAGGTTACAGGCTCAAGAAAACCGGCACTGCCGACAGGGTTCCGACTCCGCCACACTCTGCTTCAAGCCTGCTGTGCTGTCTGCTCTGACAACTCTACTCTGTGCATTCACCCTCAGCTCCTCCTGCTTTTTTTAAGTCTGGCGGGTGTGGCTAACGTCATCATCGGCGGACAAACAGAGGCAG
This sequence comes from Rana muscosa, assembly GCA_029206835.1. Lineage (NCBI taxonomy): Eukaryota > Metazoa > Chordata > Amphibia > Anura > Ranidae > Rana > Rana muscosa. Next base: position 2,423,242 of record CM055126.1, on the reverse strand, counting down.
CACTCGTGGAGGATCGGATCTTCTCGGCGATTTCCGCAAACTGCGCATGCACAGTTCTGACCCGCCGCTTCCCACCATTTTTTTACTGGGGTCGCTGGGCAGCTGGTGGGGCCCCTCAGGCAAGTGTGGCCCCCGGGCAACTGCCCAGCGTGCCCAATGGAAAAGATGGCCCTGGTAAGCAGATGCGTTTTTATTTCCCAAGTGACAAAATGTGCACAGAAATACACACATTCCAAAAATGCAGGTTGCCATACGTTCAGAAATGTGCATATGTGAATGCAGCCTAAATGGTAACAGAAGCGCAATACACATTGCTGCTTATTTTCAAAACGTGATTTCTGTGCGGGTTGCCGTGCATTTTGAAATTCTCAGATGAGAATGAGTCATTCGCTGAAATGGGTTGTGCTACATGTGACAAACGCCCGGAAATAGATCAAGAAACTTTGCGGTAGCCGAGTGCCGCATGTTTTTTTAGGGCGTGTTTTGGTGCGTAAAAATAAAGACGTGGCAAGACATGCGTTTGCTTACTGCATTTGGGGTGCCATTAAGAATTGGGCTGCGTTCTCATCTGCATAAGACTTTGCAGCGCATTTCTTACATGCGCTCCAAAAAATTAGATTAGAACTTCAAAGTTTTTGAAATAAATGGTGGTGGTTATCGCTGTGGAAACTGTCGCCAACATTGTTGGTTTTCGCTGTGTATCCTGGCACCAATGGAGGTTATTGCTATATAAACAGACGGCAAATGCTACTTGTTGTTGTTGTTGTTGTTGTGTAAACTGTTAAAGTGGTTGTAAACCCACTCTGACAACTTGCACCTACAGGTAAGCCTAGATTAAGGCTTAGCTGTAGGTGCAAGAAATATCTCCTTAAGGAGATATTTGCAGAAAACACTTCACTGTAGACAACGGCGCAGGCGCACTGAGCGTGCCGTTTTTTGGAATGGGATAATGCCGGGAAAGCACGCATGCGCGGGGATCTGATGGTCCCACGCGCGGGAGTGACATCATCGCTGCTCCGGCCAGTCACAGCGCCGGAGCGGCGATACACGGAAGTCACTCGGAGGGGACATGGCGATGGAGGGGAACGAGGAGCGCTTCGGGGCTTGGATCTCAGGTAAGTGCCACATAATGAGCTAGTATGCTATGCATACTAGCTCATTATGCCTTTCTCTTGCAGGGTTTTTTTTTTTGCAGGAAAAACACAAATGGGTTTACTTCCTCTTTTAACATTGGTGTAAGTTATTAGTGTGTGTATACTGGAAACAATGATATGGGCTATTGTGTATACTGGAAGCCCTGCCAAGGGTTGTTCTTGTGTAGGATTGCACCAATGATGGAGGTTATTACGGTGGAACATAGTATCAACAAGGTGGGATATTGTTGCATTAACTGACCTCCATGCTGAGGGGTATTACATCCTGCTCTCGTGTGGAGCCCCCCTCTCTCTTTCCTGGCCTGTGACTCATATCATTGATCATGCAAAATGCATGCTTTGGTGTGCGCTTTGAAAACACGCTGCAAATGCATATCAACCTCGCATTGCCATTATGGTGATGCAAGCACGATACACATTTGCAGGGCATTTCCAAAATGCACTGCCTGTCAGCTCGCACCAGCACAGCTTTGCTCCCCTCCACGCTTTTATTAAATTGTTATTTGTATACCACCCCCTCTGTTAGATAGCATGTGTCTGTGCTCCTATTAAAAAAAAAAGCAGATTTTAGAGCATCTCCCAGCGCTCACGTGACACCTCGGCTCTCCTCCTCTCCTTTCCAGCTGACAACGGGAGCTCTTGGCTCCGCCCGCTAGAACTGTCATGTGAGCACCAGGAGCTGTTTTGAAATCGGGTAGAAATTTTCTTTTTTTTATAAAGCGCAGACAATAGGACACATGTTATCTAACAGAGGGGGTGGTATAAACATAACATAGTGGCTTAACAACCACATTAACTGATTCTATGCATTAATATCAAAAACCTAGCAGCCCCCCTAATACTTGAAACCCATTTTGATCCAGTAATCTGCATGAGTGCCTCGGCTGTCTGGGACTCTCCCTCCTAATTGGCTTAGACACAGCGGTGGCGCCATTGGCTCCCACTACTGTCAGTTAGCCAATCAGAGAGGGGACGGGGCCAAACTGAAGCTCCATGTCTGAATGGACACACAGAGCTGCAGCTCTCCTCGGGTGCCCCATCGCAAGCTGCTTGCTGTGGGGGCACTCGCCAGGAGGGAGGGGCCAAGAGAGCCGGTGAGGGACCAGACAGAAGGGGGGTATGGACTGCACTGTGTAAAACCCCCTTCACTGCACAATGCAGATAAGTATAACACGTTATTTTTAAAGGAAAAAAGAAAAGTGTTTATGCTCACTTTAATGATTCCTCTGCATCAAAGTAAAAAACCTGAGCGCAGCTCCACCCAGCCCCTCTTAAAATTACCTGATCAAGCAGGGAACATATGAAAGTGAGGTAGACTGACTTCTGTGCAATCACAATGCCCAGTTCCTCGCTGAACCAGACATATTTTGATGCATCCATGGCTAGCTTTAGCCCAGGTTCACACTGACGCGGGTTCCGCTGAATTTGCACGATTTTTAGCTGGCAATGCAGTCTGACTTCAGGGCCAATTTGACAGACATTTGTGCGGGTTCATGCACAGATGTCTCTTCAAATCATCCCCAAAGGTAGAACAGGAACTACTTTTGGGTTTTCAGAGGGTGCCATTACCGGCAATAGCCGCCGATTTGGCATGCGATTTGACATGTCGCCTTGCTTTTGTGAATGGAGAAATCTTTTTTTTTTTAATCGGCGGCAGGATGGTCCATAGTACATCAGGGATGGTCCATAGTACATCAGGGATGGTCCATAGTACATTAGGGATGGTCCATAGTACATCAGGGATGGTCCATAGTACACCAGTGATGATCCATAGTACCAGGAAAAGAAGGGGAGAGGTCCCAGTGATCCATAGTACACCAGTGATGGCCCATAGTACTTCAGTGATGATCTATAGTACATCAGTGATGATCCACAGTACATCAGTGATGATCCACAGTACATCGGTGATGATCCACAGTACATCGGTGATGATCCACAGTACATCGGTGATGATCCACAGTACATCGGTGATGATCCATAGTACACCGGTGATGGCCCATAGTACACCAGTGATGGCCCATAGTACATCATTGATGATCTATAGTACATCACTGATGATCCATAGTCAGGGCCATCTTTTCCATTGGGCACGCTGGGCAGTTGCCCGGGGGCCACATTTGCCTGGGGGGCCCCACCGGCTGCCCAACGACCCCAGTAAAAAATGGTGGGAAGCGGCGGGTCAGAACTGTGCATGCGCAGTTTGCGGAAATCGCCGAGAAGATCCGATCCTCCACGAGTGCTGCCTCTGTCTGTCCGCCGATGATGACGTTAGCCACACCCGCCAGACTTAAAAAAAAAAAGCAGGAGGCGCTGAAGGTGAATGGACAGAGTAGAGTTGTCAGAGCAGACAGCACAGCAGGCTTGAAGCAGAGTGTGGCGGAGTCGGACCCCTGTCGGCAGTGCCGGTTTTCGTGAGCCTGTAACCTGCCCAGCCACCAGCCAGTATAGACACGGAGTGCCCTGGTCAGTGTCGTATGGTGAGTGGCTGTCTGGCTGACTGTGCAGCTTGCACAAACAGATCGGGGGGTGTTCTGTTGCTCTGATGTAAGTGGGAACTCTGATGTAAAGAGAAAGCAGTGGACTCTGATATAAGGTGGTCTCTGGTCACCAGAGCCCCCCTTACATCAGCGTTTCCCCTTACATCATGATCTGCAGCGTTCCCCATTACATAAGAGTTCCCTTTCACTGTAAGGGGGAATCCTGCAGACTCTGATGTAAGAGGAAACTCTGTGCTGGCTGGGTTATAGTAACCTAACCTTCATGTCAATAAAGAAATGTTTTTGTTTTACTTTTGTTTAACTTAAACACATTGCTAATAGCACGATCTATATGTGTAAAGTTTAAATACTGACATTTGCACTGTTTGGCACTGAAAACTGTAATTTTAGGTACCTTTTTTCAGTGCCAGTAAAAAATGTGGTTCTTCCAGAAAATTTCATGATTTTTGTCAGTAAAAAATTCTCGTGCGTGATTGTGTAGACAGGGCCCCAGTGCAATGTATTGCCCGGGGGCCTATAATGCTCTTAAGATGACACTGTCCACAGTACATCAGTGATGATCCACAGTACATCAGTGATGATCCACAGTACATCAGTGATGATCCACAGTACATCAGTGATGATCCACAGTACATCAGGGATGGTCCACAGTATATCAGTGATGATCCATAGTACATCAGTGATGGTCCATAGTACATCAGGGATGGTCCACAGTATATCAGTGATGATCCACAGTACATCAGGGATGGTCCACAGTACATCAGTGATGATCCACAGTACATCAGTGATGGTCCATAGTACACCAGTGATGGTCCATAGTACACCAGTGATGATCCATAGTACACCAGTGATGATCCATAGTACATCAGTGATGATCCATAGTACATCAGTGATGATCCATAGTACATCAGAGATGGCTCATCATAGTACATCAGTGATGATCCATAGTACACCAGTGATGGCCCATAGTACACCAGTGATGATCCATAGTACATCAGTGATGATCCATAGTACATCAGTGATGATCCTCAGTACATCAGTGATGATCCACAGTAAATCAGTGATGATCCACTGTACATCAGTGATGATCCTCGGTACATCAGTGATGATCCACGGTACATCAGTGATGATCAACAGTACATCAGGGATGGTCCATAGTACATCAGGGATGGTCCATAGTACATCAGTGATGATCCACAGTACATCAGTGATGATCCACAGTACACCAGTGATGGCCCATAGTACATAGGTGATGATCTAGAGTACACCGGTGATGATCCACAGTACATCAGTGATGATCCACAGTACATCAGTGATGATCCACAGTACATCAGTGATGATCCACAGTACATCAGTGATGATCCACAGTACATCAGTGATGATTCACAGTACATCAGTGATGATCCACAGTACATCAGTGATGGTCCATAGTACACCAGTGATGATCCATAGTACACCAGTGATGGCCCATAGTACACCAGTGATGATCCACAGTACACCAGTGATGATCCACAGTACATCAGTGATGATCCACAGTACATCAAGGATGGTCCATAGTACATCAGGGATGGTCCATAGTACATCAGTGATGGTCCATAGTACACCAGTGATGATCCATAGTACACCAGTGATGGCCCATAGTACACCAGTGATGGCCCATAGTGCACCAGTGATGGCCCATAGTACACCAGTGATGAACTATAGTACATCAGTGATGAACTATAGTACATCAGTGATGATCCACAGTACATCAGTGATGATCCACAGTACATCAGTGATGATCCACAGTGCATCAGTGATGATCCATAGTACACCAGTGATGATCCATAGTACACCAGTGATGATCCATAGTACACCAGTGATGGTCCATAGTACATCAGTGATGATCTATAGTACATCGGTGATGATCTATAGTACATCAGTGATGATCTATAGTACATCAGTGATGATTAGTGATGAGCCGAACACCCCCGGGTTCGGTTCACATTAGAACCCGCGAACGGACCGAAAGTTCGCACGAACTTTAGAACCCTATTAAATACAATGGATGCGAACGTTCGAAATCTAAAGTGCTAATTATAACGACTATTATGCATGTTATTGTCCTAAAAAGGGTTTGGGAACACGGGTTCTGCACCAGGGGACATGTATCAATGCAAAAAGAAGTTTTAAAAACGGCCGTTTTTCTGGAGCAGTCATTTTAACCACTTAACGACCGCTCACTGTATATGTACGTCGGCAGAATGGCACCGACAGGCACAATCACGTACAGTGTGCGTGATTGCCTCTGTACAGTTGGGGGGTCAGATCGGACCCCCCTCCTATACAGTGAGCGGCCGTTTATCGTTAGGGAGTGATCAGAGATGAGGGGGTGACCATTCGATTTCGGCCACCCCCTCGCGATCGCTCCCGGCGAATGAAAATGCTCCCTCTGCCTGTGTAATGTAAACACAGGCAGAGGAAGCAGGAGGAAGTGATGTCATCTCCCTCGCGGCGGTCTTTTCGTCCGCAGCGCAGAGGAGAGAAGACACAGGTTAGTGCACCAACAGTCCACTGACACATAGGTACACATAGGCACACATTTCACCCCCCAGTCACTCCCAGATCACCCCCCAGGTCACCCCCCAGGTCACCCCCAATCACAGTGTCACTGATTGCAGTGATCATTTATTTTACTGATCACTGCATTTAGTGTCATCTGTGATAGTAAAAAGTTGCAGGGCAGTTAGGTTTAGGCCCCTTTAGGTCCAGCGTAGCCCCCTAACCCCCCCTAATAAAGGTTTAACCCCTTGATCGCCCCCCAGGTAACCCTTTCACCCCCTAACGCCAGCGTCACTAAGCGATCGTATTTTCGATCGCTGTATTTAGTGCCGGTGGTGCCCTAGATAGCCAGTTATTTATTTTTAGTTTCGCCGCAGGTTTTTAGAGCGTCAGGTACCCCCATATATTATTTTAACCCCCTGATTGCCCCTAGAGTTAACCCTTTCACCAGTGATCACTGTATAAGCGTCACTGGTGACACTGGTTAGCCAGTTAGTTATTTCGTTATTTAGGTAACCCGTCAGGTTTTTATATAGCGTCGGGTACCCCCATATTTAACCTAATAAAGGTTTTAACCCCCTGATTGCCCCTAGTTAACCCTTTCACCAGTGATCACCATATAAAGGTTACGGGTGACGCTGGTTGGTTAGTTTGCTTTTTATAGCATCAGGGCACCCGCCGTATATAACCCAATAAAGGTTTAACCCCCTGATCACCCGGCGGGTGAGATCAATTAGGTTTTAGCGCCAGAGAGGGTCTGCGTCGCCCCAGGCAGCGTTAGGTTAGTGCCAGTAACGCTAACACCCACGCGCAAAGCATACACCTCCCTTAGTGATATAGTATCTGATCAGATCTATACTAGCGTCCCCAGCGGTTTAGGGTTCCCAAAAACACAGTGTTAGCGGGATCAGCCCAGATACCTGCTAGCACCTGCGTTTAGCCCCTCCGCCCAGCCCAGCCCAGCCCAGCCCACCCAAGTGCAGTATCGATCGATCACTGTCACTTACCAAACACAACACACATAACTGCAGCGTTCGCAGAGACAGTCCTGATCCCTGCGATCGCTAACAGTTTTTTTTGTAGCGTTTGATATATTTGCTGACGACAGTCGGGTGCTTTTTTTCCTGTGAATCTTACTAGTGTACCCCTAAATTTAGAGCCCAAAATGGCAAGACGAAGGTACACTAGTAAAGAGGCCTACGAGATTCTGAGCATGACAGATAGTGAAGAGGAGGTCACGTATCTGTCAGATTCAGGCTCAGAATATCTTCCCATAGAAGACAGTGACGTCAGCGGCCCCACGTCAGATAGCTCTGACGACGAAGTTGAGGTCCCTGCTAAGGTCAGGCATACCCGATCCCGATCATCTGAGGTTGTTGAGGAGTAGGGATGAGCTCGGTGTTCGAGTCGAACATACGTTCGACTCGAACATCGGCTGTTCGATCGTTCGCCGAACAACGAACGATTTGGGCCGTTCGCGCCTAATTCGTGGCCCACAATGCACTACGCCATCGCAGTGTCATCCAGGCGCTGTGATTGGCCAAGCATGCACTGTGACCCCGCATGCTTGGCCAATCACAGCGCCGGCAGCGAGGAGAGCAATGATTGACCACAGGCAGGATGCCTGTGGCCAATTATTGCTGAGGGTGTTTAGTACACGCCCCACACTATAAAAGGCCGCCAGCACGGCGGCCTAGTGTAGTGTGTTCCGGAGCAGGGAAAGAGAAGCATAGGCAGGGACAGTGACATTTTTTTTCTTGTTAACCTGGATTCCTTTAGTTTAGGGAAAGAGAAGGATAGGTAGGGAGAGTGTCAGTCTGTTTTACTGTGCTAAACCTTGTTTGTAGGGACAGGGAAGGACAGTGAGGGAAATTCTCATTGTGCTATACTGTGCTAAAGCATTCATCATCAACCATCTTTAAAAAAACATTTTTTATAGGGACAGAAAACTATAGGTAGGGAGAGTGTCAGTGTGTTTTACTGTGCTAAACCTTGTTTGTAGGGACAGGGAAGGACCGTGAGGGAAATTCTCATTGTGCTATACTGTGCTAAAGCATTCATCATCAACCATCTTTAAAAAAAATTTTTATAGGGACAGAAAACTATAGGTAGGGAGAGTGTCAGTGTGTTTTACTGTGCTAAACCTTGTTTGTAGGGACAGGGAAGGCCAGTGAGGGAAATTCTCATTGTGCTATACTGTGCTAAAGCATTCCTCATCAACCATCTTTAAAAAAAAAATTTTTTATAGGGACAGAAAACTATAGGTAGGGAGAGTGTCAGTGTGTTTTACTGTGCTAAACCTTGTTTGTAGGGACAGGGAAGGACAGTGAGGGAAATTCTCATTGTGCTATACTGTGCTAAAGCATTCATCATCAACCATCTTTAAAAAAACATTTTTTATAGGGACAGAAAACTATAGGTAGGGAGAGTGTCAGTGTGTTTTACTGTGCTAAACCTTGTTTGTAGGGACAGGGAAGGACAGTAAGGGAAATTCTCATTGTGCTATACTGTGCTAAAGCATTCCTCATCAACCATCTTTAAAAAAACATTTTTTATAGGGACAGAAAACTATAGGTAGGGAGAGTGTCAGTGTGTTTTACTGTGCTGAACCTTGTTTGTAGGGACAGGGAAGGACAGTGAGGGAAATTCTCATTGTGCTATACTGTGCTAAAGCATTCATCATCAACCATCTTTAAAAAAAATTTTTATAGGGACAGAAAACTATAGGTAGGGAGAGTGTCAGTGTGTTTTACTGTGCTAAACATTGTTTGTAGGGACAGGGAAGGCCAGTGAGGGAAATTCTCATTGTGCTATACTGTGCTAAAGCATTCCTCATCAACCATCTTTAAAAAAAAAAAAATTTATAGGGACAGAAAACTATAGGTAGGGAGAGTGTCAGTGTGTGTTACTGTGCTAAACCTTGTTTGTAGGGACAGGGAAGGACAGTGAGGGAAATTCTCATTGTGCTATACTGTGCTAAAGCATTCATCATCAACCATCTTTAAAAAAACATTTTTTATAGGGACAGAAAACTATAGGTAGGGAGAGTGTCAGTGTGTTTTACTGTGCTAAACCTTGTTTGTAGGGACAGGGAAGGACAGTGAGGGAAATTCTCATTGTGCTATACTGTGCTAAAGCATTCATCATCAACCATCTTTAAAAAAACATTTTTTATAGGGACAGAAAACTATAGGTAGGGTAGGTAGGGAGAGTGTCAGTGTGTTTTACTGTGCTAAACCTTGTTTGTAGGGACAGGGAAGGACAGTGAGGGAAATTCTCAATGTGCTATACTGTGCTAAAGCATTCATCATCAACCATCTTTAAAAAAAAATTTTTATAGGGACAGAAAACTATAGGTAGGGAGAGTGTCAGTGTGTTTTACTGTGCTAAACCTTGTTTGTAGGGACAGGGAAGGCCAGTGAGGGAAATTCTCATTGTGCTATACTGTGCTAAAGCATTCATCATCAACCATCTTTAAAAAAACATTTTTTATAGGGACAGAAAACTATAGGTAGGGAGAGTGTCAGTGTGTTTTACTGTGCTAAACCTTGTTTGTAGGGACAGGGAAGGACAGTGAGGGAAATTCTCATTGTGCTATACTGTGCTAAAGCATTCCTCATCAACCATCTTTAAAAAAATATTTTTTATAGGGACAGAAATCTATAGGTAGGGAGAGTGTCAGTGTGTTTTACTGTGCTAAACCTTGTTTGTAGGGACAGGGAATGACAGTGAGGGAAATTCTCATTGTGCTATACTGTGCTAAAGCATTCATCATCAAGCATCTTTAAAAAAAAAAAATTATAGGGACAGAAAACTATAGGTAGGGAGAGTGTCAGTGTGTTTTACTGTGCTAAACCTTGTTTGTAGGGACAGGGAAGGCCAGTGAGGGAAATTCTCATTGTGCTATACTGTGCTAAAGCATTCCTCATCAACCATCTTTAAAAAAAAAAAAAATTTATAGGGACAGAAAACTATAGGTAGGGAGAGTGTCAGTGTGTTTTACTGTGCTAAACCTTGTTTGTAGGGACAGGGAAGGACAGTGAGGGAAATTCTCATTGTGCTATACTGTGCTAAAGCATTCATCATCAACCATCTTTAAAAAAACATTTTTTATAGGGACAGAAAACTATAGGTAGGGAGAGTGTCAGTGTGTTTTACTGTGCTAAACCTTGTTTGTAGGGACAGGGAAGGACAGTGAGGGAAATTCTCATTGTGCTATACTGTGCTAAAGCATTCATCATCAACTATCTTTAAAAAAACATTTTTTATAGGGACAGAAAACTATAGGTAGGGAGAGTGTCAGTGTGTTTTACTGTGCTAAACCTTGTTTGTAGGGACAGGGAAGGACAGTGAGGGAAATTCTCATTGTGCTATACTGTGCTAAAGCATTCCTCATCAACCATCTTTAAAAAAACATTTTTTATAGGGACAGAAAACTATAGGTAGGGAGAGTGTCAGTGTGTTTTACTGTGCTAAACCTTATTTGTAGGGACAGGGAAGGACAGTGAGGGAAATTCTCATTGTGCTATACTGTGCTAAAGCATTCATCATCAACCATCTTTAAAAAAAAAAAATTATAGGGACAGAAAACTATAGGTAGGGAGAGTGTCAGTGTGTTTTACTGTGCTAAACCTTGTTTGTAGGGACAGGGAAGGCCAGTGAGGGAAATTCTCATTGTGCTATACTGTGCTAAAGCATTCCTCATCAACCATCTTTAAAAAAAAATTTTTTATAGGGACAGAAAACTATAGGTAGGGAGAGTGTCAGTGTGTTTTACTGTGCTAAACCTTGTTTGTAGGGACAGGGAAGGACAGTGAGGGAAATTCTCATTGTGCTATACTGTGCTAAAGCATTCATCATCAACCATCTTTAAAAAAACATTTTTTATAGGGACAGAAAACTATTGGTAGGGAGAGTGTCAGTGTGTTTTACTGTGCTAAACCTTGTTTGTAGGGACAGGGAAGGACAGTGAGGGAAATTCTCATTGTGCTATACTGTGCTAAAGCATTCCTCATCAACCATCTTTGAAATCCTTGTTTTTTGGACAGTCAGGGAAATTGTCATTGTGCTATTCTGTGCGAAAGCAATCATCCTCAACCATATTTAGAAATCCTTAAGTAAAGGGACAGAGAAGGACACCTGAAGGTAGCCCTTATTGCTTTTTTCCCATCTCCCTGCAGGCCATCCATTAGAATGTCTGGAAGGCAAACAAGGAGAGGCAGACAGTCAGGGGGCAATAAAAGAGGGCAAGCAGGCTCTGTGTCTGGGGGCAACAGTGCTGGTCGTGGACGCGGTGCATTGTCATCAGCACATGGCCATGGGACACGCTTGTCCTTCTTTTCGGCAGCTGGACATGTTGAGCCACATCATGCCGAAGACATGGTAGAGTGGATGACCAAGCCCTCCTCCTCCTCCTCATCCTCTCTCACCCAGGCTCAGGGTACTGGCAAAGCAGCTGCCAAAGCGTCCTCTTCCCTGGTATCAATGTCAGACTCATCATCAGTCACTCCTTCCCTAGACCCACCATGTCCTCCTCCTGAGGAGTCCCCCGAACTGTTTGAGCACAGTGTTGGGTACATGCTCCAGGAGGATGCCCAGCGTTTCGAAGGGTCTGATGATGAAACCCAGCTAGAGGAAGGCAGTAGCGTGAGAGCAGACAGAGGGGATGCTCAAGAAGGACACCAATGTGGCAGTCATGTTCCAGCAGCTGCAGCATACTGCCAGATTGGCTCCAGTGATGAGGAGGGAGGGGATAATGAGGTCACTGACTCCACGTGGGTGCCTAATAGGAGAGAGGAGGAGGAGGAGGATGAGGAGGAGGCACATCTCCAACGAGGCAGGATGCCCTTTGGTGGCCAGCGTAAGGGCAGTACACCGACGGAATCACACCGCAGAGCTCCGCCTGTGCAGGGCGCTGCCTCTGCCCGTCATTCAAAAAGTTCTTTGGTGTGGGCCTTTTTTGAGGCTAGTGCATCAGATCGCACAGCTGCTGTTTGCAACATATGTCTCAAGCGTATATCGCGTGGCCAAAACATCAGCCGCTTGGGTACCACATGCCTGACCAGACATATGTTGACCTGCCATGCAGCTCGTTGGCAAGCCTACCTCAAAGACCCACACCAAAGAACAAAGCGGACCTCTCCTTGCACCGCATCAGCTGGGATCTCCAACCCCACTACAACTTCAGTCCTCTCTGAAACATGCACTGAGAGGAATGAAGGTGTAAAATTAGGTGTGTCACAGCCAAGTACTTGCGGCCACTCTGCTAGCAGTACACCGACGTCCGATTCTAGCAGGCAAATTTCCCTGCCCCAGCTGCTGGACCGTAGAAAGAAGTTCACTCCCAGCCATCCACATGCCCAGCGGTTGAATGCTAGCTTGGCTAAATTGCTAGCGCTTCAACTGCTGCCTTTTCAGTTGGTAGACTCGGCCCCCTTCCGTGAGTTTGTGCAATGTGCGGTTCCTCAGTGGCAGGTTCCCAAACGCCACTTTTTCTCACGGAAGGCTATTCCGGCTCTCTACCGGCATGTGGAAGGCAATGTCTTGGCCTCGCTGGACAGGGCGGTCAGCGGTAAGGTGCATATTACCGCTGACTCATGGTCCAGCAGGCATGGACAGTGACGTTACCTTTCTTTCACGGCCCATTGGGTCACTCTTTTGGCAGCTGGGAAGGATGCAGGACAAGGTGCAGTAGTGTTGGAGGTTGTTCCACCGCCACGCCTCCAAAATGCTACTACTGGTTGTGACACACCTCTCTCCTCCACCCCCTCCTCTTCTTCTTCCTCCATGGCCTCTTCCTGTGCTTTGTCCTCTGAACCAGCGGTGCTCCGTAGCCGTTCAAGGGGCTACGCAAGTACGCAGGCAAAAAGATGCCATGCCGTGCTTGTGCTGGTGTGTTTGGGGGACAGAAGCCACACTGGGGCAGAGGTCCTGTCTGCTCTGCAGGGCCAGGCCGAGAGGTGGTTGACGCCACGCCAGCTTAAGCCAGGAATGGTGGTTTGCGACAATGGCACCAACCTCCTCTCCGCCCTCCGACAGGGACAACTGACCCATGTGCCCTGTGTGGCTCACGTCCTTAACCTGGTGGTGCAGCGGTTCTTGGGCAGGTACCCGGGTTACAGGATGTCCTGAGGCAGGCCAGGAAAGTCTGTGTGCATTTCCGCAGATCTTATAATGCCAGTGCTCGCCTGGCTGAGCTGCAAAAGGAGTTGAACCTGCCCAAGAACCGCCTTATATGTGACATGCCCACCAGGTGGAACTCAACGTTGGCCATGCTGCAGCGGCTGCACACGCAGCAGAGGGTCATCAATGAGTACCTGTGCGACTACGGCACCAGGACAGGGTCAGGGGAGCTTGGTTTTTTTTCTCCACGCCAGTGGGGCATGATCAGGGATGCATGCACTGTCCTGGCACCATTTGAGGAGGCCACGAGGATGGTGAGCAGTGACAGTGCATGCATCAGTGACACTGTACCTCTTGTCCACCTGTTGGAGCACACGCTGCGTGGAATAATGGACAGGGCACTTGAGGCAGAACAGAGGCAGGAAGAGGAGGACTTCCTTGCCTCTCAAGGCCCCCTTTACCCAGACAGTGTTCCTTCTGTCCCACTCATCGCACAGGAAGAGGAGGAGGAGGAGGATTGTGTCAGCATGGAGGTGGAGGCTGGCACTCAGCATCATCAGCAGCAGTCTTTTAGGGATGATTTACAGTCCCAAGAAACCAGTGGACTTGTACGTGGCTGGGAGGAGGTGGCTGCGGATCATGTCGGTCGTCCTTAGTGACCCAGAGGACTCCGGACCGAATGCCTCAGCTAACCTACGCTGCATGGCCTCCCTGATCCTGCAAAGTCTGCGGAAGGATCCTCGTATTCTTCGGATCAAGGAGAGGGACCATTACGGGCTGGCCACTCTCCTTGATCCACGGTACAAGGGTAAGGTTGCGGACCTTATGTTACCGTCGCAGAGGGAGCAGAGGATGAGACAACTCCGGGAGGCCTTGCAGAAAGGTCTGTGCAACGCGTTCCCAGAGACTGGGAGGTTACAAACTCCTGGTCTTGGACAACGAGTTGCTGAGGCTTCGGCCAGTCAAAGAAGGAGCGGTGGGGAAGGTGGCCGTCTGACCGATGCGTTCAGACAATTCTTTAGTCCGCAGCCCCAAAGTATGATCGGTTCCAGCAACCATCGCCAGCGTCTGATAAACATGGTGCAGGAATATCTAGGGGCAAGGTCAGACTTGGACACCTTCCCCACCGAAAATCCTCTGGCTTACTGGGTCTTGAGGATGGATCACTGGCCAGAGCTTGCACAGTATGCAATTGAGCTACTGGCCTGTTCTGCATCCAGCGTTCTTTCAGAACGCACATTCAGTGCTGCTGGAGGATTTGTCACGGATCACAGGGTGCGCCTGTCCACCGACTCGGTTGATCGACTGACTTTCATCAAGATGAACCAGTCTTGGATCACCACCAGCTACCAAACACCTGATGCTGATATAACAGACTAATTGATTTTAACATGTCACATCCCTTCAAGACTGATGCTGATGCTGAGTGCCTGTGCTGTTATGTTGACTGGCTATCCTCCTCCTCCGAGTCCTCAATGATATGATTGATGATGATAGCTTGGAAGATCATTTTTGTTTATGGGTGCCGCCACCAGTGCCTAACGCCCAATTTTTCAGCCCCTGTTTAACAGGGGCGTGTAATTACAATTTTTGAAGCAATACTTTGCAACAGGGCTCATTGCTGTGCTCCAAGTACAGTATCTGTGAGGGGTTGCAGTGTTGTGCCACCAGTGCCTAAGGCCCAATTTTTCAGCCCCTGTTTAACAGGGGCGTGTAATTACAATTTTTGAAGCAATACTTTGCAACAGGGCCCATTGCTGTGCTCCAAGTACAGTATCTGTGAGGGGTTGCAGTGTTGTGCCACCAGTGCCTAAGGCCCAATTTTTCAGCCCCTGTTCAACAGGGGCATGTAATTACAATTCTTGATCTAATAATTCACAGCAGGGCCCATTGCTGCACCCACCAAGAGTAACTCTGAGGGCTTACAGTGTTGTGGCAACGCCACCACCACCACCACCACGAAAGGCCCAATTTTTCAGCCCCTGTTCAAAAGGGGCATGTAATTACAATTCTTGATCTAATAATTCACAGCAGGGCCCATTCCTGCACCCACCAAGAGTAACTCTGAGGGCTTACAGTGTTGTGGCAACACCACCACCACCACCACCACCACGAAAGGCCCAATTTTTCAGCCCCTGTTCAACAGGGGCATGCAATTACAATTCTTGATCTAATAATTCACAGCAGGGCCCATTGCTGCACCCACCAAGAGTAACTGTCAGGGCTTACAGTGTTGTGGCACCAGCACCACCATCAAAGGCCCAATTTTTACTACCACTGTTCAACAATTATATGTAATTACAATTCCTGATATAATAGTTGACAGCAGGGCGTTCCAGCACCAACCAAGAGTAACTGTGAGTGCTTACAGTGTTGTGCCAACACCAACAACTAAGGGGCCTATTTCTGCAGAGTATATACGGCAGGTCCCTACTTTCAAACATCCAACTTACAAACGACTCCTACTTGCAAACACAAGAAGACAACAGGAAGTGAGAGGAAATCTACCCCTAGGAAGGAAAATTCTCTCCTGTAAGAATTAATATGGGAGAAAGGTGTCTCCTCTGTACTGATGCTTTATCACCAATCCTTGTTTCAAGAAAAACACCACATTTCAAAAACAGTTGTCATTGGGACGGAAAGTGAGGTGAAATGTTCTGAACAGGGGCACAGACAGCAAAACAAATGTTACAGGGGTGATAACCCTTACCTATGTTTTCCAAAAAGTTTAAAAATAGATTTTTGGGCTGGAGCTATACTTAAACAATGTACCTGTTCAAAATTACAAACAGATTCTACATAAGAACAAACCTACAGTCCCTGTCTTGTATGCACCGCCTGTATACGGCTGTTCAGAGTATATAGGGCCTTTTTTATTTTATGTGCGGGGTTCCCCTTAATATCCATACAAGACCCAAAGGGGCTGGTAATGGGCTGGGGTAGGGGGGGGGGGGGGGGTCATGGGGTAGCTATGCCATTTTTCTTAAAGATTTTCATCCATATTACCGGGACCAGACATTACATTAAAGCCGCAAGCAGTTTTAAATGGCTTTTTTTTCCTTTAGAAGTGTCATTTTGTGCAGGGACAGTTCTAAACACGGGAAACACGTGGCACTTCACAGGCATACTTTAGACACCCCCCAGGTACGATATTTAAAGGAATATTTGACTTTTTTTTTCACTTTATGCATCATTAAAATGACTGCTCCCGAAAAACGACCGTTTTTAAAACTTTTTTTTGCATTGATACATGTCCCCTGGTGCAGAACCCGGGTTCCCAAACCCTTTTTAGGACAATAACATGCATAATAGTCGTTATAATTAGCACTTTAGAATTCGAACGTTCGCATCCATTGTATTTAATAGGGTTCTAATGTTCGTACGAACTTTCGGTCCGTTCGCGGGTTCTGGTGCGAACCGAACCCGGGGGTGTTCGGCTCATCACTATTGAGGAGCAAGAACCGCAGGGCTCTCGTATCATGGAGCAGAGGAGTACTAGCTTTGCTATTCCTTCTGGTGAATTGGCAAGCACCAGCGGCCTAGTACAGCCTGGGCGTACATCCAGCACTGCAGTATCACTTGGTGACGTGGCGAGTCCCATAAGTGCAGTTCAAGCTGGCGAGGTGGCAAGCACAAGTAGTGTCCCGCTGCCACCAATAAGAAGACAAAGGCAGGCCCGTCGTACCCATAGTGCTCTTCCTGCAGAATTCGCCTATCCTGATTGGGTCCCCACCACTTCTGCAGAACCCGTACTTCCCCCATTCACTGCCGAACCCGGTATTCAGGTGGATACAGCTGATTTTATGCCAATTGATTATTATTCGCTGTTTTTCATGGAAGATCTCTATAGATCTATTGTGGACCAGAGTAATTTATATGCTGGTCAATTTATCGCCGCTAATCCCCAGTTGCCTTCCATTGCCAAAGATTGGAAACCAATTACGGTTTCCGAATTTAAGACCTTTCTGGGCCTTTCCCTCAACATGGGCACACATAAATTCCCGTCATTGCGTGCTTATTGGTCCACTGTCAGGGTCACCTGTGGCCAGGTGACAGATGCACACCGTAGGGGGACAGGAGTGCACCGCGAGGTAGTGAACCCTATGGCTGGCTTCTGCGGATAGGGAACTGGGTGGTTGTGGAAAGCGGGACCAGAGGAGCACAACCGGGATCCAAACGGAAGCTAGAGCCAAGATTCCCCAGGGCGCGGAGTCTAAGACCCAGCTGGTCTTCTCCAGGGCCTCTAGTGGTGAGGATGTTAGCTGCAGGCTGGGACCAGGTCGCGGCCCCTGGAGTTTCCTAGCTCACACCCCGTAGGATAAGGGGAAAAGAGGGGAAGCAGCAGCACACGATAAGAGAGAACCGAATAACAAGCTGAAGGTCAGGGGCCACAAGCAGACAAGAATAACGAAGAACGAGCCGAAGGTCAAGGGTCACGAGCAGACAGGGATAGTCGGGGACAAGCCAATAACGTAACAGAGAGACAGACGTAGCACACGGCAGGCAGGAACCCAAACACACAATGCCTAACAAACACGTTGATCAGCCAAGCAGGCTTGCAGTGCACAGGTTAATATAGTGTTCAGTGATAGGGCCTGGGGTGGAGTCAGGCTGGGAGGAGATTATAAAGGAAGCCAGGTGAAAGGGCTCAGGCCTCTAAGATGAACACATGGGAAGGAAGGTAAGCTGACAGACAAACACTACTGCATATCCATGACAGTACCCTCCCTCTTATGGGCCCTCCCCCGCCTGGACCCAGGCTTAAAGGGAAATCTCTGATGAAACCTTCTCAACAGATGAGGTGCAGCAACATCAGATGCAGCGATCCAAGACGCTTCCTCAGGACCAAAACCTCTCCAATGCACAAGGTACTGAAGAATGCCTCTGCAGAGCCGAGAATCCAGAACTTGTCTAACCTCGTACTTAAGATTATCTTCAGAGACCGAAAACGAGGTAGGGAGATGACAAGAAGATCTATTGAGGACCAAAGGCTCTCTAGGAATAAGCAAGGGCATGAGAGGATCAACAGGAATCTGAGGAGGGTCCCCTAGACCCTTAAAGGGGAACTGGTCATCTTGCACAGGACCCTCAGACTGGGCAGATGTCAGTGGAACCCTGAAGTCAGGTTGGTTAGAAGGTGACATGTCGCCGGAGTCAAGCTGAATAGCTGAAGGACAAGCAGAATGTCCCAAACAAGAAAAAGTAGGAGGCTCACTGGGCATGGGCTGGACTGGCATAACTAGTACAGAGGCAGAGTGAATAGCTGAGTCAGGTGTAGCGACTACCTGAATCGCATCGCAAGACGTAGCGACTGCAGGACTTGTAGACAAGCTAGCCTGGCTGTGCGTCCAAGGGTGGTTAGGGACAGAGAAATGTAAATGGTTATGCAACCTGGAATGAATGACCGGCTCAGATTCACAGGGGGCAACCTTGGGTAGGCAGGACGAGGAACAGGAGGGACCCCAAGCCAGGATCTGTCCAGTAGTCCAGTCCACATGAGGAGAATGGAGCTGTAACCATGGGAGACCCAAAATTATAGGCGTTGAGGCCTTGGATAAGATAAGGAAGGATATCCACTCCTGGTGGAGTGTCCCTACCGACATCTTAACAGGGAGGGTCTGGAAGCGGATAGGTCCCCCTGGGAGAACAGTACCATCAATCGCCAAGACCACCAATGGCGTGGTGAGGGGCAAAAGAGTAAGTCTCATGGACGATGCGATTTCCCAGTCCATGAAATTACCAGCGGCTCCGGAATCCAGATATGCTGAGACCGAATGAGAAAAAGCACCAACATGAAGGAACACAGAAAGCAGAAGACGAGAAGGGGAAGGTGATATTTCTGGGTCCAATACTCCACTTTCCAGATGAAGTGGACCCGAACGTTTTTCTGGACAAAGAGAGCAAGTGT
The DNA here is from genome assembly GCA_029206835.1 of Rana muscosa. Classification (NCBI taxonomy): domain Eukaryota; kingdom Metazoa; phylum Chordata; class Amphibia; order Anura; family Ranidae; genus Rana; species Rana muscosa. The sequence continues at coordinate 2,404,019 of CM055126.1, read as the reverse complement.
CACGAAAATGACCTTTGCCCCCACAGTAAAGACACAGACCAAGAGTTCTGCGCCTAGCACGTTCCTCGGGGGATAGCCTGGTCCGACCCAGCTGCATGGGTTCCTCAGCTGGTAGGAGATGCTCTACGGGTCGAAGAGAGGGGAGCTCAGGCTGACTAAGAACCAAGGAGTGCTGGCGTTGCTTTTCTAAGGTCCTCTCCTGAAAGCGAATATCGATCTGGTTACACAAGGAGATAACGCCGGCCAGATCAGTGGGGATGGTTCTTCCTGCTAATTCATCCTTCACTCTATCAGACAGGCCATACAAAAAGGTTGCGACTAAGGCCTCATTGTTCCAGCTCAACTCAGCCGACAGTATGCGGAAATGAAGGGCATACTGTCCCACAGAAGCAGACTCTTGGCGGAGACATAAAAGGGCGCTGGCCGCTGAAGAGACACGAGCCGGTTCTTCGAAGATATTCCGAAAAAGTTTCAAGAAGCCAGACAGGCTAGAAACCACTGGATCATTCAGTTCCCACAGAGGGGCTGCCCAGGCTAAAGCTTCACCAGAGAGGAGGGAAATGATATAGGCTACCTTAGCCCGATCAGACAGGAAGTTTTGGGGCTGGAGCTCAAAATGAATCGTGCATTGGCTAAGGAACCCCCTGCAAGCCTTGGAGTCCCCAGAGAAACGGGACGGAGCTGGCAGTTGTAGTGAGTGTGTGGCTGCGACTGGTGCAATAGGTGCAGCCGCTGATTGTATTTGAGGTTGCGGATTCAGGGTTCCCAAGGAGGCCTGAAGCAGCTCGAAGCGAGAAGCCAGATCCTGGAGGAATCGCATCACCTGAGTCTGATTCGATTCCTGGGTTTCAAGTCTGCAAACTATGCCCTGCAATGGATCATCCGCGGGTAGCGGGATGTCAGCCGGGTTCATGGCTGATCAAACTGTCAGGGTCACCTGTGGCCAGGTGACAGATGCACACCGTAGGGGGACAGGAGTGCACCGCGAGGTAGTGAACCCTATGGCTGGCTTCTGCGGATAGGGAACTGGGTGGTTGTGGAAAGCGGGACCAGAGGAGCACAACCGGGATCCAAACGGAAGCTAGAGCCAAGATTCCCCAGGGCGCGGAGTCTAAGACCCAGCTGGTCTTCTCCAGGGCCTCTAGTGGTGAGGATGTTAGCTGCAGGCTGGGACCAGGTCGCGGCCCCTGGAGTTTCCTAGCTCACACCCCGTAGGATAAGGGGAAAAGAGGGGAAGCAGCAGCACACGATAAGAGAGAACCGAATAACAAGCTGAAGGTCAGGGGCCACAAGCAGACAAGGATAACGAAGAACGAGCCGAAGGTCAAGGGTCACGAGCAGACAGGGATAGTCGGGGACAAGCCAATAACGTAACAGAGAGACAGACGTAGCACACGGCAGGCAGGAACCCAAACACACAATGCCTAACAAACACGTTGATCAGCCAAGCAGGCTTGCAGTGCACAGGTTAATATAGTGTTCAGTGATAGGGCCTGGGGTGGAGTCAGGCTGGGAGGAGATTATAAAGGAAGCCAGGTGAAAGGGCTCAGGCCTCTAAGATGAACACATGGGAAGGAAGGTAAGCTGACAGACAAACACTACTGCATATCCATGACATCCACGCACCCAATTGACCACATACCCGTGTTCTCTGCCTCCATGCCCAGGAAACGATACGAGCAGATTTTGCGGTTCATGCACTTCAACGACAATGAACTTTGTCGTCCACTTGGGGACCCTGAATACGACCGGCTCTATAAAATTCGGCCCCTCATAAACCACTTCAACGAACGTTTTGCAGCCTTGTTTACTCCCGATCAAGTTGTCTGCGTTGATGAGTCCCTGATTACATTTTCTGGCCGCTTGGCTTTCAAGCAGTACCTTCCCAGCAAGCGTGCCAGATACGGGGTCAAGCTCTATAAGTTCTGTGACAGGGCAACGGGCTATGTATGGAGCTTTATGAGGGAAAAGATAGTCAGGTTGAGCCGGTCAACTGCCCGGATTACATAGGGAGCGCTGGCAAGATAGTGTGGAAATTGGTGTCACCCTTATTCGGAAAGGGGTACCACTTGTATGTGGACAATTATTACACGAGCGTGCCACTGTTTAGTCACTTGTTTGATCATCAGATTGGAGCATGTGGCACCGTGCGACCTAATCGCCGGGGCTTTCCCCAGCGGCTTGTAGATGCCCGTCTTAGGCTGGGGGAGAGAGCCTGCGTAAAGTGTAATAACTTGCTCGCTATGAAGTGGAGGGACAATAAGAATGTTTTCCTTCTTACCTCCCTTCATGCAGACACGACAGTCCAAATTCCTACGGTGACTGGTGTTGTGGAGAAACCCCTCTGTGTCCACGAATATAACAAAAATATGGGAGGGGTGGACCTCAACGACCAGTTGTTGGCGCCGTATCTAATTGACCATAAGGCGAGACGCTGGTACAAAAAAGTGTCTCTATCCTTATTTCAATTGGCTTTGCTGAACGCTCATGTGCTATACAGAGCTTCAGGCGGGACGTTATCTCTTCTAAAATTCCAGAATGAGATAGTCACAGAACTCCTGTATCCAGGCGGTTCTGCACCTCACCATCCCCTACCAAATGCAGTAAGCCGGCTGCATGAGAGGCATTATACGCATGTCCTCCCGAGTACCCCTACCCAACGAGCCCCCCAAAAAAGATGTCGTGTCTGTAGCAAGCGCGGATTTAGGCGTGACACCTGTCATTATTGTCCACTCTGTCCTGACAAGCCTGGTCTTTGCCTTGGTGAATGTTTTGAACGCTACCACTCAAAAGTGAAGTTTTAGAGTAGGGTACAGCATTTCACAGACTAGGACACACTTACACAGGCTCTCCCAAGATGCTATTACATTTTGAGAGACCCGAACCATTACAGTTGTTAAAGTTACAAAAAAAAAAAGTGTAAAAAAGAAAAAAAAATACGTAAAAAACAAAACACAAAAAAAATATAAAATAAAAAAAACAAAAATAGTTGTCGTTTTATTGTTCTCTCTCTCTCTCTCTCTCTCTCTATTTTCTCTCTATTGTTCTGCTCTTTTTTACTGTATTCCATTCTGCAATGTTTTATCATACTTGCTTTTCAGGTATGTCATTTTTTGTTTTCAGGTGCGCCATTCAACTGCAGCGCGGAATTATTTATCTTGACAGCAACAGCGTTTGCTTCCACGATACATAAAGCCGTGACTCCAGTGCTGTAGGAGGTGATTTCACCACCACAGTTAAAAAAAAAAGAGCATATATGCCGAAGCATGGGGGCAGCAGGGGCGGAGGAGCGATTTTGCTCCTAATGCCGCGTATATACGGTCGAAATTCCGACGGAGGCTTGCCCGTGGAAAAGTCCGACCGTGTGTACGCAGCATAACTTTTTTGCGGGAGGATGCCCCCATGCTTCGGCATATATATATTTTAGGCACAGGTTGCGTTAAAAAAATGTTTTATTTTTTACTAGGTTTTGTTTTGGTATTTGCTTTGCAGGTATGGTATGGTAAGGTCTTACTGTTGTACTGTAATGTTACTTTGTTTTAATGTTAACCATCATTTGCTTAGCAGGTACGCCATTCAGTTGCATCGCGGATTTATTTATCTTGACAGCAACAGCGTTTGCTCCCACGATACATAAAGCCGTGACTCCAACGCTGTAGGTGGTGATTTCACCACCACAGTTAAAAAAAGAGCATATATGCCGAAGCATGGGGGAAGCAGGTGCGGAGGATCTATTTTGCTCCTAATGCCGCGTATATACGGTCGAAATTCCGACGGAGGCTTGCCCGTGGAAAAGTTTGACCGTGTGTACGCGGCATAACCTTTTATGCTGCGTACATACGGTCGAAATTCCGACGAAGGCTTGCCCGTGGAAAAGTCCGACCGTGTGTACGCGGCATAACTTTTTTGCGGGAGGATGCCCCCATGCTTCGGCATATATGCCCATCATTAGAAGTGGGTGGATGAAGGAAGGTATTCTAATGGTGGGCATACCCACCGATCAATCTCTTTTTTTCGTT